>JADLZN010000418.1:0-600000 GCA_018155175.1 Sinocyclocheilus anophthalmus
TATCACTTATTTGATAACATTACAGATTGAGCAACTTTGGTGTATGAGACAGCAGGTTAACCGGGTAGCTGTATTTTGTGCGAACGATATAAATCATAATGTGATTTTGTAGAAATTGTAATCAGGTACTATAAAAAGAATACACATTAACAGTGTTTAGCAGTAACGCGTTACTGACATTTGATTTCAATTTTAGTAACGGAGTAATTTAATGCATTATAATTTTCAAAATAGTAATTATAGAGTACACTATATCGATCTACACTTACAGACTTTAAATTTTGGTTACTGGAGAGTGAACATTCGTGTCCTATACACCGCAACACCCTGATTGTCTCTGAACTGAAGCACACACACAAAACAATCCAGCAAAAGGCAGTGCCATCATCTTTCTCCTTTAATTCTAAACACAGAATAAGAACATACACAAGCAAGGCCATATCGCCAAGTGCCTCCCCTACACATCTCTCTCCATGACGGTGACAGCCACACTTTTTATAACAAGGCAGTAAATGAACCAAACCCACCCGAACTAACTTGAACATAAACACAAATAACATTGCTAACGCAAAAACTCAACCATCTTGCTTAATTAACACATAAATCAACTCTAAACAAATACCCATAATGCACCTGGCTGCTAGTGCTCACTGCCATTACAATGCCAAACCATGCACGCAGCAGCCGCTTGCTTTAGCTAAAAATAACAGTGTTCTGTGAAAGTTGATGCTTTAATAACGAATACTTATCGGGAGCGTGTATGCTGGGATTTCATAAATGTAATGGAGAATAAAGTAACAGTAACTAGTAATGTAACTAATTACTAATTACTTTTGAAATAAAGTAATCAGAACAGTAACATGATTACTTTTAAAAGGAGTAATCAGTAATCAGTAATTTAATTACATTTTCAGAGTAACTTGCCCAACACTGCCCATTAAAATGTCTTTATATCAAGGACCCGATCATAGAAACAATGCACAGTACAAGCGCAGCGTTGAGCTTCTTGAGTCTGTTCAGTGAAGAGCGTTTTGATTGGTGGATTAAAAGCTCACAGCGATTGGCTGAATGGAATACCTTTCAAAAAAAGATATTTATGAATCTTAACCTGCCAGGAAGATCTCAAAAATACCACACACAAATTCAAAGCAGTCCACGCATGTGTGATGATTTGCAAATGCAGATTCAACGATCCATAAATACATGTACCATTATTCATAAATGTGTGATGGAAATTAATTCAAGAACTTGATATATACATATTTGTGTAAACATTTTAAATGTATTTAGGTAAGATGCATTTGTGTGAGCATTTGGGGAAATATTTATGCTTTTACTTGTGCATTTATGAATTTTGTTTTGCAAATGTGTTATTTTTGAGGCTGATCTGGCTCCATAGTCAGGTGGTACAAGTCGTAGCTCTCAGAAAACGCTCCGGTTACTATCGTAACCTCGGATCCCTGAGAGCGGGAACGAGACATCACGGAGATATTTCTCCGTTATGGGAACTCCTTTCCTTCCAACCTTTCCTGAAGTCCTATTGGCTCCCGCCAGTCAAATGACTGGCCAATTGACGCGAAGTATGCAAACCGCATGCAAATACTGACGAGCTCAAGCGGCAGTATAAAATGCGGTGCACGCGACAATTACGTCAGAATCGGATACTGAACGCAGCTCTAGCTGATCGAGTAGCGAACACGGCGACCACCGTGATGTCTCGTTCCCGCTCTCAGGGAACCGAGGTTACGACAGTAACCGGAGCGTTCCCTCTCGAGCTTTCAACGAGACATCACGGAGACATTTTTCCGTTATGGGAACGATATTCAATCCTGCCGTGAGAGAGGCTATGAGCAGCCTGTACAAGTTACACACTCAGCGAAGATAGAACACACACAATTCCCAACCAATAGCGACGCTTGTTAGGCGGGCTCGCAGCTGATAGGTGGAGATAAGCCAATGAGCGTCTAATGCCCAGGCATACGAAATTTGCATATCTGGTCATTAATAACGTCGGCTGCGCTGAGAACAGGGCAGAAGCAACAACATTATTGTCAGGGGCTGCACAGAGATAGCGGTGTTAACAGCATAACACATAACATGATAATCGAGGCAGCAACACACGAATAGAGGTAGCATAAACGTGAATCAGTCACTCACCGACAGCACTCGGGAGGCTAAGGACTGAACGTCCAGCTTGTAAAACCTGGCGAAGGTATTCTGAGAAGACCAGCCGGCTGCAAAGCATATATCTTGAATAGACATACCTCTCGACCACGCCCAGGAGGAGGCGATAGCTCTTGTTGAGTGGGCCCTAATGTGAAAGGGGCATTCCAAACCTTGGCTCGTATAAGCAGCCGTGATAGCGTCCACAATCCAGTGGGAAAGTCTCTGTTTTGACAAGGCCCGACCCTTCGCACAACCACCGTAGCACACAAAAACTGGTCAGATTGTCGAAAGCTGGCCGAACGGTCAATGAAAATCCTCAAAGCCCTGAAGGGGCACACCGAAATCTGAGCATCCGCATCACGTGAGGTCGATGACTCAGAAGACAGGGCAGACAGCGAAACAGTCTGCGCTCTGAAGGGGGTAGATAGTGATTTAGGCACGTAGCCCGGCCTCGGCCGGAGAGTGACGCTGCAGTCGCCGGGTCCGAAGCGAATACAGTCACTGTCCACAGAAAACGCATGTAAATCCCCTATGCGCTTAGCCGAAGCGAGGGCAAGAAGAAGTGCAGTTTTGAGGGATAGCTCCTTCATATCAACGGATGCTAAAGGCTCGAATGGTGGCTGTGAAAGAGCTCTTAACACCACCTCTAGGTCCCAGGACGAAACTGAAGGCGGACGTGGGAAATGCAATCTCCTCGCCCCCTTAAGAACACTCACCACCAGCGCGTGCCTACCGATCGATTGCCCGCCCAGCGGGGAACGAAATGAGGCAATAGCGGCCACATAGACTTTCAGTGTTGATGGCAGAGATCCACTATCCAGTCTGTACTGTAGAAAACGCAGCACATCCGACACGGAGCAAGCAGCCGGGTCGATATGAACATCATGGCACCATTTCACAAACACTCCCCATTTCAGAGCATACAAACGCCTCGTGGAGGGCGCCCGCGCCTCTGAGAACGTGTCGAGCACACGAGAATTCAGAGCGTTCAGCTCCTCTGATATCCCCGAAGCAGACACACATGAAGGCTCCATAACTCCGGAACCCGAACCGGGTGCCACACCGAGCCGCTCGCTTCCTGATCCTTCCTGATGGGGATCGGCTAGGCCGGCGCTACCAGCAGCTCTGTCAGGTCCGGGAACCAAGGCTGGTTCGGCCAGTTCGGGGCGATGAGTATCACCGAAGCCCCCTCCTCCCTGATCTTGCATAACACCAGCAGTAATATCTTGATAGGAGGAAACGCATACAGCCTGGCTACCGGGCAGTGCGATGTCAGAGCGTCCCCTTCCAACGGGGAGTGAGACAGGGAGAAGAACAGCGGGCAGTGAGCATTCTCGCTCGTGGCGAACAGATCCACCTACGCTCTCCGTAGCGGGTCAAAATCATCGAAACCCCCTGCCATCGGGGTTTTCCAACCTCCACATCATTGAGGAAATCCCCCTCCTCGAAAGCATGTCGCCCCGCGGTTCAGGAGACCGGGATGGCGCTGCTCTGATGGAGAGAAAGGGACGGTCCGCCCATAGCAGGAGATTCGCTGCTTGCTTGTACAAAGCCCCGGAACGTACGCCTCCTTGGTGATTTATGTACGAGACCACAGACATGTTGTCAGTGCGAATCAGCACATGCCACTTTTCCAGCTGCGGCCGAAAATCCTTTAGATCTAAGAACACTGCTTCCAGCTCCAAGCGGTCTATTCCTGTCGTCCTCATCACCCCGGCTCTGGGGTGCTTCATGACCACCACAGCTTCCCGCACGAAGCCCGCCTCTGCCCCTGCACAATCGCCCTCCCAGTCCGCGACCCGCTAGACCGCCGCTACAGTCGTCGCCACCATATCAGAGCTGATTTGATCCTCTCTCCACCTTGCTTACCACAAAGAGACCCCAGGGGAACCCCCCGGCTGAAGAGATCTGGGTTGTGCCACGGCCGCAGAGCTTCGATGCAGCCGCGGGAGACCGCGATGCGCAAACGGCCGAAAGTCCACGCCGTCCAAGGGACTCGAGATTTAAACCATAATTGCAGGGGCGCATGTGTAGTAAGCCCAGATGACATACCGCTGCAGAAGACGCCATGAGCCCCAGCAGCCTCTGAAATTCCTTCAAGTGAACAAAGCTGCCCAGTCTGAAATGGCGCAGGGAAGACAAAATGGCCGCCGAGCGCTCCCGAGAGAGGCGGGCTCTCATCTCCACCGAGTCGAAGCACACTCCCAGATATGTTATAGACCGACTCGGGGCGAGAATGCTCTTCTGCGTGTTGACACATAGCCCTAGGGACTCCAAGTGACGAAGCAGCATGCATAGATGGCTGACTAGCGTGCCTCGTGAATAAGCTAATATCAGCCAATCATCCAGATAGTTGAGAACGCGCATCCCACTCGCTCTGAGAGGGGAAAGTGCTGCATCCATGCACTATGAGAAAGTGCGTGGGGCCAAAGCCAACCCAAAACGGGAGAACAGAGTATTGGTACGCTGTGACCTCGAAAGCAAACCTCAGAAAGCGTCTGTGATGCGGTGCTATCTGAATGTGAAAGTACGCGTCCTTTAAATCCACGGACGCAAACCAGTCCCCGGGGCGAATTTGCGCCAGGATCTGTTTCAGCGTTATCATCCTGAACGGACGCTTGCAAAGCGCTCTGTTGATGGGCCTGCGACCCCCCCCCCCCCACCCCCCCCCCTCTCCCAACTACCCCGGGCGGCCCCACCACCCGCTGACCCCCGCTCTTTTGGCCATCACCACGACCCCCCCAATTGAGGCGTTTAAAAACAGCCCTCTCCAGCCGCGGGTTTTTGGTGTTTCTTTATGTGTTATTAGCTTCCCTATTCTCTCTACAGTTTTTTTTCGAGCAGCCGCAGACCTTTGGTCTCAGAACAGGGAGTTCGGGGTAATGTGAGACTGCTTTAATCGTATTAGCTTAACTGAAACCCTCACATAGCGGGGTGGTCTGGTCTGATCTCCACCGTTTGAACGCGGCTGTCTTTACCTAACCCCCCCGACTTTATCACTCTATCACACCGAGTAACCAGCGCGAGATTCCCGGAATAGTTTTCCACGTGCTCAGGAACTGACATAGCGGCTTTTTTTCTTGGTCGTTGGAGGCGCCGGCGAGTGTGTGGGCGGTGTCTCTGCACTGCTCTGAGGCGGGGCGAGTGGCATTGCATTGACTGAGTGAGGAGGAAATAGCTCTTTCTGTGAGAATGTATGCATTTTTATTGAAAGAACATCCAACACACAAACATTTGAAGCCCTGAACTTGCGGCGCTTGGGAGCCGGGCCGCTCACGCATTCTCCTCCTCTCTTCAGACCATCAGGACAACGGCTTAGCAGCCGGCGACAGGCGAGAGTCACGTCGCGGGCTCCTCCGCTGGCCGTGGCGTTTCCTCCCGGGACCCCACGCCTTCCTGCGGAAATCCGGCTCCTGGCGAGGAGCAGTAACGTTAGCCGTCACCGCTGCGGACGCTGGCCTGGGGTTATCCCTCCGCTGGGAAGAGCCAGGTGCCGACGAGGATCTGGATCTCGCCGTCTGCTGCTGGAAAGCGCGCCTCGGCATCACGTGACTCATGGCTTTGGCGTGCTTTTGAGCCTCCGCGAAGCGCTCAGTAATGGACTCCACGGCGTTACCAAAAAGGCCGGAGGGAGTCACAGGAGCATTCAGCAGCACTTTACGGTCAACATCCTTTAGGTCAGCTAGGTTCAACCAAAGGTGCCTCAGAAGGACGACCATAAAACCCATGGCCTTACCCACAGCCTGGGCCGCTCGCTTCGTCGCCATCAGCGCGAAGTCCGTCGCCGCGCGCAGATCCTTAACGGCCTCTGCCGTGAGGGCTCCGCCCTCCGCTGCCTGCAGGAGCTTCACCTGAAAAACCTGCAGCACCGCCATGGCATGCAGCACAGAAGCCACCTCGCCATCAGACACATATGCTTTATTGGCAAGGTGGGCGCTTTATTGGTTCTGCACGGCTTTGAGGGGAGGCTGATATCTGAGCCTAGGGTCTTGGCTGCTGCAGGACACAGGTACGAAGCGACAGTCTCCTCGACTGGGGGAGAGCGCACATACCCGTGGGCCTCCACCTCATCCACGTGGGAAAAAATGGCCTGTGTGGCAGAGTGGACGCGCGCTGATTGGGGCGCAGACCATGTTTTTACCAGCTGCTCATGTACGTCGGGGAAAAAGGGGACCGACGTCCTCGAGTCAGCTTTCCGGGTGGACCTGAAATACCAGGAGTCAAGCTTACTCCTGGCAGGCTCCTCAGGAGGACTCCAGGTAAGCTCCAACTCCTGAACAGCCCTTGACAGAACCCTCATGAGCTCCTCCTGGAGGTCTGGGGGCCCCCTGCTGTCCGGCTGATCGGACTCCGATCCCGCCCAATCCTCCCTCTCCGAGGCCGAGATGGACATCGAGTCATCCCCCTCCTCCTGGCTAAAGGATACAAACTCCGCGACGTTGGAAGGAGGGCGGAAGCAGTCCTCGGGGAGTGAGACCGGGGAACGGGGTGACCGTTGGGGTTGGTGGAGCGACAAGACGACGCTCCCGTCACCGGGAGGGCCCACCAGCGGCACGCTGGCGGCAGTAGGCCTCATCCCGAATAGGCCGCGAGCCACATCGCGGCGGATCCGGAGCACGCGGGCCGGAAGGTCCGCGCAATGCCTGCAGTTGGACTCGTCCAGCGCCGCCTCGGCGTGGGCCAGGCCCAGGCAGGCGACGCAGTAGTCGTGCTGATCCGGCGGCTCTATCGGTCCCGCGCAGATCTTGCAGATTGTTGCCATAGTGAATTCAACAGGTGAAGTAGAAGATTCTGACGTAATTGTCGCGTGCACAGCATTTTATATTGCTGCTTGAGCGCATCAGTATTTGCATGTGATTTGCATACTTAGCGTCAATTGGCCAGTCATTTGACTGGCGGGAGCCAATAGGACTTCAGGAAAGGTTGGAAGGGAAGGAGTTCCCATAACGGAGAAATATCTCCGTGATGTCTCGTTGAAGCTCGAGAGGGAACTCCCAGTTCACAAGTTGTAATTACGAATTCTACGAGGACGTGAACGCTTTTTACAAGTTGGAATCTCCTAATTACGGGATTCCGATATGGCGTGAACCCACCTATTGTGCGGGTGACTCTCTGAGCAGGTGTACCAGCACTCTGAAGTGAAAGTGGTCTGTGGAAACAGGGAGCTTCATTTTTATACCAATCAGAATTGACAGACAAAATTGTTTTGGGGGGACATTTATTTTGTAATTACACATCAGATCCAGACATTTGTAGTTTTCTTTTACATTTTCAATTAGTCTGTTTTACGAAAGGCTTTTATTTTGTTATTTCTCACCAGACAGTTATTTTCATATTATTTGGAAATTACTCAATGTTTGAAGTAATGTTCATTTTATCAGACCGTTTTTCAAACATTTGTATTATTTTAAATGTATTTATTTATTCGTTCGTTCGTTCGTTCATTCATTCATTTATTCATTGTGGACAGGGAAACTGGCTCAATAAATGAATGCCAGAGATAGGTTTTCCTTTGATCTGAGGTTTTATAGGATTTGACCGTAACGCCTAGTATACGGCTGGAATGACCGTGTTTTTGAAAGTGGAGGGCTGGCCTGACCGCAGTTTCATTTGTCCCGAACACTAGTCTGTCAGAATGGCTGGAGAAAAGTGTGCCTCTGATGATAAGCAGGATTCTTCTGACGACTGCGGGGAAGAGAATTGTATTTTCTGTAAAATCGCAAACAGAGACGATCCATCCACTGAGATATTGGCGGAAGTAAGTTACGTTAAGTGGATCTTTATCGACTTGTGGTTTCTTGTTGTCTGGGTAGCTTAATTTCAAAGGTGAATTAGGTAAGTAAATTCGCTCCTCTTTCTAAATGTAACTTTATAATATTAGGCCTATAGCCTATATTTGACAGCTCTTCAAGAGTTCATTATAGTCATCAGCATCCAACCTGAAGGAAGAAAGATGAACTGGGAAGGAAATATGATAAGCAGGATTGGTTCCGTGACTTGAGCTTCGAGAACAGTTCTGTGATACGAGAAGCGCTTGATATAGAGGACAAACTGTTCTCGATGTACTTATTTTTGTATTAACTTTACTTAATGAGTCATTTAGATGTTTTCATTCAAATGACATAAAAAGTACAGCGGCAGTAGAGCTTTACTTTCACTTTTCGCTTCTTTCTGAAATAACACGATCCGGCTTTTATTGGAAAGGAGGAAGAGCTTTTGGGGGACAAGCTAAATGCTATTAACTAATATGGTATATGAGTATGAAATATGAAAAAGAAGCAAATATAATAATTTTATATTCATAATAAAACACAATAATTAAACATCCTCAAAAATGGTCGTAGCTTATCTCAAAAATATATTTGAGTCATAACTTCTGCTGTGGTTATGGCGTCATATTTAGTCATTTCGCCCTCGTCATTTCTCATTAGCGGAAGTGATGTTACTCCAGTGAGTAAAAAAAATTGGCACACTGCCACTACTGCTCTCAAAAGTTAATTAAAACCACAACGTTTCGACCCTAAGGTCTTAACGAAAAAAAATAAAATAATTTTGTTTATTGACTGTGAAGGGTTTCATATGATCGAGCACCTGCCCAAAGTTTGTGGATGTGCGCAAATGACACTCCCTTCACTCATCCAGTATGCCCCTGTATAAATACAGTGGGGTCCTTAGATACACATTATAAAGTCATTTACTTCATGAAGTGTGTTACTTGGAACTATTACAAAACAAATTCATAATGTTTCCCCTCAGTTTTCTGTAACATTCAATGATAATTATAATTAGTATCTTATACTGTTAATGCCAAGGTAAATACAAATGTAATGCGCAATTATTATTATTATTTTTATTTTTTTGACAGGATGAGGACATTGTTTGTTTCCAGGACATTGATCCAGGTGCACCTCATCACTACCTGGTTATACCAAAGAAACATATCCATAGCTGTTTGTCACTCCAAACAGATGATATAAATCTTGGTAAGATTATGTCTCTTTTGGATGTGCATTTGATTATTAAATTGTGTATTACTGTTTTGTGAATGGCTTTTGTATTTCTAGCCAGCAGAAGGTAGAAACACAGAGAAATTAAGTATTGAGCTCTGGTTTATTTTGCTTATTGTTAGACTGATTATATATTGACAATACAATTACAATACAATTAACAAGCAATGCCATACTGATGACAGGGCTGATGTTACATTTAATTGATTTGATCGAAAACAAGTATTTTAATAAGATACAGTGATTAAATGGGATTTTCAATAATCTAAATGTCATTATCCTGAGCAGTGAAGAAGATGGCAGATATGGGAAGAGAGGTACTGAAAGCCAAGAATGTCACAAATTTGGAAGACATCAGGTTTGAAGACAACACTACTGTCATATTAATCAAGCATTTATTTGGATGAAGCAGTTATTAAATGAGAACATGACTATATTTCAGTCTAGGTTTCCATGTACCTCCATATATCACTGTCCCCCATCTGCACCTCCATGTTCTAGCACCTTTCAGTCAATTGTTTAAATGGTCAAGGTGCAAGTATACAGCCATCTGGTACCTCACTGTGAGTAAACTGAAAACCTTTCAGATATTTCTTTGATTACACTTGGTTGTATAAGAATTTAAAGTTTTAAAAATGTATAATTGTTTCTCGTGTGTGTGTGTTGTCTTAAAGGAGGAGATGCTGCTTAAGGAACTGATGGAGGATAAAAAAGAAAACAATGGACATGTAACAATTGCATGCTGCCATGTGTAGCTATGTGAGCCTTATTACTGAACAAAAAACTTGAAATCACAAGGCACTTTAGTGAAGATCAGTGGACATTGTTTTTTCTTTTTCATTGTTTGGTTTGAGCCTTAAATGCCTGCCATTTAACGTTATTTTTATATTTTATTTATATAATGCTAAATTATTTTAAAAACCAGGATGGTATCCTTTAAACTGACAATCAATATTTTAACTAAAGTGTAATCTGATCAATAATGTCTAATGTTATTAAATGGATGGAACAGTTATGTTTGTACAGATTCTACATGCTATATTGTGAAAGATTTATCGTACAGTGAGCCATCAACACATTCATGGTCACACCCAGGGGTGTTGCTGAGAGGCCCAGAACAATGTTCTCTGGGGGGTTGTAATCCCCCCACCCCCCTGAACGTGATTTTGAGGAGGCCCAGAAAAAATCATTGCAGTGGACCCAGAAATCCTAGCGACACCACAGGTCACACCATTATGTTTTCTTCAGTGTTCATGCTCATGTTCTTTACATACTGATCAGAGGGGCACATCCTGTCCAAGTGTGCGGTTCTTGGCATGGACTAAGGTTAAAGGGGTCATATGATGCGATTTCAGTTTTTCTTTTCTCTTTGGATTGTTACAAGCTCTCAAGAAGATCTGTAAAGTTGCAAAGACTAAAGTGTCAAACCCAAATAAATATTCTTTATAAAAGTTAAAAGTCAACCACACCTACCTAAAACGGCTCGTTCTAACACGCCCCACATATCTACGTCACGATGTGGGAAGATTTGCATAACGCTGCCCAAATGTTCACGCAAAGAAAGAAGGCGTGACTTTTATTCTCGCTGTAGTATTGTTGTTGCCGCCGCCGCCATGTCGTGAAGGCTCTGTGTGTTTCGTTGTGAAAGCGAAACTACTTTGTTTGGCCTTCCAAAGGAGAATCTGCTGGTCGCTGAGGGAATACATCAACTTCACGCTGTGTATCGCCGGAACGGCTTTCACCGTGGATGAAGCGGAGTCACAGACCGGGTGTCAATGTGGGTGCCGCAAAGTCCACCCGCCGCCCGCTCATCACAGCCGGCCCCTCGATCACTCAATGCGAAAAAATACTTTGTTTGGCCTTCCAAAGGAGGACAACTAGAAATCAGTGGTTAAGTTGTATTTACAACACACTCTTCCAGAACCGTTCAACCCAAATATTAATTTGTGTGCAACGCATTTTATGGAGGACAAGGACTGTTTCCTCGGAGAGTAGACTACAATGCCGGCTGTTGTGACTCACAGACTGTAAGTAAGTTTTCATATTTAAAGAATTGGCCACTTTTGATTCAAACGCGAGTTTTGAGCAGTTGTAGAGTAGCGCTTGTTGTTTGTAAATTCTCCGATCACAAATGCAGACATAGTTTTATGTTTACACGGCGCGATGCAATGCAACGCATAAAACGACAGATAAATCATTAAAATCCGTAATTATGTCCCCACTGGATGCAACGAATTCCTCGTTTATAATGGGTTTTAATGTTTTTGTCTCCTCTGGACAGGGCATCACAGTATGGTAAGGGGCGTAACATTTCCGTCACACGCTTGAGAAATTCGGCCAATCACAACACACTGGATAGATGGCCAATCAGAGCACACCTCGCTTTTTAAGACCGATGAGCTTTGTAAAAATCAAAAATCGCGTTTCAAAAAGGCGGGGCATAGAGGAGAAACAATAAGGTACAGTATGTGGGAAAATAATGGTTTTTGAACCTTAAACCGCATAAACACATTTCATTCCACCAAATACACAAAATAATATTCTATTTTAGCAACATCATATGACCCCTTTAAACAGGCTTGCAGTGTAATCATCAAAACACGGTAGCATGGATCATGATCTATTCTATCTACTGGTTTTATTTTTATTTATTATAAAAAATAACAACATGACCCTACTAACCAGCTTCTCTCTTATTCGATTTCTATGCTGTATGCCTTTATTCTTTGTATTTATAGTAGATAAAAAAGACAAAAAAAAATTCCGGGAAACATCGGGACGGTCACATCAAATTACTTATTGTTGTTCTTTTGTTAGTTTTGACTGCTTTTATGGTCCTCATTTGTAAGTCACTTTGGAAAAAAGCATCTGCTAAATGAATAAATAAATGTAAATGTAAATAAATGATGGTTTTCCATAAACGGTAGATCACATCTGTGGCACCTATGGTTTTTTCAGGAACAAGGAAATTTTCCTCATGTGACATTTTATATCCAAATAGTTTTAAAAATCTGTAAGCTTTTAAAAATAGTCGACAGTCCAAGCAAAGTAAAATTTCTAATTCATATAATAATGTGACAAGGAAATCAAAATAGCACAATGTCAACACATTTATCTTAAATTACTTAAAAACCCTAGAGTGTTATTTTATGTTTCCTCATTCTAGCTAAGGCAAACTAAAAAGTTTCCCTGTTGTTTCATGTGTAAGAAAATCCACGGTGTACAAAAAGGTGAAAAAAATTGTTGATATTGTATATACCCAGTTGACTCATAAAGATTAAAGAATAGCCTTATGTATTAAAAAATAATTCATTAAAATTTGTAATGTATTGTTGGCATACCTATCAACAAGAATATTTTCTGATAATGGTATTTCTAATTGCATTTGAAATACCATAAAGACCCAAACATTTTGCCACATGCAATTAATTTAATAATAAAGACAAAGCAAGTAAGAATTATATAAGATCTTTTATTTAGCTGAAATTGCTTCAGAAAAACTAATTGACTGAAAAAACAGTGATCAACTTGCACTGAAAATATGGCAAAACACGGCAAATGCTTCATATTCCGGATTATTTAATGTAAAAGGGTCTAGAAAGTGCATATTTAGTTCAACCATTAGAATGATGAAAGATATAATAGTGTAAATTATGTTAATAAATTATAGCCTATGCATATGTTGCAATATTACACAATTTCTAGCATTTACAGTATGTGTTTACAAGTATCAAACTGCAAATTAAAAGGCATTTTTTATGAAGGCAAATAGTAAGGACTGTATGTTGTGAAGTTGTGCAGACTGTCTTTCTTTGGTTTGTTTTAGTTTTTTAATTTGCTCTCATATGTTATTGTTCACTTCAGTAGCATCAGGTTTAATGATCACTCAAGAGAGCTTAGTTTTGGAAAACTATGGTCCTTTTCTCAACATATCTCTGACTTTACCCATTTTTAAAATGTGCCCTCCAATGCACAACTCCTCACTGTTCATCAGATTTTAGCGCATGGATAGCATCCACAGAACATTTTCTTGAATGGGTTGTTATTGTCATGTTTCTTGGCCCGTCCCAGTTTGATAAGGACTTCGCCAAGCATAGCATCTGTTTTCTGAACATTGTTTAAGATGTAGTCTGTCATGGGTCCTTGTTCCTCTACAAGCATAGCCACATCCAGGAACACTTCATGAAGGCTCTGGAGTCGGCTTTCTAAATCCAGCAGGTCACGATGTCGGCTCTCGATCTGGTTGAGCGCTGAACGAGCCGTTTTGCCTTCTGACATGACGTTATCATTGAAGATGTTCCACTGACCATTCTCCAGCATCTCCTCAATCTGGTCACCTGTCACGTCTCGGCCCACAATCTCCATTTGCCTTTGAATATGACGCTTGCACGATTCTTTGTGATCCATCTCAGCATCATTGTACTCTGTCATTGCGTCTCGGAAGTTGTTGCTTAGGGTGGTGTACTGTGTTCGGGTGATTCTCGCCACAGCTGAATTGATGCCATGCTCCTCTTCGAGCTCTTTGGCGTGGGCGTCCATTTTTTGTAGACGTGCCAGAACGTCCTGTCCACGGGTCTTGATGTCTCCTACGATGACATTGGCATCCTGCTTTACGTGAGTTGTACGAGTCGGTTCGCTAAGTATACGTGTGTTTTGGCCCCTGAGACGCTTCACCTCCAGGCGGATGAGCTGAATCTCACGCCTAGTGTCCTGAGCCTTATCGAGCACAGACTCCATCTCATCACTGTTGTCATAAATGACGGCCTGCTGGCTGAAACCCTCCTCCAGATCCACATTGCTGAAAGAGTCGGATTCCAGCTCCTCTAGATGGCTGTTAGACTCTGAAATGGTCTGAAGATGATCCAATCTGTCCCTCATGATTGCTAGAGGGGAGAATGAACGGAAAAGGACACTCAGTGCCACCAGAAGTGATAGGAAATATGTGATCTGATGTAAACGATCTAAAACAATATAGCATATCGATAACGTTCATATTTACATAATGTAGTCCTTGTTTACAAGAATTAAATCATTTTCATTCCTTGTGTACCTTCTGAAACTGACTGTAAAGGGGGGAGATAATACTTCCTTATCAACACTGAAAAAGTCACACGTCTAACAAGTTCATCTGTGAAACTATTTCTGACTGCCGTCACTCACCAAACAAGTTTGAATGGATTGAATTGATAGTTCAGCTTTTGTTTCCTTACATATGGTGTTCTCTTCAATTGTTTTATATGAAATGTATAAAAAAGATATCCAACTTTATTCAAGCCATTACATTTTTTTTCAAGCATTTTAAATTTTTTCAACATTCTAACGAATATATAGGGCCTATTATATAATAAATCCGTAAAGTAGAAGTAATGAGCTGAAAAAAAGATGAAAAGAAAGAAAGAAACTCCTTGCTTGGCATATACTACAAAGTACATTACCTTGTCTTTTTGTCCAAAATTACGTCCACTTCTGTTGAAATGTCATCTCAAGGCTGCAGCTCCATCCTCACTGCACTGGTGCAGCTGTCATTTAATGGGTGTGGGGAAGGAATGCGCGTTCCAGGGCGTAACTTTGACGCCTAACCTGTTCGCTCTGTTTTGCGAAATGGGTACGATGCCTTCTTCATGTTTTTCATGTCATATAATACAATTTAATACAAATTTGTGTAGCCTAATATTGGGCCCTGACATGCAAAAATGTTTGCAAAGTCAAGGATTCAAAAGTTTGAGCAACTTCGAGCTTCACTTTAGTAAGTGTATTGACAGTGGAATAGATTATAGTTGACAGAAAGTAGATGATTGATTGATTACATTTAAATATTCTTCACTAAAATGTAATTAAAAAATAAAAAACAGCAGAGGGCAAAACAGAGAACCAAATATTTTTCTTCTAATCTAGAAATTAATTAAATTATTAGCCTATAATAACCAACTGGTCGGAGAATGTGCATATTGGTTGTTTATACTAAATATGTTTTGTTTTTTTCTTCTGTTTTCTTTGCCTTTCTAAATTCTGTCTATTCTCTGTACGTTAAACAACACGACCACCGCAATTGCAGTAGACTTAAAATGTAACCTACATCCATTAACAGTGACAAAAAATGAGTTTGGTTTATTTACAATAAGAATGAACGTTGAGTACACGTGTTCTGTACTTCCCTCAGCACTTTTCGCAAATAAAATGTGTGAAATCCTGCTGCCCTCTGTCGGACATAATGCTCTCGTCACACCTGACTTGGAGGGGGGGGTGAGGGGGGGGGGGGTCTGCGTGTTACGTCATCAATCACATGCGGTGTTGGACGAGAAGAGGTGAAATTAGGTAAATGTGGTTTTTATTTTTCTTGGACTGATAATAGCGTGATTTTCCTAACCTGCAAAGCGGATTTTGCAAGGAATGCACAGAGAAGGTCATAATTTGAGGTAGGCCACAATGATAATAATGCTCAAAGCAGAGAAGACTAATTGTTTTGCCAAGCATTAAACGTAGGTCAGGTTTAATTAAAAAGTTTAAAAAAATGTCTTCACTGATGCGATGCCTATATCAAGTCTGATTGTACGTATTTGGGATAATATTTGTTTGACGCTTTTTTTAATGTACTAAATCAATAGACTCTTTTTTCTTTATTTATTGAGTATAAGTAAATACATAAAAATGCAGTTTTTGCCTTCTCTTCAAATTTTATTAAATGCATAATGATGAAGCAGAGTCTAATAGAAAACGTAATGAGAGTAAAACAAAGCTTTTATTTTTAAATGTGGACCTACAAACAAGTCTATCTTGTCTGACAGGTTTTTAGTGACACAAGTGTACTTTTTCACAAGTCAGACGTTTTGACGTGTGGGTTACGTCTAACAAGGTATATTCTGTTCAAGAGTTGTTGTTTTGTTTTTTTTGTTACCCATATATAGCCTACTGTATATTTTACCGGCTGCTGTTTATGTGTGTTCGCTTTGTAATGAATTTAGACCAAATCTGTTTTAAACTTTTCAGTCCAATATTTCAGTCATGAGGGACAGACTTGGACATCTCCAGGCAGTATCACTGTCTAATGGCACTGCAACAGAACATGAAACTGCCCAAGCGCTCTCTCCATCAGAAAACACAGACTATGATGACCCTCATCAGGACCCCAGCTCCAACCCTGACATGGAAGCTGTATTTGATGAGGCACAGGAGGCTCGTCATCAGATTCAGTACATCCACCTGGAAGTAAAGCGTCTTAGGGAGCGAAACTCACATATTTTTACAGGCACGGCCTGCTCTAGTGCTTCTAATACCTGTGACTCTAATGCTATTGCAGCTGACATCAAAACACATGGACAGGAGATGCTCGTGCACCTTCGCAAGATGGTTTCCCACAGGAAAGAGTTAGAGGAAAAGTATGGCGTCAATTCACCCATGACGAGAATTGCCCGAACACAGTACGCCAGCATAAGCAACAGTTTCCGTGATGCCATGGTGGAGTACAATGACGCTGAGATAAGCCATAGGGAGTCCTGCAAGGCGTATATTCAATGGCAGATGGAGATTGTGGGCCGAGAGGTCACAGGTGACCAGATCGAAGAGATGTTGGAGAGCGGTCAGTGGAACGTCTTCAGTGAGAACATGGTTTCAGAAGGTAAAACGGCACGGTCTGCACTCATCCAGATCGAGAGCCGACATACAGAACTGCTACAGCTAGAGAGACGCATTCAGAGCCTTCATGAGGTTTTTCTGGATGTGGCCATGTTGGTAGAAGAGCAGAGTTCAATGATAGACTACATTCACACCAATGTTCAGTCAACTGAGGTGGAGGTCAGGGATGTCCTTGTGAAGCTGGAGCAAGCCAAGAGACATGACAGGAACAATCCGTTTAAGAAAATGTTCTTCTGGAAACGATGACATGGGTACAGATATCATAATGTCAAAAATACATACTAAGTGATTCAGTTTTTTTTTGTTTCTGTTAGTTTTTATATTCCTATTCCTTATTTAGGCAAATTTATATTCATCTTCTGAAGAAAAATAAACACACATCGCTGAAATAAATCTATCAGTGTTATAAATATTTCAGTAGTTTGTGGGGTTTTTTGACACCAGAATGATCTTAAATACTATTTTGTTTATTATAAACATACATTTTTAAAGCTTGCCGTTTTGGCACATAACTCATTTTGTGCCTTTGGAGATTTGGAAATCCTTTTTTTCTGTGGTTTGCACTTCATCAAGTGTTTATTCTTATGTAAAATGTATCTTGTCAATATAACTATATTTTTAAGTTAGGTATTGAATGATGGTTAGTTGTAATGGACCCCAACTATTTCATGTGTACACAAATCTTTTATCAGCTGTATCTCATTTGGTGTACATTCATTCAAAGTTTTGTAGCATATGTCATAAATTAGAGTGTAATTTTGTTACCCTAATTAGATCCCATGTGCCTACCTCGTGTGAAACGTGATGTCCCCTGGTCACAACTATTAAAATAACACATGCCAGGATACCAAAAACCTTTCTGACTTTGGTAAAAAAAAAATTAGTTGCTAAAATGACATTGCTATATAATACTTTGTTAAAATGTTGTTCCAGGGACAACTGTGTTATGTACGGTGATGCATAAAAAACATGGAATAAACAGGAAGATACCTATTCACCTATACACTTCCGTTCAAAGGTTTGGGGTCAGTAAGACTTATTTTTTGAAAGAAATTAATACTTCTATTCACCAAAGATGCGTTAAGTTGATCAAAAGTGACAGTAAAAACATAAATAAGTGTTTAAATATTTTATTTCCAATAATTGCTTTATTTTTTACTTTATTACTTATCAAGAATATTTTTATATTTTTATATTTTATGTGATCCGGTTTCCACAAAAAAATTAGGCAGCACAACTGTTTTCTACATTGATAATAAGAAATGTTTCTTGAGCAGCAAATCAGCATATTAGAATGATTTCTGAAAGATCATGTGACACTTTAAACCTGTGTAATGGCTGATGAAAATTCATCTTTTCAATCTCAGGAAAAAATACGTCTGGGTAACACTTTATTTTAAGGTGCCCTCCTTGTTACACGTTACATCTACTTACTATTATAATAACAATTAATTAGGCATAATTACATGCCAGTAACCCTAATCCTAACCCTAACCATATAATAAGTACATATAGTTAATCAATATTACTCCTTATTTAAATGTATAATTACACTGTAACAAAGACACCTTAAAATAAAGTGTAACCTACATTTGAAAATATATTAAATAGAAAACAGGTGTTTTAAATGGTAAGACTCCAAACTTTTGAATGGTAGTGTACAGGCTGCTGTAGACTCAAACTTGCAAACACAAAGCTCATGACATGAATGTGACTGCTGGATCTGGATAGGTCAATACGGATTTGTAAAGAAAGAGAAAATAAGGTTACGAAAATAGTTGCCCAACGCCAAGTGAGTCATTCGTCTTGCTCAGACTTGTAATAATTATTCAGACGTTTTCTCCTTGGCTGCAGCGCGCGCATTCGCGCCGTCGCTCTGTCTGGCACGCGCTAGTCCAGCTCTGCTCGAGATCACCTGAGCGTCAGACACGACAATCTCTGCTTAGACCCAAGACCCGGTGGACGTTTTCTCGGGGAAAGATGAGACTGTCGGTCGCTTTTCGCCATGCACATCTTAGCCACGCCAGCATTCGACGATCACGAGCGGGTGTTCAAGTATTAAACTCGGAGAACAGACGCTTATTCGATAATAGCGCGGTTTCTTATCCATGGGTTCGGGAAGCTAGTTCGACCAGCGGTACAAGTGAAACGGTAACGAGTTTTAAAAGTCATCCACGAAAAAACGATGGACCGCTGTATCAAAGTGCTGTTTGGTAAGAATTAAACACACGCTATTAAGGCTCTAAACCTAAATGCGACAAAAGTTTTATTTTCTAAAACACGCTGAAGGACTTTTGTGATTGTAACAGTTTGGTTCTGTATTTATAGCGACTTGACTAAAATATCTAACGTTATATTGTCTCGGCGTTGATTTGTTTCCACGTGCTACCGGTGTTTGTCCGCCAGCTGATGTAACTTCTGCCTCTACACCCTTTTAATACGAACTGCGTTGTGTGCTAATTCAGCTGCATATTAACATTGTGTTACTGTATGAATTCAAGTTTTCTTACAAAATGTGACTATTGTTTTAACTAAGGTTGAAAACATGTCGTTATTTGTAGGTTAGTGTTACACTGAATGCCCTCATTTAACCCGCTCCCCTGGTGGGCGATCACGATACTGACCTTATTTACAGATTCATCGAGTCAGTAGCTATGCGTAATATTGGATTTTGCATAATTAAAATTTTTTTTTTGAAGACATTGGAGTATTGTAACACAGGTTGAGTTATAACACCATTTTTGAACATATATTGCTGCTACACCAGTTAAATCTCTGTCATACATGACGAACATCTCCACTGTGACATTTGTTGTACGACTAGAAATAGAATAGCAATGTAAAGAATTTACAGGACAACTAGTTTAATTAAATCGGTATTATAGTAAAGCTTGCAAAAACTGAGTTACACTCATTGAACTGTTACAACAGTCTCCCCTAAAATCTTTAACTGATGGAAACTATGTGGAACTTGTGTATCATTGCCCAATCAAACCATACAAGTGTATCCTTTTGATGTCTGTAAACAAAGGTCAAAGGTCAGGTATCTGCTATAGAGGGTTAAAATAATCAGTAAAGATGCCTTTGCAGCCAGCCTTACAAAAGATGCTTACAGTGATGTAATAGACTCCACGATAACACAAGATACGTTTATCTGCTGCTAGTCAAAATGTGTTGGCCCACCTGCTTAAAATTATTATAAATCAGCTGAGTGAACAAGACTGATTACTATTTATTTATTTTGCCTTTATTGCTTTCTGTCATAGTTAAAAACAGGACACCAGTCTAGTTGTTATGATTTGTGGCCAGTATAAAGGTTTTAAACCTCATCTGGCCAGGCACAGGGAGAACTTGTGTTTAAGTGTTTAGAGAGGTTGAAGATCTACTTGGCTGTGGATGTATAAAAAACATTTCTTTTTGGTCATGTTAGCAATCATTGTGTTAATACTATGACTATCACGTTCTCTAAACGTGCAGCTAATGCTCGCTTTTATTGAGGTTCCTAAAGTCGTGTTTCACGAGACAACACAAAAAAAGCCGACGAGCGCAGGCAAAAGGATGAGTGCGTTTATACGGGTCAAATGGATTTTTGCCCTACTAGCCATCCAGAAAAGATAACAGTTTGTTTAATGCGTATCTGCTGTATAACTTGATAAGTAAAAAACAAAAATTTATGTGTGCTATGTTTGGATGTGTACCCGTAGTGCAGGTCCCAATGAAGTCTTTGTTCTCTGAGTGGAAGTTAATGAACATGCATATATGACTTTTTGATTAATATGTGCGTCATGGTGACAGGGGTTTGGGGGTTGTTGGGGTCCGTCTTTTTGTGCGGTGTCCATCTCATTTACAGTGACATTGTTCAGAGGAGCAGAGAGGAGCTCAAAGCTATCAGAGAAACCAACCCAGGCCTCAAACCTACATTGGCTATCATACAGGTATGTCTTTGTGTTTAGATAAAGAGTTGGAGAGCACTTGTGTGTATCTGTTGCCATGTGAATGTATCTCAGACACTAAAAGCTGGTTTGCTTTTACTTATGGAAGGCTGGTGAAGATGACGGTTTGCTGGAGGTGAATAAGAAGATGGCTGGAAAGGTATAACTGTTTTTCTTCCCTTCTGTCCAACATGCAATAAATAAATGGGTGCAAGTAACACAAATCTTTGCATTATACTTTACATTACATTTTAGCAGATGTTTTGCTGTTGATAAGATGAATGGAAATGCAAATTAATAGCTTATACAGTGATATATACCTGCTGATTTTGTATCCACACAGATCGGATTGAACGTTATGCAGATTTGTCTTCCACGCCAGTGCACAGAGGAAGAGGTAAGTGATGCTGCAAATTCTGAAAAGCAAATTAGAGTAGCTTTTTTGATTAAACCGAAACTATCCTCTTTATTCTACAGGTGATTGAGGAGATCTTGAGATTAAATGAGGATTCTCGTGTTTATGGCATTTTTTTGAACCTTCCTCAGTCCTTCCTCTCAAAAAGTGTCCGTAATGCCGTCAAGCCACAGAAAGATGTGGATGGGTAAGCTACAGTTTTTTTGTTTATATTCATACGTGTAACCAAAAATCACTTTTTGGCATAAGTGCCAATGGTGGTTGATTTGAGAATTTTCTAGCTATGAATATATCCCATCTGCCATGATTTTGTATGGTATTTATTAAAAATAATTTTATTCTTATGACAGGGAAGTTATTGGGAAACTATTCATTGTAGGATACTTTTAAATATATTATAGATGCATTTACTTTATTTAATTGAATAAAGTACAACAAGAAGTGTAATTTTAGGGTAGAAACTGAATGTTTTCCACACAAAGTCACATAGGCCTATATGTGTTTGCAGGGTCTCTGATCTTAATGTTGGCCGTGTAGTGTTGGGGGATCAGAGAGACAGTTTTGCTTCACCTATAGCTGGAGCTGTGCTGGAGATGCTTGCCAGGCACGGTGTGTATCTGTTTGTTTATTTATGCATTTCGGCATATGTTATTACATTCTGGCCATTCAAAAGTGTGCTTTTCATAAACACTCTATCTAACTGATGATACAAAACATAGCCTTTTTATGGGCCATTCTACAGAATTGGTGCAAACTTCTGTCCCACAACCAAAAAACACATTTAAAAAGCATTTAAGGATTCAAATCTTAGATGTTTATTAAAGGGGTCATCGGATGCCCATTTTCCACAAGTTTATATGATTCTTTAGGGTCTTAATGAAAAGTCTATAACATACTTTGGTTAAAATTTCTCAATGGTAGTTGGGGGGGTGGGTTAAAAACACCCTTATTACCTTGTCAAAATCAGCTCTGTTTTCAGCACGCCGTTCAAGTCCATGTTGCTTTAAATGCTAATGAGCTCTGCTGACCCCGCCCCTCTCTTCCAAGTAGGTATAACTGCAGACCGGAGATCTCCAAAATGGGGTGTGAACTCCAAAAGTGGCCGACCTCCAAATGGAGGCGTGGCTCCTCGTCAAAGACTTTCACCACTTTATTGACTTACATTTCAAATAAAACTTTATAAATTAAACATTATTTCTAATTGATCTAAAATAAAATATGCTATATAATACTATTCTCCTTATAGCGGGCCCAGCTCATGGCCATGGTGTTTGACTGGAGTTTGACCTCTGCCTTCGAATGAGGGTAAACGGAATCGCCCCATGAGCTCTCCCGCGAGCACGTCCAGCACAAGCGCAATATTTTAGTCTATCGCGTTTGTTTTAAGCAACTCGTGGGCTCCTGGGACTCGAATCGCGGTAGATGGGGTAGTGATGCTGGTGTAACTAAAAGGTGCCCCTTGTTCGTGAGGTTCGTTTGAGGAGTTACGACGATCTCATATCGACAATCTATTAACGTTTATCTGCGACCTGCTCTTTCCTTGAAATTACCATGCTCTTTCGCGTCAATCCCGCCGTGACTCGATTTGACTGGTAAGGTTAGGGTCAGGTGTGAGTGTGGGTTTTAAGCCCATTTTACTTGGTCGTCGACCACCGCGTAGCCTACTCATGATGCACACCCTATGGCCGTAGCCTGACGTGCACCGCTCCAAAAATCTCACAGTTTTGTGTTGTATGTGCACTTAATTATTTTTACTGTTCACCTTCTTAATACAATAAAACAAAGCAAAAGACAAGTGTCTAGTCAATTTATTATACTACTAGCATTAATACAGCCGTAGTGGTCCGCGAAACATTGTTGATCTGGCCTGCCTTGTACAATCACTGTGTGTAAGATTGAAGTGATCCTCTTCTCCTTTTCCTTTGCTTTGTCTCTTTTTGTAGTTTTAATTGATTTAATGTCTGATTGTTATATTTAGTGCAGAAGTATAAATAAAACTGACGCAAGCCTACGGCGTAGGGCGACGCAGAATGCTTAAATCAGCTTCAGGTTAGCATGTCTTAATATTTAAATCAAAACTTTAAGTGACACCATAAAATCTATTACGATAAGCTGTGGGGTGGAGTTTGTCACTGAGTGGATTGGGGAACAATACACATGTGTGTCAGTGCCTGTCTTTCAATTAGATGCGGCCTCCCTATTTTGAATGCTCCCCACCCGTTTTTGGATTTCCCCCCGCATTTGGATAGCTCCAGCTCAGTTATACCCTTCGCCTCTCTGCTCTGTGGGTGCCAATGCCGTTCCATGATACGTTTTACTTTAGGCCAAGGACTTCTAAACTACACTTAGTAGGAAGCGTTTCAAAGATTCATAAAAACCCCTATACTCCTTTCTTTAGAGGAAGCTGGGTCAGAATTGATTCGCCACTAACTTCAACGCTTTAGGCCGATCGTGGATCTCGCATTCCTTAAAAAAACGAAAGTGTCGCGTTATCTCTGCGTCTTCAGCGGCTCAGATGCCGGGAGTAAATGACGACTGCTATGTTTAATATTACATCCAACAACAAAACACCCCAATCACTTAATCGGAGACGTTCTTGTCTTCCCCTGCACGCGTCTCACGATGTCGACAGCTTACAGCTCATCGGAAGGTCTAAGTTAAGAACGAACATGGGATGTTCTGTCAAATATAAGTAGACTGAAATTATCAGCTAAGATGTATGATAGTTTGTTGTTCCGTGATATGAATCCACCTAATAAATCCTTACTTTTAAATCGGATGACATCTTTTTAACCTTTTACAAGTTAATTGGATTCAGATAAACATCTCATAAATTACATTTAATATTGTTAAGAACTTTATTATTGCGTTACCTCTGAGAAAAGTAATTAAAATTTTAAAAGCCAAAAAAAATATATTTCAAAATCTAGATGTGCAAAATCTATAGTCGAAATCCCCTTCTATTTAAATATTACTATTTTGGTAGTGACAAAATTTGGGGAGAGTACAAATCTTCAAAAAGTTATGAAAATATCAATATGAGAATTAACTGCACAATTATTAGAAATGTGTACCTTGGATATTATACAATTTGCATGCATACCGTTTTTGGGGAAAATACACATTACACAAATACACATTTTCCCCCAGACGTTTCCAACTCTGACTTTGGACCAAATCTGTATATTTCCATCTACATCTATTGCAATATCCCCAAATGAATGTACACTGACGTTTCAAACGTCCAGAGGTCCCTGTAGGGTGGTAAACAAAGTTTTTTTTTTTATGATTTCTGTATTTATAAATATATTACTATATAAAATCCTGTTTTCTATTTATAATATTTTAACATATAATTCATTCCAAGCCTTTACTTCATGTCCACCCATATCCTTCAGAAATCATTCTAATATGCTGATTTGGTGTTCAAGTAACATTTATTATTGTATATGTTGAGAACAGCTGTTCTGCTTATATATAATATATTTTTCTGTGACTTATAAATGTCTTTGCTGTCATTTTTGATCAAACTAATGTGTGCTTGCTGAATAAGTGTTCATTTCTGTCCAAAAATATCTTACTGACCTCAGATTTTGGAATGCTAGTATACTTTTTTGTTTATTGTAGCATAATGTAATGTTGAGTTTACGGTGAATTGATTAGAGCCAGTTTAAATATACAGTATTTACTTTTTTTGTGACACTCCTTTAGATGCCCCATTGATTGGTAAGATGGCAGTGCTGGTGGGTGTTGAGGGACCCCTGAAGGCAACTCTTCAATTTTTGTTGCAAAACAATGGCATGATGGTGCAGACCTGCCAGTGGAGCTCAAAGCACTTGCAAAAGCAGGTAAATTGATAACTGGGAGATATTTATTTTTCAGGTCAGTTTTTAGGTGTAGTTTGCTATTTTCAGCAGCAGAGGGCAATGCTGCTTTGTTTCAGGAGGGACATCTGGATAAATCATAGGAGGCATACACTAATTTTCTTTCTTTCTTTCTTTCTCTCTCTTTCTTTCAGATCATGGATTCGGATTTGGTGATATTGTTTTAAGCCTGCCCCAAAAGGTGCCGCCCACCCACTTGGTTAAGACCCGGGGTGGCAGTCATCAACCTCAGCTCAGCCCTAATGGAAGGTACATTTATTCAAAGTAAAGATATTAAGCATGGCTCACGTTATAACAGTTGTTTTTTACTTTGCTATACATAAAACGTATAGATCCGTTCTTTACTTGAGAAGTGCCATTTGAGAATCGAGGAAACTTATAATTGTAGTACCATGTGAAAGACAAGCATATGATTCCTCTGAAACCGATTAAGTCAGGCACGCAGTTTTCTTCACCTTTCATTACCTGCCATCTCCAGGAGACTTTAATGGATATAGAGGCCCATCCTGTTTCCTCCATAACCCAAATATTCCATTAGTGGAATCATATAAGACACCACTATTGGAGTTT
Source organism: Sinocyclocheilus anophthalmus (assembly GCA_018155175.1). Lineage (NCBI taxonomy): Eukaryota > Metazoa > Chordata > Actinopteri > Cypriniformes > Cyprinidae > Sinocyclocheilus > Sinocyclocheilus anophthalmus. Next base: position 25,607 of record JADLZN010000418.1, read on the forward strand.
CCTTAAATGCTCAGTCCGGCCACCTTTTCATACTTATGATCTCTTAATTTCCTAGAACACCCTACAGTTGGGAGAACTGGCTGAGCTGATCGGTGAAGGAGTTGGGCCTCTAAGTGGTGCGCTAAGAATGCAGGTGAGAGGCCTGTTGTTGTTTCTTCTTTGTATTAAAATCTTTAAAATAGGATAAGTTATTCTATCAATTTAATATAAAACCTTAAGAACCCGTGATTTACCAATTAAGAGAATTTTATTAGGGTTAGGTTAGTAGTTTATAGGGTTAGTAGGTTCCCTAACCTCACAGGTACTTAATTGGAAAAATTGTTTTTTAAGGGGTCACCAAAGGCTGCATGATGTGATCATAATCACTACTGTCAACTAAATTATAGTCATATGTGGTAAAATATTGTACAGTTGAACTAATGTTTTTTTCTATTTGATATATTTTAAAATGTAATTTATTCCTTGTATGGCAAAGCTGAATTTTCAGCAGCTATTACTCCAGTGTCAGATGATCCTTCAGAAATCATTCTGATATGCTGGTTTGAAAAACTGATCATTTATTGCCTGTTGTCCTCTTTTTAAAGCTGCTTTACAGCAGAATTAAGTTTTGTTTGCATCATTGAAACATTATTTGATTTGAATTTGGTGCTCAAGGAACTATTATTATTATCATTGTTGAAAACAGTTGTGCTGCTTAATATTATTGTGCAGACAGGGTTTCAGGATTCTTCAATAAATAGAAAGTTAAAAAGAACTGCTTTTATTTGATATTGAAATCTTTTGTAACATTATAAAAATCTTTGTCACTTTCGATCAGTTCACTGTGTTTTGAATGGTAGTGTTATACCAAATCACAGTAGTTATTGCCAGTATGTTATTTTTATAGTATATATTTGTGCACAGTTTGTGTACATAATTATGCAATGAATGTTGTAATTTTGAAGCGTTCACTGAGATGTTTGTGTCTGTTGTGATCTGCCAGCATGTAGTGAGGAGCAGCAGGAGGTGGATACAAGAACAGCAGTACCAGCCGTGGAGGCTCCGCCCACTAAAACTCCAACCACTCTCACCTGTGCCTAGGTACGAACGGCCTTGCCTTTTAGTTTCTACGGAATATGCATCACTCAGACCTTTGCTTGTTCATTTGTGCACAGAACTAATTGGTCTCTCCATCTTTCTTTTTGCATGTTTCTGTAACCCTCAGTGATATAGAGATCTCCAGAGCACAGACTCCCAAACCCATATCCCAGCTGGCTCAGGAGGTTGGTCTGCTTCCAGAGGAGCTGGAGGCCTATGGAAATACCAAAGCCAAAGTCCATTTGTCCCTCCTCAACCGCCTCCAACATCAGCCTAATGGCAAATATGTCCTGGTGGCAGGGTGTGACATCAGTTTTTACTTTCACTGAAGTTTAATTCATGTCATATTACTTATCTAAGGGTGTGTTTACGCTTGGAAGTTTTAGTTTGATTTGATTGGTTTGGTTTTTACTGTTTGGTACAGGTGTTGATACCAGCAGATCTTTGTTTGCATGCAAGAATTCCTGGCAATATTTAGACTCCTTTGCATATTTCATAAGCTTTTAGTGCGTTTTAAGCTGGTAAAAATACCACCATATATATGTGTACACATGCAACGAGCACAATTAGTCTGACACGCAGCATTGTTTTGGATATTTGGTAAGTAATTTTTTTTTATAATTTTGGTAAGTAATTTTTCAGGTTATCACCTTATCCTTATGCTTTTTTTAATCTTTAGATTCAGTCGAAAACGAATGAATGCTAAGAGAACCAGGACTAAATGTATGATTTTATATTTTTTTGGTTCAGACCAAAAGAAATACGAGAACCAAAGTACGAAAAGTGTGAATACACCCTGAAATGATACGAAAGCAATGATACAAATTTTTATTGAACAACCAAGTTGAACCAAAACTGTATTGACTTCATTTGTTGAAAAGGTGTTAATCAGTAAATTTAAAGACATTGGAAGCTTTTTCATCAGTTAATGGCAGATAGATTGATGACAGTAATTTTTGCCTTGAAATAACCTAAATAGGAGAAATAGGTTAAAAGCAAGCATCTAAGGAAAACTTCAGGTCAGTGTTTGTGTGTTTTCACGCTCACGTCCGTGTACACATTTGTACTCTGCCTCTAAATTCCTAGAGAGAGTGATTGCTGGGCCCAGGGATCTTATCTACTGCTGGCTCTTGAACCCACCAGGACCCTCCCTTTCATCCGTGTGTGTGAAGCGTGGCTCGGGTCAGCTCCAAATGGGGGCCCAAGGTCTCTTTCATGTGTGTGGGGAATGCGCAGACCCCTGGCTTTATCAGCAGCCCCTTCCCTCTCCTTAACTCTCCTTCTTTAAGTCCCGCTCTTTGTTCTGCCTGCAGATGCTGTGAAGCAGCACTGCCCTCCCCACCCAGCCTACTCAATTACTGTCAGCCACTGGCATGCCTTTACTGCGCTGCCAAAAGAGCAGCTCCACAAAGACAGAGAGAGGGCGGATGCTGATGGGGAGAGAGTTTGCCAGCAGCCTAATGTAGTGAGATCAGAGGGAAAACGAAAAGAGAAAGACAGAAGGATGAATAGATGTATAGTCACAACCCTCTCCCTTTAAATGTGGAAAAGCATGTGTTGATAATGTTTTCGGTCTATGTTTTTCAGTATAACTCCCACTCCACTGGGTGAGGGGAAGAGTACAGTGACCATAGGTCTTGTCCAGGCCCTTTCCGCTCATCTTAAGCTCAACTCTTTTGCTTGCCTGCGACAGCCTTCCCAGGGCCCAACGTTTGGTGTCAAAGGTGTGTTTTTGTGTGTTTGCTTTATCTTAGTTTGATATTGTAGTATACAGATAACAATAAGTAACGTAACAACATTTCACGGTATCACAGATGCACTTCCTTAAGGTTGCTCCAAAATGTAGGCATTATAATTATGCAACTTTCTAAGATCTAAGCACTCATTTTAAGGCACTGTAACGTGTCCTTTGTAGAGTAGGCAATCCCAAAATGCCCTGCAATGAGTTCAGTAAAACAAATAAATCCAAGATGGTGGAAAAGGAGAGAGATGTTAATATAAATTTATCAATATTGAAAAATAATTAAAAATAAAAGTAAACAGTTAACTGCAATACATTTCATAAAGTTTGAATTTATTGTAAATATACAAATAAAAAATATATGTTGTGTGTGTGTGTATATACACAGTATTTTTAAAATCAATTCATAATGTAATTTTATAATATTATGTTTTTATTTTATATGTATATATATATATATATATATAATATATATATATATATATAGTATTATCTGATTATATATTTTTATATGTAGAGTTTCAGATCAGTCACAAATGTTTTATGATACTTAGGATGCTGCCCATTTAGGCAGTGCACAGCAAGACAGTTCACTAGATTTTGGATCAAGCTCATGTCTGGCTTTATCAGACGTATTGTCTTGTGTTTTCATTGCTGTGTGTTTGTCAGCCTGTTTCATTATTTTGTCTCCCTGCAGGAGGAGCGGCGGGTGGGGGATATGCGCAGGTCATTCCTATGGAGGAGGTGAGTGACTACAGACATCCTGTCTCCCGCTATCACAAAGCCCTTTCCCTAGTATGCCACAACTGATGACAGCCCTTAAAAACACACACACACACACAGCCATTGAGACCAAGTAAAATAAAGCGCAAAGTCCAAAACTCTGAGACCACTAGTGAAAATACTTTGGTTTTGTGATTTTTAATAGATTTTTTTTTATCATTACCAACAAATATCAGTATATCATTGTTGAAAAATAACCTATTTCGGAATTTGTTGTTATATGATGCGTCCAAGTAACAGCATGTATGAAAATAATAAGACTTTTTATTTCTAGTTTTATATTATGTTTTTAATCCCATATTTTCTGTTATCTCAGACTTTTGGACAACACTGAACGTGTGTGTGTGAGAGCAGATACTGTCTTTATCAGAAGCTTCAGAAAACAGCTTACTCAAACTCACTTTATTTTTTTCCATTCAGTTTAATCTCCACCTCACAGGAGACATCCACGCTATAACCGCAGCCAATAATCTAGTGGCGGCAGCTATCGATGCCCGCATTCTCCATGAAGCTACTCAATCAGACAAGGTAAACAACTGTAATATTTTGATTTCACACAGAGCAGTCTCCCTGGGCTTTAATATTATGATTCATCAATAGTTAGTGTGTCATTAAAGAGTATTCTTCCTGATTCTATACAAGTCTATAATTGCATATATTAGGGATGCACCGATATGAAAATTTTGGCCGATACCGATAACCGATTATTCTTTATTTTTGAAAGTCGATAACCGATATGTTGGCCGATAAATCTATATCCAAATTGTTATATACTTTTTGAGAGCCTGATTACAAAAAAGGTCTCATTAAAAGCCGCATCCCAAACACTTCAACATAAGCAGCCTAGTTTGAACGGTGTACGTTTTAAAAATATTTTTACTCTCCCATTACCAAATTTAGTCATAAAAAAGTCTTACAAATAAATAAAATAATGCATAAATAATGCAAACAAGTCACTGGACATCATTACACGTGTAAAGAATCAAAATGAATGCGCCATAGATCAATAAAACGGAATAGCCTCTGCACGGACAATAATTAAATGATTTTAATTACTAAACCATATTGTTGATGAAAATAATAAGAGAAAAATACAAGTGGTTGTTGTTATTAATAATGTATCAATGATTTTGAAAAAGTAACAAATTAATACCACTGTTTTAAATAGCAGCCGTTGAGCTGCGCGTGCTGAAGCTGAAGTGCTGAATGAACATGGTAAACTGAAGCGTTTTGCTGGCAGCTTATTTAACTCAAGGAAATGCATCCTGAGATTAATATTAATACAACATTACAACTTATATATGTACAAAATGATGCAGTTATTGCGTGCTATAGTCAGAATGTGTGATCCTGTTGTGGATGCGCTCTTCCCATATCAACGCGCTGAAACACAGCAACTAAACCCAAAGAATTCACAACGTTTTATTATAATAATGTTCTCATTAGAATGTTATATACACGACATTCCCAATCATAGTTATTAATGTTGTGCACTGCTGTTTGAGCTGCGTGCGCTGAGCTAAAGATGATCACCGGTAAACTGAAGCGCTCTTTTAACTTAACCAAACGCATTCTATATGAGATAAATCAGATATACATCAAATAAACACAATATTACAACGTACAATTGCACAAAAGGCTGCAAACGAACAGCGCGCATCTGAAGTGTCTCTGAAGGAAATAATGCATTATTTATCGGCTTTAAGATATCGGCCAAATTTTCTTATCAGGCCGATACCGATAACAGAAAAAATGAGCATTTATCGGCCGATACCGATATGGTGGCCGATATATCGTGCATCCCTAGCATATATCACTTCCTAATGCTTTAAGTATTCAGCTATAAGTTGTTTTTGTGTCTTTTAGGCCCTGTACAGCAGACTAGTGCCGTCTGTTAATGGCGTGAGATGTTTCTCTCCTATACAGATGGCTCGCCTACAAGTGAGTGGACAAGACTTTGTACCTCTGACCTTGTTAATACCATCATCATTTGACACAGAAGTTATTAGGGCAGTGGTTCTCAGAAAACTTCCAAGGGGGCCTCAAGATTATAAACCAGAACTACTACATGATATGTCTTACTTTAATGCATCCCTTCAATTTCTTATTTTAATGTATCCCCTTTTTCAATGGTCTTGGAAAGCCAAATTTAAAATCTGTGATTTTTAGACCTGGAAAAGTATTTTGGTGGCCAATATATAGGACGCCAAACAAAATATTTTTCCTTATCTTTAAGACTTATCCAGTAAATGGGAACCCTGAAGAACATTCACCTCTTAAAATGTCTGGAAAACGAAAAATGTGTAATAAAAGATCTGCACTAGAATGTGTTGAACTTTGGAAGCAGTAGATCAGATAACCAACAGGGGTCCTCATGCAGCTACTGCGAAAATGAGCAATTCTTTCTTATGAGGCTGTAATTCAAAGCAAGTCTAGCTGTTAACCAGTTTCACTATTTTTGTTTAAGTAAACAAGTCAAGTGTTGTGTTATGTTGGCTGTGACACAGATAAGCTGAGGGACTCCTCTAAACACAAACTGTTTATCTTTGCTCAGGGACAGGCTGGGTTTACTTACATTTTGGAAAGGCAAAGCTGGTAAATTTACAAGCGACGGCCAGTGATTCAGAGAGAAATCTAATTAAAAAGATAGTCTGAAAGATATTTATGACTGCTGGGGCCTCCAATAGCAAAATATTTGCAATTTAGGAAAAATCTCCTAAATTCTTCTTCTGAGTCAAGGCCAAAACTAACTGCAGTAATGAAAATGCTTTAATAGTAGGTTTGTTTCATATGAATGAACAGCTTTTTCATCATCATAAACACTGCACTTGTGTCTGTCTCTTCCTCACCTATGTTTTCAGCATCTTGGAATAAACAAATCTGACCCCAGTGACCTCACACCAGAAGAGGTCAGGGCATTTGTCCGTCTTGACCTTGACCCTGAGAAGGTCACATGGCAGAGAGGTAGGAGGTTGAGCAATTTAGATTGCTTTACTGTTCTGCATATGGTACATTCTTACAAGAATCCCTCAATGCCTGATGAGTAACAGAAAGAGATTTAGAGATTGTGGTACAGGATATGTGATGCATAAGACAGTGAGATGAAGCATGCAGGATGATGACACAATATGTGGCCACTGGAATGCTATTGCCACATTTGACTCTTCTGTTTGAATTGGCTAGTGGGAAAGCAATATAAACTAGCCATTTCGTTACATCTGAGCAATTTTTGAGAACTAGTCCCTCTTGAACACATGCAATAACGAGTCTACTCTTCGCACCTGGAAGGCATGCCAAATGTGGACCACCTGCTTTTGGTTATGGCGCAGTGCCGTCTGATAGCTACGATCACTGGGGGATGAGATTCAGCTGGATTGGGGTGTTTCCCGTTTTACTCGTGGCCGCCTGGGAACATCTGTTGCCTTTAGCCCTACATTCAGATGATAGTGCTTCAGTGACTGATGGGATATTTACTCTGTCGGTTCAAAAGTGCACACTAAGATGAGGGCCCTGGAAGATTAACAACAGTTTTACATCTCTCTCCTGCTGCGAATGCGAATCTGTGTGTGTCTGAGAAGGTCTGACAATCCGTACAATTTTCTCAAAGTGACGTTCATTAATGTAATGTCTAAACCATTAAAGTTTCCCATGGTCCATTATGGGAAGATATCATTGTGAATAATGATCCTCGGACTACATTATCATGGTCTTTCCTTGTTTATTAATCACTCTTCAGATGAAACATTTTGGCTGTGCTGTATGTTATGCTGTACTTCATGTACACTGTGTTCTCACAGATGGATGAATTGAAACCGATACACAAGAGGAATACGAGAGACGGCCAGAAAGCAGACTAAACCACTGTTGTAATTTTTGTTGCCCGTGACATGTTTAAAATGAGGCTTATAATAATTGTTCTGTGTTTCTATGAGAAAATACCAGAGGGTTGAATTCTTTCCCTTCCAACTTGCTGGCCATTAGGGAGTTGTGTTTGTCTCATACTGCACCCTCCTACATTCAGCTTAGCTGCAAGAAAAAAACACAAATGCAAAAAGTCTTTGAGGAATGCATGCTTATTGCAAGGTTATGATTTCGCCTGGTGTCCATCCCTCTGGGTCTCTTTAGGTCATTGGTTTTTGGGATTCATTAGATTGTCTCATACATCTCCTCAGCAGTGACTGCAAAATCTGTTCCGCTTGCTGCATTTAGCATCCAGCTGAGTTCCCTCATGACGTGATTATCTCCAGCCATTGTCTTCAAACACAACTCTGCTACACTTGAACCAACCAATGTTATGTTATCGCAACCTCATGAAAAAAATACTATTGCTTTTATTATAAAAACATCCTCCGTCTTGAAATGTTTCAATTGCAATAGGGAAAATTCACCCAGATATGAGAATTGTCATTTTGTCAACCTGTATGACACAAATTTAGTTTTTTTTTTAATGCTATTGGACGGTACACTCATTGAGGAACTTTGTCCTCCATACTTCACTCTCATTCCTCCATACAAATGGAGTTATTAATAGTGCACCAATCGTGTTGACTACTTCTATGGCGCTTTTACAGTATGTCCTTTTATAGCTTAAAGCTTTGCTTCCCATTCATTGTAGAGCCTACAAGGTACATCATTAATTTCTCCTTGTGTGTTTTAGCAAGAAAGAAAGTCATGCAGGTTAGAAATGACATGAGTAAATGACCACATAATTTATTTTTGGGTGAACTACCCTAAGGTAGAAGCACAGGCTTTTGATTCTTTGTTCTGTTTTCTCTTAACATATGTTTTCCTCTTTCAAATAGTTATTGATACCAATGACCGATTTCTGCGTAAGATCACTGTTGGCCAGGCTAACACAGAAAAAGGCCATGCTCGCCAGGTACGTGCTTCAAACTTCTGATTCAAGTAGCCAACATTCAAATGTTGTTCACTTTTCCTCAATGATTATTTATCTCTTGTTCTCCATCCCTCTCTCACTTTTATATATATTTCCCTTAACTGGAATCTGTTAAGTCTTTCAGTATGTCAACGGCCGTCAGAATTAATGACTTTTAAACCAAATCAAGCAAATAATAGTGTGCACCTCAATGGGAAACAGTCTAAGTAAAAGCAAATGTCTCAAAAAGGCGTTACTGTGCACATACTGTAGCAAAGACCCTCTGAGCTGGTGAATCATGTGCTACATTCGTCTCCCTCCCTCTGTACCAAAACCACTGAAATCTGCACTACAACCTTGTACTTTTATTCTTGAGCAACATACAGTATACTATAATGTATGTGTATTTTGGAAAGACAGTAGAAGCCTGTGTGTGTGTGTGTGTGTTTGAAATTTAAAAGAAGCACTGAAGCATGTTTCCTCAGGCTTTGCAAACATTGACTTAGGGTAGATCATCTCAGCAATTAGGGTGCTGTAAATGCAGTTAAATGGCAAGTAATGATGACACAAGTGGTGTGTATTAAGCGGCCCATCTCTCCTGATAGGGCATCTGGCCACCACTCCTCTGCTCCCAGCTGTTTTATTGGGGGAGTATTTATTAGCTGAGAGTTAAACCAGGACAGCTCGGTTTTTTACTCCAGCTGGGGTTGTCTTGGACACATGGGAGCAGTTTACTGTATGTGATAAAGAACCAGACTTGGCAGATGTGTTTCTGACAAATCTCTCCACCGTCTATATCGTGACGACTCATTTTGATGGAAATCACCTAAATCATCGCTGGTCAGTATGTGATCTTCCCCTCTCGTTTTTACAGACCCAATTTGATATTGCGGTGGCCAGTGAGATCATGGCTATCCTTGCTCTGACAGATGGACTGGCTGATATGCGGGCCAGGCTGGGACGTATGGTTGTGGGCAGCAGCAGAAACGGCCAGCCGATCACTGCAGATGACTTGGTGTGTGTGAGAGAGAGAGAGAGAGAGAGAGAGAGGAGAGAGAGCGAGAGAGAGAGAGCGGCTGGTAAAGAGATAATTTACCCCAAAATGAAAATTCTGTCATTAATACTCTTAGGTCATTCAATTAATGAGACCTTCGTTCATTCCTTAAATGTCCTTAAAACATAATTCCTTAAATGTTTTAAGGACCTTCGTTCCTTAAAACGTCACATGGACTATTTTATCGATGTCCTACGTTTCTGGGCTTTGAGCGTGTCAGTTGCGTTGCTATCTGTGCAGGGTCAGAAAGCTCTCAGGTTTCGTCAGAAATACCTTAATTTGTGTTACAAAGATGAATTAAGATCTTGCAGGCTTGGACATGAAGGACATGAATTCATTTTTGGTGAACTACCCCTTTAACATAGTGAAATTGACAAAATCACAGGGGGGGGTAAAATGTATTTTCCAAATGAATTGATCTTTTGAAATATCCATTCAACAAAGAATCAAAAAAAAGGCATATTTTTTTTTCCAAAAAATGAATCGCTGCTGAAAATTCAGCTTTGCCATCAAAGGGATTAATTATATTATAAAATGTTAGAATAGAAAACAATTATTTTAAATGGTAATGTTTGACATATTACTATTTTTACTGTATTTTTTATCAAATACCGATAAATGCAGTCTTAGTGAGTGTAAGAGAACATCTAAAGATAAAAAAACCCCTGTGAATAAACAATGATTACTAAAATATTTTAAAATTATGTTTAGGATATGTTCAGTTGTCTAGGTTCCAAAAACAGCATGTGTGATTGCTGACAATTAGATTTTTATATTTATTAAAATAAATATTTAAATTATTGTGAATATATGTATAGTTTACATTTATGTAATTCTAAACCTATGCATTATTTAAATCTAAATTAAATGTAAATAAGGTGTATTCATATTAAACTTACACTGTAAGCAATATGAAAAAACAGTATTAGTAATATTTAGTCATTAATCACAAATCATCGGTCAATATTTCATGATTGTGACATGTATCATAGAAACATTTGACAACTGCTATGAACAATATATTCTGACATTTCTTTGCTCTTTGGTTTTCTTAGGGTGTAACCGGGGCTTTGGCAGTCCTCATGAAAGATGCTATCAAACCCACACTGATGCAGACACTGGAGGTGAGACCTCTTCCCTGTTCCTGCACCCCAAATTCTCAGTATCTTTTACACAGTCGCTCGCTTGTGTGCTATTTTTCTTATTCTGTCTCCCACACACATGCACACATAACTGTCCTATCTTGATGGAAACTCCCAAAATTGATACTCTCAGCATTGGTGAAGTGATAGGATATTCACAGAAAACACACACTCATACAGTAACACATACACATCTGGTTTTGGTTTTGGCTCAGTGGGAGTGTGTCTCTGTCTTTCACTATCACACCCTGAACGCCACGAGAAAACTGGAAATGAGAAATAGACAGTGGTGAAAAGCCTGATTGTTGGAATGCCTTTCATCTTTATGGCTTTAAAACATGCTAATGACTAGTGATTGATGTTTGGTGTGTACAGGCGTATGTTTTTGCGTGTGAGATAACACAAAAGTTGCAAGTTTGTAGAGAGGGCCACAGAATTGCTTTGTGAAACCTTTCCTGCCTGGTTTCCGGTTTCGCTTGTGAGGAGGAATCCTATCAGAACGAACCAGGCAACAAAGGGTTGTGGGAATATTCTGTTTGTATGGAGCTATAATGTCACTGTTGTGATTGGGATATATGCGAGTGTGTGTGAAAGAGTGAGAGAGGAAGTGTGCGAATGACTGAACAAGAGGACGTGCATGTGTTCACATATGGATCTAAGCCTGTTTGATATAGACTGAAGATGTGAGATTTATCGAGACTGTTAGGAAAAAATGTGTCTTCAGTAAAGTATGTGTATGACGTTAGCTGCACTTCAGGGACAAAATTGTGCCCAGAATTTGTCTAAATGTAACAACCTTCCTTTAGACATTCAAGGACTTCCCAAATATTTATTCAATTCGCTATAAAAATGTGAAGTGTTTTTTCATTTGTAGGGTTAGGGTGTTTTCACACATGGCCTGTTGTTTCGGAACCTGGCGCGTTTCCCCCCTTAGCACGGTTCGTTTGGGCATGTGTGAACACGGCAATCGCACTCGGATCCGCGCCAAAACAATCGGTCCGAGATCGCCTGAACGAGGTGGTCTCGGCTCGATTGAAAACTAACTTTGGAGTGGTTCGGTTGTAGTGAGAAAGCAGTCTGATCTAACGGACCAACGAACCAGGCTCTATCACAATGTATAATGGGTAATTACATAAGTTTCGTGAAAAGCATTAGCTTTGTTGTTTTGCTAATACCTCAAAATGAACCTGTGAATGTCTGTGGGTGAGCACGTCTTTGCCATTCAAAAATTAAAGCGCACTTTTTTGTTTTATAATGCCTTCTTATTGCTCTTCTTTGTAGTATGTGCATTTTAAAAATGTTTTCCCAATCAATCCTGGACTCCTGCTCAAAATGATAAATTATTATTAACGACAGCTACAAAAAACCCAACAATAAGCCCGCAAAGTTGTTATTGTTCCATTCTGACAGATGACAGCTGTGACCAGCTCCGTGGAACTCCGGAAAATAAACCGTGGAACTTTGACCAATGAGAACAGTTTACTCGCGCGTGACTTGTATTAACAAATTTGGTCCGTTTAGAAATTTTGCTGTGTGAAGCGAACCGCACCAAGAATAAAAAGCAACATTGTAATCATTTGAATCCCTGTTTCGGAACAAAGCAATCGATCTACAGGTGTGAAAACACCCTTAGTCTGTAGTATTCATAATTTTTACTGTTTTTATTATATATATATATATATATTCTATAAACGTATGCTGCTATTAGGTTTTCTTGCCAAGTAACAACTTTTTTTGTGTCATACAGAAAATAAATAAACAAGCAAACAGTCAGACTGTGTATATGTTGCCCATATACACGATTGTTCAAGGGGTTCATAAGAGAGTACTTTCATTGGAGAATGATTCCATTAAATTGATCAAAGGACCTTAATGACTTTACATGTTACAAGTTATTTTTCACATACAAGCTGTTCTTTTGAATTAACAAAGAATCCGTGTCATTTTCTAAAAAAAAAATGAATATAATACTTAACTTTAATATACCTTTAATATATCATATAATACTATCTATACTTTTTCAGCATTGATTGATTGAGATGATTTTTCAGCTTTGCCATCACAGGAATAAATTACATTTTAAACATATTAAAATAGAAAACAGCTAATTTAAAGTAATAATATTTTCACAGTTTTACTGTTTTTACTGTATTTTTAAATCAAATAAATGTAGCCTGGTGAGCAAAAAAAAACAAGATATTTTCCATGTGCGCCATTGGCATTGATCATTTACAAAACTATAATAATTTATTATTGCTATTAATAAGACTAATCAAATCACTGGACTACTTTAAAAAATGGACGTCCTATAGAGTCAATAACTAGATAATGCATTCAGCATCCAAATAAGATGATCCATTTGCCGATTGAATAGCAAAAACCACCTGTTTCCGTCCACTGTGCTCACATTGGTTTTTTCTCCCTGTTTTTTAACTCCTGGCAGTTCATTTCAAATCTCTTCCTTTTCCCATAAACAGGGCCAAGGTCTCCAAATCTTTCCTATTCTATTGTTTTTGGGTATTACAGTTGGTAAAATTTTTCCATAGGACAGTTCCTGGAAAACCAGGCTCACTCTTTCCATTCCCAGTCAACACATAAAGACCATCACGTCGTGCTTTATATTGACTTGTGTTAAGGCTCCCAGCAAATTCGATGTCAGTAAATTGAGTTGTTGAATTTTTTTGTGCAAGACCTTCAGAATTGTTGATTGGTTGTTTTTAAATCTTTAAACGATTTGATGTTATATTGAGCTACACATGTCCAAATCATGACAGTTAATGTTTATCACATTTTCTCACTTATATGAACGTGTCTTAAAGGGGTCATATGACGTTGCTAAAAAGAACATTATGTTGTGTATTTGGTGTAATGCAATGTGTTTATGCGGTTTAAGGTTCAAAAAACACATTATTTTCCACATAATGTACATTATTGTTGCTCCTCTATGCCCCGCCTTTCTGTAACACATCGATTTACAAACTCATCGTTCTGAAAAGCGAGGTGTACGCTGATTGGCTGAATACCTCAAGCGTGTGACGGAAATGTTACGTCCCTTACCATATTGTGATGCCGTGTCCCGGCGCAATGAGACACACCAATAAAACCCCTTACAAACGAGGCATTTGTTGCATCCAGTGGTGAAACATAACTGATTATAATGACTTATACTGTCTTTTTACGCATTGCGTTGCGTATCGCGCCGCGTAAACATAAAACCATGTCTGCATTTGTGATCGGAGAAACGACAAACAACAAGCGCTACTCTACACTGCTCAAAACTCGCGTTTGAATCGTCAGTGGCAAATTCTTTAAATATAAAAAATGTACTTACAGGCTGTGAGTCAGAAGCGCCAGACTGTCCTTGCAAAGTTGGAACTGCCCCACTTTATAGAAACAGCCTTTGTGCACAGACGCATTATAGGCTACTCTGCATGTTCAGGAAACAGTCATCCATAAAATTTGCTGCACACATCTGAATATTTGGGTTGAACTGTTCTGGAACAGTGATGTAAATAAAACTTAACCACTGATTTCTAATTGTGCCCTCTTTTGGAAGGCCAAACAAAGTAGTTTCGCTTTCACAACAAAACACACAGCGTCTTCACAACATGGCGGGCTAGAGTGAGCGAGGCGGGCGGGGGACTTGAGAACAGTGCGTCCGGCGATTCGACGAAGTGAGCGGCCGGCGGGCTTGCGGCAACCACAGTGACGACCCTGGCGGACTCCGCTTCGTCATCGGGTGAAAGCCGTCCTGGCGCTCCACAGAGCGAAGTTGAGTATTGCCTCAGCGACAGCATGGATCCCCAGGCTGACTAACGGGATATCGTTTCGTCCATTTTTGGAAGACCAAACAAAGTAGTTTCGCTTTCACAACGAAACACAGCGTCTCCACGACATGGCGGTGGCGGCAATAATACTACAGCGAGAATAAAGTTACGCCTTCTTTGTGGTGAACTTTGGTCTTCCTTTATTTCCTAATATTCCCACAGTGACGTAGACATGTGGGAACGTGTTTAAACGAGGCGTTTTAGGAGGGCGTGGATGAGTCTTAATTTTTAAATAGAATATCTCTTTGGGTTTGAGTTTTTAGTCTTTGCAACTTTAGGGATCTTATTTATGCACCAAGTGCTTGTAACACTCCAAAGAGAAAGGAAAACTTGAAATTGCATCATATGACCCATTTAAAGGCTTGTAGATCAAAACCTCAAATAAATGCAGAACACACTACTGTTTTGTCCAAAAAAAAAAAAAAACGTAATTTAGAAAATATAGACTACCACAATGTAAATACCAAAATGCAAAATACTCAATTTGATTAAATGAAGCACTAAATAAACCTCTGGCAGGCTTGGGTAGCTAATAAAGTCATGTCTCAAAATGAACTTGGTTCACTCACTTCATTTGACTCATTTTTTGCCTTTTGAGTCTTAAAGGAACACACCACTATTTTTGAAAATAGGCTCATTTTCCAACTCCTCTAGAGTTAAACAGTTGGGTTTTACCATTTTTGAATCCATTCAGCCGATCTCCGGTTCTGGCGGTAGCACTTTTAGCTTAGCATAGATCATTGAATCTGTTTAGACCATTAGCATCTCGCTCAAAAGAGTTTCTATATTTTTCCTATTTAAAAATGGACTCTTCTGTAGTTATATTGTGTACTAAGACCGACGGAAAATGAAGTTGCGATTTTCTAGGCCGATATGGCTGATATTACGCAGCGCCTGAAAATAGGCTTATTGGAAGTTACCTAGCTGGGGACTATTTTCAGGCGCTGCATAATATCATTGCGCCTGCTGCACCCATGCTACGGCAGCAAAGTTACTTGATTATTACGCCGGAATGAGAGTATAGTTCCTAGCCATATCGCCATAGAAAATCGCAACGTTTCATTTTCCGTCGGTCTTAGTACACGATGTAACTATAGAAGAGTCAAGTTTTAAATAGGAAAGATATAGAAACTCTTTTGTTATTTTTGAGCAAGATGCTAACGGTCTAATCAGATTCAATTATCTATGCTAAGCTACAGCTAAAAGTGCTACCTCCAGAACCGGAGATCGGCTGAATGGATACGAAAACGGTAAAACTCAACTGTTTACCTCCAGGGGAGTTGGAAAATTAGCCTATTTACAAAAATAGTGGAGTGTTCCTTTAAAAGGTGTGTGTGTTAATGTAGAATTTTTGTAATGTTTAGTGTATGTGACCTGGACCACAAACCATAATTTTTTTGAAATTGAGATTTATACAACATCTGAAAGCTGAATAAACAAGCTTTCAATTGATGTATGGTTTGTTAAGATAGGACAATATTTTGCCGAGATACAACTATTAGAAAATCTAGAATCTGAGGGTGCAAAAAAATCTAAATATTGAGAAATTTGCCTTTAAAGTTGTCCAATGAAGTTCTTAGCAATGCATATTAAAAAATTAAGTTTTGATATATTCATGGTAGGAAATTTACTAAATATCTTCATGGAACATGATCTTTATCCTAATGATTTTTGGCATAACATAAAAATCGATAATTTTGACCCATAATATGTATTTTTGGCTATTGCTACAAATATACCCATCGACTTAAGGTGTCATATGATGCAATTTCAATTTTTCCTTTCTCTTTGGAGTGTTACAAGCTCTTGGTGCATAAAGAAGATCTGTAAATTTTTGCAAAGACTAAAGTCTCAAATCCCAAGAGATATTCTTTACAAAAGTTAAAGAGTCAACCACTCCTACCTAAAACCGCTCGTTCTAACATGCCCCCACATATCTGCCTCACTATGTGTAAATATTTGCATAATGCTGCCCAAATTTTCACGCAAAGAAAGAGTGCGTAACTTTTATTCTCGCTGTAGTTTGTTGTTGACGCCGCTGCCATGTCGAGAAGGCGCTGTGTTTCGTTGTGAAAGCGAAACTACTTTGGTTGGCCTTCCAAAAGAGGACGATATCCGCTTCGTCATGCCTGGAGCTGATCCGTGCTGGTCGCTGAGGAAATACATCAACTTCATGCTGTGGATCACCGGATCGGCTTTCACTGTGGGTTAGTCCAGCCTGGGGTCGTCACATGTGTTTGCCGCAAGCCCTCCGGACGCTCCTTCGTCGAATCCGCCGGCCGCACCGTTCTCAATCCCGCCCGCCTCTGCTCACTCAAGCCGGCCTCCCTCACTCAAGGCCGCGGTGTGTTACGCTGATTCGTTGTGAAAGCGAAACTACTTCGTTTGGCCTTCCAAAAGAGGACACGACTAGAAATCAGTGGTTAAGTTGTATTTACAACACTGTTCCAGAACAGTTCAACCCAAATATTCAGATGTGTCCAGCGCATTTTATGGAGGACTGTTTCCTGATCCTGGTAGAGTAGACTACAATGCTGGCTGTTCTGACTCACAGACTGTAAGTACGTTTTTTATATTAAAAGAATTTGCCACTGACGATTCAAATGCAAGTTTTTTGGGCAGTGTAGAGTAGCACTTGTTGTTTGACATTTCTCCGATCACAAGTGCAGACATGGTTTTATGTTTACGCGGCGCGATACGCAACGCAACACGTAAAAAGACAGTATAAGTCATTATAATCTGTAATTATGTCCCCACTGGATGCAACAAATGCCTCGTTTATAATGGGTTTTAATGTTTTTGTCTCGTCGCTCCAAACCAAATACACAAAATAATGTTATTTTTAGCAGCATCATATGACCCCTTTAAGACTGGTTTTGTGGTCCAGGGTCACATATATCAGCACCTACTAACAGTGAATGAAGGATGCTGGGATACAGTGATAAAAGTTTAGGTAAATAAAGGAAGGTGGTCTCGTTCCATTTGATGGAGAGCTCATTTATTTAACCGGTTTTGCTTCCTTTTCCTGAATTTAAATGACTTCACCATCACTCCGTTCTTTGTTTTGTATGTACTCCCTTTTCCATCTTCCTGCACACTCTCCTTCCTGTCCCATCAGCTGCCAGTGTCACTTTTCAGTGTTTGGGAAGTTACAAAGGACCTCAGGGTCATCAGTTCAAAACTCATATTTTCACAGAGCTTTAAATGCTTTCTGGCTCTTGATGATGAAACAGACTTATTTAAATTGTATTGTTGCTGAATATAAAATTGTGCTAACAAATAAAGTCTCAACCACATATGTTTTACACAAAATTGTCCACTTTAATTTTACATCACCAGCTCTTAATTTAAAATTGCTACAGTAATTTTCAGGTGATCTTGAGGCACAGCTGCTAATGTGATATTTTGGGATGCAGGTGTGACTTGAATGGTTTGCATTGATGTTGTTTGTCTTTGTCATGTCAGGGCACTCCAGTGTTTGTGCATGCTGGACCTTTTGCTAACATCGCCCATGGAAACTCCTCTGTCTTGGCAGACAAGTTGGCTCTTAAACTAGTTGGAGAAGAGGGCTTTGTTGGTGAGTGCACACACATACAGTATACACACACAAACATACACATTCAGTAGCACACACACTGCATCTGCTTTTTATAGTCATACATTCATTGAACAGAGACAAAGGCTATGTTGGGGGTAAGTTAGAACAACAACAGTCGAGTTGTTCTCTGGTTCAAACCAGACTCCTGCTTACAAAGAACTGGCATCATGCAAAATTTGATGCCCCCCCACAGAATAGTATTATGCTTGCTACCCAAAAGGTAGCCGTTTGTAATGTCTGTTTAAAAACACATCCATCATGTCTTGTTCTAGAAAAAAATTGCCTTTTAAAATTTAGATTCTCTGTATATAAATCTATAAACTTTATTTTAAGCAATGCAGTCCTGTTTTTCTGAAACGACTAATAATTAACATTAAACATTCAATTAAATAGAATTACATGATTTTTATATGGTACTGAAAATATAATGTAAAATATGTAAAACATTACTGTTAAGAATTTGTTTGATTTTGAAAAGTTCTATATATTATATTTGATCAAAACTACAGTAATATTACAATTTTGAAATGTATTCAATTAGAAAAGTTATTTTAAATGTACTTTATTGTGATGAAAGCTGAATTTTCATCAGCCATTTCTCCAGTCATTAGTGTCACATGATCTAATATAGGCCTATATAATTTATAATATCATCGTAATATATTGATCTGGTGCTCAAGAAGCATTTTTTATTATTATCAATGTTGAAAATTATTGTGCTGCTTGATTTTTTTTTTTTGTGGAAACCATGATACATTTTTAAGTTAGGTTTTATTTTTTTGTCTTTACTGTCACTTTTGATCATTTTAATGTGTCCTTGCTGAATAAAAATAATTTCTTTAAAAAAAACATATCCCAAGTTTTGACTCGCAAGTAGCAACTTGCATTAGGGTATTTTCTAGACTTAAAGGCTTATCAGTGTTATACTAAGTGGTATGTCTAAGTGGCTACTTGGCTAGTGAAATGTATTGCTGTTATGCTAAACTCTTGGGGTGGGGGACTGGTTAGCTTTGGTTATATAAAATGTGACCATTTAGCATGTTAAAGGGATAGTTCACCCAAAAATGAAAATTCTGTCATCATTTACTCACCCTCGTGTCGTTCCAAACCTGTATGAGCTGCTTTCTTATGTTGAACATAAAAGAAGATATTTTGAAGATTGCTGGTAATCAAACAGTTGGTGGTTGCCATTGTCTTCCATAGTTGGAAAAAAAAATACTATGGAAGTCAATGGCAACCACCAACTGATTACCACACATCTTCAAAATATCTTTTGTGTTCAACATAAGAAAGCAACTCATACAGGTTTGGAATGACATGAGGGTGAGTAAATGATGACAGAATTTTCATTTTTGGGTGAACTATCCCTTTAATTGACCATTTTTCCATAGTTATCGTGCCGACTTTCAAATTGAAGGGAAGTAACATTCTGCAAGGATATAGAATTTGTCTCAACACTGGATTCTTTATTAAATGTTGTTTATATATTTATTTATTAAAAGCTGAACCCAACTAATCCTCTCAGTGTCAGCACACCTGAAAATACATGCCTTGCAAAACACACACACTCACTATCTTGCCATCTCTCCTTCACTTTATCACTTCCTCTTTCCATTTCGCTCTCATTCCTTTGCTCCTCTCTATTCTTTTTATTCCTTGTCCCTCCCCTGCCCAGCGACATGTCCCAGACACTAAAAGAATGCTGGGAATGGCAGAGGCCCTGTGGTCCACACTAAGAGCAGTGTAAGCTTCACCCCCCCATTTAAGGACAAGCTGAAGTGTGTGAGCCCAATGAAAACACTGCCTACCAATCCAAGCCAAGCTGTGTTGAGTTACAGCCTCTAGAATTTCGGATACTTTTTGTTAAGCCTGAGTTTCTGCCAGCGTGTAAATAGTAAATTCTTCTGAAAGGGCTGCATGATTAATCTAAATATTATCAAAATCACGATATGGCTTAGTGCGATTATCAAATTGCAAAGGCTGTGATTTAATTAAATCTATGTGCTGCATATTGTAGAGTAAAGCCACTGCGTTTTTATTCGCACGTAGATCATAACACTGTTTTCAGCAGCTCGGTTCACAGCAACTGCTGCTCCATCTCTGTATCTCCTCTGCCAACTATCTTCCCACACTTTTAATGAGAAGTGTTTGAAAACAATGAAAGCTATTTTCCTTCAAAATAAAATAAAAATTTGATGTTTTAATATTTGAAAGTGAAGAAATTAAGAAATATTGTAATTTTACAGCAGCACTTAATTTTTTATTTACAGTGAAATATTAAAACAGTAATGTTTCTCATTTTAATGTTTTAATAAAAATCATTATTATATCTTATTACATCCTTTTGAGGAATCACAATTAGTTTTTTTTCTCTCCCTCTCGAATTGTACAGCCCTAGAAACCTTACTTAGAGGCCCCTGTGGAGGACAGAAAAAAATGAATTGTTTGATTTACTGTATTACGAAAGACAAGCAGCTTTGTCTTGTGTTTGAATTCAAAGAAGTCCATATTAGACTTGGAGCATCAGCCTCAACAAACAGCAGGAATGCTGGGAGTTGTTGACTTTTGCGAAATATCAGTGAAGGAGGGGGACGTGTGTATGCATTACCTGATGCCAAGGTATGTGTGGTATGTAGTGTTTTTGCTGCGGGTGAGAGGGAGGACGCTGCCTATCAGCTGATTATACACAACAGAAGTGCTTCACAGGAAAGCCACCGCAGTACTCAGGAATACCAGAGCAGCATGTTAGTAACTTTTAGTCTACTCAAACCAAAATCACTGCGCCCATGCCTCAGACTCACAGATGGTCTGATAAATGAATTCACTGAAAGTTCCTGAAGGGCAATTACATTCTCCTTGCCTCACATTGCCTTTGTGAATCTGTACCTGACTGGTGTGTGAGTGACACAAGGCCTGGTGGTGTACACTCGTTTAGAGCGAGTCTCATATATGGTGGTTGAGTTTATTACAGCATCTGGTCATCCCAAGGTCATGAGCACTGCCTCCAGGATATTCCGTGGCTTTTGGCCTGTTTCACACACAAACACACAGGTTGTGCTTTCATATGTTTCTTCTGTGACCCTATACACAAAATAAAATGATTACTGAGTTACTAAAAATAGTATTATATGGTTGTCAGTATTATACAGTAGGAACAGGCCATTCAATTTTGCATTTTAAGTGCTTTGCACCTCCTTTTCATCCTTCTTTTCTTTCTTACCTACCTTCCTTGCTTCCTTTCCTTCCTAAATATTAATTTATTTTTTCCTAAACATTACTACCTTCCTTTTTCCTGTACATACTGTACTTACCTACCTTCCTTCCTTTGTGAACATACCTTCTTTCCTAAACATACATACATTCTTGTTTCTAAACATGTATTCCTTTCTTCCTAAACTTTTCTTACTGCCTTCTGTCTTTCCTTCCTAAACATTCCCTAATATTTTTTCCCTTTCTAGGCATTCCTTCCTTGTTACTTGCCTTTCTCCTTTCCTTTCTTCCTTTCTAAATATTCCTTCCTTCCTTCCTTTGCAGTCCTTCCTTTCTTCCTTCCTGTCTGTTCGGTCCCACTTTCCATTCTTCCTTCATGGCTTCCTTTCTTCCTTCCTAAACATTCCTTCCTGCCTGCCATATTTCCTGCATTTCTTCCTTCATGGCTTCCTTCTTTCCTTCCTAAACCTAGAAATGCTTCTTCCTGTACATGCATATCTTCCTTCCGTTCTATCTTGTGGCTTCTTTTCTTCTTTCTTTACTAATTATTTCTTCCTTCAGTCCTAAACATACCTTCTCTCTCCTAAACTTACTCAGCCTCCTTTGACATGCTGTCAAAATGAAAGCATGAGATTTCTTATATTCTGTTTAAACATTTGTGACCCTGGAGCACAAATCCAGTCATAAGTAGCACGGGTATATTTGCTGCAATAGCCAACAATACATTGTATAGGTCAAAATTATCGTTTTTTTTCTTTTGTGCCAAAAATCATTAGGATATTAAGTAACGATCATGTTCCATAAGATATTTTGTAAATTTCCTACCATAAATATCAAAACGTAATATGCATTTCTAAGAACTTCATTTGAACAACTTTAAATGCAATTTTCTCAGTATTTAGATTTTTTTTTTTCTGCACCCTCAGATTCCAGATTTTCAAATAGTGGTCTCAACCAAATATTGTTCTATCCTTACAAACCATACATCAATGAGACACTTATTTATTCAGCTTTCAGATGTATAAATCTCAATTTCAAAAAATTAACCCTTATGACTGGTATTGTGATCCCATTTGTGGATCTTTTCCTCTTATGGTAATTTAAAGTTAACTGTAGGTGACTGAGACCTGATGCATGTGCGGACTTATCTTCAGGAGATTACCTCTGTTCAAAACCGAATGCCAGACCGCCACACACACAAACATACACTCACTTAAACATGCAGAGCCTCAGAAAATATGCCAGACCTCTCTGGTGGAAATAACAACATTACCCTTCCCATTCCCTCCTGCTCTAAAAGCCTGGGAAGTAGCACAGGAAGCTCGCAGGGTTCTGGGAAAAAAGGATACATGGAAATACTCCACACATGCTTTTTCTGTTCAATGGCACATACACACATTAATACTGACTAGTTTAAACACAAACAGTAGATGTCTCTCATTTACAAAACAAAGAAAATTTGCAGGCGAAAGGAAAATATAGTGGAAAATAGTTGAAAACCTCTTTAACAGGACCGTTTGTGATCGTGTTTTGTACACCGCTGGCAGCACTTCAGTGTAAGGTTGCATTGATCACTCATTCAAGATAACTGTAACACATATGGGGCGCTTACATGCTCTGTCTTAAATGATCGAATTTATATCCTAATCATGAATGAATGGCAATAACTCTCTCCGGAGTGCAGGGACAATTAGATTACTGTATAACTGTAGGTTGCTTTTATGCGTACGTGTGAGAAAGTATGTGAGTGATGTGCTCTTATCCGGCTCTGTGCAATAATAATAAGGTATTGATACAGAATGTTTGTTTACTTGCACAATAGAGCAGTTTATATATCAAGATCTTATTTGCAAAAGCTCTCAACAATTTATAGTTTCATTTTCTTCTTCCCTGCTCAGTGACAGAGGCTGGCTTTGGTGCAGACATTGGCATGGAGAAGTTCTTCAACATAAAGTGTCGAACATCTGGGCTGAAGCCTGATGTTGTGGTGCTTGTAGCCACTGTACGGGCTCTGAAGATGCATGGAGGTGGACCAAATGTAAGTATGTGTGTGTAGCTGTGCGCATATTCACACATCCCTTTATATGCCTGACTGCTTTAAAAATACATTTCATAAATTTACTACTTTTTATATTTACTGTATATTTGGAAGGTTACAGCTGGTGTACCACTGCCTAAAGAATATATCAATGAGGTAAGCAATGTTTATTTCCCAATCTTATGGCAAATGACCATATTTGTAGTAGGGATGCTCTGATCTGCCTTTTTCGCCTCCGATTCCGATACCTAGGGTTCAGTATTGGCCGATACATATACCGATCCGATACCAGTGAAGTTTTTTTCCCTAATTTAAATAAATGTCGAATTTATATATCTCTGTGTGTGGAACTGATAATCATTCTTTCACAATCTACTAGATACAGACTACTTCATTATAAAGAAAAATAAAATAAACAAATATGAAACAATATAGGCCTATGTATATTTATAATCTATGACAAAAAATTATAAACTAGGTTAGTGGATAATTCGGCAGCAAAGGTTAGTCTAGAAAGATCAGTGCACAATAATTTTAGAAATCCAAACATTTAGTGAAAAATCTATATTTTGTGGGGAACAAATAAAAGTTCTAAATATGGTAAAATGTTACACATTATTATTTGTATTATTATAAAATCCTTTCATTAAAAACATTCATGAATGTATTGATATATAAGTATATACTATAAAATTAAAACACATTTATTTTAAATGTATAGCATATTCTTTAATAAGGCAACAACATATGATAGAAACGATAGGACAAAACAAATACAGTGCAGCACTAACTGTTTTTATACAGTCAACCCTCTACGGACACCTTGGCAATATTTTTTTTGTTACCCTCGCAGACTAAATACTATATATATATTTTACACACACATTTGTAAAATGGCACACCTTTTTAAATATCTGAAAGTACACTCTTAATATCATTCAGTCAAGCATTATAATATGATAATAAATATTATTTAATGATAGAACTTTAGTAATTAAAAATAAAACTTGGTAACCCTTACTTAAAACTGGTGCTGGTTGGTGCTTTTTGGTCTTCAGTGTCCTGGAAACCAACCACAATACTACGGATAAATCATTATTATTATTATTATTATTATTATACGAATTCTACTAATAAGAACAATATAAAAACGCACTAGGGATTAATGAGCTACTGGATTCATGATTATTAATCAGGTTGTGTGCGTTCGCTTAACTGATTTGCTGAAATCAAAACAGGTACGATAATAGGTGAGCACCAGCAAATGAGATTGTCGTTTGAGCATTAGTTCCGCCTACTACAGGAAACCCCGCCAGTTCTTAAAAGCTGAAGAATTCCAAAAGAACTCCATTATTTTTACAGCAAAATACAACGAAGAATATCGCAACAAAGCGCGTCATTCCTGCATGTTCTGTAAGACTCGCTCTCGCTCTTTGCAGCTGTAATGAGAGAAAGCGACGGTGAGTCGTAACTAAGCGCCCTTCACACTAGAGCTTACATTACTACATACACAACGCATCCATTCAGATGAACTGAAAAGTATCACAGATCGCTTGACGGAGAGTGAATCTCTGAAGTGCTCAGTCAGAGTGTTCTGTGTGTGAAAATATATCTGTGCTAATCATATACTCGGCCTCCAACTCACACACTGGCGAGTAAAATCTGAGAATTGATTAGCCATTGACTAATATTAGACATCATTTAGTCGCCAGAGTGAACATTTAGTCGCATATGCGAGTGATTTAACTCGCAATGTAGAGGGTTGACAGTCTGCTTCGTGTTAAAAACTGCAAAGCACAAAGGAAGATAAATTGATGCATAGTGTATTATATCTGTGCAACAGTTACTGACCCTTTCTTTTAACAGTTTTAAATTTCAATTACTGTGCACGTTAAAAACAATTTATAAGTCTTTTCTACGCCCGTGTTTTCTCACAGACATCCGGTAGCAAAAAAAAAAAGTTTTTAAAAAAAACAACACTACATTAAACGGACCGGCAAGAAGACAAATCCTTGTTTGCAAACATAGACATGTATTTACAATCAATCTATGGTGAACACAGAATGATCTTGAGAGAGCTTTACCCTCGAGCGCCTGTGTAAACCGAAGGCGCCCAGGGTTTAAAGTCTGAACGAATGACTGACAGCCACAGCGGAGAAAATAGTTTGTGTGAACTTTAATGTAAGAACTTAAATATTCATATGTAGCTCACATTAAGCTATCGTATGGCTTCAGAAGTAACAGAATAATTCGAACAATCGGAGAGGAAAAAAAAAAATCTCGGATTTGGATCGGCTCTCTCTGACCGATACCCGATCTGAGAAAAATGGCACTATCGGAGCCGATACCCGATATTAATATCAGATCGGCGCATCCCTAATTTGTAGAGCTAATCATTTAGTGATTTAATTTTAGTAAGACCAAGATGTTTTTTTAAACGTATATGTACTATCCTACTCCAACAATAAGTGGCGATGTTGCTCCCCGAAGGCAGGATGAAAATAAAGAGGGTTGAAGGAGGTAGGGGAGTACATTAATAAGTGTCTGCCCCACCTCGTTCAGGCAGAGGCCCAGAAAACATCATCTCCACCCCCTCCAGCTCCCTTCTTCTTCCCTAATGTGGTTTGTGTTATTCAATTAACGGTAAATACAATCTGTGTTGTTGTAGCTAGAGACACAGAGGCGTAATGGGAGTTGTAGTCTAAAAAAATACCGTACCTGCTTTTCATCAGTCTCTCTAAAGCAACCCCAGCTGAGAAAATAACTCAAGTGCTTAAGCTAATTGTGCGGTTCTGTAATGAGAAACAGAAAGCACCAAAGCATGTCTCCTGAGCTTTGAATTGCTATTCTCTGGGACTGGTTCTGCTCCAGGAGCGACTATTTAGTTGGAAAAAAAGAGCAGGAAGTTTCCTCTGGAAAGCTCAGCTGGTGGGATGACGTTCTCCAAGACAAACCGACTCATCCTTCTAATGAAGACCCTGATTAACCATTCAGAAGCAACTTTTTATTAGATTTTAATGCTTTCCGTTTTTTTGTCTAGATAATTTTATCTTAAATGTTCTTATTTAAAATCTTTCAAATTAAACCTTAATTAGATTTAAGCCTGAAATTTTGAGACCATTTTTTTTCTTCTTTTTATTTTTTTAAACATCCATGTTTACTTTTTTCTGTCAGAATTTACAGCTGGTTGCAGACGGCTGCAGTAACCTGAAGAAGCAGATTCAGATCGCTCATCTCTTTGGAGTCCCTGTGGTTGTTGCTCTGAATGCCTTCAAGTAAGAATAGGTCTATCTGAAAAACCCATACTGTGCAACATGCATTTTCTTCCCAAAACATGAAAAAATTATTTGAAAATGATGGTTCATTAAACCATTTTAAAAAAGCCATGGTTGATGTAAATCATAATTTCAAGAGTTAAAAGGGATAGTTCACCCCAATAGTTTCATTTCTGGGTGAACTATCCCTTTAAAGAGAGTGTCTGATCAAAAACAGCAACAGATAGTGTCCAAATTGATCTTATTTGCACTTAGGTGTGTATTTCCAGTATGTCTGGAAAATATTTGATTAATGACCATATTTAGCCAAAGTGTTGTTGTTTGCCCTGTGATATTTGGATTTGCCTTGTCAGAATGACATTTCTCTTTCTGTGAAGGACTGACACTCAAGCAGAGATCGACCTGGTGTGTCGCATCGCAGAGGCTTCTGGGGCCTCAGCTGCTGTGCAGTGTCATCATTGGTCCAGAGGTGGGCGGGGCTCTGTGGAGCTGGCACAGGCTGTGAAGAAAGTTGCATCTCAGAAGAGCCATTTCCAATTCCTGTACAATCTACAGGTGAGGCCAAAAACTACAAACCCTAACAAAGTAAACACTGAGCTTAGGTAAAACACAAATCCTCACTAAGACAGAGCAAATTCCCTCTGATGGATGGTTTAAGCATGATCGTATCTTGTACGATGAGCTACGTGTTGCTCCCATTGTGTATATGTCAGGTTGAGGTGGGGGGCTGTAGGGCCATCAGCTGGTTTGAGTTAACCTTAGTGAGTTTTGGAGGTTGTGACTTTGATTAAGTGATGCTATGAAAGGCGCGGTAATCTCTGCTCTTGGCTTTGCCTGTTCTCTATTATCCTATTAGAGGTCTGGACACTTGCTATCCCAACCTTCTACACAAACTTGCTGGGGGGATTGTATGACCACCAGATAGGCAGAAGCTACGTTTTAGAGCTGAAAATTCAGTTGTTTGAATGTTAAATGATTTTTGTTCATTTTCCATACATCTTTTACTTTCTTGTTCTGTTAAATAAGCCATGTGTTTTTTAACAGGATTCTATTGTAGAGAAAATTCGGACTATTGCGCAGAAGGTTTATGGTGCTGATGACATTGAGCTTTCACCTGAGGCTCAAGCTAAGATAGACTACTACAATCAACAGGTGAGAAGGCTGGACATTGCCACTGAACATAAAAAATGCACATCATTTTGATATTTGAGCTTTTTTAATTTAAATATTAAAGGCTATATAAATATTTTCAACCTTTTAATGTTCAATCTCTTATTTTAATTTATAAGCACCAATATAACAATACATAGTTTAAAAATAATATACTTCATATACAAGAAGATCATTTTGAATTAATTGATTGAAATTGGTGGTTTGAACTGATTCATAGAAATCTGCCAAGTCTAATGACATTTACGATGTCAAAGAATTGTAATTCTTCTATTTGTTCACCATTTTTAAGTTTCACCATCTTTTGATGTTTGATGTTGGTTTCATGAGCTGTGTGTTCAATGATATTAAATAGTTAGATAATCTTGGCCCAATGGGTTTGAATTACATTCAGTGAAGCATTGCATTCTCACAACATAATGGCTAATGGATGTCAAGAGCCCAGAAACAATGATGTGAATGTCTCTTGTGGATATTAACTGTCTGTGGATCTCTCACAGGGTTTTGGTGCTCTTCCCATCTGCATGGCCAAGACCCACCTGTCTCTCTCTCATATGCCTGAGAAAAAAGGTGTTCCCACAGGTTTTATCCTGCCGATCAGAGACATCCGTGCCAGCATCGGGGCAGGCTTTATCTACCCTTTAGTTGGAACTGTAAGTGATTATTCTTGAAATCTGATGGAAGCTCATCTTATTCCATTCTTTTCATTTCTATCTACATATCCACCCTTTCCATCCAGATATATTTGATGGCTTTCACTTATTTGATGCCATCCACTACCTCTTCACATTACTTTCTTTTATTACTTCCTTTGCTGGTAAGTGAATGTTTCAGTTACTAATAGGATCCAGGATTACGGTTGAACCTATGATCTGTGACCTTGTTAGCGCTTTTAATAACAGCACTCATGCCAAAGTCCTCTGCCTTTATGTTTTTGCTCTCTAAAAGCCAATATTGCCTGACCTAAGGCAGATATATCTCTCTGTCTGAATTCCTGACAATGTTTGGTCAAGGCAGTTTTCATTTAATGAGAAGTCTATTGGATTCTCAGTTTGGATTCACGATGAAACCTGTGAGGCGGTTTGATTAAGCTCTGTGAAAACAGCCCTTAGAGCATGTGTGGTTTTTTTTCAGGGAGAGAAGGTCAACTTTTGAATGACCCATGCTTTTCTATGTGTGCACGCATATTTGTGGTTTTCATTAAGATACTCCGTCCCTGGATTTTTCCCAATGTTTTCTCTACTTTCTTCCTAAACTCAGCTGGTTCACCTTAGGAACCACCGTTCCAGTCAGACTTCCAACATGTTGGATGTATGAAGCAAAATTCTTTATTCTCCAATTTTGTTTGTGCATTTTAAAGCTATAAATTAAAAATATTTATAAACGTGCATGGAAATGAATGCCAAAATTTACAATCGGTTTGACTGGTTAAATGTGATCATTTTGATTTGATCATATTGTGTGGTGCTATCAATATATTGCTTTGTTTGAGCATCCTGACCAACTGGATTTTGCATCACATTATAGTGCCCCAGTTTGATCAAGCCAGCATTTTTGTATCTTTTTGTCGTTTTGTGTTTTGTTGGCTGGGTGAGGCTTAGGGAAGGAAGCTCATTTCCGGGTTGAGAGTGAGGTCCTGGCTGCAGAGTGGGGTCAGGGTCGGGGTGAGGTGTTCGTTGTGCAGCATGCTGGGAGATGGGTGACTGTGACCTAGCCCCTCCGGTCTGACCACCGCTCTGTCCCCTTTCATCTCCATGGGCCTGCTGCGGGACACACGGCCAGCGCACATGACCTCTCACCTTCAACCCGTCTCAGAATTTACTGCCAATGCTTTGAACTTCAGTGCAATCTCTTCATCTCTGTGCTGTTCTGTTTTTCTTTATTTCTTTCCTCAAATCTATCCTTATTTAGTTATTTCGCTTGCTTGATTGCAATACATTCAGATGTCTGAGTCAGTGCTTAAATTTTAAAGGATGAGTTCACTTCCGAATTACATTACCATTTCTGATAATTTACATCCCCCCCACCCCCCCCCCCCCCATTTGATCCAGATGTTCTGGTTTTTCTTTAGTTTAGAAATTAAGGTTTTTGAGGAAAACATTCCAGTATTTTTCTTCATAAATTGGACTTAAATAGTGGCCAATGGGTTGAAGGTCCGAATTGCAGTTTCAATGCAGCTTCAAAGGCCTCTCCAGTGGAGGAATGAGGGTCTTATCTTGTGAAATGATCGGTTGTTTATCCCTAAACGTATAATAAGTATGAACTTTTTAATCACAAATGCCTGTATTGCACCGCCTGCACCTCACCATTAAACAGTGAGCACCGTAGCAGTTAGTCGGAAGTACCACCAGTGTTTACCAAGAGATGTGCAACAAGCAAGTCAGAACTCTTAAGTGTGACAAATATGCAACAAAAAAAAAAACAGGAAGGGGACAAAAACCTTTTCACACCACTGTATGTTTGGGTGTGTTGGTTTTGTGTGTATATATAATATATATATTTTATATATATATATATATTTATATACATACAGTGGGGCAAAAAAGTATCAGCCACCAATTGTGCAAGTTCTCCCACTTAAAAAGATGAGAGAGGGTTGTAATTTTCATCATAGGTATACCTCAGATATGAGAGACAAAATGAGAAAAAAAGGATTTTTTGTAGGATTTTTAAAGAATTAATTGTTAATTTCCTCGGTAAAATAAGTATTTGGTCAACTACAAACAAGCAAGATTTCTTGCTCTCACAGACCTGTAACTTCTTCTTTAAGATGCTCCTCTGTCCTCCACTGGTTACCTTTATTAATGGCATCTGTTTGAACTCGTTATCAGTATAAAAGACACCTGTCCACAACCTCACACAGTCACACTCCAAACTCCACCATGTCCAAGACCAAAGAGCTGTCAAAGGACAACAGAAAAAAAATTGTAGACCTGCACCAGGCTGGAAAGACAGAATCTGCAATAGGTAAGCAGCTTGGTGTGAAATCAACTTGGAGCAATTATTAGAAAATGGAAGACTTACAAGACCACTGATAATCTCCCTCGTTCTGGGGCTCCATGCAAGATCTCACCCGTGGGGTCAAAATGCTCACAAGAACTGTGAGCAAAAATCCCAGAACCACACGGGGGGACCTAGTGAATGACCTGCATAGAGCTGGGACCAAAGTAACAAAGGCTACCTCAGTAACACACTGCGCCGCCAGGGAATCAAATCCTGCAGTGCCAGACGTGTCCCCCCTGCTTAAGCCAGTACATGTCCATGCCCGTCTGAAGTTTGCTAGAGAGCATTTGGATGATCCAGAAGAGGATTGGGAGAATGTCCTATGGTCAGATGAAACCAAAATAGAAATTTTTGGTAAAAACTCAACTTGTCGTGTTTGTAGGAGACGAATGCTTCGTTGCATTCAAAGAACACCATACCTGCTGTGAAGCATGGGGGTGGAAACATCCTGCTTTGGGGCTGTTTTTCTGCAAAGAGACCAGGACGACTGATCAGTGTAAACGAAAGAATGAATGGAGCCATGTACCGTGAGATTTTGAGTGAAAACCTCCTTCCATCAGCAAGGTCATTGAAGATGAAAAGTGGCTGGGTCTTTCAGCATGACAATGATTCCAAACACACCGCCCGGGCAATGAAGTATTGGCTTCGTAAGAAGCATTTCAAGGTATTGGAGTGGCCTAGCCAGTCTCCAGATCGCAACCCCATAGAAAATCTTTGGAGGGAGTTGAAACTCCGTGTTGCCCAGCGACAGCCCCAAAACATTATTGCTCTAGAGGAGATCTGCATGGAGGTATGGGCCAAAATACCAGCAACAGTGTTTGAAAACCTTGTGAAGACTTACAGAAACGTTTGACCTCTGTCATTGCCAAACAAAGGGTATATAACAAAGTATTGATATGAAATTTTTTTATTGACCAAATACTTATTTTTCACCATAATTTGCAAATAAATTCTTAAAATCCTACAATGTGATTTTCTGGATTTTTTTCCCTTCATTTTGTCTCTCATAGTTGAGGTATCCCTATGATGAAAATTACAGGCCTCTCGCATCTTTTTAAGTGGAGAACTTGCACAATTGGTGGCTGTAAATACTTTTTTTCCGCACCTGTATATATATATATATATATTAGTGCTATCGCGATTAATCGCATCCAAAATAACGTTTTTGTTTACATAATATATGTACTGTGTATATTTATTATGTATATATAAATACTATGGCGGTCACGTTTAACGCCTGCCATTAATTTTACAATCCTTTACACGTTATAATAATTTAACGCAATTAACGCACAATTACTGAAGCACAATTTCTATTCTAACCCTTTAACTCAATTTTGCTTCTCTGCTTGCGATCAAATCATTTTAAGCTGCTTAACTCCGGGAAAGTTTTCAGTCCAATTATCTAGTAAGCGAATGCATTCAAACAATCCTTCCAAAACAGCACTAATATAAAGGAAACAAGGCTGATTACATCAGAGATTGCAGAAAGAACAGAGACTCGCGTAGCGTTTTAAGTGAATAATTCATTCCAGTGTGTTTCGCTTTAAAACACGAGCTCTGTCATATTCTGTGATTGTCCCTGACGAGGCAAGCCTCAAACGTCGCGCTTGGTGACGTACAGACTGACGGATTTGTTCAACGGACAGTTCGGTGGCCGCCGCTGGGTATGCCATATGAGACCAAACGTATTAGGGGGTGTGGGGGTTTGCGGCGTTGTCGACTGGATAACCAGTCTCGCTTGTAAAGTTTTGATGGATGAAGACTGCAACCAAGGTAAAGACGATTGCAGTGCGTACAGGAGTCTTACAGTTAGCACGCGTGAGTCCGTTATATTAATGCATTGTATGAGTGCTCTTGATGCACTGATTGTACATTGTATTTATGCACAGGCACATACATTTCCGTACATTCACATTGTTTCCAAACACATTCACGATAATGTTTTGATTTGTCATGTTTATGTTGCTGTGTTTAGTTATACTGAATGGATCCGTGTACTGTAGTAGATATGCAGTCAGCAGGCGGTTGGTTTAGGTTTTTTTTGGCATCTCCATGTGGTCCTGTTCGGTATCGCAACTTGGCTTTTCTAAAATGTAAAAAAGCTCTTTGCTTTTGCACTGTACACATACTATAAAATTCTGATTTGTTTTTCTTTCATATGTGCTTATATGGACTCCTTATATCAATTGGTTCTTTGGTGTCCTTTTGGAGTTTCGAATTTTTTTTTGGAAAGACATCTAAATTTATCTTGAAAAAAAGCTTGCAAGAAATATAGATTTTTGAGAATCACCCTTTAGTCTTTTGGTTTACTGTGCTGGATATAGCAAATGATGACAAAATAAACATTTGAAACAAGATAAATTGTCTATGCTTAATTTCATGAAGTTTGTGATTAATCGCGATTAATCACAGAAAAGGGATGCGATTTTAATTAAATAAAAAAAAATTAATCGAATGACAGCCCTAATAAATACACACTCATACAGTATATATATTGAACATATTTACATGTATTTACATGTATATAATTATATTCATATAATTTATATTACAAATATACCAGTTTTCTGAATTATATGGCACTGTGCATGTGTGTGTGTGTATTTATACATACTAATAAATATACACAGTACACACACACACACGGTATTCAACAAAAACTTTCATTTTTTGGATTAATCATTTGACAGCAGCTAATTTATATTTGTGTATATACAGTGGGTACGGAAAGTGTTCAGACCCCCTTAATTTTTTCACTCTTTTTTATATTGCAGCCATTTGCTAAAATCATTTAATTTATTTTTTTTTTCCTCATTAATGTACACACAGCTTCCCATATTGACAGAAAAACACAGAATGTTGACATTTTTGCAGATTTATATAAAAGAAAAACTGAAATCACATGGTCCTAAGTATTCAGACCCTTTGCTCAGTATTTAGTAGAAGCACCCCTTTTGATCTAATACAGCCATGAGTCTTTTTGGAAAGATGCAACAAGTTTTTCACACCTGGATTGGGGATCCTCTGCCATTCCTCCTTGGAGATCCTCTCCAGTTCTGTCAGGTTGGATGTAAACGTTGGTGGACAGCCATTTTTTTAGGTCTCTCCAGAGATGCTCAAATGGGTTTAAGTCAGGGCTCTGACTGGGCCATTCAAGAACAGTTACAGAGTTGTTGTGAAGCCACTCCTTCGTTATTTTAGCTGTGTGCTTATGGTCATTGTCTTGTTGGAAAGTAAACCTCCGGCCCAGTCTGAGGTCCTGAGCACCTCAGAAGGTTTTCGTCCAGGATGTCCCTGTACTTGGCCGCATTCATATTTCCCTCAATTGCAACCAGTCGTCCTGTCCCTGCATCTGAAAAACACCCCCACAGCATGATGCTGCCACCACCTTGCTTCACTGTTGGGACTGTATTGGATGGTGATGAGCAGTGCCTGGTTTTCTCTACATATACCGCTTAGAATTAAGTCCAAAAAGTTCTATCTTGGTCTCATCAGACCAGAGATCTTATTTCTCACCATCTTGGAGTCCTTCAGGTGTTTTTTTAGCAAACTCCATTCGGGCTTTCATGTGTCTTGCACTGAGAAGAGGCTTCCGTCCGGCCACTTCTGCCATAAAGCCCCTACTGGTGGAGGGCTGCAGTGATGGTTGCCTTTCTACACCTTTCTCCCATCTCCCGACTGCATCTCTGGAGCTCAGCCACAGTGATCTTTGGGTTCTTCTTTACCTCTCCACCAAGGCTCTTCTCCCCCGATAGCACAATTTGGCCGGACGCAGGGGGGGGGAGGACGGCCAGCTCTAGTAAGGGTTCTGGTCGTCCCAAACGTCTTCCATTTAAGATTTATGGAGGCCACTGTGCTCTTAGGAATTTTAAGTGCAGCAGAAATTTTTTTGTACCTTGGCCAGATCTGTGCCTTGCCACAATTCTGTATCTGAGTTCTTCAGGCAGTTCCTTTGACCTCATGTTTCTCATTTGCTCTGACATGCACTGTTAGCTGTAAGGTCTTATATAGACAGGTTTGTGGCTTTCCTAATCAAGTCCAATCATTATAATCAAACACAGCTGTACTCAAAAGAAGGTGTAGAACCATCTCAAGAATGACCAGAAGAAATGGACAGCACCTGAGTTAAATAGATGAGTGTCACAGCAAAGGGTCTGAATACTTAGTACCATGTGATATTTCAGTTTTTTTTTAATAAATCTGCAAAAATGTCAACATTCTGTGTTTTTCTGTCAATATGGGGTTCTGTGTGTACATTAATGAGGGAAAAATTTTTACTTAAATGATTTTAGTAAATGGCTGCAATACAACAAAGAGTGAAATTTTAAGGGGGTCTGAATACTTTACGTACCCACTGTATATATATATATATAATATATATAAGTGTGCATCTCTGAACTATAAAGTTCTGAAAATTTACTCCATAACCCTAAAAGACATTGTGCTAGATACTCATTTACCAGGCAAGAAGTCTGAAATTAGATAATTATGAATTTTTTTTTATTTTGAACACTGTTCAAAGTTTAGGGTCAGTATTGTTTTTTTTTTTTTTTTTTTTTTTTTTTTTTTTTTTTTTTCTTTTTTTTCAAGAGCCTCTAACTTATTTGATCAAAAGTACAGTAAAAACAGTAATTGCTTTCGTAAACCATTATATTGATTTTTGAGTTTTAGTTTTAAACATTTAAAATTACTTTTTTCTATTTCGTAGTTTTTTTTAATGTAGATTGTTATATGATGGTAAAGGTGCACACATCTTTTAGCAAACTTTACTCCAGTCCTGTTGTAAAGGCGTCATATGATGCTTGGCTCAAAAAGAACAGTATTTTGTTTATTGGTGTAATGAAACACTGTGTTTATGCGGTTTAAGTTAAAAAAAAAAACATTATTTTCAATATAATGTACATTATTGTTTCTCCTATATCCCCCGCCTTTCTGAAACGCGTCAATTATTACAAAGCTAATCTGTCTGAAAAGCAAGGTGTGCTGTGATAGGCCAGCTATCCACAGTGCGTTGTGATTGGGCGAATACCTCAAACGTGTGACGGAAATGTTACACCCCTCACATATGTGATGATTGCCCGGTCCTGGACAGCCGAGCAATGTGAATCCAAAACTGCAAAGCCCCATTAAAAACGACGGGCATCGAGTTGCCGTCCGATGGGGACAAATTTGGCTTATAAGACTTTACTGTCTTTTTACGCGTTGCATCACCGTGTAAACATAAAACCATGTCTGCCTTTGTGATCGGAGAAACGACAAACAACAAACGCTACTCTACACTGCCCAAAAACTCGCTTTAAATATATAAAACGTACAGTCTTTGAGTCAGAACAGGATCAGGAAACGTCCCCACCATAAAATGCGCTGCACACATCTGAATAATTTGGGTTGAATGTGTTCTGTAACAGTGTTGTAAATGCAACTTACACTGATTTCTAGTCGTGTCCATGTTTGGAAGACCAAACAAAGTAGTTTCACATGAACCGCGTCACACACGGCGGCCTTGAGTGAGCAGAAGCCGGGGGCTAGCGTGAGGAACGGCCAGAGGTTAGAGTGAGCAGAGGCGGTGGGCTTGAACCGGTAAAGCCTGTGTCGTTGATTGTCGGATCGAAGGGAGCATCGAAGGACATGTTTGATGACTCCAAGGTTGGTCGCCCGCTTAGTCCAGCGGCTGAAGCGATCTGGCGATCGCGCGCGACCGGCGTCAAATGCTTGTAGATGTCCTCACGCTACCAGACCAGGATCAGCTCGCCGCAGTAGACTACCTGCAGACATCCGTCACCCTCCTTATTGGCAGACCAAGCAAAGTAATTTTCTGGCGATTTCAAACTCCCACACGCGTCTTTACAACATGGCCGGCGGAACACCCAAATACTACAGTGAGAATAAAAGATACGCCTTCTTTCTTTGCGTGAACAGTTGGGAGGCATTATGCAAATCTTCCCACATAGCGATGTATATATGTTGGGGCGTTTTAGAACGAGCCGTTTTAGGGGGGGCGTGGCAGAGTCTTAACGTTAATAAAGAATATCTCTTTGGATTTGAGACTTTAGTCTTTGCAACTTTACAGATCTTCTTTATGCACAAGAGCTTGTAACACTCCAAAGAGAAAGGAAAAATTGAAATCGCATCATATGACCCCTTTAAAACATTAGTATTTTTATTCAATTTTTTTCAGCTACTAAAAAGATTGCGTTATTTTATAAAAATGTTTCCTGTCTTTCAGTCATAGTCAACTAATATTTTAATCATTATACAGGCAAGTCATATCTGTTCCAATCATTTCTGTACATTACTGTGTGGCTCAGGCTACAAGACAGGTGTGTGTTATTCTGCCTGTTACTTTCAATGCTAGGCCCTGAGGGACAAAGCAGGCATGGAGGGTTACAGGAGGAAGTAACTGATGTCATGCACCAGATATGTGAGGGAGGGGTCAGCCAGAGAACAATGGGACTCAACGGATCTTCGCTTCCATTCAGCTCGGGAAATTTATTGCCCAAATCCGTGTCTGCTGTAAGCCGCACAATGAATTACTGATGATACTGCTGGAAGGCTTATGGTGTTTTGGCAACCTGACCCACCACACTGACATGAACACATGTCAACAGCAGACTGGTGCAAAGGGCATGTTCGGTAGAAAGTATAAACGGACACAATGGTCTGCGGTAAGGAAAAAATGGCCCATTTGAACCAAGTGTTCAAATGAATTAAGTTGCCATTTGTTCTTGAACAATGACTAATTGTGTATGGAAATAATTCTGGGAATTTTTTGGCTTAATTTAGAATAGCAACTAGATTTTCAGTTTATTTGCGTGGCAATGCTCATATGACGGCACGAAGTGAACTCTTTAACCTAAAGGAAAAAACAAACTGCTGAAGTGCAGATTTGTATCCTGGTCAATAACTGAATCCCTTGTATGTTTTTTGGCACAGAAGACATCTCAACACCACACAGGCAAGCAGATGGCCTTTTAAGGGAATTTGCTGAGACCGTGTTGCATTTGATTTACTCTTTATAGGGGTCAAGCACCATAGATGCATTGACACCCCCTGTATTGTTTTCATCATCTTCTGAATTCTTGTTCTGAATTTGACTTTTCTGAATTCATCTTCTGAAGAAACGTAAAGTCCGTCTCAGAGATAGGGAAGGGTAAGAGCTTCAATCTGAACAATCTGGGTTTAGTCTCTTGGGCTTTTGACAACCGTTTGGCATATTGCAATG
Source organism: Sinocyclocheilus anophthalmus (assembly GCA_018155175.1). Taxonomy (NCBI): domain Eukaryota; kingdom Metazoa; phylum Chordata; class Actinopteri; order Cypriniformes; family Cyprinidae; genus Sinocyclocheilus; species Sinocyclocheilus anophthalmus. The sequence continues at coordinate 63,626 of JADLZN010000418.1, forward strand.
AAACGCCAAAATGTAATTTCCACCCTTTGTGTAATATTGTGTTGGAGTCCCAAAACATTGTATTTTTTTCAGAATATATATTTAATATTAGAGTCATTTGCCAATGATTTCGAAACGATTCGTTCAAGCAAGTTCGGAGCAAACCCCTACCTTCCATAAGCCTACTCTGCTCTGATTGGTCAGCTGGCCAAGCCTGCTGTGATTGGCACAGAGAGGAGTCTTTGAGCAAGTTAGCGAGCGCTACCGTTGACAAAGCACCTTTACATAAAACAATAATATAGTGCTCCAATCAGTTCTTAAAATAATGACAAAAACATTTTGTTTAACACTTCTGCAAGCGAAAGTGCCCACAGCTGAAGTTTAGCTGCTAAAACTGTGAACACTTAAAACAATAATGGTGGATATGTTAGCCGAGTGCTAACGTGACTAACTGATGAAACGATACAGTTTGTAAACCAAAATATGTCTACTGTAATATTTGAAGAACGACAGACAAAAGACGCTCTGTGTCTTAACTTTTAATCAGAACGCAGAACAGCTATATCACAGGAGCACCAGCCTAACTAACTCGCTCTTCTCTCCCGCATTAACCCTATAGCTGCCTGCAAAATAAACAGCAAATTCACAATGATTATAAAGTCTGTGCGCTACACTACATTCTTTATTATTAAACGAAGTAATTATTAGAACAACGTCAGTCTACATTAATCGACACATTCTTACGAAATAATGGGTTCACAGCGTATCATCAGAACTTCAGTGAGACAGTAATATCGTGCTTTTTACCTGGAAACCTAAAGCTGCACTTGGTATACATCACATATTAGCACAAAAACTTTATATTTTGAGCACTCGATTGAAAATGTACACATAACGTAACAATCGTACTTACAGGTTGTGGTTCGAAGAGCTTGTTAGTCCAAATAAAGAAGATTAGAAGCCGATGAAGATAAAAGCCAAGATTAGAGAAGCAGTCCTTGGTAAAATGACATGCACACAACAAAAGGTTTGAATTGTATTTCTGTGGTATCCTTGAACACAGCGTCTTCTCAACATGATGTAAACACACTAACTAGCGGAAGTGTTTGTGGGCAGGTCAGACTCGTGGGCAGGCGGGATTATGCAAATGTGTTACCCAGTGACGTATACCGGTAACAGGCAAAAGATTCGAAAATATGACTACTCATTAAGGCGATTCAGAATCAACTCTCTCTTTTGAGAGACAATATCTTTATTTATCATGCAGTCCTTGAAGAAAGTGCCGTTTATTGGTAAGAAGTTTGTACTGTTGCGGAGTATGTCCAACATTTGAATAATTTGGACATAGTCCCAAACCTGGTCTGTTTTAAATTCTTTGGGTCATATGGAATTCACATTGTGTGTCATGCTGTGGACTATACCTTTTGTCAGTTTGCCAACTTATTTTTTTAATAAAAAAAGATCTACAAGTAAAACATGTAGAATGAAAAAAAACAAAATAGTATCTTTCTACAAGGAAGTTAATTTATTCTAATAAGCTATTAAACAGCTACTGGGTTGTCATGCATGGGAGGAATCTTTCTTTAAAGTAATTAAAGCTCTGCTTGCTGTGATGAGAATTGTTCTAAGAAAAGATGGAGGGTTGGGATGGATGATGTCTTTATTCTCAGAACATGAAAACAAAGGTTAATCAGTCATGAGATAGTGGGGCTGAAGTATTTCAGGTTGATAACGTCCATGGCTTTTTTGGATCTTTATATCGGAGACCGCTGTGAAAATTATAGTTTTCATTCTCTGGGCAAGGTGAAATTGCTGGATAAACGATGTACTGTTTTCTCTCTCTTTTTCTGTGTTGGTCTCTTTTTTTTAATGATAATTTAATTAAGATAATTCATTTCTTTTTCCTGAGTCTCACATGTGTGCCAGTCACTTGATTTTAATCTGTGGTATTTTTAAGGTTGTTCATTTTTCTTTTATATAATCAATTGGTTTGACCACTCGCTATATATTTTGTTGTTAGGGAAATAAAATTATGACCTTTACATTTTACTTTTAATAATTTAATCTGCATACTTTTTAAAACTGAGTGAGTATTAATTACTTGAATACACTGACCTGATTCTAAAACATTAAAATCTTCATGTTTTATTTTATCACAATAGTAATAGACGCAACCGTTTCAAAATGATGGCAAAATTGGGGGCTACTAAAGACCACAATTGTCTCTTTAAAAAAAACTGCATTCATTAGGTGATAAATCTGGTTTTAGTGTTTCCAGCATTATGTTCTGTTTGTAATTGAGATTTATATGCCAGAGAAGTCATTTGGCGATAACAAGATTTGCCAAGAATAGATGTTTAGGTGGTTTGTTAAACATGCTGAAACATCTTTGAAACCAGCTTTTCTTTAAGAATGAATTTTTGATCTTGAAGCTAAATGAATCTAAAGGACATAGACTCATTTAATCACTCGTTTATTAATGAAAACGAACTTTGTATCAGTTATAGTCCTCTAAGTGCCTAAACTTCATTCAACAAACCTTTAGTTCACACAGACTCTTTTACTGTGTGCTGTGGTGTTTTGTTTGCACATTTAAAAATATATATTTATTGGCTATCAAAATGTTTCTTTTTTTTTTTGTACACTGAATTATAAATTTCTTTCAGATGAGCACCATGCCAGGCTTGCCTACGCGACCCTGTTTCTATGACATTGACCTTGATCCTGTGACAGAGGAGATAAAAGGACTCTTCTGAAGACATTTCTACAGTCCCACACATGCTTTCGACCAGTAAGAACACAAGAGTGACAGAACAATGCTTTTTTGTTTGTGTTTTGTGCTCATGCCACACAACAAAAAGGTCAGATTTGATTGAATGTATCTAAAACTCTCTCCTTTAATTTCTTTCCCCTCTTTCTTGCTTTCTCCCATTCTCAGATGTTCCTGAGTGTCCGTGTAGACCTCCATTCATATGCCACTGATAACAGCTCATCCACTGCCTTCTAGCAATGAAACTACCAGTGTTAGATCGACAACCATTCCTCCTTATGTTTTGCACAGGTTTTTATTTTTTTTTACCAAATTTAACTCGTAAATGTTAGCTACTTCATGAATTTTGTACTTAGCAGTGGCTTCTTGTTTTTTAAAAAAAAAAAAAACATTTTTATTTGGAAACTTGGAATTTGGAGTTTTAGGCTTTACATTTCATTTTTCTTTCTGTAAACACTTCTGTTTACATAGTGTTTTAGTGTTTACAATTACTATTCTCCTTGTGTAGCATTAAACAGTTTCAGATGTTTGTTATAGACAAATATGCCATGAATCTTTAGTCTGAGGTGCTTTTATTTAGACACTACACAAAACAAAATTACAAGTGGCGTTAGTGGTTTGACACCTGTTTTCGCTCTCTCTCTCTTTGTTATAAATGAAGTGTTGCATAGATCTCACTACCTTTGAATGCACATTTTCAGCATGCATGTGGGTACATGCCAGAAAGTCTTGTTTTAGATGTTCCACTGTTATCTGTTATTCTGAGTCTTAAACTACAGTGCTACGCGAGTAAAGAAGAATTCCATTGACTGTTGCAATAGTTATGTATGCTTGAAAACCTGTATTTTCCCAGTGATGATAGATTCTACAGTGAAAAAGGCAGTCAGAACAAGATGACTGGCCAGACAAAAATAAAACAATACTGAACATTTTCATTAATTTTATTTTTGTTTATCAACGGGCTACTTTTACCAAACATTTAATTGTGTGTGTGTGTGTGAGAATGAATGAGTATGTGTGTGTGTGTGAGAGAATGCATTAGTGATGTGTGCACATGTATGAACAAGTTAATGAATCACTAATCCATATTGTGAAGTCAGACTGTTGGTCCACAAATGTAAAATTCCTCTAGATTAAAGAGCTGTGATGTATTAAACAGTAGCAGACGACTGACCCCCACAGGGTCTTTCTATTCTTTTGCCTCTACAGGATGCAGTCCCATCAGAGACACCCTGTGAGGGTAGCAGTACTCATTCATACCCCTTTCAAAGAGAGGCCTGTTGCTTCTGTCATTGAAGACACCCATAATTAGCTGACCAGCTCAGCTTGACATTTACTCAAATATTCTCACACAAAAACTTGTACACTCTTGTACTTCTAATTTCTTGGCTTATGGAGTTTTTTTCTTTTGGGTACCCAAAATGAATGGCCAGTAGTCCAGGATGTTATTGTTCCATGTTGTAAAAAAAACAAATAGATTGTGCTTTAAAAGAGGGGAAAGTAATTGTTTTATGTGTTTTTGTTTCTGCTATAGTGACTGCTGTCCTTTTGACCTTTTGTAAGGCTTTTTACTGCTTATTTAATGCATTTCACCCAATACTCTGCAGTTCAAATATTTGGGGTTGGTAAGATTTTGTAATGTTTTTGAACGTTTCTTATACACACCAATGCTGCATTTAATTGATCAAAAATACAGTAAAACAGTAATACTATGAAATATAATTTAAAATAACTTTTTTCAGTATTTTAAAATGTTGTTTATTCCTGTGATGGCAAAGCTGAATTTTCAGCAGCTTGTACTACAGTCTTCAGTGTCACATGATCCAATATGCTGATTAAAACATTTCTCATTAACTCATAAACAGTTGTGTTGTTAAATATTGTGGAAAACATGATACATTAAGAACTCTCTGATGAATAGAAAGTTCAAAAAAACAGCATTTATTTGAAATGGAATTTCTTTTGTAACAAAATCAATGCCTCACTTGCTTTCACTTTAAAACAAATCGTAGTGACCCCAAACTTTTGAATGGTGTTATATAATAATAACATTGTGTATCATTGTGGTTATTGCAGCATCAGCCTGTTAGCCTAACAAATACTGGGAACTCTGAATTAGCTGTACTGCGTCTTTAACGTCAGTCCTTTGATAGGCAAATAAAGTTCATGTCTATGTCAAGAATCTCAAATCAGTCATGTTTCAATTAGGTTATGTTGTCTGGGTCACAGAGATGCTAATTCAATTATTTTAGGGCTGTTCTTTTGTGACATTTAGACAATCTGGCAGTTCAAGCACAAATTATTGTGATTCTTTTTTATTTGCCTCATTTAGCATCAGCTAAAAGGCAAATTAAGTCATTAATTACTAAAAAGTGTAATTGCTCTGGATTTCAGCTTATTTGTCATTGGGCCTCATTCTGCACCAAGTGTTCCTAAAAGAAACTGAACATCCAAATTACGATTTTTAATCACTTGGACATGGGAGTACATGTGTGAGGGTCACACTGGGCAAAGTCAATGTTACTTAATTCAATTACAGTGGGAAAGTATTATGATACAGCCTGAAGAACCTTGATGAAATTAGGAGTCCACAACCTGTCAAATGTTGGATATAAGTTAATCACTACTCTTAAGTAATGAGTTTTTTTAAAGACAAAAAAAACTCCCTTACACTCTCAATACAGGTCATGAACTGAGCCTTTTTGCTTATGTCTTTTTAAATTATGGATTTAACAATGTGCTCAAAACATACCACTTCTCTTACCACCACAAACTACTGCCTCTAAATATGGTCTGGGTATTTCTGAAAGGCAAACATATCTTCAGTCCATTCTTTAAATGTTTTTTCCTCTTTTACTATAGCGCAAGTTATCCTATAACAATGACCAAACTTTCGCCTAGCACAGCGTAAAGGCATCTACAGGAATGGTCTTTGCATAACATAAACGTAACCAAATTACCTAAACCTAATGCATAATGCATTCGGTATTCTTAATAAAACTGAATGCATTACATATTTTAATCTTAACCCTTACACTAGGTGTTGTTTACTTCTCTACACACAGAGCCAGTGTATTGTGCTACCACGAGGTGGCTTGTGCAAACTTGGTTGTGATTCGCATGTGGCCTGTAATTTATGCATTTAAAGCTTCTGAACAAAATGCCTTGGAGCACAGCCAAACACAAAATTATCAGAGAGAAAGAGGGATCTCACTGCACGGTTGGTTTAGATGCATGCATGTGGACGCAAACTACAGTGCCCTCTTAATTCGAGATTTCCTGCGGGACACGTTCCATTGGGTTGTTTTTCTGTGGAGGCCCATCCGGCACCCAATGTTGACATTCCCACTGTCTGTAAATAAAACCAGGGCTGAAGCTTAAGCTTTAATATTTTCATTACTGCAGCAGCATGCCATTGTAAAATTTATGGTTCTGCATACTTTTAATTTGACTAAGAATGGCACTTGCTGTAATAATATCTTAATATTCTATGGAATTTCATGAGCATTTTAAATGAAAGCAAGCATGCAGTTTATAATGAGCACTTTTTGTTCTCAAAAATGTTTTATAGGGGCAGGGAAACTGGGGGTGTTGTTAGACATTTTGTTACTGTAACTACTGTGAGTTGTAATACTAACAGAAAACAATGTTTTCAGTTAGTTATTTTATTAGTTAAATAAAATTTTCATTTTATTTTAATGATTTAAGAATTACATCAGCTTATAAACCAGACAGAATGGTAAGTTCTTGCCTCAAAAGTGTATTTTGTCCATCTAAATCTTCTAGAATTTTTATGATTGTCTCAGAGGTTGTTAGCCATACTCAGTTTGTAATTGTGTAAACGGATGGTGTTGCACTCCCAGGTCTCTCTCTGGTTAGATGCTGTAAGGCGTGTCTGGCTGCTCTCCGTGTGATACTGATGGGAGGAGGGCTCCTAAAAGTGAACCCACAGACCCGTTTCAACACTTTCCAAAGCAGACAACCCTCGGGACGGACTGCAGGGCGCATTTACACGGGCTGTTGGATACCTACTTCCGTTTGAACGCTCGTAATTTGACTAAGAGTGGAGAAACAGCGACGTTATTCACCATGGGAGCGACACCATCCGTGCAGCGGGACGCGAAGAGCCCTGAAGATGCGCCAGAGGACATCGGCGCGGAGCTCAGCGACACTCAGGATGGAGAAAACGTAGACGGCAAGGTAACACTGCGCTTGAAACGTAATATTGTCGCTCTGATGTGACGTTTTGGATGTGTGTGGGTAAAAGAGGAGTAAAACACTTAACATGCTCACCTAAGTATCCCCATTCTGGACCCCTTGAGTCAGATGTGTGGCGCAGCTAGTTATTGAGCTTTGCTTTATGTAAACACCTGATACCTCTGACAGCTGTGACTGCGCTGTGCGCTGTTGTGATTCGCCTTAGCGGGTATTCGAGAAAACGTCTATTCTTGTCTATTCTTAGAGCTTTTCTTCAGGTTTAATGAGTAGATTTGCAGTGATGCAGTATTGAGGCAGTCAGATTGACTCCACCGGTTATTACAGCAGAGGTGCGACACTTTTTTTGGTCCAGACAACAACGTGGGATGTCGTCAGGGAAAAGAAAATTGAGATATGGCTGCATTTCTATCCACAATTCTTCATGATGAAGGTGCATGTTCTCAATATTTTATGACATAGAGTCAGATACTGTATATCCGCCTGGTTAGGCTCATTAGTGTTTGAACATGTTTGCTTGACTAGAATTATCATTCAAGTAGTTCTGCTTCTGAATATATTATTAACATTCAAATACAGTAGTGCTGTCATACTGAATATTAGCATAAGGTTGCAATAAAGTCATGTTATTAAATATCACAACAAGTGTGATAATACTTTTATACAGGTGTTCTAAACAAGACTTTAGAGTTTAAAGAGGGCATAGAGTAAAATTTTGGCAAGTTAATTTGGTTATATTTTAGTATAGGCCTATATTGAAAATGTCTTACTCTTTGTGAGCTGCTAAACAACAAATGGACTGGAACGGGTTATGACTGGAGCAGCAGCTTTCCCCTTCTTTTCTGTATTCTGTAATCCAGGTTTCCCATTTGCTGATGAGAGAAACCCCACTCTGAGTGATTCTGGATCAAGAAAAAAGATTGTTTTGACAAATTGGTGGTTGATTTGTATGAATTCGTACAATCACATCTGTACTTTTTCATACAATCTGCTTATTCCCCACTGATGGTTAGGTTCAGGCTTGGACCTTCATGCTAACTGTTTTTGTTGTTGTTGTTGTTAAAATGATGTTTTTTTGCAAATCAAATATACGTATTCATAAGAAATTGCCACCTTGCAAAACAGTTTTGTTTTTTCATGAGATTGGGTTGGCTCCAACCAATCTGGGACTTTTTCACTCTTGCGTGATGCCTTACCTAATTTAGAGACACAAATTTGCACTATGCTGTTATTTCTTGTCATGTGCCAAATCACGGGATGCATAACTTACACCTTGGCGTTATATTGCTTCAAAGAGCTATGTATCAAAATGACGGGATAATGTAGCAAGCAGAAGCCATGCAGAAAACTCAGGGGTTTACCAAGAATCACAGGATGATTTTTGATGGAAACTGACCATCTTATACTATGATTTATTATACAATTACGTCATTTTAAAAGATGCTTGTGTGAGTCTTAAAAGTAATAGTTCATTCAAATATGAATTAACCCCTCATGTCGTTCCAAACTCGTATGACATTCTTTCTTCTTTAGAACACAAAGAAAGATATTTAGAAAAATGCTGGTAACCAAATAGTTGTTTACCATTTTAAAAAACACTGAAACACTTGGTAACTCTGTAACCTACAACTATATCCGTAACATAACTTTTTAATATTTTGGCATAAATCCATGATAATTTCATCTGGTGTTAACACGATCAAATCCCATATTGATCACATTAATTATTTAAAAAGTGCTTTTACAAAAAACCATAGAGAACATTATTGACAAAGCCATTACAGAGATGATCCCAGTGTATTAGTTTGACATATTTGGAAGCATATTTGCTATAGATGTTCTTGTACATCTACCAGTACAATCAGCCTTCTGAAACTGAGACGATATTAACTGTTGTAGGTTGTTCATTTATTTATTTTTGCCAAAGAGATCAGCACAACAACAGCATTAATTACGAAACTTTATACAACAGACCACAGCTTGTTATAGGAGAGATATGTGCAGAAATATGATGGGACACATTTTGTTCCTGAAAAGGGTTACAATTCTGTTAAAAAAAGATACAAACAAGACAATGACCTTGCATTTTGTTTTCTCCCAACATTCCATTCTTCTTCTTCAGCTGTTTAGTTTCTGTGAAGTGCATGATGATTGTCTGACCAGCTGAGCTTGTATACAGTATTTGCCTTTTTTTAACAGGCAAGCCTAAAAGAATAAACATGTAGTTGTTGGAACAAGACACAAGAAGCCCTGTTAAACCCATCCAGTTCTGTGACTTCTCTGAATTCTGTGTAAATCTAAATCTAGACTGAAACATGTCGAAACGTGTGTGAGATATGGAATATTCAAAACTGGTGAGTGTTTGTTATTTATCAGATAAGGAACCTTGAACAGGTGTGGTCTGGCAAGACACGAGCGACTGCCCTGTCAACAGTGTATGTGTGTGCGCACTCTAGAAATACAACTACATGCTGTGTATACAGCGTTTGATTGAGGCACCCTACTGGAGATGTGGTTGATAAACATCCTCTCTGGCGCACATAGGAATTTTAGTCATTTCTCTCTTTCGAACACACTCGCGCTATCTAAAAATGGGTCAAAACATACACGAGGCTGAGCACTATACTTAGACATCCCCTCACATTTTAACATTTCCTCCCCCTGAAATGCCTCCAAAACACTCACTTTGTTAAAAAACCAATAGGGGCTAACCCTCAGCTCTTGACTCTTTTCAGACTGTTTGCTGTGGATTCAATGGCTAAGCCCCAAGACTCAATTGCAAATATAAACTCACAATAATGCCTATGTTTCCCTTACTATGAGAGACACACTCGGGCATTTTTCCAAACCAACAATGCACTGATTGACAAGTTAATAAACACCCTTTAGTTGCGATTATCTGGAGTAGATTCACACCATTCAAAGCCTGAAAATACTCAAAACCTGCGATTAGCTTGCGTAAACTTATTTAACTTTATGAAGAATGGTATAAAACCCTTTACATGTCAGAGCGGTAATGAGAGAGGGGTGGTGTGGGAGTGTTTGCAATCAGATAAGAGCCTCATAAAGGATGGGACCCGAGAAGAGAGGGGAGGAGTGGAGAACGAAGAGAACAGAGGGCCCATTTAGGATGGGCTGGAGGACAGGTCCCGGGGCAGAGGGGTGCTGTGTGTGCATCGGCCCGAAGAAAGAGAACTAGAGAGAGGGAGAGAGTGATGTAGGGAGGGGGACGTGGGAGGAAGGTTGCTGGTTTGAATGGAAACATATCACGCAGAAAGAGTGAAAGAGAGGGCACTGGGAGGGAAAACAAGTAGATGGATAATTAGCATGTGCTTTGCTGCTGGAGGTGACGAGAACGGTAAAGATGAGAAACGGAGAGAGAGGGATATGTTTTTCTTTTTGCATGTGAAAGAAATGAGAAAAACATGAGATGTCATGCTGACTCTTGTGCAGTCACATTGAATACAGGTAGTGTTGAGATGTGAGATTTTCATTTTTCACTCATTAAGGTGAAAACCTACTGTGAGACACAGAGCAAAGATGAATGTGCATTGATATGTTTTTAAGTTCATTCTAATGGTCGTTGGTACTAATCTCAACTGAACTTACTATGAAACTTTGTTTTTATTAAAAAAAATAAACACTAACACAAAGGTTCAACGTAATAGCATTCATTTGATCAAGATTTTAAAAATTATGTAAAAAATGTTGGGTCACACTTTATTTTAAAGGGGTCATATGATGCCGCTAAAAATAACATTATTTTGTGTATTTGGTGTAATGAAATGTGTTTATGCGGTTTAAGGTTAAAAAAAAAATTATTTTCCACATACTGTACATTATTGTTTCTCCTCTATGCCCCGCTTTTCTGAAACGCGTCGATTTTTACAAAACTAATTGTTCTGAAAAGCGAGGTGTGCTCTGACTGGCCAGCTATCTAGTGCGTTGTGATTGGCTGAATACCTCAAGCGTGAGACGGAAATGTTACGCCCCTCACCATATTGTGATGATGACCTGTCAGCGATGATTCAAAAACATGAAAACCCATTATAAATGAGGCATTCGTTGCATCCAGTGGGGACATAATTATGGATTATAATTGACTTATAGTGTTTTTACGCTGCGGAACAAGCCCTACTCTATAATGCCCAAAAAACTCGCTTTAAATATATAAAATTATAAAAACTCTTTAAATATAAAAGACGTACTTACAGACTGTGAGTCAGAACTGCATTTTAGTCTAACGTTACTCTCCCAGGATCCGGAAACAGTCCTCCATCAAATGTGCTGCACACAAATGAATATTTAGGTTGAACTGTTCTGGAACAGTGTTGTAAAATACAACTTAACCACTGATTTCTAAATGTGTCCTCTTTTGGAAGGCCAAACAAAAAAGTTTCGCTTTCACAACGAAACACAGCATCAATCACGGCGGGCTTGAGTGAGCGGAGGCCGGGGGCTAGCTTGAGGAACGGCCGGATGGTTAGAGTGATCGGTGGTGGCCTACAGTGAGCAGAGGCCGGGGCTAGCGTGAGGAACAGCGGGAGGATTAGAGTGAGCATAGGTGGGTGGGCTTGAGAACGGCGCGGCCGGCGATTTCCATGAAGGAGCGTCCGGAAGGACATGTTGACGACCTCGGGCTGGACTCCGCTTCGTCCATGGTGAAAGCCGATCCGGCGATCCACAGCGCTTAGTTGTTGTATTTCCTCAGCGACCAGAACGGATCAGCTCCAGGCATGACGAAGCAGATATCTTCCTCTTTTGGAAGACCAAACAAAATAATTTCACTTTCACAACGAAACACACATACGCCTTCACGACATGGCGGCGGCGGCAACAACAAAACTACAGTGTTAGAACGAGCCATTTTAGGTAGGCATGGTTGACTCTTAACTTTTATAAAGAATATCTCTTTGGATTTGAGACTTTAGTCTTTGCAACTTTACAGATCTTCTTTATGCACAAGAGCTTGTAACACTCCAAAGAGAAAGGAAAAATTTAAATCGCATCATATGACCCCTTTAAGGTCCAATTCTCTCTATGATCAAACCATTAACTATGACTTTTACCTCAATAAACTCCTAATTTGCTTCTTATTAATAATTAGTCAGATAGTTGTTAAGTTTAGGTATTGGGTAGCATTAGGGATGTAGAATATGGTCATGCAGAATATGTGCTTTATAAGTACTAATAAACAGCCAATATGTTAATGATAGGTATGCTAATAAGCAACTAGTTAATAGTGAGAAAAGGTGTTACCAAATGTTGTTCATTGTTCATAAAACCCAATCAGCAGTTTTTGACTCTCCAGTCATAGCATTCATTAGTTTCAAATGCCTTTGATCACACTGACTTGAGATCAGTGACTGAGGTTCATAGTGAAGCGGTGCTCAGTAAGTCCTATGGTCAGAGGATCTGATCCAGGATCAGCAGATGAGTGGAAATAGGGACTGGAGTCAAATATTATGCAATGTAGGATGTGATTGAAGTGGACATCAGGGAATCAGTGGATAATGAGGGCTTGGCAATGGTGGCCTGTCAGGCTGTTTGCTCCACCGTCCCATTCACACTAATGCACCAGAGTGGGAGTGGGGACTTCCTGAGGTTTGACTGCAGAAAGGAATTTGTTAAATGGCTCAGTTAGTTGGAAAAGTTGTCTGTTCAGCTGATCTGGATATTTAATAAATAAAATTATATAAATTATAAAAGTATATTAATTTAATAAATTAGCCTTGTGGTTATTATATATTATTATATCATTTTCACACTTTAAGGTTCAAATCTAATGAGTATAAGCCTATAGGACATGCTGACCACTTGGATGTATACATTCAATGCATTGTCATATGAGAGTTTTGAAATGCAGTAAGGGGAAGTGCATGGAAAGACCATTAGTCTTTTATTAGAGGAAAGAGGGAGGCACTTAAAGTAATTCACTTAGAAGGATGCAGATAGAGAGTGAGCTGTCATCAGCCAGAGAGAGTGAAGGATGGGCTTGGGAAAATCTATTTAAATATAATGTCAGGTTTAGGAAAACAGATTTTCTTGATTCTTTTTTTAGTAGTTATAATCCATTTATGATGTGTTTAGTGAGTGTTTATAGTTTGTTGTTGGGTAATTACATCAGTTATTAAAGGGACCACCCTGTTTCAGAGCAGGACTTCCTGTCCAGAAAAGGAAATTAGAGGAGGCATGATGCTCATGAAGATACTTCCTGTTTAAAGATCCAGTTATTCTCCTGATTATGTGTTATTTAGAGCAGAGATTTAAGCTATTTTTAAATCATTTAACTCATTTACACATAGAGCTTGTCTGTGTCTTGACAGGTCTGTTCTCAGAGGCACATGATGGCTGCTGGCAGAAGGACAGGGATCCAAATAAACAATCTTCTTCTACTAATGTGGAATTAAAGAAGCAACTTTTATGAATATTTCACACCATAAAAACCTAGCTATAGACATCATAAAATATATACAGTAAATATATTTCATGTAGTCTGAGTTGATATTGTAATTAAAAGAAGTTGGTACTTTAATTCAGAAAGGAAAGACATTACAGAATATTTCTATATCAAATACATGCTGTTCTTTTGAACTCTATATTTATCAGAGAATTCTATATCATAAAAATTGGTATCATTGTTTCCACAAAAAAACAAACTCAAGCAAAAATCAAGCAGTACAACTATATTTTCAATATGATAATAATACGAAATTTTTCTTGTGCATCAGGTGAACATATTTGATTAATTTCTGAGGCATTATGTGACACTGCAGACCGGCGTTATGGCTGCTGAAAATTCAGCTTTGCCATCACAGGATTACATTACATTTCAAAACATACTCAAATAGAAAACAGCCATTTTAATTGTAATAATAATTCACAATATTATTGTTTTTACTGAATTTTTGATCATATAAAAGCACCTTATGGTGAGCATGATACTTCTTTCAAAACATTAAACGTTTTGGTGTGTATTCATTTAATTGAGTTTTCTTATGTTTGTTGTGTACAGAAAAGGAATCAGTGAAATTTATGTTTAGAAATACAGACAGTATCTGGTGCCATCTCAATTTCCCTCTCTCTGTCTCATTGGCTCTGTCCAATTAGAAAGGACCTGTTTACATGGGTCAAAATAGAAGGTTTCACCAGCCAACTCTCACTGTCCTCCATCACATTAACTCTCTGTTTTGTTTCAAGCCCCCTCCTCCCCTCGCTCCCTCTTTAGAAGTAAAGTTGGCCTCATAAAATTTTAATAAGTGCCAGAGTTACATAAAAACACAGTCTTCCAGAATAGAAAAAACAGAGGCCAATGAGGGCAAAGGTAGAAAGAAGAGACCGTTTATAATACTGTACATGAGACATATCATCTTTAATTAACAATTTGGAGCAAACAAATGTTTCTGTGTTCCTCAGTTTCACTCCTTTTCTCAAGTAAACAAGCAATTTCATCGTATTTCCTTATCTTCTGACTTGCTCTTCACAGGCGATGGGCATGTGCTGATAAAAGTAAAGCGCTCTCCTTGTGGAGATCCCTGACTAAGTGCTTTCATCGGGAGCCAGCATCAATAACGTTTCATTACTGCCCTGCCAGAAAAAGACAATCCCTGTCAAGCGTTTACTTTTGTCTGCACTTCACAGCTCAAGAAACCTATTGTGATGCTGAACAAGAACTAAAGTCTCCTAGATGTGCTGTCTTCACAGCTTTTTACAAATGTAGTGAAGACTGTCTAATTATATATATAGCTCTGAAGATAAACATCATCTAGAAGTTTCACTAGGATGGATTCTGAAAGTATTTTTGATTTGAATGTGAATATATATAAATACTAATATATATATCTATATATATAATATATATATATAGATGTTATATTATATATATATATTTATATAAATATTTGATTATATTTAGGCTTTTTTAAATGACTTACAATTGTGGGTTAAATTTTTGGCATCCTCGTGCATATTGAACAAATCCATGAACAAAGGAAGATGCTGAGGGTGTTGCTAGCCATAAGAACTACAGTGTAATGATGTTCTTTTCTCTGGAAATTGGACTGGTCTGGCAGATTGTGCAGTCCAGCTGGTCCCGGGCTGTTTGCATGCTAGTTTTATTGCTTAGTAATGCTGATTGGTTTTAGCTGATGTCATAACTTGTTTCTCTGTAAATAAGCAGACACAGCCTCCACATTTTTTACATGGCTGAATTTTTAAAACTGTACGTAACAGTCATAGATCCTTGATTCTGTGCAATGTTTTTGTTATGCATGTAGCAATTAGCCTTTGGATCAAAGAGATTATGCAAATACAGACACTCCCACACAAGGTAATAATGATGATGTCAACAAATTTAGGCAGAAGTCACAATCAGTGGATGGTACTGGATGTAATGTCATCACAGACAGGAACCACTCCCATCCAAATGAACCTCAAAACGGATGATCTGATATGTGTTTGTTCCTGAAAAAGAGATGGCTGCTGAGATTTTTGCAAAACATTTTGACTGCTCTTTTATTTCAGCGATTTAACATTGCTTTTACCTCTTGTGAAAAGCATTTCCTAATGAAGATGAAAGCAATAATGCATCAAATCATGGAGAAGAGGCATATCATGACAATCTTGGCAGATGTAAAGGCTTCCTAATGAATCCTTTTATTCACATTAAAGAACAAAGTTCTGCTGTGCGAGTTAAGAGTTAAAGGTGACATATCATGAAAATCGGATTTTCCAGGTTGTAAGTGCTATAATCAGGTCTCCGGTGCATCTACCAACCAAGGAAATGTGAAAAAGATGAACCCAGTAACTTTGTTTTGGTAAGCCTTTTTCTGCAAGTGTCTGAGAAAACGAGCACGTCTGATTTCACTCCCTTTGTGACATTGCAAAGGGATCTCATTATAATATTACCGCCCCTTAATCTGTAAGTTTCCACCCACGGCACCGTCATTTGAATTTCGCAAGTGACAACAACGGTGTAACAACAGACAACAATGACAACCAGCTCTAAAGCCATGGCGAAAGTTTGAGCAAAACATGCTAACTGTTCTGCCTTTGTCTGCACAGACGAGAACAGAACACTATTTAGATCTAAAATAAACATGCAATTTATTTCCCAGCAGTTTACCTTCACAGACATAACCGACTGTTTTTGTAACTTGTGTGTTTTTAACATAAACTTGTGTGTGAATGAGATCTTAGATTAGTACTCACATGCTGTGACAGCCGCTTTCTGTCCGTGTGCTTCGGCTGTGTGCAGTCAGAAAACCGTATATCAGAAGTTTAAACTCATATGGTTTAAAACGCATGATTTCAGCACGATAAACATGATAATCAGAACCATAACAGATGTTTTTTAGCAGATACGAGCTGTAATGGCACAGCTCTATTCTGGAAAAGAGGGCGGGGAGCAGCAGCTAATTTGCATTTAAAGAGACAGGCACGGAAAACAGCACAGCCTGTTACAAAATAGGCAATTTCAGAATTATATAATAAATGGTCTGTGGAGTATTTTGAGCTGAAACTTTACAGACACCTTCTGGGGACACCTGAATTGTATATTACATATTGTAAAAAGGGGCATAATATGTCTCCTTTAAGAGTGAAGATATTTGTACCAGCTGTTTGTGGAGTTTTCGTAAAGCCACTAACATCTGATTTCTAATCATTGATGAAAGGATATGGATGATAGAGGGAGTTTGATAGCAGAGTGTAAACTGTGCTGGCTGTGACTGAGTAAAATCAATATTGGAAATGGGCCCTAGCATCCATTTAAGTCATGGGGAAGCATCACTAATGGATAATAACTATGACTCTGTGTTTGTGTGTAAATGGCTAAGACCACCATGGTGAAGTGGTTTGTTTAGACAGTGTAATATTTCTATGAGAAAAGTTACTTTTGGTGTAGCTGTAGATTTGAGTAATTATTTATTTATTTTGGTATGTAAAACTTTATGTACACAGAATCACTTAAAACTGTTTACAAAGTACCTTACAGAAGACACATAGCCTACATAAACGTTCACAAATACATGTAAAGCAGATTCAAAAACAGTGTAAGAAAACAATAAGAGAAAAATTATACATTAAAAAATTAGAAAATCGAATGAAAAAAAAATTTGATTAATTGGGGGAAAAGTTCAGTTGATTAATTGGGGAAAACAACTAACTGAATCAGCTGTTTTGGTCTTGGAACCATAATTCCACATTTAAGTATTTTTGGCTTTTGGTGTGAATATGTTAGCCTTAAGTTTATCTATAAGCTATGTGCTCCAAAAAAAAGTGACAAAATTCACATTTAAAAGATATTAGCATTCAAAACATCAATGGTCAATGATTTTTATCAGCTGTGATGTAATGGAAATGCTATTGGCTATTTCAAAAAGGGGCGGGAGCTGTTCAATATGTTCCAACCTGTCTTCCTGTTTTGCACTTCAGTGGACCTTTAAACTCACATTTAAATTGCATATTTCAAATCAGCATCTAAATATGACATTACCTGTTGTTTCTTATGCTCCGATAGCATTTAAAAAAGCACATATTTCAGGTTGATCCAGCCAATGTGCATTTGCAGTCCCAAGCATGCATCTCAGCATGGTGTTTCTATAGGATCTGGAGCTTCTAACGGTAGCTGCAGTGATGCAATGAATTTATTGATTAACGATTGGATCTTTTAGTACAATTGTCGATTTGTATATTTTTATTCCTTATTTACTTGTTCTATTTTTTATTTATTTTTTATTATCTGTGTTTTTTTGTTCTGTCACTGTCATTCTGTTACACTGTGGAAGCTTCTGTCATGAAAACAAATTCCTCGTATGTGTAAACATACCTGGCAATAAAGCTCATTCTGATTCTGATTCTGATTTACTCCACCATATTGTGTGTTACAGTTTCTCCCATTCACAGATATATGAGTGAACCATCTTGGTATATATGCAGTTGTTGATGATTAATGGGTTAAACAATAAAAGGACTTAGAATCAAGCCTGGGGGGACACCACAAGACATCACATTGCATGCTATTGTAATCATGCCACAGTTCACATGCCTCCAGTTTGATATTGTCACTGTTATTTGTGACTTTGACTTTGCAAGACAGCTAAACAAATAAGGAAGCCAGGGGAGGAGTTAAGGACTTCCTGTTTCAGGCACATGCGCTGTTTCTCCTTCACTGCAGTGTAGAGTCTCATGAGCTTAGTGCTGTACCTAAAATAATCAGATGTGTCCTCTCTCTCTCTCTCTCTCTCTCTCTCTACACACACACACATACACGCACACATACACCATCTCTCTTTTCTTTCTCTCAGAGGACAGAATAACCCTTCTTCATCCTTGAAAGACAAATCATGACTCATGCCTCTTGACAAACTGCTGTGATCCCTATTTCTGGTAAAGGTGCATGTGTTTCTGTATGTGAGAGTGTGGTGTGGTTGGAAGTTAGAACCACGACTCAGCACAATGAATGCCGACCACACACCACCCCTAGTGGGGATGCAGTTGCGGAGCACCACCGCGACAGCCCCAGTTTGTAAATTAATTTCTTTTGCTCCGGACACAGCGCACACATATCGGGTAACAAGAAGGTGCTAAGCATGTGGGAGAGGAGATGATATAATACCGGAAAGTGAGTCGCTCAGCGTAACGCGCGAAGACTCTATACAGAGAGTCTGCGCCACATAATAGTCCCTAGAAGTATAATGTGCAAATCAGTAGTAAACAGCGATTGCATTCTCTCTCCTTATTAGAGATGAAAGTGATGGACTGTTATCACTGGCAGAGTAAGAAGAAGATATGCAAAATTCATACACAAGGTTTATGAAAACAGAGATACTCATAGGTCAAAGGAGATATTATATAGCTCATATTAGTTCAGGTACTAGTTTAGATGTAAATAACCATTAAAGACATAGTTCACCCAAAATTTCTGTCATTATTTACTCACCCTGTTGTTCGAAAAAACAGTATGATTGGCTTATTTGGGCAACACAAAAATATATATTTTGAAAAAATGTTGACAACCAATTGTTTTTGTATGGACAAAAAAACACGTATCTTTTTTTGTTTCACAGAAGGAAAAAAAAGGGATGGCACAATTTGAATTTTTGGTTGAACTATCCCCTTTAGTGTTTTTTGAAAGCGTTTGTGAATGTGCATGTCTCCACCAAATTTGGTCATATGCCTCTACCAAAGTAACATTGTTAAGGCATAAAATAAAA
This sequence comes from Sinocyclocheilus anophthalmus, assembly GCA_018155175.1. Taxonomy (NCBI): domain Eukaryota; kingdom Metazoa; phylum Chordata; class Actinopteri; order Cypriniformes; family Cyprinidae; genus Sinocyclocheilus; species Sinocyclocheilus anophthalmus. Next base: position 82,805 of record JADLZN010000418.1, read on the forward strand.
TCAGGCAGCATGTGATAATCTCTATAAGCTCAGGTCCTTTGTCTAAAAACAATTCTGTATCTTCTTTGATTGGATAACAACATCATGTGGCTGTTGGCGACAGTGGGGGAACTAATTTCCCTGGTGTTGTATCTAATCTTCTCAGGTCTCCTGAGAAAAAGCACTATGTGTCTGTTCAACAAGAGATGGGAAATGTCATTTGAAAGTGTAAGGGTAAGAATTAAAAACACTGTATCAGTGACAAGTAGTTTGTCAGTTGGTTAGGACAGTAGCAAGTTGACAGATGAGTTTTGTAGGACCCTAGTGACAGCATTTTAATGCAGAATTTTCTTAATGAAACATTGTTAGTGTATTAAGTGAACTATCCCTTAATTCTGCAGTGATTTAACCGATCCAGTTTCACTATCTCCTCCAGATCCTAACTTTAAACTCTTAAAAATAACAGGAGAGTCACGTCTGAACTCTTCCTTTCTCCTTATGATCTGAATCACAGGAGGACCTTTGGGATAGAGCAGGGGAGGAGGTTTATTGTTTCAGACCGACTGTGGGGGGGCTTGAATCTGGGACGGTCCGGCTGATCTGCCAGAGACACAGGGAGGTCCTGTCCTATCACATTGATGTTTGCTCACGAGGGTGGCCTTAGTGACAGCTGTTTGGGTAGTGGAAGGAACAGAAGACTCCCAGTATTGGCAAGAGACAAATAGGGGGTCAGGAAAATCAGGAAAACGCACGGCAGGGTGGCTCACAGCTTGGAAGACTCCGCACGGACATTTATATGTACAAGTTCCTGGAATTTGTAACAAAATCGCTCCTTTTTTGTATATTGCTCCAAATCATTGCCAAAAAAGAAATTCCTCCATCAAATGAGAAGTAAAGAATTCACTGCACATGTTTCCATGAAACAAACAAATCTGAAGCCATCATGAAGGAAGTTTTAGCAAAGCGAGCACTTAATCCCTAGTCAACTTGCAGATATGTGATTTATCAAATCTGGGTGAAGAAATGCAAAGCTGTCACTATGCTATTTGTAAATGTAAAGCTCAAATGCCATAAATTTGCCACAGTCTAATAAGTTTAGGCAAGAAGATGATGTGTTTGTCTGCCTTTGAAGCCAAAGATTTTCCCCTTCAGTGAGTGAGAAACGGGCAGTCTGGTGTGTGGCGCTCTGGTTCTGATTCAGACTTTGAGAAGGCTGATGATTTGTGGACCTCAAAGACTTGTGATCTCAAGCAGTGTAACTGATTCAAATCGACTCACATGTACATTTGATATGATTAGGCGTGTAAGGGTGCAGTATATTTCGGTGGCCTATTTGTCAAGATCAAGTTGTAAGCATAGCCTGTTAAAACACTGGTGCAGTTTACCACAGTAATACTACACTGGTGTAGATTGTTTGTCAAGTAAGTGACTTAACTGAGAGAGACTGAGGTTTTCTCTGTGTGCCAGAGGCTGATCGTTTCACATCTGTGTTTGTGTCGAATGAGATGATGCATACAGTTTGTGGTCTCTGAGGCTCCAATACTGAATATGTGTTACCGAAGTGTGTATGTGTGCTTAACCCCCTACACAAAGTATGTATTTTTCTCTCATGCTGGATGAGTAGTTTACTGTTTCAAAATTCAGCTGGAATTTTGAGCAGATTAAGTTAAATAAGATGAATATGTGCACATCAAAAACAGCTAAATTGTGTGTTGTCTCAATGACTGCCTCACTAAGTAAATCATCTCCATAAAGCTGCTGACAGTCGTTGATATTGATATAATTAAATTTAGATGCCTAAAAAGAGTATGGAAATTATTTAGCAATTTTGCCCTAAATCAATAGTGAATAAAAGTGTGACATTTTGGATCCCATTGACTTTTATCAAATGGCAGTTCTTTAAAATACCTTTTTTATGATCTGTTGAATTTTCTTTTGCCATTGAACTATGCCTTTAATAATGAAGCAGTGTACTAAGCAATAGGTGAAAGCGAGATAGCAGGAGGATACAGTAAACAACAGTTGGGTGGCTTATAGTTTGTTGTATCAGGGAGATTTATTTTCTCAACTGGGAGGTTTGTGTTTGGGGCATAAACAATCATGCATCCATCATGAGATCTCAAATGCCAACCTCAATTACAATTTCTCTGCAAGCAGATTACAATACAGCAAAAGCAAGCAATGAGAGTCACAGTCACTAACAAAGCTTCAGAGTGGAAATCATATCCCAGCTGGGACAATTGAGCAATATGGATTCAATTAATTGACTTTGGTCTGTTATGATTCCCTGTTGCTCATAATGTGCCTAAAAATGTTTATCATCCCTCTGACATCAGAATTTGTAAGCTTAACTTCAAATGTTTTAGGGTCAATATTCAGCTAAATGTCAAACCTCATTACACAAAACACTGTTTCACCCGTAGTAATCAGGCTTCATTTAACTGTAATTGTGGTAATCGAATTGCTTAGAGTGACAGTTCACCCAAAAGTAAAAATTCTGTCATCATTTACTCACACTCATGTTGTTCCAAACCAGTATGACTTATTTTCTGTGCAACCATAAAAGAAGATATTTAGAAAAATTGTATGGGGGAAAAAAAATAAAAACTTCTGAGACATTTTTCAAATGACTGTGTCCACAGAAGAAAGTAAGTAATGGAAGTTTGAAATGACATTAGTTTGAGTAAATGAAGACAGAATTATTGGGTGAACTATCCCTTTCAGTAAGAGCCCTTAGCACCTCGGTTTCAGTTTATCTTGACCTGTCTGGTTCAACCATCAGCTGCTGATTTTGGATCTAAAGTCTTACTCCCTGTAGACTCCTTTGATAACAGATTCTATCATGTTTCGTTTCCACACTCTCCGAACTTGCCACTGGAGTCCCACAGGGTTTAGTATTCTGACCACTGTTATTGTCTGCCTACAGTTTGATTAGTACGTCACGTTTTCTCTTATCGCTTCTATAATGATGATACACAGCTTTATATCTAATAATATTCCCTTTTCGTCTGAAGAAGTGATCTCAGTCTCTGACCACTCTGAACTTGGAAGGTTTCTCATAATTACCTCATCTACTGCTGCTCTCCTCTCTTCGTCCTTACAATTGGCAGAATTAGATTCAAACGTTTTTTCTGGCCTACAGTACAGGAAAATGCAGGCCTCTTTTTAGATACAGGCAGTGACTGAACCATACATCAGGCACATACATGTGTAAAACTAGTCCTCCATGTGTCCATCTAGGTTAGGAAACTTCTCTATTCTTGTCTTCCAGTGTTGAAATGGCACCTTGTAAATACAGCTATAACTAGTATAGTATAACTCTTACTGACAAGTCTATATCATAGTCTTCTGACAAATACTTTCAAATTAAAATATGCCCTTAAAACTAACCAAATTAGCCAAAAATAGATATTCTATAAGTTTGATGTTATTATTAGGGGTGTATGCTAGTTGTTGCTGTAAGGTTCTTGGTATAAATCAAACGATGACGATTATCCATCTGTCCTCTGCTGTTTTTTCTATGTGATATAGTCCTCATCAGCAAGGGGTCAAAGGGCAGAGGTTAACAGGCATGGATAAACCATGACCCCAAGGGGATTTTTATTGCCCTGTGTCAGGTGTATCGTAGGTATGACTTTTTGAATATGTACAGTGGGATTTAAGTCTAAGATTTCTGGTGAAAATGCTGCTATTTTGAACTTTTCTCATTTGCTACCATTTTTTCTTCACAGATTATATTACCAGTATCGCAATTAGAGTTAAAAAATAAACATGAATTTTAGAATGTATTTTGAGTGTATTTTCCAAAAGCTAAAACTTGTAGCTTTGTGTATTTGTCACTTATATCCTCTCTGGACCTCTCACAATGTATGTGACAATGCAGTTATCATGTTATGCATGCATTTAAGATCTGGAGTCAGGTATCATGGTAATGTTGCTGGCATACATTTACTAACCTGGGCTTTCAGTTTAATGAGCTATATGAGGATTTGATATACTGTAGTTTACACCCTGTTTAAGGCCTTTTTAACGCTATAATTCATCTTAATGTGTTTAAATTGGCATTTAAGAGACTGAGGACACAAGTTCAGGTATTCTGCAAAATATAAATTATTTAACTGTTCATACCAAGAGGCCAGGGTTTGTCCATTGAAGTTTCATTATTCATTACTTAACAAAAATAAGACACACACACACACGCACGCACTTTTATATATATATATATCTCAGTCTCATACACTCATACACTTATATGGCCTCCATCTGTCGATGGGCATTTTAAATCCATAAGTATGTCAGTTTTGTAAACTTTAACAGTCCAAACGGTGATGAACACCAAGAGAGTATTGAAAACTTTAGAAGGTCACATCTGTAAGATGACTGTTATTTGGAGTGTTTGACATCTGGATAGATGTTTAAGACAACATGAATTCTCCTCTCCTTTGCTGTCTTTCCCTGTCCAACAGAGAAGAGATTTGCACCATCTCTGCAGAGTGATTTGTGTGATGGACAGCCGTCCCTGAACCTCTGATCTGCAAATTGAAGCAGAGAGAAGGGAGAGAAAAGGAATCTGGAAGATCAGTGCAATACAGGGCAGTAGAACAGATGGAAGTATGAAAAAGATGGGTGCATTTCCAGATAATGAACTTTTAAGAAGGGCATAGGACATAGGACATAGGAAAACATTATTTTTGTTCTATTAATGTACAGCATAATTATACTGAAAAAGCAGCGCACAAGGCCAGTCACAAATCACATTCGTGACAGCACAAACAACACACACCTGATGTCACACCTCTGTGCAAACCTTCCATCCACAAGTGTGTGGTGCCATAAAGACAAATTGTGTTTACCTTTAGTTATTTCAGATAAACAACTGTCACAGTTTTTTGTTGGTTGAACAGTTGTTAAATGTCCCGGGTGAGTTACGACCTAAGTAAAGGACCAAGTGTGTCACCAGTGGGCTCAGACATTTCTCAGAAACCACTCTGCTGGCCAATCAGATTTGAATACATTTAAAAATAGCAAGAATTGTTTAGCCTAATTTATTAACAGTCATTTTCTTGTCAATTTTCTTCACTGTTATATCTGGCATAAAACCTTCTTGGATGGATCAGTATGGTGGTCTTATTTTTAGCTTGAAAATGTCAGTAGGTGTAGCTCTGCATGGATTTGATCAAATGACATGCTGAAATATTAAGTAAACAACTCACAATAGATGACGTGATGTTATATATATACTTCAGTCTCTTTTCAGTCTCTAAATTACTTTAGAGCTTGTGTACTGTGTTACGGTCCGCTCTTCAATAAATATACTGTGGAGAACTGATTTTCATAGTTTATATATTATTGCCAAATATGGAAACATAAGTGCTCATTTCTTTCAGTAAACAGTCATTTTACTGATATTGGCAACTAAACGTGAAAAGTTTATTGGGAAATTTGGACAAAAAGAGAAAATCTTATTGAACGAATTGAAAAACATGTGGATTCACACCTGGTGTGTACACTAATTTGGGGTGGTTTTGAAAGAACTCACTAAGGCTGCATTTATTTGATCAAAATACATTATAACTCTTTCTATTTTAATATATTTTAAATGTAATTTATTCATGTCATGGTAAAGTTGAATTTTCAGCAGCCATTACTTCAGTCTTCAGTGTCGCATGATCCATCAGAAATTATTAAATTATTATTAATTTCCTTAATAAAAAAAATCTTACTGACCCAAAACTTTTGAAGACCTTAATTATGAATCTGAGTTCTGGATCTGTAAATGGCATGTGACGTCAGGTCCGATAAAGGAGGGGATGAAACAGAGCTGTAGTAGGGGAATTTGGGTGGGGTTGCCCCCATCGAGCTGGAATTCTGTGAACAGGTCTCGGAATGTGGAGAATGACTGTCATGAGATAGACCTGGGTGTCAGAGGCCTGGATGGGTTAAAAGCACACCTGCTGGACCACTGCTCTTATTCTATGACATCAATGCAGTCTTAAATTTAAATGTAGTCTACATGGAAGCTGATGCTGAAATTAAAACCATGAACTGTCAGATCCTCTCTCAAATCCTCATCTTCAACTGAGTTCTTTTCCCGCACCTGTTTTAACTCTTCACTTTAGTACACAAGAGAAGTGCCAAACTATTTGAATAGTGCACAGCCCCTTTACTGGATCTTCACAAGAGGTGCCTCCCTTTTGGAAGCCAGCCTGATCCATAAATTTAATTAAACTATCCTTAGGGAGACTCAGTGTGTATGTCTGTGTAGGTGAACACCAGATTGTAGATTTAAATACATGAATTAAACAAGTTTTTCTGTATTTTTTGATCAGATAAATGCAGCCTTGGTGAGTATGAGAAACTTCTGTCAAAAACATATTTTAAAAATCTAACTAATCCCCTAACTTTTCAACAGTACTGTACATTGTAATGTGAATGCTTTTTTTAAAATTAAGAACACATTTGGTTATTCATATATGACCAAAATCCAAACTCAGAACAAGCTAAGGGTACAACTGAGAAAAGCCTGTTGAGAAATAATTGCAATATATCATAATTTTGAATAGCTCCACACTAAATTGTGTCATCATACCTTTGCTGAAAAGATTGTTACAATTCTAACTGTTCTAGTCTCTCTCGTCTTTCTTTCTGTTTTAGCCTCTTCAGAAGAATGGACAGATCTCCATTTCCAGTCTTAATGGGAAGACAGATGATCAGACAGAGTATAATGGCCACACGGAGGAGAACCCACCGGCTGAGGGTATGTGCTCATAACCATGTGTTTGAATATTGTGTGTGTATATATCACTCTCATATCTTTATTATCGTGTCTGTGTGCGTGGTATGACAATGACTGACACTAATAGTGGGCCGATTCCCAGCGTCAGGGGTCTCTGTGTGTGTGAGGCTTAAGATGTGATCTTTATCTTTTTATATGTGTGCCCTCTTTCCCCAACTGATCCTTCTCATAATCCCCAGCAATCCTGAAGATGAGAACACCTACATAGAGTCTGCAGTGAGTGGACACCAACATAGACCTCTTTAGCCCCCTAACCATGGTCTGTGAGAAGACTCTAGGGCAATAATGCATACCATGTTTATTTTTATTAGTTTTTTGTGTTCCTTTCTTGCTTTTCAACTCAGAGAGACCACCGAGATGCTTCCCCCAATAATATTTAGCAAGCCATGACCTAGCTGACCCCTTAAAGAGGTGTATGTTTTTAATAAGCTAGCCTCACTGCATGTATAGAAGTCTTAGGTGTCTTTAAATTTGGAGGTCAAATCACACACTTTGCTGGAATTTCATCATGAATAAAACTAAAAAAAGGAAGGCATATTGAAGAATAGCTAAATGATTGTATATAATGAGCCATGAGTATGTGCGGAATGGAATGCAATTTGCATTTTCATAAATAATCTTGAATATAAAATGATTAATGGTTTTAGTAGTGTATCATATAGTTTTCAAAGGTTAGTATGACAAATAATGATTCAAGTAGTAAATTCTCAAGCTTAGAAAGAAATTATTCTAAATAACTTAGAAATTTACACCCTAACTTTCACTGACTTGTTGAAGTTCATTATAGAAGTAGCAATACCGGATTCATGAATGAATCATTAAGAAAATATCAAACCAAATGAATTGTTTGTTCACAAATCTGACATTGCTGTTTCTCTCATAAACATTATGTATTTTTTTTATAAAAGTGTATTAAAACAAGAACAAAAGAAAGATTGACAGAAAGCAAGAATAGTCTCTCTTCTGTGCCACATCTGACAGTGTAAACACATTTACACACAAATAAAACCTGTTTCCTATTGTTGTTGCTTGGATGCAATGAGACATTATGTATATGCAAGTCTCAAGCATGACAATACCAGGACAAGCCCTTGAAACGCTCCCAAAATGCCTCAATACTGGCTTTATTTAATCTGCATGATTAATGCTGTAATGCCAGCCAAGAGTATTTAGCTATAATTTTCTAGCATGCTCAGTGCAGCCATTTATTTTCTCCAGCATCCCCAGAGTACCAGAAAAACCCCTGGAACGTTTTATAGAAACGTAGAATAATGTGTCTATGTGTGTAAAATGAATGTGTTGATATATCTGTCTGTTCTCCATAGTTAAGAAACCTCCCAAAATATGATGCTGTCGGGTTTTAGTGCAACTTTACAATGGAAACAGGAACACAGAGTAAGGAAAGACAGATGAGAGAGAGTATGATGATTTGGTGTCCACATGCCCAAAAAAAAAAAAAAAAAAAAAAAAAAAAAAACCTGCCGGTACTGTGCTATGTCTCCACAGCCAAAATCAACAAAGAAAAAATAGTGCTTTCAAAATTAAAAACACATACATTTTTACAATTTCCTTTAATCAGCATCTTTTCGATTTTGACTATGCCTGGCTTTTCAAATGTTCATGAATACACACCCATACAAACTCACTCATTCACATGATTATACTAATGCACATATGTCAGCAGGAAATTACAAACACAGATTTACTTGCCTGACCTACATGTACAGACATGCAAAAGTTACATGTATACAAAAGTTTGCAAATGAATTAAGTTCTCCCACCCACCCACTCACACACATACACACACACACACACATAAGCTGGCTGCCAGGCGTTTAGGAGGCGGTGACGTGAATGAGTCCAGAGAGTGAGCTCAACCATTATCTCATACACAGTCCTCCCCCACCAAGCCGAGTGTGTGTGTGTGTGTGTGTGTGTGTGTGTGTGTGTGTGTGTGTGTGTGTTTACTCTGATAGCATATGAGTCTGTGTTCCATTATCAAACATGTTTTAACAGGCTATATGTGATTATCTGTTTATCTTTGGAATTCAGTCTTGCTGGTATAAGTGTATCCCTTTACTGTATATTTTCCTTTTGCTATTCGTATGTGTGTTTGACCTATTTCTGTGGAATTGTGTCCATAGAGAGCTCTGCCTCTGAGATTGTTGATAATTGCTTAAGATTTTTTTATTGGTGTTTAGAATTTGAATCCAAAAGAGTGATTTGATTTTGACTGTGTGTGTGTGGTCAGTAATTCACTTCTTAGAATCTCTTTTCCAGATCTGCAGTATGATTTGAGGTCAGATTCCTGGAAAATTATGAACATATTTTTATTTTGATTAAGCACTTGTTTTCTAGTTTAAAATAAAAACTATTCAGGTCAGCGTCTTTTGAAGCCACATACAAATTACACTGATTCCTTGTGACAGTTGCGATTAATTAGTAACTTGGGATTTTCTTGACTGAGTAAACATTTGGTACTACAAGTATGTTTTAGTAAAGCTCATGCTGTTGATAAGAGAAACACACAGATGAGGAAAGTTGAGATGACATGAGAATGGAATGTGTCAAGTGTGGAGCGATGAAGGGTTTGGCAGAAAGAGAAAACCACAGGGAGAGTGTGAATATGTGTTTGATTAAGTGTAATTTAATTCCTTTAATTTACAGCAATAAATTGTGTAACTGAAAAGAGATGTAAAGAGTGCATAAATGAAAAGAAATAAGACTTTTCCCTGTGAAAGCATTAAAAGAGTCTAGTTTCATTATTGTTTGGCTGTTAAACATTCATCCTGACTGTGGATATTGACTAAAGGATATTGAAAGTGAGATTTGGTCTGGGTAGACAGGGAATACATAGTTCAGACAATCAAATGTTGGCTTGATGTTTTACATTACAACATGTTTACATAGAATCTCCCAGACCATTGGGTGATTAGTAAGAAATGTGATTGTCTCATATTGTGTCATTGAGATAAGTCATGTCATGATCTAGTAGTTTGCCAACCATATATTGATATAATTTAAAAGTGACAGTAATGTAATATTAGAAAAACAATCTGTTTCAAATAAATGCTGTTTTTCTGAACTTTCTACATTTAGTCATTTAGCAGACGCAAATGCCTAACAAAAATAGTAAGCAAAATAGTAAGCACTGTTTTCAACATTAAGAAGAGGAAATGTTTCTTGCGTATTAAATCAGCACATTAAAATGATTTCTGAAGGGTCACGTGACGCTGAAGACTGAAATAATGGCTGCTGAATATGTAGCTTTGCCATCACAGGAATACATTACATTTTAAAATATATTTAAATTGAAATTTGTTAGCATAAGAGACATCTGTCAAAACATTTAAAAAACTGTTACCGACCAAAACACTTTTGAATGGTAGTTTACAGTATGTTGCAGTATCATTTATGTAGGTACAACAAATGGACTACAACCGTGAGGTGAATTATGATGTCATGGGTACAAGTTGTACCTAGCACTGTGACAGCTCATAGAGTAGTTATGCACTATCAATAATCTGAGTCATTGTCATAGTGTCCTTTATGAAAAGTGGCAAATTAGCCCAGTGAAAGAGAATGACCTAATAGCGAAGGAAATTGGTGAGGGAAGAGGAAGCAATGACGCAAAAGAATGAGCGTGCTTCCTGCACAGCATTCCTCAGTTTCCTCTATCCATAGAAAGCAAAGGAAACGGGAAGAATAAAATAAGGAAAGCTTGATATAGAGATGGAGAGATGGAGGAGGGTACGAAATGCAGAGATGCCATTTTAAAGATAATCTAGTGAGCGAAATCAGGTGAAAGTATAAAGTGGGAGACTGCTGGAGTGTTAGAGACAGTCCTCTGATCCTGGCCAGATCTTCACACAGCTCTCATTTCCTTTTCCTCCCATTATTTTGACATCATCTTCCTGGCCCAAGGAATGCGTGCACAGATGAGGGCGTGTGTATGTGGAAGTATGTGTGTACGTGTGTGAGTTGGGGTCTGCAATGACGTCGCAGCATCCCCTGCAAGCCCCCAGGCCAGCGGGAAGCCCACTTCCACATGTTCCCAGCCAAAACAGACTGCAGACTGCTCACGCTTCTGTGTTTGATCACGTCATTCTGGGTATCACCATGACAGACCATGACTGTGATTACCTGTTGGTATTTTATCACATCTTACTAGGCCTACATCAGGCTGGAATAGGCCATCTGTGTTAGTTGTGTCTTCGTGGCCAAATCATCAAATATGACTCTGCTTATATGTGATGCATTCAGGAAGAAGTAGAGTACAAGCTTCCTCTTTTGAGGAATGTCCATTACAGTAGAAAGGGAATGACTCATACTGTCTTTAGTGTGAGAGAGTATGTGCTTATTGAATTCCACTCCTATGGAGTCACTGGGGGCAAAAAGCCTTTCCCATATGTCAAATCCCTCTGATCTGAGCCCCATGGCTCTGTCTGTTACTATAGATAACTCAATTCAAGTAGAATTTGCCCTACTTCTACCCTCTAGCTTCGCACCCAAACACTTTAAGTCAATGTCCAGCGCTGCAGTCCAGTAACTTAAAACATCACAATAACATAGCAATCAAATCATTTGAGTACAACTATTGTTGTGGTAAAGTGAATGATACAGAAAGAGCTTTTGGTTTAGTTAGGAGAGATAAAATACCAACCTTAACCAGATGAGTTTCTGCATAGTCTGTAGGATCCAGACCAAACTGGATTAGAGTTGTTATCACCCACTTAGAAGAAGATTTTAGCTGGAATTCGCACATTCCTTGAGAACAATGGCAAGGTGTGAGATGTCTGATTAGACACTTGTATGCTGAGGAATCTCACTGGTATTCTTCAGCCATCCTCCTTCAACAAAACTTGAATGAAATAAGCTGCCTCAGTTTACACTTTGAATGAACCATTAGCACTGTAGCGTACCAGCCTCATTACATTAGCATTGCACTAGCTAGTCCGGGAAGCAAATTTGAAATAGAAAGTCACTTTATTTGCTAACTTTTCACTTAAGAACAAGGACAGATAATTTTATGAAGGGAGACATTTTATTAAACACATAGTGTTTTTCCTAAAATATTTTAAAATAACAGAAGGTCAGCATATGTTGACACATGGGTCCAAAATTCACTAATGTAGGTAAAATTGACTTTTTTAAATAAAGAGCAGTTATACACTGTTTCTCTGGATGGCTACAAGATACTGCAACACAATGTATGGTGTAAATTAGATTGTGTTAAAAAATTATACTGTCCAAAACTCTATGTGGCAACTTATATGTGGAATATTCATCACAGTAAGCCACTAAACCATAAATAATAATGAAATCATGTATTGTCGTCTTGTTTTTGTGACAGGTTTGTCAAAGCAATGCCAATAAAATTCAAACAAAAAAAAGTTAAACAATTTTGGTTGGAAGTATTTATGGCTGGTATTTAGGCCCATGGACTGAGAGTGGTATAGAAGAGATATAAAGAGTGAGCTTGGTAGAGTGAGAGGGTGAAGAAGCAGAGAGATAAGATACAGAAGAACATATTGTGAAGGTCCTCATTTCACCCTTGTAAATTTTGTGTGTCATATGGATCCCGCCGTCTTGGACAAGAGACGGAAAGGGGAGATGGAGCTCTGTGTAGCATCATGTACAGAAATGCCTTTGATAACTTGAGTAATCTTCCCTCCCTCTCACACACACACACACACACAGACACAGACATACATATTTTAACTATGGCTTGACACTTTCTGTCATTTTGAACAGGGAAAGAAAAAGTTGGGTAAAAGAATGTTGGAGTTTGAGTAAGTGGGTGGAGGGAGTGTGTAAAGAGGAGTGGAGGGGGAAGGAAGAGGGAAACTCATTCAGTAGAGAGGCGCAGAGAACAGCTGAAAAGCTGAAGAGGAGGAGTAGTGGGGGGATTGGGGGGGGCATGGGTGGGGTGTTCCCACATAGGACATGTGTCAGTGTCTGTTGAAATGTGTGTTACCCACCCGTTCCCCTCATTCTCACCCAGAAACTCAGAAGAGGACACGCCTGGCTTCATCACGAGCTCACAGGACAGAGAAAGAGAGGGAAACAAGAGTGTAGCCTTAAAGCCGATCAGCTGATCGTAGTCTGAGAGGAAGCAGGACTTTATAAGAAGGGAGTTCAAAAAGCATCACTGTCAGCGAAGGTTAAACAGCAATTATTTTTCTTTTTTTTCCCTGAAAAGTAATAGCAAACGTTTCTGACATGCTTGGGACAATAACTCTAACAGGTAAGATGCATCTAAAATCTATGACTTGTTAAAGTTGAGACGTATCATGGTTATTATTAGGGGACAGTGGAGGGCAGTAATAATTAAGATGGTTTGTGTAGGAAATTCTTGACATCTTTATTATTATTATTGGGTTAAATTACAAATGTGTTATACAGTAATCAGTTAAAATTGTGGACAAATTCTAATATTGTCTGCCTGATCTGTAGCTTGTGGCATCATTGTATAGAGGACAATGTTGTTAAATACTGTTTAATATGTTTTTATGAGAAAATATTTAATTGATTTTTCATTTGAGCAATTAATTACTTTCACTTGCATATCTCCAGGTTATTTTGTGTAGGCTATGTGTTTAATTATTTTGCATTTCATTAAAGCCTTAGAACATATGAAACACCAAGGATTCCTTAAAAGTATCAGTGTTTTTATTTTTTACAAATACATACAAGAAATAGTTCTGTATATACTAACAGTGATGCTTAGAGTAGTGAAGTCATATCTCTAGTCTGTTAATGTGAAGCATTAACCTTTAAGTATGGGAGACCAACCTGAACCTTAGAAGGATTTATCTGTTCTACATCTCATGTAGTATGAGAAAACAGTACAGTTGGTGGGTTTATACATGTACTATATAGAATTCTTGGAAATGTTGCGATCTGATGGGCTTCAGTGGTCTCAGATGTCCTTCTTTTTAGGAATTTTAATGAGTTTTTAAGCCCCTCAGATCTTAGTCAGGGTTCTCGAGAGGTGGTGTGGGTGTATGGAATTGATTACCTGCTGCACATGACTTCAGAGAGTGTTTTGATTAGCTGGGAATGTTTATTAGGATTTTGTGTGGATGTTCTTATCTTTGTTTATGTCCGTTTAATCCGTTTTTTCCTAAATTGACCATTTCATTTTATTTTAATTGGCTTAAATTTCATATATGCATTGCATTGCAGGCTTATTAATTTTCTGTTTACTTAATGTAGTTATTCAACACTACCCACTTCCAAAAGTGGAAAGAAAAAATCTTGATTGTTTCATGATTCACATTTATGTCAAAGGGAATCACTAAAGTCTAGTTATTTAGTGTGGGAGGTTTGGTAGTTGGCCTGGTAGGGGTCCGACAGTCAGTCTACTGCTGATTCTTCCTGTAACTTCCCTAAACTCACAGACTCCACTAATGAACAGCCTGTATTTGCATGTAACAGCAAGGGGTAGGGGGTTGTTGACCATTACCACAGACCCATCTCAACAAACATACACCCCTCCCCTGTCTTTCTAGACTATCACACCACTGCGATTTCAGATGGCATTTGCACCCACCCATTCCAAAATGCTCACCCACAGTTCCACACTTTAACAGCTACAACAGACATGCTATCAAATTCCTTGACTCGAGTTTCCCCAGTCTAAGCCACCATTGAGACAAAGGCAAATGTAGGGCGACTGGTGGATTCACCAAGTCTTTGACCCATTTTGTCTTTCGTACTCCTGTAAAAATGCATTTGCACATATACAGCGCCTCCCTGTCACCAGCTGTGTGAGGCAACAGCAGTGTGTCTTTTTGCATAAAAATGTGTGTCCTTCATTGTTAAAACATTACTACAGTGTAAGAAGAAACCTCCTGGAATGTACCCAAAGGAGATGTTTTTAAAATAATGGAAAGATGAATTAAGAGCATATAATCTGTAGCTGCACATCTGTCAAGAGAAAAAAGACTGCATGTTTAAGGCGGGTTTTTAGTTTAATTATATTTGTGGGCCTCTTTCTAAATGTTTGCCTAATTACCGTACTACTCTGACATTTTGATCCCAACTTTACTTTTTTTTAACACTTCTGCACAACCGGGAATGTTTAAACTATAAGATTTTCTAATTGTTTTGCTAATCAGTCTTCCATATCACCAAGACTGAGAAAGTTCTATCTGTCATTCTATATGGCTTCCCATAATGCCCTTTTCCCATTTTACAATAAGGATTTTCATCATGGTAGTTTAAGTTCCAGGATGGACAATAGTGTGGGCCCCCCACCCCTTTTAGCACAAGCAGGAAAAAACAAGGGGCCCATTGTGAAACAAAGAGGACAACCAATACAGTCTTCCTAAGCTGAAGTTTAGAATTTGTTTGGTCTGGTGGGGGGGGTTTTGTCTTGTTGTATTGTTGGGGGATGGGGATGCCATTGCATCCCTGTACCACATTGAACTGTGAGATTTAGTTTGTGCTTCACTAATTTTAAAGCATTGAAAACACAGAGCCTCTTTTTTGTTTTAAACCAACAGATAATGGACTGATAAATGTAAGCGAGTGACCACAACAGCATAAAGAGCATCAGTATTTTATTTTAATGACTGTCTGTTGTCCTAAGAGTTTGATATGATGGCAGGCAGTAAATATAAGCCATCCCTGTTGTTTCGCTGTAAGATTTTCAAGTTTAGGGTAATCAGTCCAAGACTTTACCAGTCACATAAAAAAGAAACCATTCTAGAACAATTTATTAATCATTTTGATCTCTGGCTTAAGTTGTTTTGGTAGATAAATGGTTTGCTGCCCCTTTATCTCGGCCTGTGTCATACAAGTGTGTAGGAAGCCAAGTAATGTGATATCCATGCATTAAAAATGCTTGGAATTTGTTTTTAAAGTCACTGGGTGGGTTTCAGACCCCAGAGCAAGAACAAGCAGAGCCAGATGTGAACAGTCCCTTGCTAGGTTGGATGTCAAAGGAAAACTGGGCCTCTAGGAGGCTCACACTACATGCAAACTCGACTCCCTCTTCCTAGCCCCACACACTCAAAACCAACCCACTCTTGTCAAACCACAGATAGGCAAGGGAGGAATTCAAGGCATTATGAGTGTTTGTTCTCGTGTTTATCCCACCTGTTGCAATTTTATTTGTCTTTGGAAGCTTAAGAACTGGGCAAATATACAGGCTTAATGAAGATTAATAAAGTGATATAAATTAATTAATTAAACAAATACATTTATGCATTTAGCAGACACTTTTATCCAAAGCGACTTACAGTGCATTCAGGCTATACATTTTTTACCAATATGTGTGTTCCCTGGGAATTGAACCCACAATCTTTTGCGCTGCTAATGTAATGCTCTACCACTGAGCCACAGGAACATTAGCCTGCATAACTGTGAAGCTTACAACATGGACATTTCCCCTGGTTGCTTTGATGTTAAATGTTGTCATCATTCCCCAGCTTATAATTTTTTTGTTGGTGCTCTCAAGAAAGAGACCAGAAAATGTAAATGTAATATCAAATTGCCATCATATGCCTGATTAAATCTGAACAGGGGGTGAAAATGTTTTTGCAGGTTTTCTAGCAATGTGGCTCTGATTTCCTTCAATTGCCACAGCCCTCCATCTTGAATTAATTATATCACTAGATCATGTACTTTGCTTTTATAACTCTTAACTTGTTTTTCTACACTTAGTCCTGTTGAGAACTGGCTATCCATAAGAGACAAATTAGTTTTATAAGACTTTATGAGTGTTATGATATTTAATGAATGATGATTATTTGATTTATGCTATTTCATAAGTGTGAACTTGGGTAACTTGAAATACTGCAACTGAAATAAATACACTAAAAACTTTACTAAAACTTTGCATATTTTTCATTACAGTTGGCCAGACGGAAACCATCACCCAAAAAGAAGACAGCCCTGAAACAACTGAGGTGCATCAAGAAGAGGTTGCCCCTCAGGTTAATGGAGAGAAAGGAGACGATTCTGCAAATGCAGATGAAATTACAACCACAGAAGAGAAGGCAGTAGAGGAAAAACAAGAGGAGGCCAATGAGGTGGGCTTCAAGAAGATCTTCCGTTTCGTTGGATTCAAGTTCACACTGAAGAAAGACAAGAATGAGAAAACTGAGCCTGTGCAACTGCTGACAGTGAAGGAAGCAGAGAGTGGTGCAGATGCAACTTCTGAGGAAAAGAAAGAGGAACCTGCAATAGAGGAAGATAAATCGGTGGAAGACAAATCACCAGAAACTACAGAAAAAGAGCAAGAGGCCACGACTGAAGAAGAGACTGATAAGGGAGAAGAACCAGCAGACCAAACTGTAGTTGATGCCCCATCAGAGACTGAAAAGGTCGGTGAGGAGGTGACTGAAAAATCTGCTGAAGAAATAGGGACAGAAAAAGAACCAGAGAAAGAACCAGAGCCAGAAGCGCCAACTGAATCGCCCACAAGTCCACCATCTCAAGAGACACAGAGTCCCTTTAAGAGATTTTTCACTCAGGGAATCTTTTCTAACCTGCGGAAGAAGGCAAGCTTCAAAAAGCCCAAAGATGAGGAACAAGTCAAGGAAAAGTCTGCAGAGGAGGACATTAAGGAAACTGAGGAGACAGCAGAGGGTGTTGTTGAGGGTACAGAGGAACCTAAAGGGGATGCAGAGAAAGAACCAGCTGACGGTGAGCAGATAGAGAAACCTTCAGAAAAGGTTGAAACTAAAGCTGAAATGACAACTGAAACAACTTCCACTGAAACAGAAGAGCCACAAGAACTTAAAGTAGAAGCTAAGGCTACAAGTGAAGCTGAAACTCTGACTCAAACTGAGACTCCTGAAGCTCCAGCTGCTGAAACTGCTGTTGAAGCTCAACCCTCCGATGATTCAAAACAAACAAGTGACAAGCCAGATGTTTCAGAAGCAGCGACAACTGAAGCTGAAATCCTGTCATCTCAGGAGAAATCCAACTTAAGCCCACTTAAGAAGCTGTTTACAGGAGCAGGGCTAAAAAAGCTGTCATCCAAAAAGCAGAAGAGTAAAAAAGAAGCAGAGTCAAAGCAAACAGAATCAAGTGAACCAGTTGCTGAAAACATCCAGTCATCCACTGAGTCAGCTGAGCCCCAGAAACATGACAGCGGAGCATCTTCTCCAGAAGAATCTGGTGAGCATCTTGTAGGGGAGGTACCTCAAGCTGAGGTGGCTCAAGCCGAGGTGGCTCAAGCTGAGGTGGCTCAAGCCGAGGCTGCTCAAGCTGCAGAGACTGAGGGTGAACCAGTCACTTCTGACAGTGAGAAGAAGAAAGATGGAATTTTACCTTGGTCCTCTTTCAAAAAACTAGTCACTCCAAAAAAACGTGTCAAGAGGCCCTCTGAGAGCGAAGATGAAGCACCTGGAGACAAACCAAAATCTTCTACCCTATCTTCAAATGAGAGTGCTGTCTTTGATGAGAAAACTGATGAGACTAAACCTTCTGAAGAGGTACCATCTGAGTCTAAAGAAGAGTCACAGGCAGAATCAAAGGCTGAGCCAAAAGTCGAAAAGCCTGAACCAGCTGCAGAAGAACCAAAAAGAAAAATGGATACATCTGTGTCCTGGGAAGCCCTTATTTGTGTGGGCTCAGCTAAAAAAAGGGCCAGAAAGACTTCTTATTCTGATGATGAAGAACCTAAGATTGAGGAAGAAGTGCAGCAGTCAGGAGAAGAGCAGATAAAGACCGCTGAGTCCCCTCTTGTAAGCTCTGGTGAAGCTGATCATGAGAATTTGGCTTCTTCACCTGAACCAGAAGAAGAACTTGTGTCTACCTGGGAATCTTTCAAGAGGCTGGTAACCCACAGAAAGAAACCTAAAGCAGAAGACAAGTCTGATGAAGCCTCAGGCCCAGAGCATACAACCTCTGACAGTGAAGCCCCCAAAGAAGAATCCTCTTTCTCTTTGAGGAAATTGATTCCACGCAGGAAGAAGAAGTCTGATGGTAAACAAGAGCAGATCTCTTCTGACATTGGCTGTGCAGAGGATGATTCTGACACTCCAGCTGTGGTACCTCTTTCAGAATATGACAATGAAGCAGCTGCAGAAGTTGCGGTTAAGGGAGAGGAAGTGAAGCAAGAATCTGCACCAGTCACCCAGGCAAAAACCTTAGCTGAGGATAGATCACCATCTTGGATCTCAACCACTGTGGAAAATGTTGAGGATGAGACAGAGGGAAAGCAGTTGAGTGACATACCCGAAGAAGGAGACACAGCTGCCACACCCAAATCGACTGATAACACTATTGCAGAGGACATTGTTGAGCTTACTTCAGAAGCAGTTACGGCCCTTGAACAAGTAGAGGAGACTGAAATGGTTTCTGCTGTATCACGCGTTACAGCATCACCAGTTACATCAGGTGAGACAACTCCTGTCCCAGGTGATGGTGTAGAGAAGACGACTGATATAGTACTACAAGAAGCTGTGGAAACTATCAGTGTTACCATAAGTGCCATGGCTGTCACCATGACTAAGGAACAGGAAGAAATAGTTGCAGTCACCACTGATGCTCTTTTGGTCGAGTCAGCTATCAAGGAAGAGAAAACCATCTTGGTTGCACATGAGAAAACAGAGGCAACTACTGTTTGCACTGGCCTTGACACCAGTGAAATAAAGGTGGTGGAGGAAGAAAACCTCACTCAGAAGCCTTCAGTGGAGTCGGTAACAGTTGTTAGCCAGGTGCTTGTCACAGAGTTGGCTGTTGAAGACAATACACAGGAGCCTGAACAGGCCAGTATGACTGAGGATGAGGTTCATGAGGCTCAGATGAGTGGAGGTCAGACAGAGCTCAAAGAAAATGCGGTTGAGGAGAAAGCACAGTTTGAAGAGATAAAAGAGACGCCTGAAGCTGAGACTGTGACTGATCTCCAAGAAGTAGCAGCAGTCAAAGTAGCGCTCATCAATGCTGTACAACAGGAACCAGAGTTTCTTGAAGAGCCGGTGGTGGCAGAAAAATCCCCTCAGGTTGAGGCTGCAGGTCCTGTGGAACCAACTGTTGAAGATTCAGTCTGTGCCCAAACTGTAGAAGTCACTGAAGTTGCTGTTGCCGAAGTTGAGAAAGTGCAAGAACTGGAGGATGTTAAAGAAGCTAAAGCCACAGTTGAGGTAGCATCTGTGGAGGGAGTTGCCATGGCTGTAACAGAGGAGGTCATGGCAACCCTTCCAGAGGTGCCTGCTTCTCAAACTGCTGGGTCTACAGAAGATCTAATTCCAGTTGTAGCCACCACTGAAGAATTTGCAGTCATCAAAGAGACTGTTTGTGTTACAAGCTCAACATCTGAGATGACAGAATCCCATTCAGCAGATCTAGCTTGTGAAATTGTTATGGAAAAGGTTCCTCTTGTTCTTCCCGCAGATGACCACAAAATCCAGGTTAAAGTGAATGATGCTGAGGTTGGCTCTGCTCAAGAAGTTGTTGAGAGAAGCTTAGAAGTAACCTCAACGAAAGTTAGTGTTGTGGTTGAAGAAGTTATTGAGAATGTGAAAGAAGAAACTGAAGTGATCCAGGCAACCCAAGTGACAGAAGCAGAAATCATTGAGAAACAGAGCAGTGTTATTGTGCAAGAGGTCATTCAAAATGTTGTAGAGAACCTTGCTGAGGCACATGCAGAACAAAAAGTGTCTACTGAGAAGGTAGAAAGCTGTACCACATCAGTCGATGTCAAATTTGAAGAGGCCCCAGTGGTTTTTGGAATGATTGAGGAAAAAACTTCAACAGAAGTCGTTTCGGAGGAAAAAGCTTCACTAGAAACAAGCCCAGAGAAGCCAAAAGCATCTGACGATATCTGCAAAGATGATAATGAACAAACTCGCATTGTTACTGAGAAACCAATGAAAACAGTCAACGACACCATCCTGATTACAGAAACAGTCACGGTTTCTATCACAGATGAAATCCAACCTCAAAATGAGGAGGTTGCCACAGTCTCTGTGGAAGATGTGCATCATGAAACAGAGGTAACAAAAAGTGAAGTCGAACTTGAGCAAGCAGAAGAGAAAAAGCTTAGTGGGACCACAGAAAGTGAAGAAGGAAAAAGACAAGTTGAATCACATCCCAAGGAAGTGCCAACAGAAATCCAGCAAGAGACACAAGCTTCAGAGGTTTCAGAAGCCATACCAGAAGAAAAGATGACCGAAACATCTGTTATGGGTGAAAGTCAAGACCAGATTGTGGCTGAGCAGTGTCAAATGGCACAGGAGGTACAGATTGAGACTGCACAGGAATTTAACGTTGGTGTCATAAATGTCATAAATGCAGATGATGTACCTGTTCAAGACACTGAAACAAACATGAAAGAAGAAAGTTCAGAGGGCCAGGAATCAGTAGAAGACAAGCCTCAAAAAGACTTGGAAGAACCTCAAACGGAGGTTTCAACACAGGACACAACAAACCAGGGAGAGTCAAGAGATCCAGACTGTCAAAAGACAGATGCTAAAAATGTACCTGCCAAACTGGAGACTGCTACTGAGAAGACAGCAAATGCCGTTGCAGTGGAGGAGGTGATGGAGGAGGTTGGGAATGAGATCGAGCCAGTCTCCTCAGAGGTTGTCACAGTGTCATGAGCAGGTTAGTCTTTATTAATTTAATGAAACAGATCGTTTTATTTTTATTTTTATAAATGTAAAGCAAAACAGTTATATAAAAAAATATTACAATGTTTCCAAAAGTAGTTTTGTCCATTAAAGAAAGTTCCACATTCCTTATCACAGTTTTTGCACAGTTTTCTCAATGGATCTTAGTTTTATTAGGGGTAGATTTCCATTTGGAGAGATGAAAAAGCTTTTGTTCCATGTACTAGTAACCAAGGGACCTTCGATATCAAAGCAGGAATGCCGCTGCCTGACCCTTCACTTTGTATGCTGGGTCTTAAAGGGAAGCCGTGTGAAGAGAGATGAACTTGTGGTGAAAGACCGAGTATAATTCCCCAGCCCCTCCTCTCTTCCACTCATCAAAGCCTTCCATATGTAGTTAAACCAATTCATCTGATAAGATACACTGAATGATCAAATACAACCCTTAGAAGTGTCATATCAGCATATGAGCATAGAGAATAAAACTGCAAGATTAATTTTTTCAATAGCCTTGGAGATTTAAATAGTCTTATACAGTACTTAATTTAGTACTTCATGCCAATTTCCCAAGAAATTCGTATTATAGAATAATGGCTTATAACATTTGAAGGGTAATACTACATTACAGTAAGTAGATTTACATGTGCAGTTATAATTGAGCTACAGCAAGTTTTTGTGTAGTCAAACTACAGTTTTCATCTGTCCTTTAAATATTTGATTAAAATACATAAACATATACTTGAAGGGTTAAATGCATGTTGCACACTACCTGTCTTTCGGAGGATGTGCACAGTGCTGAGGCCAGTTGTAGTTAGATTAATATTTTTACATGCTTAACGAAGCCAAGCTACACTTGTAGCTAGTTAGTATGACTGTGTTTACATGATATTTTAAAAAGATGAATTATTGTATTAGTATGACTTGTCAAAGGCATGTAAACATTATCCTCATGACGCATATTATGTTTAAAAATGGTTATTCGCATTTGTAGTAAAAAATAAATAAATAAAGTACTCTAATGTAAAGTGTGACCAAAAGAAGGAAGGGGATGAGAGAAGAGACCTGGGTGTGTCTGATAAATGTTTGATGAGTGCTAATGCAGCACTGCAGTAGAGCAGAGGCTGGTGAAATATAGCATCACAGCATGATCGTTGGTGCACTGCTCACTCTCTCTCTCTCTGACTGCCCCCTTTGCCTTGGTTACTTGTGCTGAGTCATACAAACAGAGTGAGACAGTGGTTGGAGGCACAGAAGATACAGTGCAGATTGAAAGAGCCATTCATATGAAATAATGGGTGACAAAGTAACATAATAGGATAGTAGCTTGTCGTGCTAATTGATTAAAGAGCTGTGAGAAAAGAAAAGAGTGCATATTGCAGTTTTGAAATAGTATTTTAATTAGCATTAGCAGAATTAGCATCTTACATGAGTAAGCTTAAAACGTATTGCAAACAAAATGCTGATGTGCTAGAATTGTACTTTTTTTCTCACCATTTTCCTTTTTGTCTTGCAGTCTGCATGTAAAAAGCAGTTACATGTCTGGGGCACAGAGCTTTCCGGAAAGCAGGAAGTGAGTGGCAGCCATGGAGGACACTAAGAGACAGTGCTCTGTACCAACTCCCAGACCAAGAGATTTAAGGCCAATCTCCCTTCTCTTGTTTTCCTTTAATCCATCCATTCATCCCTCTTATCCTTTTTCCAAATTCCCCATAACTCAGCTGCCCCCTACTCCCAATTTCCTGTATTTTGCCAAACTGCATCAGATGCCATTTTCCCCACCTGTAACTTTTTGTGATGAACATTTTCTTTTTTTATTAGTTCCCAGCAGTCTGCCGAATGGAGAGTTTATGTATGTGTGGTTCTTGTATGAGCGTAGGTGTGTCTGTAGTGTTGCAATAGGAGGGTTATGTTTTGTATATTGTATTTATATCGAAGATATTCTCTCAACCCTTTCAAACATGTTCTAACCTTCTAAAACAACCATTGAAATCATGATGTCATGCTGGTGTAAAACTACAAAATACTTAGACGTCATTTTAACAAACGTGGTACAGATACATCCTCTACAGCTATAGCAAATGAAAAATTGCATAATATGCTGTGGCTGTAATGTGAAAATTAGGTAAAATTCAGTGAACTCTGAAACACAATATCCAGCCATTATCATCTCCATTCTTACTGTAGATATACCACTTCTTCGTCCCTTACTGTGAAATGTTCTTTTTGTTATGTATATTTATCATGTACAATCACGATGAATGATTTCACCATTAATGTGTGACATTTGAGATTTTAAGAGTCTGATGTTCAATTTGATTTGCTTTTAGTGGTACCCTGTGAAATGATCACGATGATGACAGACGCCTGCATGAGTAGGGAACGTTTAGAAAAGGACATTTTATTGTCCTCAACGTACATGTGCACTTCACTGTTTAACGGCCTTAGCGAATGCGTGTTTCAACACCAAAAATACACCTGAGGTTAAAAGAAAATTGTGCGAGGAGAATTGTATTAATGCCATGTATTGGTAAACTCTCCGACACAGGTTACACGTGGTTTTAATTCACAGATATGTGGGTATTCAGTAATATAGTGTAGAATATTTTTGCATTCCTAATCTCTGTATCAAGGACTGTTATTTCTTTGAAAGACGTGGTAGATGCCTTATTGTCAGTCTCTTTGAAATGAGTCTATATTATAGCATACATGCAGACAGGATGACAAGGAAAGCATTTTAAAAAAAAATGTAAATGAGTGATAGTTGTGTATTTGGATGATGTTGGCAAACTGTAAAGGAAAATTTAGTACAAGTAATTTTTTTAATGAAAATGCATATGCCAAAATTCGAGCAGTCGAAATGTGTACTGGTTAACGTTCAGAAAGTATGCAAATGACAGAGACTGCAGAGGGTGCATTATCTTGAATAAAAAAAACAGCTTTGCTACTACTGTCACGCTTTGAATGAACAGCCCACTCACATTCTTTTCTTAGCTTTTTATAATACAGTCTACTGTGAAGCTCCTTTAACATTTGTACAAATTGTATACCTATGTACCTTTAGTCATATTGTAATATTAACAAATAACCAATGAAAGCATTAAGGAATGTTATATACCAGTAGCATGTGCCTCGCCTCTTTTTGTATTCTTCAAGCTGTTAATACTATGGATTCAAAATCATGTCTATATTTCATTCAAATAAAGCTAGTGTAAATCAAGCTTGCCTTCTCATTGCCCTTTGTCCTGTTTGTGTGTATTGCTAAGTGTTGTGGGGATAGAGCAAATGCAAACTTAAGTATATATATATATATATCTGAATTGGCATAAGATAAATGCTGGTAATATTTGAGCGTAGTTAAAGTTCATTATGTTTGTGCAAATTTTGGTGTAGTGGCACCACATTAAAAACCCAATGGTGCCATCTTGTGGCTCGCACAACCAGACTTACAGCACTGCAGTTTACATTAATGATTTTCAAAAATAAGTAGCAGTGCTATTTTACATTCAAGGGTTTGGGGTTGATACATTTTTTTAAAGTTACTCATGGCTTCACCAAGGCTGCATTTATTTGATAAAAAATAACAATAAAATAGTGAAATATTGCAATTTAATATAATATATTTAGTATTATCTACCTTGCTGAATTAAACAAAAAAAAAACTTACCCCAAGCTTTTGAACAGTAGTGTATATTAAGGAAATAATAACATTTCAAAAACATAAGGATTTATTATCATTATTCACAATGAAAACGCAAAGGAAGCATTTTTTCCAGAGACAACTGTTCATGTTCCTGAGGAGCGAGAGATCACAGTATGCTTACCTTGGCTTTGGGGTTTGTGGGTTTGAGGGGGCACCTTTACCCCTTCCTCCCTAAAACTGCCTCAAGATTAACAACTTGCATATGTACAAATAACAAAGAGTTGTAACGATACTACAGGAAATAAAAAGGCATGACATCGCCTGATGTATGATTACAAATAAGAAAAATTAACATTAGTAAAAAAAAAAAAAAAACTTGTAACAAAATGAAGCAAATGGTCATTCCTGGGCTCTAATTAACTATTCAGTAGTAACTTAACTCACAGTGCTCTTACAATACATTTATACAAGGTCTTTACAAAGAGAAAGATGGAAGAAATATTTAGCACTGAATGTAAATCACCCTGGTTGTAAATGACAGAAGTTTCCTGATGTAGCACAAGTATACTGATGAAAGTAGTCAGGGATCTTAAGTAGATATCAGTGCTTTTACAGAATAACCTCACTGTCAGTTTCATGAAAACAAAGACAGTCAACGCAGAGATGACTGACACGCACACACAAAATAATATTCTACAGTAAATGCATTGAACAATATACCACCTCTGAGATTATAAAATTCTTTGTAAATAAAGCACTGTACATAAAATTAGAAAAGTTATGTAAAACAAAAACAAAAAAAAAGAAAGAAAAAAGGAATTTAAGAGCATATTCAAGCAAATCATTTCATGGCAAAAAGTGACAGAAATATCTCCCTTCAAGCAATATTATACACATGTGTACGATTGGCCACATTGTTTTCTAAATTCACACACAGTAACAACTTTGGATTAAACACAGCACAACTGTAAACATGTTGAACCACAATGAGAGCAACACAACCAGATTGCTGATGAGCTGTTGCCGCCGACCAATTTTACAGCAAGGATGTTTATCATTTAAGTGGCATTGGCACGAAAAAAAAAAGCACTGTAACAAACTGACAATTACGTAAATATATCGTGGGTCACATGAACTATATAAGTGATGTTCGACAGGTAATCTGGTACTGCATGAAGGTTATCTACAATTACACCTGGCTCTTACTAACCCAAAGCATGTAATGAGAAATTAGAAACAGCGTCAGAAAGAAAAACTTTGAGATCTGTGTAACTCCTCGGCGGCACTGGAAGATAAAGTTGACTTTGATCCTCGACCCTTTGATGCAAATTTCAGGTAAGTCTGATATTGCATGTCTGAAACCGGTTGAGGTAGTGAACACTCATCCTAAACCAGGACCCACATTTAGCTGCTCAGAAAATGACATTTTATTTTCAAAAGAAATGCTGGTGCTGTACCCATGAACTAATCATTTTGTGGCTTTAATATTTTAAATATTCCATTGAGTTACCAATCCAACGTAATGAGGTCTACGTCTGATCAGCATGGTGACAAAGGCAGGATTTCAGCAGTTCACTACATCCTTTTCCTGTAGACCGTTAGGCAGAGGAAGAGCATTAACCGCAACACAAACTACAAATGACTCGAGTAACCATTAAAACCCTTGAAAGCAATACAGAACGAAGCAGAAATTTTACTTGCTGTACTAAACCTACTGTAAATCTGTTATAAATATAGTAAATGAATACATGAGTGTTTAAAAAAAAAGCAGAAAGTCGGAGTACTTTTCAGTAGAAGTAAAATTCCCAGAAAAAAAGAAACAATATAACAGAATTTCCCATCTGTAGCTTAACTTCTGATCATAATTTACCCACAAATGCAATACAATTAGAAAAACAATACTCTGAAGTGGATGAATGTGAAGCTATTCCACAAAGACTTCCTCAGTTTTGATGGGCGTTATGAACGGCCCACCGTTGGATGAATCCGAGCCTTCGTCTTTAGCCAGGCTGTCACTGTTCAGCCCACTGACACCAATTTCTCCAGTCGCTGTGCCCGAGAGCACACCCTGGTTGAAGCACAGGTGCTTGATCACCTCATTGGGGCTGGAAAAGGTCATTTCACACACATTGCATTTGTACGGTCTCCCAGAAGAGCTGAGAAACAGAGCCTCCATTTGGCTGGAGTCGTCTACATCACACAGCTCCATGCTCTGTCGGTCCACCATGGTGTACGCTGGCTCTGAGCCCAGATTCATGCAAACGTGCCGCGCCGCCTGGTTGGCCCGACAGAAGCTCTTGCCGCAGGCGCTGCAGCGGTACGGCTTTCCCGTATGGATGTACATGTGCTCTCTCCAGTGGCTCTTCTGGATGAACTTGCGGCCACAAGTGGAGCACTCATATTTCCTCCGCTTCACTTCCCGCTCCATGTCAGCCGCACCCTCTAGGTTGTCGATATCAGCGATATCGGACGGCGGCGGTGTGTCCGCCTGGGGCTGAGCAGAGCACAGGCTGACTGCAGTTGTTGTTGGGACAGGCATGGCGGTTTCAGGATGTTGCTCGCTGTCACTAGCAGCGTCCACGATGATGGGAGTGGCTGCAGCAGCTTCGCTGCCTCTGAGGACTTCTTCGACCTCTGGCGTAGCGGCACCTCCGGTCGGCATGGGGGAAGCTGCACTGACAGACTCTAACACCAGGGGCAGCATAGCCTGGGTGTGTAGAAGCAGGTGCTCTCGTAAGGCTCCTCGCTGGGTGAAGCGGCCCCCGCAGACATGGCACGTATAATGCTTCCTCAAAGAGGAACTTCTTCTCATGATGCTGGGCTTCACATGCAGAATGGTGTTGGTGCTCAGGGAGCAAGACGGGGCTTCACCTGCAGATGTTTCCGTCTCGCCGCCTTCCCTCACAAACTGACTGGTGCTCGCCGACGCTTCTACCTCCGTTTCTGACAGAGCTTGCCTGTGCTTGGATAGAGGCCGCATCAGTGAGGTAGCTTTGTTTGTGGCAACGCACTTCCCATCGAGCAAACCGCTGCCTTCCAAATCGAACGGCAAAGAGAGATGCGTGCTTGCCGAGAGGCGGTTTGTCAGCGTGGCCTGTTGTTCTGATATCTGAATGCCATAAAGAGAGGACGACAGGGGAAGGCTGACTTCAGAATGTGCCTGAGCCGCATGGCTAGCCAGACTTGCCTCCTGAATGAGAGGGTACGCATGGAGGAACTTGACGCCCTGCTCCAGGCGAGCCGGGTCAATAAGCTGCGTCGCCAGTTTTCCGGTGTACATAAGATTGAGGAGGTAGCTGAAGATGTCGGGCTGAATGTCAGCAGGCTTCAACCGAACACAGTCACTGGTTGAGAGGATAAAGAAACAGATTCAAAGTTGAAAACCAATGTTTATTCTATAAAAGTGCTTTAATACCCATTTAGCTTATTAGTTAAGAGCACATTTTATCACAAATTACCCTTCCAAAAAAAAGATATACTGCGTCTACTGTATATTATACACACACAGTATCTCATAGAAGTGAGTACACCCCTCACATTTTTGTAAATATTTTATTATATCTTTTCATGTGACAACACTGAAGAAAATGACACTTTGCTACAATGTAAAGTAGTGAGTGTACAGCTTGTATAACAGTGTAAATTTGCTGTCCCCTCAAAATAACTCAACACACAGCCATTAATGTCTAAACCGCTGGCCACAAAAGTGAGTACACCCTGAAGTGAAAATGTCCAAATTTGGCCCAATTAGCCATTTTCTCTCCCCGGTGTCATGTGACTCAGTGTTACAAGGTCTCAGGTGTGAATGGGGAGAAGGTGTGTTAAATTGGTATTATCGCTCTTCACTTTTATACGGGTCACTGGTACGTTCAACATGGGCACTCTGGCAAAGAACTCTGAGGATCTGAAAAAAATAATTATTGCTCTGTAGCACGGTGGCCAAGACCATATAGCGGTTTAACAGGACAGGCTCTACAGAACAGGCCTCGCCATGGTTGACCAAAGAAGAAGTTGAGTGCACATGCTCGGAGTCATTATCCAGAGGTTGTGTTTGGGAAATAGACGTACGAGTGCTGCCAGCATTGCTGCAGAGGTTGAAGGGGTGGGGGGGTCAGCCTGTCAGTGCTCAGACCATACGCCGCACACTGCATCAAACTGGTCTGCATTGCTGTCGTCCCAGAAGGAAGCCTCTTCTAAAGACGATGCACACGAAAGCCTGCAAACAGTTTGCTGAAGACAAGCAGACTAAGGACATGGATTACTGGAACCATGTCCTGTGGTCTGATGAGGCCAAGATACACACTTGACACCATCTGAACCAAATAAGTTTGTGGCGGCAACCAGGTGAGGAGTACAAAGACAAGTGTGTCTTGCCTACAGTCAAGCATGGTGGTGGGAGTGTCATGGTCTGGGGCTGCATGAGTGCTGCCGGCACTGGGGAGCTACAGTACATTGAGGGAACCATGAATGCCAACAAGTACTGTGACATACTGAAGCAGAGCAATATCCCCTCCCTTCGGAGACTGGGCCACAGCCCGCAGGGCAGTATTCCAACATGATAAAGACCCCAAACACACCTCCAAGACGACAACTGCCTTGCTAAAGAAGCTGAGGGTAAAGGTGATGGATTGGCCAAGCATGGGCATCCTCAAACGGAAGGTGGCGGAGTGCAAGGTCTCTAACATCCACCAGCTCTGTGATGTCGTCATGGAGAAGTGGTACAGGACTCCAGTGGCAACCTGTGAAGCTCTGGTGAACTCCATGCCCAAGAGGGTTAAGGCAGTGCTGGAAAATAATGGTCGGCTAGGGCTGTCGCGGTGAGGGAATTTCCCTTGCGTTAATTTTGAGTGGCTCAATAGCGCAGTATGCGGTATTATCGCCATACATATACAGTGGGTACGGAAAGTATACAGACCCCCTTAAATTTTTCACTCTTGTTATATTGCGGCCATTTGCTAAAATCATTTAAGTTTTTTTTTTTTTTCCTCATTAATGTACACACAGCACCCTTATTATATTGACAGAAAAACACAGAATTGTGACATTTTTGCCAGATTTATTAAAAAAGAAAAACTGAAAAATCACATGGTCCTAAGTATTCAGACCCTTGCTCAGTATTTAGTAGAAGCACCCTTTTTGATCTAATACAGCCAGGAGTCTTTTTTGGGAAAGATGCAACGAGTTTTTCACACCAGGATTTGGGGATCCTATGCCATTCCTCCTTGCAGATCCTCTCAAGTTCTGTCAGGTTGGATGGTAAACGATGGTGGACAGCCATTTTAGGTCTCTCCAGAGATGCTCAATTGGGTTTAAGTCAGGGCTCGGGCTGGGCCATTCAAGAACAGTCACAAAAAGAGTTGTTGTGAAGCCACTCCTTCGTATTTTAGCTGTCTTGTTGGAAGGTAAACCTTTCGGCCCAGTCTGAGGTCCTGAGCACTCTGGAGAGGGTTTTCGTCCAGGATATCTCTGTACTTGGCTGCATTCATCTTTCCCGCGATTGCAACCAGTCGTCCTGTCCCTACAGCTAATAAACACCCCCACAGTATGATGCTGCCACCACCATGCTTCAATGTTGGGACTGTATTGGACAGGTGATGAGCAGTGCCTGGTTTTCTCCACACATTACCGCTTAGAATTAAGGCCAGAAAGCTCTATCTTGGTCTCATCAGACCAGAGAATCTGATTTCTCACCATCTTGGAGTCCTCCAGGTGTTTTTTAGCAAACTCCATGCCGGGACTGTCCATGTGTCTTGCACTGAGGGGGGGCTTCCGTCGGGCCACTCTGCCATAAAGCCCTGACTGGTTGAGGGCTGCAGTGATGGTTGTCTTTCTACAACTTTCTCCCATCTCCCTGACTGCATCTCTGGAGCTCAGCCACAGTGATTTTGGGTTATTCTTTACCTCTCTCACCAAAGCTCTTCTCCCCCGATAGCTCAGTTTTGGCGGACGGCCAGCTCTAGGAAGGGTTCTGGTCATCCCAGACGTCTTCCATTTAAGGATTTTGGAGGCCACTGTGCTCTTAGGAACCTAAGTGCAGCAGAATTTTTTTGTAACCTTGGCAGATCTGTGCCTTGCCACAATTCTGTCTCTGAGTCTTCAGGCAGTTCCTTTGACCTCATGATTCTCATTTTGCTCTGACATGCACTGTGAGCTGTAAAGGTCTTATATAGACAGGTGTGTGGCTGTCCTAATCAAGTCCAATCAGTATAATCAAAAACACAGCTGGACTCAAATGAGGTGTAGAACCATCTCAAGGATGATAAGAAAAATGGACAGCATCTGAGTTAATTATATGAGTGTCACAGAAAAGGGTCTGAAAACTTAGGACCATGTGATATTTCAGTAATAAATCTGCAAAAATGTCAACAATTCTGTGATTTTCTGTCAATATGGGGTGCTGTGTGACATTAATGAGGAAAAAAAAATAACAAATGATTTTAGCAAAAGGCTGCAATATAACAAAGAGTGAAAAATTTAAGGGGGTCTGAAATACTTTCCGTACCCACTGTATCGTATATACCACACACACACACACTATATATGTGTGTTATCATTTCGTGTGTGTCGCGTGTGGATCGATATAACTAACGAGGTCATCTTCAGAAGACAATGAAACGAAACAAAACTAGGTTGAACAGGAAGTGAAGTAACAGAAGCGTTATGCAAATTTAAAAGGTCCACTAACAGAACAGAAAACGCCATAAGATCGTAGGCATCGTTAGCCTATATGATCAAACAGTTAGATAGTTGTAATCTGATCGGACAAGCGACTTTATCGAATTTCCTTACCCTCGCGTGGATCTAGCGGGATGTCAGTCACAGTTGCAGTCACCGTGGTTGCCCAAAAGGGTGGTGGACCGTGACTGTCATTCACTTCACACGTTCAAAAACGCCTGATTATTCATCAAAGAGACGTAAATGAAACCGCTGTTGAAATTCCATGTGAACTTGAGAGAGCCACTTAGAAGGCTAAGCTGACCAGAGCAGCTATGGTCGATGCTAAGACTTGCGCTTCTTGAACATGACCACCTATTTTAACACCACACATATATGATTCTGTGGAGGACAGACGAATAATCCGCAACGCGCGAAGTCGATCCGTTTCATTTCACTGTTGTTCTAGGTGTTAAGTGCAAATCTCGGAGCTCTGTACAAATCAGCCTGTTATCTTTACTAACTTGTTTAATATTTAGTCCAAATGCATGAAGTGTAAAATGAGAAGGGTATAACCTTACGGAAAAATAAAACACGGAAAAATCGCGGTTGCTGCGGTTCTTGCATTCCTCTGCGGTTTGCTCGTCAATAAAGAATGAGAATGTTACGTAAGCCGCGTTGAGTTCTGGGAAATTGCTTTGTTTATGCGCCATACTGGGAGGATCGCGCTGCCTTTCCGCTATTGAGTTTAGGGCAGTATTTGATTGTTTGTCGTGATTTTGAAAAATATCACCAGTGTATGTCATTCATACTGCATCGATAATTGCAATAGTAACTCTGATCATCGTTCTGAGAGAAAAATGGTCAATGCTATATGTTTTTTCGCCTTTTCTATGTGTAAAAACACCAAGAGAAGGAGGTCGCGGAGAAGACGCCGAATAGTAAATCTGTTAATGTCACTGATTAAACCCACTGACTCTCACTCAATAAAAGAATCACATTGCTGTGTGTTTTTGAAAGTTTTGATTTGGTTGGTTTAATAGTTAACATTACCTTCTTTGCGAGCATGACTCTCACTCTCACTAGGCTTGTGAATTAGCAAAACTTGAACAGGGGACTTTCTAAAATGCTTAAAATGGCTTAATGTACCAAGACAGAGATAAAGACAAAACTATAAAGCATACTATGTGCAGATACGCATATAAGCCCAAAATGTGAACGCAACGCGTTTATTTACACGTTAAGCTTTTTCCTCTCATATAAAGAACGCACTTAATGCACCGAGACAGTGATATTTAAAGACTACATTCTGTACACACATCTTACTAATAAAGCATAATATGTGTGGAAAAACAGATGAGCCCAAAGTATGAACTTTAGAAATAGCTGTCTTAATCCAGAAGCGCTTTCTAGATTACAGTTTTCTAAAGAGAGGAATACGCTTTACGTTTAAACATGTCGCGTTGATATTCTGGCTCATCTGCGTGTCTTTTAGCATCACTGTCTTAGCACATTAAACCAGCATTTGAAAATACTACAAAACTTTCCCCAAACTCCTAGGGATTTGATTTAGCTTGTCATTTGTTGAAATAAATAAGAAGTACAGCGAGTTCGGGACTGTTTGCTGATTGTTACCCACAATCTCTGATTCTCCTCCGTGGCCATGGAAAAATGAATATTTATAATGACAACAATTATACTTTGTCATTTAAAAGTTTCCAACAAAGAAATGGATCGACTTCTGTCAGCTTGTTGAAAACACTTTTTTTTGGATAATGTACCATATGATGACTGAAGCAGCAGCGAGCGTCCAGCGAGCGACACTGTCCGCTCATCGGCGTAAACAAGGTAAAACAAATTCTATCAAACCTGAAGAGAGAATGCAGTGCGATAAAATAGCTTTTCTTCCCTGCAAACGATATAATGAAGAATGAATGGTTGTTTAACTTAAAGGCCAAAACAAAAGATAAGCATGTATCCTTATAGAGAATGAGAAGTAACCATTGGAACGGATAGCGTATCCTGCTAATACGGCGGCGCCTTCCCGAAATGCAATGCGGAGTGAAAAGATCGTGACGTAACTCCTCATTCTCTATAGCGCGGTATTGCAATATTGCGGTTATCGCGACAGCCCTATGCAGTCGGCGCACAAAATATTGAAACTTTGGCCCATTTGGACATTTACTCAGGGGTGTCTCACTTTTGTGGCAGCGGTTTAGACCAGGGTCTGTCCAAACTCGGTCCTGGAGGGCCGGTGTCTATAAGAGTTCAGCTCCAACCACAATTAAACACACCTGAACCAGAAATCAAGATCTTCAGGATTACTAGAAACTTCCAAACAGGTGTGAGTTGGAGCTGGTTGGAACTAAACTCTGCAGGACACCGGCCATCCAGGACCGAGTTTGGGCACCCTTGGTTTAAGACTGAATGGCTGTGTGTTGAGTTTTTTGACGGGTAAGAAGACAGCAACGTTACACCGGTATACAAGTGTACACGCACTCTTCAATTGTGCAAAGTGTCATTCCTTCAGTGTTTTCACAT
The DNA here is from genome assembly GCA_018155175.1 of Sinocyclocheilus anophthalmus. Lineage (NCBI taxonomy): Eukaryota > Metazoa > Chordata > Actinopteri > Cypriniformes > Cyprinidae > Sinocyclocheilus > Sinocyclocheilus anophthalmus. The sequence continues at coordinate 116,985 of JADLZN010000418.1, forward strand.
GAAAAGTATAATAAAATATTTACAAAAAAATGAGGGGTGTACTCATTCTTGTGAGTATACTAACAGATATAATAGACATATCTATATATACACCACACAACAAAAATGGGTACGAAACGTATTTTAAGATATGAGTGTCACAGCAACGGGTCCTGAATTACTTAGGACCATGTGAGATTTCAGTTTTTCTTTTTTAATAAATATGCAAAAATGTCAACAATTCTGTGTTTTTCTGTCAATATGGGGTGCTGTGTGTACATTAATGAGGGGAAAAAATGAACAAATGATTTTAGCAAATGGCTGCAATATAACAAAGACTGAAAAATTTAAGGGGGTCTGAATACTTTACGTACCAACTGGATGATCTCAATAACTCAATCTTTTGGTATCAATTACAGTGCCCTCCACTAATATTGGCACCCTTGGAAAATATGACCAAAGGTGGCTGTGAAAATAAGTCTGCATTGTTTATCTATTTGATCTTTCGTTCAAAAAAATTAAAAAATCAAACCTCTCACTTGAAGTAAAACAATTGAACAGTGGGGAGGAAAAATCCCGATTAAATAATGTTTTCATCCAAGCAGGTGGCCAAATATTGCCCCCCTAGACATTTTTACAAGTGAAATGTATCTGAAGTATCTTCATTTATTACACACCCAGGGTGAATAGGAGCCTGAAATTGTCCGGCCATGATTACGGCATACAGGATTATAACTATGAGGAACACCAAAGGCAATTACTTTAATCATCCATCACACAGGAGTAAAACCAAAAAATATAGGCTGATGTGCAGAATAGATTCGTGAGCCTTCCCACAAAATAGAAACGTGCGTAATAAAAAAAGCTGACGCATTTCCACCATAGGCAAAATGAGGAAGTTCCAAAGCAAACCTAAAAAGGTTAAAATTGCTGGTAAGAGGACTTGTGTCTATATCGTCCTAATGCACGGTTAGGAGGAGAGTTTGAGTGGCTAAAGGCTCTCCAAGTATCACAGCTGGAGAATTGCAGTGATTTGTTGAGTCTTGGGGCCAGAAAGCCTAAAAAATAAAAAACAAACAGCCCCTACATCACATGTTGTTCGGGAGGGTTTAAAAAAAATAAAAATAATAATAATATCCTCCAAAAACAAACTCCAGCATATTCAGTTCAAATGGCACTAGCTTCTATGATCAGATTACACTTTTTGGTAGCTGTGATGGGGAGACTTGAAATTGTCACGGTTTTCACTGTTAATGTTGGATTTCTTCGTCTCGCTAAGTGGGCGTGGCAATAGGAGGTGCAAACTGAGAAAAAGCGCTCAGCTGTATGTAAAAGTTTGTGCAAATGTTTTGGTATATCAATTCTCTTTTTAATCGTATTATTAATTGTATTTATTTACTTTGACTCTTGAGATATACAAACAAGAGTTTAAGTCAAGAGTTTTATTAATTTAAAAAAAATGGTATGTTCTAATTTGGGGAGCGGAGAAAAAAAAAAAAAAGTGTATTTAAGATGGCCGCCACTAGTAGTAGGGAGAGGACGGAGTGAGTGCTCTGAAAAAGATTAGTGCTGTGCAGCACGTGAAACTCCAGCCTCAAATGACGTAGAGGGGAGTTGGTACGGTTTTTAGTACTTGCAGTTCTAGTTTTAGACTGTTTGTTTTTATTACAATCTTTGTTTTAAGCTCTTAAACCTATTTATTTGCACATCTGCTCTAAATAAACAACCCATTGGACTCCAACTTCGCTACTGATCCTCCTTGTGACTGCTCGGGTCGTTATCACAGCAGCAAACCCACCAGATGGGTTAATACAAACAGGGATTACTTGTTTTTGGTTTTTTAAGACCGCCCCATGTCCATGGTTAAACATACTGCGGGATCTTTAATGTTGTGGGCCTATTTTTTTGCCGGAGGTCCTGGACATCTTGTTCTGATACATGGCGTCATGGATTCTATCAAATACCAACGGAAAAAAATAAAAATCTAAACCTTATCTGAAATATTATAATGGGCCGTGGTTGGATCTTCAAGACAGTAATCCAAAACAAACATCAAAATCAACAAAAAAAATGGGTCACTGAGCACAAAATGAAGCTTCTGCCATGGCCGTCCCCGGTCCTCTGACCTGAATCCTATAGAAAATGAGTGGGGATCTAGACGAACACCACATGAGCGGAATCTGTAGGGTCTGGAGAGATTCTGGATGAAGGAATGGTCTCTGATCTCTTATCAGGTGTTCTCCAAACTAGGGCTGTGCGATATGGACAAAAAAAACCTATTGCGATTTCGATATATTTTAATCACAGTTTTGACACACAGACATGCTTTACAGTCATAAAAGCATTCAGTGTGAATTTGAAACATATCCAAAAGAAAACCAATTAGAGCTTTATCAAAAAGCTGTAACATGTCTCTAGAACAGACATAAGGCAAAATAATCACTAAGTAAATGTGTAACAAAATGTCTCTAGAATAGACATGTGGCAGAAAAAATTAATTTAAAAAAATCCCGTGTCCAGGGAATTTTTTTTTGCCATGCATTGGTCGTAGAGCTCTTTGTGGCGTTGCCTCAGACGTTGAAATAGATTTGTTGCACCAGGTTCACACGTACTCCATCTGCAGTGTGTATACAGTATGTGCAGAAGCAGCACAGACTCATTTTGCTTTCGCACAGGACGCGTTTGCAGTCCTCTCCTGATCCGCGGCTGTTTACCACAAGCACAACATTTATCCATTATTTTGATTACAAATCCAAAATTTGTTTCTGAAAATGCTTTTTCAGCATTGTGATTCTCTTTTATCACAGTACAGTAACACAATCTTTCATAGACATATTCACGTTTAAACTCCATAAATATAACTTTGTTTAACTACCCCCCCGATGCCCTCTATCTTGCCTTGTGTTATCTAAAAGTGCACTTTCCTTTTGACATCTGCCAAAAAGCCTGCGTTGCTGTGAACAGTAGACTGTAATGATATGCCAAAATGTTTATGTGTATTACTAATTTCCGGCCAATCCATGTATTTTTTTTACCGCGAATATATGCCGGGTCACTTTCAGCGCGTGCAACACAGCACAAATAGACTCCGTGCGGACACACCGCTCCTGGCGCGCACTGCCGGACCGCAATCGCTCTGATCCGTTAACATGGGTGCGGAAAAAATACGCACCACAGACGGAGTGTGTGAACCTGGCGTTCCGTTTGTATGCCGTCATAGAGGTCTGTTCTTTTCTCGTGCTCCATTTAGGCGCGCTGCGTTCTGATTGGTTCGGATAGCATACTGCGAGGAAAGCATACCAGGGGCGAGGAAAATCGTTCTGTAAAGCGGTTTAGAAATTGCGCATGCTCAAATCGCGATTTTATGACGATTTCGATTAATCGAACAGCCCTACTCCAAACTCTTCAGCATTATAGGAGAAAACTCAGAGCTGTTATCTTGGGAAAAGGACGTGCAATAATTGGATGCCAATAATTGTGGCCAACATGAACTAGAGAAAGATTATTTCACAATGAGATTATCCCCACTTTCAGCAGTTTTACTTCAACCATAGGTTAGAATTTTGTGAATTTTTGGAATGAAAGATCAAAAGGATAAACAATGCAGATTTATTTTCACAGCCACCTTTGATCATATTTACCAAGGGCCAATATTCGTGGAGGGCACGTATCATATGCTACTTTGCGCAGTTGATAATTGTGCATTTTCTCTATTACAATTTACATTTAGATTAATGTTAATGTTACTTTAATCATCAAGGTTGGAATTCACTACATGACTTTTGCCTCACTGCGGTCTGGACTAGTTGATGCTAGTTGCCAAAAGTAAGAGCCAGTCTGCAGACTTTGAGCAGTTGGATTCAACTGGTGCGGACTCCCCAGAACGTGATTGTGAACGGACCAAGGTGGACCAGCTCCCTACCTCGCACCAGGCCCCATGTCAGCTAAGGACGGCCCTGGTTGGATTTGATAGTTTTAGCAAAAAAAAAAAAAAAAACACCTTTTATTGTATGATGGGCACAGATTCACAGACAAAGATTTTTTTAGCTTCACACTATGATCGTGTTCAGTCCGAGGATATAAGACATGTTTGGATGCTTTTAGAACACGTCGTTTTCATTTGTCATGCGACTCCTAGCAATGAGGTGCATGTTAATGCACGAGTTTGTTGTGTTCAGGACAACATGAAAGTCTGGTAGCGCGAAATCCTAATCCATTCAATGTGGATCAGATTTGAAAAGTCGTGTAGTGTATTCAAGCCTTTTTCATACTGCATTATAATGCTGTGATGGCTAAATTTACTTGTAACATTTAAAACCAATGATTTTAGTTTGTAGTGTTTTAGACAACATAGCTTAGAATATTAAAGGGTTAGTTCACCCAAAAATGAAAATTCTGTCATTAATTACTCACCCTCGTGTCATTTCAAACCTGTAAGATTTTCATTCCATTTCCGAACTTTATTCAACAATTCTTCTCCTCTGGATCACCCTAGTGCCATTTTGGAGAGTATCACAACATGTTCTACGGCAGCAGCACCACAACACCTGCTTGTTTACATCAAGAACAGCAGCGCAGGAGCGTGATTCCCACCGCCCAGAATTATTGAATAGTCCTTTTTTTTTTTTTTTTTTCTTTGAGCACAACAAGTATTCTCATAGCTTCGTAAAGTTTGCGGTTAAACCCTGATGTCACATGGACTATTTTAACGATGTCCTTACCACATTTCTGGGCCTGGGAACATTTCAGTTGCATTGCCATCTATGCAGGGTCAAATAACTCTTGGATTTAATCACTAATATCTTAATTTGTGTTCCGAAGATGAACGAAGGTCTTACAGCTTTGAAACGACACGTGGGTGAGTAATGACAATTTTCATTTTTGGGTGAATTATCCCTTTAATATTGGCCATTTATTATATATAACATAAGAATGATTATCAGCTTACCATATCAACACATCCATAGTTTAAGCACAAAATGGACTTTAAAAACCACACAAAGCGGTTACCTGTCCTGGTGTATAAACAGCATTCTGAAGTAGTTAGAGAATGCGGCCAGTACGGCCTTGTGTGCTTTGAAAAAGACATTGCCGATGGCGACCGTGCAGTCACACAGGAAGCCAAACTCCCTCTGCGCGTTGAGCTGCTGCAGAAGGATAAGACCATGATTGGCCAGCTCCATACTTCCACCTACACAGAAAGGGCCAGAGATGACAGTCAACTTCCTGTCTACTACAGACCACAATGCACACAAAAAAGACTGAGTGAAAGAAGGCTGTTAAGTTGTTTGTTGATATGGACTTAAACAGCAGTGAACCGCCGAAAATATGAATCCAACACTGTAAAACCAAATAATAATCTAAACTCTACGATACACTTGGAATATGAATATTATAACTAGTAGGCTACTATTTCTCATAGTTAGGAGTTGAAGGGTTTGTTTAAACGTTTAACCCCAAGTATAACACTTTGGCACACAAACCTTCTCGCCATGATTTAACCAAAATGAACTTTGTTGCTTGTTGGAAGGTGTGCGGTTACTTTAAGTGATATGATTTAATTACAGTGCTTTTAAAGCAGTCCACACAGAGCTTTTAAGGCACAGCATTTCATTTATTTTGCCATTTTCTTTATACTGGCAAATCTACTTCCCACTCATATTTAAGACTAAGCAATTCCTATTGATCAAGCTGAAGGAAGGCTTTGTTGATTATGTATTCTCAAGACATTTACAAACAGAATGGCTCTAAATGGAGTGGTTTTCACCCCATTTGAAATTTTTTATATTCTCCCAAGATACATCTTCAAATATCTGAGACCTCTAATAATAACAAATCAGTTTTTTTTCTATTCTGGAGGGAAAAACAACACGACAGAAAACACAAGTACATTATCGGAATAAGACTTGATTCTAATGTAATATCCATTAGAGATTAAGACAACTAACTGGTAAGACCGCATAAAAACAGTCAGACTACCATGAGATCTCAACATTGTTACCCTGACAACATGGTCCCGACAGAGCAGTCAGATCCAGCCAAGGGCCAAACATCTGAGGCAACCTTTGAACACTGAACCCTGAGGTTATTAACCCTTATCTACCAGAACCAGCAGCCTCTATGCCTTGAATGTCCATTACCCTAAAGGTCAATCACAGGCTTTGTGTCACATGACTCGCTCTTCAGGCAGCATTCCTGAGGCTACTTCCTCTCAACCCCTCTTGAGTGGAGAACAGTCTACAAACCCACAAAGCCTACAGACCCACTACATGGGTTGTAATGTCACGTAGCTGTGCGTAAACGCTGCAAAACAGGCATTTCTTAACAATAGTTTAAGTTTAGCCGGCTCCTTTCAATAGTCCAAACATGATTTTGGAATATACTGACACCTACTGGCCTGGATGTATGAAGTTGGTTTACTAACTGCTGTTGCTGCTTCACACTGCAGCAACAGTCGTCGTTATAGTTGGTAAAGTCAGTGTGTCACTGCAGCTGCCGTTAAAAGTCCCGGTTGCTACAGAAACAGTCAGCGTTCTGAGACGTGCTCTTAGGACTGCGCATGTGCACTGGCTGATCTAGCCTGAAAAATAAGCTTTTTATAATGCTATTTGAGCACAAGTAACAACATTTATGACACAGATGTCAGATTTCTTTGGTGATTTCAAATATGAAATTTAATCGTAAGTTTAGTGAACAGTTTTGGAGAATTTGATGTTTCCTCATTCAAAGAAATAGGAGTTGCACTTGCATGCCCGAGAGGCGTTTCAAAGATGGCCACCGAGTGACATGACTTGTCTTACAAGGCCTTTGTTAGAAACCAAGGGGGAAACTAGTTATATATATATATATAATTTTATTGCAATCCAAATACTTAACGGAGACATATTATGCCCCTTTTTACAATATGTCATATAAGTCTCTGGTGTCCCCATAATGTGTCTGAAGTTTCAGCTCAAAATACCACACAGATCATGTATTATATATTTTGAAAATGCTATTTTGAGTGGAAGCAGAAACACACTGTTTTTCGGGTCTTTTTCTTTAAATGCAAATGAGCTGCTGATTCCCACCCCCTTTTCCAGAATAGAGCTGTGCCATTACAGCTCGGACCTGCTAAAAGCATCTGTTATGGTTCTGATTATCATGTTTATCACGCTGAAAACATGCGTTTTGAACCATATTAGTTTAAACTTCTGATAAACGGTTTTCTGAGCGCACACATCCGAAGCACATGGACAGAAAGCGGCTGTCACATCATGTGAGTACTAAACTAAGTTCTCAGTCACCCAGTCACAAGTTAACGTGAAAAACACACGTTAAAAGCAGTCGGTTATGTCTGTGAAGGTAAACAGCTGGGAAATAAATCACTTTATTTTAGATCTGTGTGGCAGCAGAAATACAGTAAATAAATCAATAAATCAACTGCTCAGTCTCTTGTCTCCTCTGAGGCTGGGACTCTAAATAGTGTTCTGTGCTCGTCTGTGCAGACATAGACAGAACAGTTAGCATGTTTTGCTCAAACTTTCGCTACGGCATTAGAACTACACCATTGTCGCTTGCGAAATCAAAATGACGGCGCTGTGGGTGGAAATTTACAGATTAAGGGGCAGTAATATTATAATGAGTTCCCTTTGCAACTTCAAGGGAGCTAAATCAGACACTTGCAGAAAAAGGCTTACCAAAACAAAATGATTGGTTTATTTTTTTCACATTTCCTTGGCTGGTAGATGCGCGGGACATGATTATAGCACTTAAAACCAGGAAAAGTCATGATGTCACCTCTAAGTATTTCTCTGATTGGTGGATATTTCCGTTGTTGACCTGATGTTTATTTAAATGATCATTTTTTTTAAAAACAGCTCACAGTAGAGATTTATAAGTTATTGTTAAAGATAATTTCCCACATGGAGAAAATGCATGGGGTTTTTAGTTCCAGAAAGACTGTTGCCCACTGCTGTTCATTGCATGTGGTCATGTGATGTCAACATGGCAGCACCTATGAGGAAGTAGAATAAAACAGCCTTTTCTAGTAGACTGAAATGTCAGAATTTCTAATATAATTAAAGTCTGTTAAATTACTTTTGTGCAAAACGATTTGAATTAGACAAACTTCTTGAGTGGAGCTTTGAGTCACCCAGCATTCAGCAACCATCGAAATTTGTAGAAACACTGACATGACAGATTTTATGTTTCCTGGTACCTAATATAATATATCTTTGCAGTTCCCCACACACACACACACACACACACACACACACACTCCCACACACAGAGAGAGAGAGATAACACGTCTAACTTCAGTTCCAAAGTATTCGCCACAGCTTCGACTTGCTCTCATTGTGGGTTTGTAAACTAGCTCCTCCCACTACGGAGACACGTGGAACGGACAGATCTCCCGCAGAGACCGACCACTTCCGCAATCTGTTTTTCTTCGCAAATAGAAAATAAACCGTCAAAAACTGAAACGTGATGACTGATACTATAACGCGCAAACGCTCCCTGCTCGATCAGCACATGATCCAACGACCTTATCGTGAATATAGCTGAAAATTCACAACAATAACAGCGGTATAAACCCAGAACGGAGCTTAGCGAGCATCAAAATAAACGGAGCTTCGTGAAACGGACACCGAATAAATAAACTAAACGAAAAACAACAAATACAGAAATTAAGCGGTAAATGATAAAGGTTGACGGGTGTAAACACACGTACCTTTCCTCCGCTTGAGTGTGTGGAGTTGGGGGAGTTGTTGTCTGTCACCGGGGGACTCGTCCGTTGGGCTCGCAGCTGCTCTGTTCCTCTCAAACGCAGCATTGGCGGCGATGGTAGTCGGTGTTTTCCGGTCGGGTTACGTTACAATCACATGACTGTCTAAAAGGGCTTAAAAACAGAGGTTGTAAAACCCACTTCCCTGGGATGCCAAAACAAACGGTCTTTGGCGCTAAAAGCCGCCAAATGAGTGAACGTTACGGGTGTCGGTCTCCTCATGTGTTCACGGTGCGGCGGAGATGAATGTTGAGCGGTCGTTGGTGAACGTTACACATAAACGGATTTGAGTGGCGTTGGATAGCCGTAGGTCACGCTACCCCCCCACATGAAGATAACGTATCGAGACAGATACACGCAGAAGGGCTATTTGCATTTCAGTTGACAGACTGCACTTTTACAGCCAAGAGGAATGGGCTCACGAGAAATGCGCGTATTATTTGGAGCGCGATGATTTCACACCCACAGGCTGCAATAAACTTAACGAGGCTTATTATTGGTTTAAATGCATATAATCAGTATTAAGCGTATTTTCAACTATATATATTTATTCACGTATCCTTTGGGTGAAAACTATATGAATATATTAAAAACTTTTTATACCTAATATATTGAAATAAATAACGATACAAAAATATCACGTTGTAGTTTTAATTCACTCATTAATTAGTCAATTAATAAATATGTGACTTAATTTTAAATATTAAATAAATTTAATAAATCACAAAATAAAAAAAAATATGACTGACTGGGCTGGGTTTTTTATTTAGATATTAAATATTTAAAGATTTGCATGTTAAGTTTTCCTGTTTTTTATGTATTTGCAACAAATTTATAAACATTTATTTTGGTATTATTTTATTTATTTATTTTCACTTTTACTGAAGTCTTTAATAAATACTTGTTTTAAATCTTTATACCACAATAAAATCAATTACAAATATGCCGGGGAAAAAACATTTCCTTTTAGTCCCAGAACAACTATCCTTTTTTATGTTCTCAGTAATCAATTCATTTATTTTAATGTGAATTAAAAGTAACTACTAGGATCATCCTGATCTTTGATAGGACATGGTTTAAAATAATAATAATATTTTCCTTTTTACTTTGCTTGTGTCCAGAGTTTCTAAGCTTTCACTACACTAAGGAGAACAGGATGTGAGCTGGCTTGACCAGGCCTGCTAGAGATATCAGGAAATGAATAACACGGGGTAATAAAATGAACAAATACATACAAGAATTGTAAGAAAATGGCAAGAAAATATATTAAGACTAGTCTACAACAGCCTGGAAGTTTAACAATGCAAAATGAGGATGCCAGCTTCGAGTTGTGGGTTTGCAAAAAAAAGAACAAGGAAAGGGAAGTTGGGGGGTGGTGTCTCCATACAGAGAGTAAGCTGTGTGTTAGGTGCCATGTGGTCTGGTGGGGAGATAAAGGCATCTGGGACTATGGTTTCTGTTTCCAATTTCCGAAAATCACATTAGCATCATTAAATATGGTTTAGTCAGAATTGCTGCTGCTGTCTGTAGACAGAATAATAAAATGTTACTGGTTTAGAAATTAGTATAGTATCCATATCAAGCAAGCAATATTTTCAATACATACAGATTAGATATATAAAACAAACCTGACTTATCTTTCTTAAGTCAATGACAGTAAATCAGTAACAGTAAATCAACCTTAGATCCTTATGGAGGTCCATTAAAAGGTCATCCTGAGATAGTACTATAGGCAGTGTTGGGGGTAACTCATAGGCGTTGTGTGCGCTTTGTGAACATGATGTTACTGTAGTTCTAAGACTAAATGTGAATGTGCATTAATTCATCCCACTCACAAAAAACAGATTTAGTATTAATCAAAATGAATTAAAACAGTGAAATGCAAACTCAGAATATGATGCAAACCTGCAATAATTAAACATGTTAAATAACTCAATGTATCTAATCCCATTTTATTAACCAATATCTTTGCTGCTGACCTTTGATGATCCAGTTCAACCATACTAATAAGCAAAAATGACTTTAGATAAACTAACAATTGTGCTTTGTTTTTTTGTATTGCTGAAGAGTGTTTCTTCTCCTGCGTTCTACTGTACAGACGTGAATTTACTTTTGCTTCAGCCTGAGGTTTATTCATTACACTTTTTGGTGTGAAAGGGCTTTTATATTTGCTATAAATATAACTTCTTATATTAAAAACAATCAAGCCCTGGTTATATTTAAAAAGTAACGCGAAAGTAATATAACGCATTACTTTCCATAAAAAGTAACTAAGTAATGTAATTAGTTACTTTTTTAGGGAGTAACGCAATATTGTAATGCATTACTTTTAAAAGTAACTTTCCCCAACACTGACTATAGGTATAGTTTAAAATATAAATACTAATACTAAGCTGATTCTCTCTGGTCTTTTCTGGATAAGCTATTGTTTAGCTGTGTGGCCGGCTGGTCATCCAGCTTGATTAGCTGAAAAGTGCCCAAAAATGCTCTAAAATCAGCCAACAGACCTGGCTGAGACCAGCTATAAACCATCTGGTAAAGATGTTTTCTTTTCACCAGTGCAGGCTTGTTCAAATTTAATCGATGTTAAATTAAATATAAAATGCAGCTTTGAATGCCAGGCTAATTTGAACAAACACTATCTGAATATTGTCATATGTCTGATAGGCTACTGTGTGTTTGTGTATGGACAACATGGCTCATAGACCGGCGTTTCTTCGCATGGCCACTAGAGGACAGTTAGTGTCAACGATAAAGCGACATCGACAGCTAAAGTTGGCCAATGATTCCTCATAAGACTAGTGAAACGACAACAAATAACATGCTAATGTGTGTGATTTGTAGGCGTTCCCACGATATGCGAGTAAAGGACACAGAGTGTATTAAACTATTTTATTCCTTCACATTACCTTGTGAATTGGTCACCGATCGCTCTCAAATAAAGTTTGTTGAAAATTCCTTCTTCTAGTCCTTCCTGTTTGCAAAGATGGAGGCAGAGGGAATGTTGGCCCCGCTGTCACTCTCTGCTGAGTTTGAGGGGTATGTCTTTATGATCATAGATATGATTTGATGCTTCACTGTTGACGTCGTTTATATGAAAATAGGCTACGGCACGAAATGTATCGTCTGTTTACATGTTGTTCGGTTATAACGAATGAATGCTGCGTTTAGTCAAATAGGCAGGTCTTACAATCTTGTCAATGGCAGTGTTTCAAAACAACCCATTGGTATGCCTGCCTTAACAGCATTTATTTGCAACATTGGCAGTTTCAAGTCATGCACTGTCGAAACTCGCATATAATGCCTGCCTAGAAATGCAGTCTGTAGTTGACAAACCAGCTTTCGAGACGCATTCATTTCAGTGGCCATGCCGCTGCTGGATGTGGATGTAATGACACTGACATAACCAACCATTATTATCACCTAGTAATGGACTTTATCTATTGACTTATTCCTCAAGTTACTAGTGCTAGTGAAACCTATTTTTCTGAATCACACAATTTACATCTAAAATGTTTAATATTCCCCATTTCTAGGTCCTTTGCCTATCTGACTGTGAGAGACAGACTCCCAACCATACTCACAAAAGTGATAGACACGTTACACCGCAATAAAGACAATTTCTTCAAAGAATATGGAAAGGTATATATGACCTTTGCTTTTTTACATTTAGCAGTGTTATAGTTTCATGTTATTCATAAAATAAAACAGCCTGCCTGTACTTGTTTTCCCAGATTTAACTTCTATACAATGTGTTTTATCAGGAGGGGATCCAGGCAGAGAAGACGGCCATCTCCTTCCTGTCCAAGCTGAGGAATGAACTGCAGACAGACAAACCTGTGCTGTCTTTGACTGATAATGCTGAGGACTCAGAGGCCTGGAATGAATACATGCGAAGACAGCAGGACCTGATGGAAGACGGGAGGCCTGTCAGCTGGTTCAAGTCACCATGGCTCTATGTGGAGTGTTACATGTACCGGAGGATCCAAGAGGCTCTGTATATGAAGTAAGGCAAATCAGCTTACGACCATACATTGAGCAATCAAAAATTCAGTGAAATTATGACTGTGATTATTTTCACAGTTTACACAATTTAATTAAAAGTCAAAATATCGTAAAGTTGAATTGAACTTCATCATTTAATAGTAAAAAATAAACTTTTTTCTATATAATTTATTAATGTTATACTCGATAATTAAATAAGTAGTAAATCTTAGTCTTCAAATGGACACATGGTCATATGGCATACATTAATTTACAATTAAAATGGTATTAATTAGGTATTTAAAACAAGTTAAATTAATGGGTAAAATCAGCAATAAGAAAGAAAGTTATTTTAATAAGAGGACAGATTTATAACAGGAAGACCACTGCAATATGTACAGGTCTAAATGAATTTAAAGGTATGGCTTGCCTTAGAAATGCTATAGTGTTGCAATTGATGAAAGAGTTTACATCATTTTTAGAGCCGTTGTAAATTAAAGGCACTGATGGACATTTAAAGCGCTATCGTAAATGTGCTTTTAAATATTTTTGTAATCAATAATAGTGATTTAATAATTAACCAAGATTAATTGTACTCTCCATGTTGTATTGGTACATTTTGAATTGTTTAACTGACTTGTTTCATTTTGTTTCCAAAGTCCACCGATGGATAAGTTTGACGTGTTTAAGGAGGGAAAGACGCAAAGCTTCTTTGAATCTCAACAAGCCATTAAATCCCTCTGTACATACCTTCAGGAGCTCATCACTAACATGGAGAACATGACTGAGATTCAGCTGCGAGACAGCTTTCTCAAGTTACTCCAGGTTAGTGTCTCCGTGATCCTAGCTGCAGCGCATAATGATCCCTTCCATTAAAAATAATTGTTATTGGGACATTATGTTTCTATGACATCAGAACACAACATCAAAAACTAGGAAAATCATCTTGTTTGCATGGAGATGGAAGATTCTAAGTGAATTCAGTGAGCCATAAGCTTAAAGAGTCACATCTTTAATTTAGAACAGAGAATCTTGTTACCCGAATGACATCCAGTTTGTGGTGCCAAGTAACATGCCTAGGGGTGGCTACTGTTTTCAGCATGCGCTTGTGTACTTTATTGATATTACACAGTTGGTGATAGCATAATGCCACATAATCTGGTTTACTGTGTGTTTTAAAGGTCTCTCTGTGGGGAAACAAGTGTGATCTGTCCATCTCTGCCGGTCAGGACAACTCTCAAAAGTCCAGTCCCATCGATTCTCTTCCTGATTTCCAGCGCTTCATCCTAGTTGATGACTCCAGCATGGTTTGGTCAACGCTGGTTGCTGCTCAAGGAGCCGGATCCTCTGGGATGAAGCATGCCAGAGTGGACATTATTTTAGACAATGCTGGTTTTGAGCTCGTTACCGATCTAGTCCTTGCTGACTTTCTTGTTTCTGCCGGACTAGCCAAGCAAATCCGATTTCATGGCAAGTCCATCCCGTGGTTTGTCTCAGACGTCACCAAACAAGACTTTGAGTGGACCATCATGCAGACCATGGCAGCCAATCACAAGTGGATGTCAGCCAGCGGTGTCCAATGGAAGCATTTCATGAAGGAGGGTACATGGTCTTACCATGACCACTTTTTTTGGACCTTGCCCCATGAGTTCTGTGACATGGCGATGGATGCAGCTGATCTCTACAGCACTCTCCAGGGCTCTGATCTGATTCTCTTCAAAGGAGACCTTAACTACCGGAAGCTTACTGGAGATAGGAAATGGGAGCACACGGTTCCGTTTGATCAAGCGCTGAGGGGGTTCCAGCCTGCCCCTCTCTGCAGTCTCAGGACACTGAAGGCTGATGTTCAGGTGGGCTTAAAGCCAGGCCAGGCCGAGAAGCTCAGCTCTCAGGATCCAGACTGGATTACTAATAGCAGATATGCAGTGGTTCAGTTTTCCAGTCCATGCAGAGAACAGTAGGGTCATTTTTAAAGAAAAGAGAGTCCTCACTAAAGAGGAAATTGCTGAGAAGAAAGAGATGAAGGAATAAAATGCACTGAAGATGCTGGTTTAGTTGCCAATATGCCAAACAAATGTGTTGTTTTATCTTTGCTTGTATAACAGTTGTTTCGGTTGGAAGCAAATCACGTAGTGAATCCTACCGATTGTGCATATCAAACACTGAAATGAATCTTAACCTAAATAATGTCCTTGTTGACCATCTCTTGATCACAGTATAAGATGTTCTGTTTGCACTGCTGATCTGTATTGTGTAGAAGTACAGTTACTTAAAAATACAGATGTATACATGGCAACAAAAAAAACACAAATCATATGAATCCATACATGTGTTGTTTAGTATGATACACAGTAAATAAAAAAGATACTGAACCTGAATTTTAACTTCTAGTTAAATGCTATTGACCAAAACACCTTCAGAATAGTGAGAAAGGTATATGCATTTGGGGCTAAAAATGTGCAGTATATAGACCTTTTTTTTTTCTTTTTCAAATGTTCTAAGTTATGGGCTTTGCATGGCGTGCATAATTGAAAATAAGCAATTAAAGAAAACTATTTTTAATAAAACAATTCTAGTAGTGTAATGTCAACATGGAATGTACGAGGAGGGATTTGAATGTAAAGGGATTTGAAGTGTTGTCCAATGTTTTATTTTATTTTAAATTTTAAACACCTGAACAAATTCACAATGATTTACTAACGTCATCATAAGGAAATACGTTCTGCTTTCTGGCTGACAAAAAACATACTGACCATACATATCTCAGAGAGTTATTGTTGTTTACAGTTTGGATTGACTAGCGCTTTCAAAGCAAGTTTACCAGGTTTTCCAGTGTCTGTTGGGATGAAAATTGCACCATGATGATTTCTTTTAGCTTATTTATGAGCATGCTGGAAACAGATGCTAGTCAGGACACCGTGTTTATGTACTCACACTTGTTAAAATTATAACTGTTTTGAAAATTGAATGCCACTGAATAAAGTTTAGTATGGAGCCAGAATGATCTCAATAATAATTCACGCAAAAGACGCGATGCACACATGCGTAACCCAATTCACATGCATAAGAAATATTTCACGTGCACAAAATATATATATATATTCACAAAAAAAACAATTCAAATGCACCACAATAAGAATATATATTCATAAAATGCGTTTCACAAATGCAAAACCCAATTCACAGATGTACAAATGTGTAAAAAAATGTTGAATGTTAAAAATTCACGAGTTTATCATGGGCTGTGAATGTGAATCGCCTTGGATTTGTGTGTGAATTTTGAGACCTTTCTGGCACCGAACTCCCACGCGGGACACTCATACTCTTTAGCCAATCAGATTTGACCCTGTCTGTCGACCAATCATAACCCACTGTGGGCGTATGAATCGCGTGCCCTGGGCGTGCCTACCTGGATGCCGACGTCATCAGAGCGAGACCACAGTTCAAGTTATGATTAGCTGAGGGGAGTGCAGTGACGCTTTAGTTCAGTGACCTCAGCAAAGTACCAAAAGGTGGGGGGTTTTTATGTTTTCATTTTTTTTTTTTTTTGCATGTTTACTTAAAACTTGGAAGTAAAATTGGTCATTTAGACACTCGCTAACATGAACAATGTAAGCCAGCGGCTGCTGTTTAGAGTATTATGATTTAATATTGATCAATTCTTATGTTTATTTAATAAAGAATCATTATCCACGTGGATACCATGCCACATTAAGATATTAGATTCAGAAACTCAGTGAAAAGCATAAAGTAATGTTTTTACTTATGGGACGTGGTAAATAAATGGAAGATTATGAAAATATACTTTTATATACTCAGCTGTCACAGCAGAGCTTGTCTTGTGTGTAAAGTCCTGTGATGGCGCGCATTCAAGTGATGACAGTGTGATAACATGCACACATTGGAGACCGTGTACATTTCATTTAAGTTTGTTTATGCTGCAGATACTATTTATTTCAGCATTGTGAGGCAGGATATGATGGATAAGTAGCTGTGAGACCTACTTCCCCCCCCCCCCCCCATACTTCATCCCCTGCCACAAGTTATGAGCTGATGTGAATCTAGAAGTTTCATCTGGAACTGTAACTCCTTCAAAACTGTCATGTTGCAACCCATTCTTTTTTACAGTTTCAACAGCTTTTTCAGTCATACATTATTACTACATTTTTTGTTTTGTTTATAACAGGACCCCATCACTTTGTACATGTTCAAGGTGTAAAGCTTTATGCATTGTTAAATGTTCTTGTTATTGTTCTGGTGTTATGTCAGAATTAAAACATTCAAAACAAGTCAGTTGTTACAGTTGCTGTATAAGATTTATTAATTTATTAAAGTTTTCTGAATACTTTGGGAATAAAATGTCCATGAAATGACCTGACCATGATTAATTGCAATGTGCCTGTAACATGAAATATGAATGGACAATTATGGAGTACAAACGTAGCACAGTTGAATATATGTCTCTCACACTCCGACGTCCTGCCCGACTGAGATTCAAGAAAGTAAGTTTGACGCTGTGCTAGAAGTTCACCAGTATTTAAACCTCAGTTACACTGAACGGCTGGTATAGAGTCTCATTTAGAGTCTTTAGCATTCTTTTAAAGTACATTTTATGGCTGAATGATAATTGTATCAGTGTAATGCATCATGTGAAAAGTCAATTAATCAAATGTTTAAGATCCAGTCTTTCACCATATCTCTCTGTCAGGAAGTTTTTTTTTGGGGGGGGCAGGTTTTGGTCTGATATCAAAGCAGTTAAACTTGGCATGTAAATCTATTATTTTTACAAGAGACGCACGATACCGAAAGCTGAGACTTAATAGTGATTAAAAATAACTGAATAAAGATTACTGAATAATCTTTGTTGCATTCTTCTTTATGATCAGTCTTTGTCTGACCAGTATAAATTCCACAACTGTTACCAAGCACAGTCTTGTGATGTAAAAATCTTTGAGATTACAATACACAACACAACATAAGAATAACATTAACAATGGTTAATCACAGTAATATAACATGAAAAGTAAATTAATGTTGATTACATTAAGAAATGAATACATAAAGGTGATGTACATGAAAGAGATAAAGATTAATGTGAATGAAGACATCTGTAACTGTCATCCAGATGTTGTGCCAAAGTGTTTAAATCCTGAAAAATCAAGGAAAACAATTAGTGTGTATTAATTGAACACTGCATCCTGTTGCACAAATGGTAAGTACAAACATCCCTTTGTTCATACACTGAGTTCTCGTGAGGTCCATCACTATAAAGCTATGGTTATGAGGGCAGGGGCAGCGCTAAGTGGCAGCTAGGTTGGACATTGGCCACCCAGTGTTAGTGAACAAAAACAGGGCAATAATGAGTATAATCCCTTTCTTCATTTTGGCCAGACATTGTGGCTAACACAAGACAGCTGCATTTTTGGGAAAACTGTATTCATAGCAGCCTCTGGCTTACATTATTCTAAACGACCGATTTAACTTCCAAGTTTTAAGTAAACATGCAAAAATAAAACGATAAACCTTGACTTGGCTAGGTAACTGAAATAAAGCGATCAACTGCACTCACCTCAGCTAAATCATAACTTGAACTGTGGTCTCGCTCTGATGACGTCGGCATCCAGGTAGGCACGCGATTCATACGCCCACAGTGGGTTATGATTGGTCGACAGACAGGGTCAAATCTGATTGGCTAAAGAGTATGAGTGTCCCGCGTGGAAGTTCGGTGCCAGAAAGGTCTCAAAATTCACACACAAATCCAAGGCGATTCACATTCACAGCCCATGATAAACTCGTGAATTTTTAACATTCAAAAAACATTTTGTACACATTTGTACATCTGTGAATTGTGTTTTGCATTTGTGAAACGTATTTTATGAATATATATTCTTATTTTGTGCATATGAATTGGTTTTTGTATATATATATATTTTGTGCACGTGAATTATTTCTCATGCATGTGAATTGGGTTACGCATGTGTGCATCGCGTCTTTTGCGTGAATTATTATTGAGATCATTCTGGCTCCATAGTTTAGGGGAAAAAACGATTTCTATTTTAAATGAAACTCTTATAATTTTATAGTTTAACAATTAGTTTTAGAGATTCAATTCATTTCTTTTTATAAATGAGTATTTTCTCATGTTCGTTTTCTTCCCGAGTCATCATACGCTGGCAGAAGTGTTCCTGGTGTGGGCTCATGCTGCTTGTTGACCTATCCTTTGAGAGCGCAATTTGTTTACTTCGTGGGGTGTGTTGTGTGGGTGTGTGTGTGTGCTTGTGTGTGTGTGTGTGTGTGTGTGGTGTGTGGAGGCTTCCGGGGAATGTCCAGGAGCCTTGCCTCCATTCTACAGAGCAAAGAAATTAGTTAAAAACAACCACAAAGAATTGATGTTACGTAATAATCACGTGAACGCTATCTTTTTGTGTTTAGGGGTCAGTGGAGGGGGGGGGGGGGGGGGAACTGGTACATGTGGCCCTTTCATGAAAATCGAGGCCATGGGTTTGGTCTTTGAACTGTTCTAGTTCTCTTACAGCAAGAGCTAAGCTCAAAAGTAGACTTAACGATTTCAGCTGGCCTTGTTTTTTATTTAGTTCGTTTTTATCAGAAACCTGCGGGCAGCAGATTGAGACGCGTTCATTTTGCATACATCATACACACTGCATCACATAAAATGTTATCAATACCGTTTCTTTAATTATCAGCTCTATTTTTGTAAAAGTAGATAGCTAATAATCAGCATGTTTTCATTTAATGCATTAGCAGCCATTTTGTTTGAAGAAAGTGCTGCATATATTTTAATTAGAACAACAAATTATTATAAAAAAATATATATATCCACTACTTGGGATTGTCCTAAATTTGTAAGATTCAGTAAGATTTTTAAAATGTTTTTTAAAGAATTCTCTCTTCCCACAAAGGCTGGATTTATTTGATCAAAAACAGGCTACAGTAAGAGTGTAATATTGTCAGATATTACAATTTAAAATATTTTTTGACATGCTTTATAACATAATGTATTCCTGTGATGGCAAATCTGAATTTTCAGCATCATTACTCCAGTTTCAGTGTCACATGGCCCTTCAGAAATCATTCTAATATGCTGATTTGGTGATGTTGAAAACAGTTGTGCTGCTTCATAATTTGGTAGAAACATTGCTACTTTTCCCCAGGGTTCTTTATGTTTAAACTTATGGTTGAAGTTTAAATGAAGAAACTTTTTTTGAAATAGAAATCTTTGTAACATTACGGAACAATTTATGCATCCTTTCTGAGTTAAAATAATTTATGTGTTAGTGTATATTTTAGCACACATGCAGTTAGTCAGAATTACTAAGTCAGTAAAAAATGCTAATAATGTTCCTTTTTAAAAAGGGAAATCAAAACTCAATTACTCAAGCTTCCAACGCAGCATTTAATAAAGAGCACCGACACCTACACACTTTCCATTTCAGCTTTAAATAGCTGCCAGTACAGAGAAATTATTAGGATCAAACAGAATTGTTTGTCCCTTGTGAGCTGAACAATATTTCATTCCCTTATTTAACCTTTTGCAAAAATCTTTCAACAAGTGTAATCAATTCTCTGAAGTATAATTTCCGATGGGGACAGCATGTAAAGTGGTTTTAAAACACATCACCTGTAAAATCCAAAGGTTTTGGCAAGTGAATCAGGCGGTGACCTCCTATCTCTTGTTTACCTGGTTGCCATGACCTGCTCTGAAGAGTGACCGCCAGTATCGACCTGGCTGTCTTTAATTTGTTTACCTCCTCTTTTTTTGTCAGAACCACAGACAGTGAAAGCAAGAAGGACACAGGAAGTCAGAGATACATCAGCGAGGGGATGCACCCAGGCTACTTGTGATGGGGCTAAACTTATTAATCAGAGGACTGGTTTGAATTTTGGTAAGGACTACTTAATAACTGATTATAGTCTTTTTAGTTTCCACAAGAAACAATTTTCCATGTCTATTGCTCTAGTGGTTTATAGCCTAATCAAGCATTTCTTTCTATTATTAGTAGTTTCAGTTGAGTTTCCTGTCCTCTCTTTCCTGTTTAATAGAAAAGCACCTCACATCAGACTTGACATCTTGTACAGTTGCTCGTATTTTATCCTTCCTTAAGTGTAATATTTAAGGCTACAACAAGGAATTTTTGTTAGAATAGTAGTTTTAGATACTGAAAAAAAGAAAGAGATGGAAAATATAAAAAAGGGTATTTTAAGAAAGAAAGAGAAGGAAAAGCAGCCTCACATATGTATCTTAGAAAAACATCACACTTTGTCCTTTCAGCTCAAGGCGGACTGGAGGAAAGAGGAAGGTATTTTTTATTTTTTAGGAAGGAGTAGGCAGAACAGCGGGGCGGAAGCAAACAGAACAAGGAGGAGAGAGTTTGAGAAAGACAGTGGGAGGTAAAAAAAGACTTAGCTTAAAAAAGACAAAAACAGTCTTTTGGTGGTTGCTTATGAACAGATAGTACCTTAAGTCATGCTGGCTGCGTGTGTGTTCCCATGGTGATGTCTGGAGGGCAGACCAGCCGAGAGGCTGCTGGTGCCAGGCAGCGACGCAGGACCAGCCCGAGCCCGGAGAGAGAAGACCTGGAGGGACTTTCCTCACCACCCACTGCCCACAAACTCTCACCCATGTACCCTAAGGAGGAGCACAGCACGGGGGGGATCAGTTCCTCTGTCAACTATCTTGATGGAGCCTACGAGTTCCCAAACCCCACACAGACCTACGGCACCTCGTCACCCGCCGAGCCTGCCTCGGTTGGATACTACCCGGCTCCCCCGGACCCCCACACGCCCCCTGCTGAAGAACATCTGCAGACCTTAGGCACCGGATCAGGCAGCCCTCTTATGTTTGCACCCTCCAGCCCTCAGTTGTCCCTATACCTGAACCATCATGGGGGACAACACTCGACCCACCAGGTGTCTTACTACCTGGACAGCCCTCCTTGCACCGTCTACAGGTCAGTTCAGCTTTAAATACCAGCTTTGGTTGTGGTCATGTTTTGGACACTTTTGTAGGTGAAGAATTCAAACAAAAGTTTTGAATGAACAATTTACAAGTTCATGAATTTATTATACACAACTTTAAGAGATATATTGGATATATATGGGGAAAACTATATAAGATGTTTAAGATTATAAAACAGACATGAAAATATTGCCAGGTGTCCAGTTAATCAGATGAGGTGGTTCTGGAGGTCATTTACACCAGATTTCTGATTCATCAAGGCATAATATTTGGTTTAGCACTCAAATCTTGCTTGGATACCTGCTTACCAAGGTTCATTTTTACTAACAACACCTTACATAGACAAAGCCTGGTGAAACAATTCTGGCACATTGTACACTTATACATTTTGTGAACATGTTTAATTTGGAAACAAACCATGACTAATTGATGTAATAAATTGAGTACCATTATTAGCCAACACTTGAACATTTAAACTAAACTTTTTAGTTTTTTTTTAGTTTTACAATATTTTTATATTGTTTTTCTTGAGTAAACATCTTTTTAATGTGCCTAATGGGTTATGGCTATAGATTTGTGGGTTGTGTATGACCAACATTTAATGCTAGATGGTCATGATGGCATTTGTTTTCTTTTTGAATTGAAGAACGAGTATTACTTCATATTACAGTGGTTTACACATTTTTTCCCCCCCTGCAGGACATGTTGAGTGCTCTCTGACTAATTATGGTTTGTTTTATTTGTTGTTATTTTATGTTCTAGGTTTGTGCTGTTAATTATTAGAATTTCTTGACTTCTTGGAAAGAAGAAGGTTAGGATTTTTAACATTTGCAGAGCTTCTGATCAAATTCTGTCTCTAGACCTTGAGGAAAGTACAATTAGTGAAAACAACATTGGTACTGTCTGAACACACAGGGAGTACTTTTTTTTTTGGTGTTTTACTTCAGAAGAACTGAAGGAGATCTCGTACAGGTAATGGATTAAAAAAAAACTATTATTTAAAAACTATTAAACTATTATTAGTAAAGCCTAATGTTTAAATTAGTTGTTTACTTCTGACGGATGAGAATATTAATTCATCCACTGCTTTAGACTGCTTGGGGACCCCAGTTGTCATCTGATGACATTGGACAGCACTGCAGTTCATTTTTGAGGTTATGCAATAAATCTGTTGGACATCAGAATTAAAGATAAAATATTTACAAACACTAGAACAAGAGGTCAGAAGGAAATGGGGATGGTCACACTTGTCCCGTTTGCAGTCACGTACATATTCTCCATGGATATCACAAATTTGTATCTAAAGATATTTTATATACATGGTCTATAATTTATATTTAGTTATTTATAGGAATGCACAGTTTTATGGTACCATATCGGTTATCGGACGATATTAGGGATTATTTTTTAATTATTATTTCCCATATCTGCCATTTATTTTAACATTTATATGCTCATTTGAAGTTCATCTTAAATAGCACTAATAAATGTAATAAATCATGTTGTGTGGCCTAAATTCACTTGCAACTTTTAACCTAACTGATTTTAGATTTTATTGTTTAATTTTTAACGTATTTAGATAAAATAGAATCGATTTTAATATCTACAATAAGATAGAAGACATAGGCCAGAATTTAAATAGCTATGCTGCAGGAAGCGTGATTGACAACCCATCAGTCAGTTTCTCTGCTGTGGTGAGTTATCCTGGTTTCTATCATCATCCACTCTATCATGACATTTTCCCATTTTCTGTCTGTAGGCCCAGTGTTGTGTGTTCTCAGCAGGCAGGTGTTGGTTTGTGTGAGGAGCTGTGCAGTGCCACTGACAGACAGGAGTTGTACTCCGGATCAAGAGCCGCAGGAGGGTTTGATTCCGAGAAGGAGACACGCTTCTGTGCGGTGTGCAGTGACTATGCGTCTGGCTATCATTATGGAGTGTGGTCCTGTGAGGGATGCAAAGCTTTCTTCAAGAGAAGCATTCAAGGTAGCCAGTCTTGCTTTTCTGAATATCAGCGTGACTATGAATGATTCTGCTACAAGTTTTGTTTTAGTGTTTGCGAATGAATCGGTTCAGTATATTATTAAATACCACTTAAAGAAATCCACTGTCGCCACCTACTGGCGTATCGATGTAAGAAAGAGTCCCCTAAAATATCTACAAGAAGATAGACAGAATTTGAGTGGGGAATTGCTTAGCTTGATGCCACGTTGTTAGAACGCCGTATCATGCACAAAATAAATAAATAAATAAATAAAAATACAGACGAAAAATAAAGAAACTCGAGTGCAACGGGCAAACACGTCTAGCCTAGCGCATGCATGTTTACGTAGAAAAATAATGGAAAACGCGTTCTGTGTTAAGTAAACAGCCCCTCAGTGCTTTTAAATCACCACTCAGTCAGTCAAATTCGAGGAACTATTCGAGGTAATAATGGTAATTTTAGAAGACCTTTCAGATGTATTTAATTATAAAACACTT
The DNA here is from genome assembly GCA_018155175.1 of Sinocyclocheilus anophthalmus. Taxonomy (NCBI): domain Eukaryota; kingdom Metazoa; phylum Chordata; class Actinopteri; order Cypriniformes; family Cyprinidae; genus Sinocyclocheilus; species Sinocyclocheilus anophthalmus. Next base: position 141,170 of record JADLZN010000418.1, read on the forward strand.
TATAATCTATAACATTTATTAACAACTTATTTAATATTTTCTCTAAAACTTCTTGTAGGAGGGGCCCTATATTAAGCAAGCACCTGACACTAGGTCAAATTAAAGAACGTTGTGTGTGAATTTCAGGTATAATGTAAGATCTTTATGACCGTCATTGTGTTTTTAATAAATAAAAAAAGACTGATTAGTGAAATTAAAGAATGATTTAATAAAAAAATGAGAATGATTAGTGTCTCTAATTGGCCAGTTTAGCTAAGGCCTTAAAACACTTCTTATTTTTACGGTTTACAATTGCATGATTTGTAGATTTGTTTACACTTTGCCAAAAACGTTGCAGTTAGTTTTATAATATACATGATTAAGGGCTATCAATTACATTTCTTTTTCTTACTTAAAAAAAAAAATTTGGAACAGAACCTTGGATCAAGGACAGAAAGGAATTCCCATGACTACTAAAGTTTTTTTTTTTGTTTTTTACTTTGTAACCATTTTTCTAACTTGATTAAATGTTATTGGGGGGGGACATCTTTTGTGCCAAAAATTTAGATTTATAAACTTTTATCAAAAATTTTAATTAAACAATAAATTCAATTATAATAATAAGATACAATCAGGAAGAATAAGTTACCAGTCAAATTAAATCAGAATCAACAATCTTTGCATGGCGCAGAAGAGCACAAATGTGTCATTAAGGAATATTTACAGAATTTTTGACAAGACTCAGAGGTGGCATTAATGCATCTCATAATAACAATGTTATGAGATTAATGTTTTAAATATAAAGTTTTGAATATCGAAATTTAAATGATTAAATGACTCAATTTATACTTTAAAAATGAAACTAAAACCGCCAGCAGGTGGCAGCAAGTCAATGATTTTATCACTGAATCATTCATTCAATCGATTCGTTCAAAAGGCAGATTCATTCAGGACAAAGCAAGTGACTGTCTTTATAAAATGGAATCATTGACTATGACTCACTAGATTTGTCAAAAACAAAGATTAATCATAAACTATACAGCGCTGTGGCAAAGACTATATGTAGATGCGCAGTGGCTAGGGATGGGCGATACCACTTATTTTGTTTTCGATACGATACCGATATTTTTCAAGGCAGTATCGTCGATATCGATACGATACTTTTGAACTAAACTTTTAAATTATGAAATTTATTAAATTACTAAGAGTAAAATGGGTAATGATAACCACTTAACTTTGTTTAAATCGCATTTTAACATTCAATATGCATTAATTGTAACTTATTAGGTTATATTTTTGTTTACACATGGTTCAAATATGTTTTTTGTTTACACATGATTCAAATCTACAAATACTACAGTTGAACTACGGTCGCTTTAGTAAAATTATTTAATTTAATTTAATTAGTTAATTTTCATAAGGGACTGCCAGTGACAGGCTGTTGCATGCATAAAATGCAAACTATTTATTTACTAACATAGGTTTTTCGTCCAATTCAATGCATTATTTTTTTGTTAAATAAACAAAATCACTGGTAAATAAAACACACCTTAGTATCGATATTTATTGTTTGAGTATCAATACTTTCGATACTCGCATCAGTATCGATATATCGATACTTCGGATCGATACGCCCGTCCCTAGCAGTGGCTCAGCTGTGACTGTTTTTGAACTATATTTTTGTTGAGCAAAATAGATAACAGTGTTCCTAAAATGTAAGTCACTTAATTAACGCCTATTAACTTTTGTATAAAATCACAAATGTATAAAACTGTTGTATAAATTCAATTTCACATTTGCAAACTCTCTTTATAATCATTAAAAGCTGTTACCCTCCTTAGTTCATCGCGATCTCACAAACTTCCATTTTAATGAATGACGCTCTCTACACTGCACACTGAATCTATTATTTACATGTCTCTACACTTTGTTTGTTACAATGAATGACAAAAACTTTAGTCTGCTTTCACGATCTGTGCTGTGAGGAGCAGCACGCGCAATGATAGAGAAGCATTTCTATTGGCTGCAGTCTGCAAGTATTATGGCAAAAGACTGCAAAACACAGCGCTACATTTATATGCTGAACTGGGATCGCTTTCGTAGTCTTTTGAATGGATTAAATATAGAAATCACATTAATTTCCAAATAAACCTAACCAGTTGGAAGTGAAACGCCGACCCCCCTCGAAATTCACTGCTGGCAAAAAGAAAAATAGGCCTAATTCGATTTTCCTTGATTTTCTAATAGTCATTTTCAAGTCAAGGCCTTACGCTTCCAAATACAATTTCAGATGTGTGAATGCATGCCACAGATAATCATCCTTACATGCTCCCTACTGCCCTTCCTTTTAAAGCTGATAGAAAAAGGTGAAAATCAAAGTCTCCCATGTGCTAGATCTGATGAGAGGCTGCCTGATATGTACAATGGAAGCACACAGATGTTTCTGCTCGCACCTTATTTGCAGTTCTGTATTGCGTTGGAAGGGGGTGCAGATCTGGGTGGGTTTGGTGAAATGAGAGGCCGGGTAGATGTTTTGAGCTTGACCTTGACATGCAAGCTCCCGATGAGCTCTTTCCTGGGGCAGGTAACTGCTGATGACTTTAACTGCCATTCTGGTGAGGAAAACTGGAGGAAAATTACTGGGTGTACCAGACAAATGAGTTTTAAGACACTGTATGAGGGGAATTATAGACAGCAAAGATGTTTAGGAGAGACAGACCATCAGGATAGGAAGGCAGAGAGAAGAGCGAATAAATACATTTTGGATTTGGGTTTCATAAAGGATAAAAAAAAAGTAGCTTATGTATAATTTAAGTTGCTTATATACAGATGTTTTAATATAATACGATTCCAGCAATAAAACAATAGTTACAATTCAGATCCCTATATTCACAGTCTTTAATACATTTTTAAAATAAAAAAATTACTTTAAAGAATCCTGTGGAGCCAGTGCTAAATTAATGTAAAATCACTTTCACTGTAAAATATATCTAAAATATACATGGTATAAACTGCACATATAATTAATATAATACAAACTACATAAAAACATATTAAAATAACTTGCCCATCAGAATGTTTTTATTGCTGAATCCTGATATACATTTTCCCTGAGTGAGCTGCCATTTGGTGGATACTGTTTTAGGCATTTGCGATTGTTAAAGTGATTTTGTTGAGCAATAGTTTCAGGGAGTAACCCGAGTCTTTCTAAAGGGCTCGGTGGTGATTTGCTCTCTAGAGTTTCCAGGTCATTTGTGCTGGCCACCCAAAATAGCTTATTAACCTAAAATGTGTTTACAACCATTATCTTGTTCACATCCAAATTTTCATATGTTTTGGATTCTCTGTTGTAGAATATGGCATTATGATTATGTTCATGGTTTTATACAGTGGGTTGGATGTCAGTGTGTATGTGTTTTTATGTAGGTCTGTGACATTTCAGGCTGAGACACAATCATCTAATTTAAAATTTCATTTGGAGCGCTGGAACAGCATGTACCTGCTCTCAGCGCTTAATCAGATCCAAGGCCGTTGATGCGCTGCACTGCACTCTTTGTTGCTTCTGACAGAACAGTATAAAGTTAAAAAAGGAAAGCATCTCTGAAAGCTGATCTTAAAAAAGTTCTTTACTGTTTAAGCAAGAATCCAAGGGTAAAGCAATGATCAAAAACAAGCCCTACTTCATTTTTCTGCCTCTAGGTCACAATGACTATGTTTGTCCGGCAACCAACCAGTGCACTATTGACAGAAACCGCAGGAAGAGCTGCCAGGCATGCAGACTACGCAAGTGTTATGAAGTAGGCATGATGAAAGGAGGTACATAAAAGATTTCTCTTCCTTTCTCTCTCTTTATGTATCACATACACATACAGGGGGGGGGCATACTGCAATAAAGTAGAAATGTGGGAAAAAGTTCATTTATTTCAGTAATTCAACTCAAATTGTGAAAATTGTGTATTAAATAAATTCAATGCAAACATACTGAAGTAATTTAAGTCTTTGGTTCATTTAATTGTGACGGTTTTGGCTCACATTTAACAAAAACCAACCAATTCACTATCTCAACAAATTAGAATACTTCATAAGACCAATAAAAAAAACATTTTTAGTGAATTGTTGGCCTTCTGTAAAGTATGTTCATTTACTGTACATGTACTCAATACTTGGTTGGGCCTCCTTTTGCATGAATTACTGCATCAGTGAGGCGTGGCATGAAGACAATCAGCATATGGCACTGCTCAGGTGTAATGGAAACCCAGGTTGCTCTAATAGCAGCCTTCAGGTCATCTGCATTGTTGGGACTGGTGTCTCTCATCTTCCTCTTGACAATCCCCCATAGATTCTCTATGGGGTTCAGTCAGGCGAGTTTGCTGGCCAATCAAACACAGTAACACCATGGTCATTGAACCAACTTTTGGTACCTTTGGCAGTGTGAGCAGGTGCCAAGTCCTGCTGGAAAATGAAATCAGAATCTCCATAAAGCTTGTCAGCAGAAGGAAGCATGAAATGATTTCCTGGTAGATGGCTGCGTTGACTGTGGACTTCAGAAAACACAGTGGACCAAAGTCTTCTTTTCAGATGAAAGTAAATTTTACATTTCATTTTGGAAATCAAGGTCCCAGAGTCTGAAGGAAAAGTGGAGAGGCACAGAATCCAAGCTGCTTAAAGTCCAGTGTGAAGTTTCCACACTCAGTGATGATTTGGGCTGCCATGTCAACTGCTGGTGTTGGTCCACTGTGTTCTGAAGTTTCAACGCAGCATATACCAAGAAATTTTGGAGCACTTCATTTTTCCTTCTGCTGACCAGCTTTTTGAAGAGCCTGTTTTTATTTTCCAGCAGGATTTGGCACTGCCCACACTGCCAAAAGCACCAAAAGATGGTTCAATGACCATGGTGTTACTGAGCCTGACTGGCCAGCAAACTCACCAGACCTGAAACCCATAGAGAATATATGGGGTATTGTCAAGTGGAAGATGAGAGACACCAGACCCAACAATGTAGATGAGCTGAAGGCCGCTATCAAAGCAAACTGGGCTTCCATACACCTTCAGCAGTGCCACAGGCTGATTGTCTACATGCCACGCCGCACTGATGCAGTAAATCATGCAAAAGGAGGCCCAACCAAGTATTGAGTACATGTACAGTAAATGAACATACTTTCCAGAAGGCCAACAATTCACTAAAAATTTTTTATTGGTCTTATGAAGTATTCTAATTGTTGAGATAGTGAATTGGTGGGTTTTTTGTGAAATGTGAGCCAAAATCATCACCATTAAAAGAACCAAAGACTTAAACTACTTCATTCTGTGTGCATTGAATTTATTAATACACGAGTTTCACAATTTGAGTTGTATTACTGAAATAAATTAACTTTTCCAAGACATTCTAATTTGGAGCGCATAATTTTATGTATCTGTCATGATCTCCCACATTTAATGCAGCATCTAGAGTAGAGTTTCCCCTACTTCTGTCTAGGGTTGGGTAACATTCTGAATTTAATAATGGACTCCCTTACAATTAATATGTGTACATTTGAATAGAATTGGAATTGGCCACAAAAGTGAATGGTTACTTTATGTACTTATTATATACTATTTTATTTATAAAACCTTTTCCATCTTGGTTAATGTTGGTTAAAGGGGTCATATGATGCTGCTAAAACGAACATTATTTTGTGTATTTGGTGTAATGAAATGTGTGTATGCGGTTTAAGGTAAAAAAAAACAAAAACATTATTTTCCACATACTGTACACTATTGTTTCTCCTCTATGCCCGCCTTTCTGAAACGCTTCTATTTTTACAAAGCTCATCGTTCTGAAAAACCGAGGTGTGCTGTGATTGGCCAGCTATCCAGGGCATTGTGATTGGCCGAATACCTCAAACACGTGACGGAAATGTTTTGCCCCTCACCATACTGTGATGATGCCCTGTCAGACGGACTCCCTCTAGCGATGATTCAAAACAACAGGATAAACCCATTATAAAATGTCTCGGCAATTCGTTTTGCTCCATCCCCCCAGTGGGGACATAATTATTGATTATGATGACTTATACTGTCTTTTACGCGTTGCATCGCGCCGCATAAACATAAAACAAATGTCTGCATTTGTGATCAGAGAAATGACAAACTACAAGCCCTACTCTACACTGCCAAAAAACTCGCTTTAAATATAAAAAAATATAAAAACTCCTTAAATATAAAAAAACGTACTTACAGACTATGAGTCAGAACAACCGGCATTGTAGTCTACTCTCCCAGGATCAGTAAACAGTCCTCTATAAAATGTGCTGCACACATCTGTATTTTTGGGTTGAAGTGTTCTGGAACAGTGTGTAAATACAACTTAACCACTTATTTATAGTTGTGTCCTCTTTTGGAAGACCAACATAAGTAGTTTCGCTTGCATAACGAAGCACAGCGCCAAACACGGAGGCCCTGAGTGAGCAGAGGTCGGGGGATAAGTGAGGATCTTCGGACGGCCAGCAGGGTCTGAGTGAGCAGAGGTGGCGGATTTTGGACGGCAAGGAGCTCTGCGAGGGCTTTTGCGGCAACAACATGTACGATTCCCGGGGGGAATCGCTCGTCTACGGTTGAATGAAAGCCGATCCGGCAATCCACAATGCAAACCGCAAAGTTGCAGTATTTCCTCAGCAACCAGCACGGATCGCTCCAGGCATGACGAAGCCATATAGTCCTCTTTTGGAAGACCAAACAAAAGTAGTTCGTTTCACACAAACACACACGCGTCTTCACGACTTGGCGGCGGCAGCAACAATACTACAGGGAGAATAAAAGTTACGCCTTTTTGAACATTTGGGTGGCGTTATGCAAAATCTTCCCACATCGTGACATAGACACGTGGAGGTGTGTTAGAACGAGCCGTTTTAGGAAGGCGTGGCTGACTCTTAACTTTTATTAAAGAATATCTCTTTGGATTTGAGACTATAGTCTTTGCAACTTTACAGATCTTCTTTATGCACCAAGGAGCCTGTTGTAACATCCAAAGAGTAAAGGAAAAAGTGAAATAGCAAGGCATTAGACCCTTAATTCGTAAAGGGGCATATGTGTGGTGACCCGGTGGTGTGTGTGTATGGGAGCGAAAGAGGGGAAGAAATTAAATAAACATTAATTATATTTAACATATAAATATAGGTTCTAAGTTTACTATTTATAAATTATGCCAAATATTAAATACAATTTTGTAAGTTTGCTCTACCTACAGGCCATCATAACTTAAAACAATCTGTATGCTCACTCACACTCACAAATATTATACCACACGTATACATCATGATGTGATTAGTTTTCCTTACAAGAGCATTGCACTTAAAAACATACTACGCTTTTTGTTTGTTTGTATTGCACTAATGTAGAATGCCGGAGCCTCAACCTAAGCATTTCAATGTGCAAATTGTCACTGACATTGTACACATGATAAATAAACTTGAAACTTTACAGTTACTTTTCCAGTTAATTGTTGAGGGATAATTCCCACTGACACCAAAGAAGAAAAATCAAACATAGTTTGAAATATGGAAATAATTCACACTGAAAACAAATACTTAAAAAATCTGACTGGTTTGAATCTGACTAATTCAAACTGCGATAGGAGTATACTTTAAGTTCTGCTAAATTGAGAACAAATAATTTGTTACTGAGCACTTCACTCTGGGTTTGAAAAAAAAAGTCGAGCACAAAAACCCGTAAAAAAAATCCTATTCTTGGAATGCGTACCGAACTTTGTGACTTTTATGGCAGTCGATATGTGACCCCCCACCCCCCCTGATTCGCAAACAGCTAAATCGGTCATTATAATAAATAGTCACACTTGTGTTTTTTACGCGTTTCAAAAATTTACCGCCATAGGAAAATGAATGAGGAAAATATGAATACAAAGATGTTTTTGTGTGTCAATATACAAATCAGCCAAATGCAGAAAAAAAGAGCCCAGCAATGAAGGAGTGACAAAATTGTGCCTGAAAACACTGCTCAGTAAATAAGGAATACACAGCACTATATGGCTATTACAGGTGGTATTACAGGTCATTTTCATTTTTTTTCCACAAGGTGGAACAAATCTGCATCAGTTCAATGGATTTTAAATACTTTTGCTCTATTTATAACTTAAATACTGTATTAATTGAAAAATGATATGCAATTATTATTTTATAATTTAAAATAGTTATAATTTAGATATGAATCTTAATTAGTAACATGAAATGCACTCAAAATGCAAAATATTAAAGAAAAAAACATTATTGAAATGAAATAAAATGAGTACACGATTATGGTCTGTTTTGACCGGCCAACAACACAAGTGTGACTCCCAAATGACCAATACCAGAGGGTTACTTGTGTGAAAGTAGTGCTGAAGTCCAACTAAAGATATACTGAAGATCATACAATCCTCATCAATAGTGACATTAAAACACATTTTAGGCTTAATATTAAGAAATATGCATTGTATATGCAGTACTCCAAATAAAGTTGAATTATAACTTTTACATAAGTCTCCAGCGATACGTCAGTAAATATGTTAAAGATTGATCTATAATTAATAGGAAATAAAATATATTTTAAATATACTAGGGTGTTCACATGTACTGCAGTCTTTAATTTGTCTCTGTTGTCAAATAGTTTTAAAATAGGATATAGTAAAATTAATAATAACCTGCATGTTTTCCATTGCAGGTAACCGTAAGGACCGCGGAGGCCGTGCTATCAGGCGTGATAGGAGGAGGAGCGGTAATGAAGATCGTGTCAAGAGCTACAGTGAGCAGTCAAGCTGCACCGGTCTGAGAACAGCTCCTCTGCAGGACAGGAGGAAGAGCAGCGGTGGTGTGGTCAGCGCTTTATGCATGCCTCCTGACCAGCTGCTGGTGTTGCTTCTGGGGGCAGAGCCGCCGGCCGTCTGCTCACGACAGAAACACAGCCGCCCATACACCGAGATCACCATGATGTCCCTGCTCACAAACATGGCTGACAAAGAACTCGTCCACATGATCGCCTGGGCTAAGAAAGTCCCAGGTAAAACCCTTTCAAAGATCAATTAAAGTTGCTTTAACTGAGAGTGCAACATCAAGGGAGGGGGTTTTAAATCAGAAGGAAGCACTTCTAGGAACAGAACCCCTGGTGACAGCCTTGCCAGTTCTTGTAACCATGGCAGCAGGTTTTGTCAGCACAGGTGGCAGAGATTCAAATGACGACAAGGTCACAGGCGCGAAGGTAAAGAAGATAGGTGTTATTACAATGATCTGTGCTGCGCCTCAGCTTGATTTGGCCTCCAGCTGAGTTTGCACACATTAAAAGACCTGCTGGGAGTTTTAAGGGAGCCATTATACAATATCTGATGTTCAGATGTCTTAGTTAACCCTCCACGGAGAAGGAAACAATTTAACTCATGAGATACAGTGGATAAAACTTAAATGTTGTTATATGTGGGTTACACCCCTAAAAATTTCAGGTTCCATAATTATTTACCGGAAGGTGGTAATCATCACTCTTCTAACCCTCTTATACATCATAGAGGAAGATCATTTCAATTATAGGCATGAAAATATGCTGACGTGGTGAATCATTTTACTAATAGTACTAGTATTAAATGTGATTTGCAACCCATCCTTGTGCTACAGACTTGAATGATACCTCAAATCATGCAGCTTGATGAGAAGAGGTATGCTGTTACTTTCCAAAGTGATGATAGGTGAAAAATCTTGAGTGTCCTAAACCATATCTAGGGACCAGAATGTCATAGAGCCAATTAAGTGACTGCCTAGCAACCACCCCTATTACAGCAGCAATAACCACAGAACAGCTGGCCAGAACACAGAATCATTTTGCAGATGCGCCACTGTTATTTTATTCAGAAAAAGTAAAAGTCTAGTTTACCGTGTTATTGTTCTTGCTACACAACATACCCTACTATTTAAAACCTTGGTGCTGTTAGATTTAAAGAAAAATGTTTTTTAAAGTCTCTTATGATGGCTGCATTTATTTGATTGACTACAGTAAGAACAGTAATATTGTGAAATATTACAGTTAACTTAAAGTAACTGTTAACTCTACTTAAAGCCTTTACTCCAGTCTTCAATGTCACACGATCATTCAGAAATCATTCCAAATGCTGATTTGATGCTCAAGAACATTTCTTATTACCCTTTAATTAAAATTAACATTATAAATGCCTTTACTGTCACTTCTGAGCACTTTAATGCATCCTTGCTGACTAAACGTAATAATTTCTTCTAAAGACAAAATTTGACTGACCCCAAATTAGTGAACAGTAGTGTATGAAGCATGAGGTCTCTGTTCTCTCCAGGCTTCCAGGATCTCTCTCTGCACGATCAGGTTCAGTTGTTGGAGAGCTCTTGGCTGGAGGTGTTGATGATCGGCCTCATATGGAGGTCTATTCATTCACCTGGAAAACTCATCTTTGCTCAGGATCTCATCCTGGATAGGTACTGGATGTTCGGCACCTGCTCTTGTAGGCCACTGTAAAATAAGTATTTCCACTTTTTTGGTATACATCCATATTGGAACAACTCGTTTAGTGAGGCTATAATAAAACTCGAATCCAATTTAATGACTTGCTCTCACTGTTACCATCACATATATTCATCTAGTCAGACATGGAAAAGTGTGCAACCATGCTTTGATAAGCTTTGAAAACACATTAAATTGTTTTGATTACATTTAGCCTCGCTTGACTGTTAGGAATAATGGAAAAGCACTAACATGCCGTGACAGAAACCTGCGGGGACACCTGTTATACTTTAATGAAACTCCCGACTTTATTTTAGTCTCAGGCAATCTTACTTGATACTGATGCTGTGAGGGTGATTGTGAGCTTTTCGAGATGTCATACTGACCTGATGCATTACCTCTGCATGTGCTTATTTTTTGCCTCAATTTCATAAAGAACATTGAGTTGCATGTGGTTTTGTCCCCTTGCAGACGGGATCTGGCCCAGCAGAGGGCCGTGCCTAATAAAATGAGATTGAATGATTATGAAACGAAAACTAGATTGTTAAAAAGGATGTGAACTGTTTATCTGAGTGCCTAGTGCTCCTCTTCAGAAGACCATGTCACAAGTAGATAGTAATTAGGACCCGGTTGGGAACAGGCTCTTTAAAGGGCTTCTGAAGAACAGCGTCACCACTGACTAAAGGCATACGAACTCTAACAAAAGAAAAAAAAAAAAACAGCCTCGTAATAAAAGTAAAGAGTCGTGAGCTTGGTGGTTTAATAAAGCATCCTGGAGGACGAAGGAGAAAGAGTGAGTAAAAATTTGGATGGGACTGAAAAGATAATATGGCTGAATCAGACAAAGCAAGGATGCTGCTAAGATAGGATAAGAACTGATGAAAGACAAAATGAGAGTTTACAGAGTCCATTAGAGGTCCAGTCTTTAAGTAAACAGTAAACAGCATATGCAATGTTTACAGCGTCACTAGAGGAGGTGGGGGGGAAACAGAGCTGTTTTAAGGCACATGTCACAGTAAATGGTACAAACAATCTCCCAGCATGGATAAAGTGCCGGTCTACCTCTTTACAGGAGTGCAGGGCGAATGGTCGAAGGGTGGATGGATTTTCGACATGCTCTTGGCATGTGGCTCGCTTAGTAGTCTCAACTCAAGCTGGAGGAATTCGTATGTCTCAAAGCCATCATACTTCTCAATTCTGGTGAGTCTGCAAGTCACAGAGAGTGAATGAACTTGGCGATTTGGGTACTTTGGAAATAAAATACACTTTGGAGCTTCCAGTGGCATATATTATATTATTAAATGCTCCCTGGAATAATTAATTCCATTACACATGGCCTCATGTTCTGAATACTGTTTAAACATCTTTCTTTCATCTTAGAAATATCGCCAGATTACGTCCAATGTTGTCTTTCCCTGTTGCTGAGAAGTTGATTAACACCTTTGTTTTCTCTTGAATTGACTATTGCAATGCTCTGTTGGCCGGGGTATCAAAAGCTACCCAAAACAAATTACAGGTCATGCAAAACTCTGCTGCCAGAATCCTATCTAAAACAAGGATAAGAGATCATGTCACTCCTATCTTGGAGTCTTTGCATTGGCTTCCTGTTAGGTTTAGGGTTGATTTTAAGATTCTGATGCTCACTTACAAGGCTCTGCATGGTTTGACACCGCAATATCTGTCAGAGCTTTTAACTCCATATACCCCAATCGTTCTTCTGATACTGGATTGTTAATTGTTCCGTCTACCCGCCTAAGATCGATGGGGAATAGGGCTTTTTCTTCTCTAGCTCCAAAACTATGGAATTCTCTTCCTACTGAAATAAGGCAGGCAAATTCTCTTAGCATTTTAAAATCTCGCCTTAAAACTTATTTCTTTAGAGTAGCTATTACTTACATTTTTATATAATGTGGTTTAAATGTGTTTTTTGCTTATTTTTATACATTCTTATATGGTGTATTTTGATGTTTTATTTGTTATGTTAAGCGGTTTGAGAAGTAACATTTAAAGGCGCTATAGAAAAATAAAGATTATTATTATTATTTGATTCTGACTGGTCAGTCATGTAGGATCAACCTTCAATATGTGATCAAAAACTTAGCAGAGCTATGCTAAGCCAGTAGAATACACTGTAAAAAACACACAAAAAGGTATTTCATTTTTTAGCTTTTTGTTGTATGTAATTAAAACATTTAATGAACAATTAGACAGTATTTACCACAAAATAAACCACTTCAGAATTACACTTCTGTTCAAAAGCTTGGGGTCTGTATGATTTTTTAAAAATGTTTTTGAAGGAAGTCTCTTATGCTCAGCAAGGCTGCATTTATTTGATCAAAAATACAGTAAAAACAGTAATATTGTGAAATATTATTACAATTTAAAATAAATTTTCTGTATACATAGTAAATATTTTTGTGGAAAATTTGATCCAGGATTCTTTGATGGAAGTGTAAAAAAACAAAACAGCATTTATTTGAAATAGAAATCTTTCGTATCATTAGAAGTGTCTTTAACCTGACCTAGGTGTAACAACCCTAAACATGTCTTAGGTGTCAGTTAATATAATAAACGCTTTAATGGTTATTGATTAGCTTTTCTGTCTGGTCAGTGTTGCATTCATTCTCTTCCAGTCAGTGGACCCTGGAGGGACACGCTTCATGGTGCAGTGCTGCTGACAACATCACTGATGCATCATTGACTGCAGCAGAAATCGTGTTCCTCGCTGCAGCTGCAGTTCCCGCCGTCAGGCCCCGTCCTGTGCTGATCTCACAAAATCAGACAATGAGGTAAAGAGCAAATAAGATGGTTGATTAACACAACATCATTTACATACAAATACCATTCAAAACAAAAAGAATAGGCTTATATTACAGTCTGCACATATATCTGCGTTCTTTTTTTTTGAAAAGCAACAGAGGAATGGCCGCCACTTATTACCGAATGAAAGTAAGAAAATCGGGTGCCGCTGTTGACCTTTTGTTGGAGATTGCTAGACGCCCAGCGATTCCAGTTTCCCTCAGGAAAGGTGAGAGATCTGTGGGCACAGGTGAGAAAGACCCCACATACATCACAAACAGCAGCAGCAGCTCTAAAGAGGTCCTAGACCTATGTGCCCAACACTGCCTTTCACGACCAGAGTCCAGACCCCTGAGCTGTGTACAATCCAAAAACTGAAGAATGTGAAGACTGAAGCAGTCAGTGCGTCTATCCTGTGCCTTATCAAAGTCACTTTAGATTCTGAAAGACCATCTAGAAAAATGTACAAACATATCTGTAGAAAGGGAAGGGGTAAGAACCCAGGTCCCAAAACACTATACATCTGTGGTAACTTGATAATAGTTTTGAAAGCCATTGTGAAAAAGGTCATACGTGTAAAAAAAAAAAAAAAAAGGGCCTTTGTGGCACGCTGAGAGACAGATTTATGTAGAAGCTGCTAATTATTCTTCTTCTTTTCTTTTAATGACCAATGAAGTGACAGCTTTGACATCACAAACTTACTTAAGCTAAACAAACAAACCAAAAAATTAAAAAGGAAAAGAAAAAAACAAACAAGAGCAGGTGGCTTGTGAAGTACTGTACATCATAAAGTAGCATTTCTGACTGACAGCACAGATTTGACAGTGAAATGTCAATATAACGTCACCTGTTTTTAGTACAGTAACTTAATAATCCTTGGTAGCTAAAGTTTAAGCTTTAGTTACCAAGGATTATTAAGTTACTGTAGTGGTATGTTACCTTAAATGTAGAAGAACCGAAGAACTTCATATTGCAGCATCCGTGTTACACATTTTTCATGTTACTATTATTATATGCATTATAGCAATAACAATAAGTATGTATAATTACAAGCAGCGCTTAATATAAAAAACTGAATAGAAAATACTTAATATAAAACAAACTGAAAACAGGAGAAAAGTTACTTTAAAAGTTAAAAAAAACAAGAAAAAAATAAAATGATGTGATATATTCTCGCAATCAGAGATGTATTTATCAATAAAAATCACTGCTCTATTTTTAATGATGTTAAAGAAGTAATTTTAACTCACATGGGGGGAACTGCTCAGTGATTAGTGGTGACATTAGTGGCATCTTTTTGTCCAAAGATGTTTGCTTATTGGTTGGTTATGACAAAAATGTTACATCCTATTTTTGCTGTGTTAAAGTGCTGTAATTGGTTTTATGCCCATGTTAATTGACATGTAAATGCTGATTTTTAGAAGCATTGTGACGGCTTGATATGAATAACGGCCTATAATCACTGGTACGCATTCAATGCAGGAACTGACACTGACTGCTTTACACTAGATTGCCATATTTTTCCTCAAATCTGTGAATGTGTATGCTCATAGTCCAGTAGACTAGTACATTACATTTATCAGTTATTACATTTGATACTTGAATGTTATGATTTGTACAGTATGTTTTAATTTTGAAGGACCTGAATGTGAAAATGTTAATTTGGCTGAATTAATTATAAAGGAAAAAGTAAAAAAAAAAAAAAAGTCACTTTAAAATTATACTTTTAACTTAACATAATGGGCAGACTAGCAGAATTTATATATATATTAAATGAAAAGATGTGTCTTTATTGTCAGCATTAGCAAACTGTACATACATAAATAGGCATAGACATTGTAATCATAATGTTTTTGTCACACTGTCATTGTCATAACACACAAATTAAGATACAGTAAGTAGATAACTGTAATAAAAAGCACGCGTCTCTCATAGAGCTACATCGGTGACTGTTTTACATTTCTGGACAAAAAAAAAAAAACGTAACTCCATGCCATAAAATAAAAATACAATTTGAATCGCCATGCAAAATCTTATTTAAATAATATTCAAAATAACTTTTTTCTACAATTTTAAATAATACAAAAATAAAAATAAAACACTTTCCTCAGCCTAAGCAAATCATTTTGGCAATATTCTTGGACGGTATAAGTGCAGTACCTTATGCTTATGTCAGTGCTATTAAGTACATAATTATATACGATTTCATAGTTTTTCTTCAGTTTCCTTGGGACAGAAACGGTTAACCAGTTTGGCTGTCCAACACTAGTCTACATTGCAATGAGTTCAATAGTACACTGTTTAGTGAAAAATGAAATTAGCAGCATGAACTGTACAGGAACAGGAACAATCCGCTTTGGCTAACACTAGTCCATTCTGCGTCCTGCAGTGTAATATGAAGCAGATGAAGGCATTAGTAAAGTCTCCTCCGCTCATACAGGCGGTGGGCCGTTGGTGTAGCGGAGCATGGGATGAAAAGACCGGGCAAAATTGTTCGCGTTTGCACAACTGTAATCCTGCTCAGTCATGGGCACCAGACAGGTCAGGCCCACTATGAGCAGCAGTAGGAGCTGCAGTGGCAGAGCCACCCGGAGCACTCGCAGCAGAAAGGGCTGGCAGCGAGCCACAGCAGCGCCACCTTGTGAACCGGAGGAACCAGAGCGAGACGAAACGCAGCCAGAAGCGCTGGGCAACCTACAAAACATCATAATAATACATCAGAATGTACGGATAGATTATAATGACACACAAATGTTGTGAGTAGCACAGCACTTCTACTATTCAGTTCATGCGAGGGTGATTCGTTTTTAAAAAGTATCCTTTTAAATCAGCGCGGTTATCGTTAACTTAAACTACAACTAAAACTATTCAAAACTGTTGTTGTGAAATAAAAGTAAGAAAATTAGAAATGTTGCTTTAGCAACTAACTAAAATAAGTAAGTTAATGTACTAAAATAACTAAAGTTAAATCTGAAATAAAAATTAAAGCTATATAGAAATAATGACAAAAACAGACAATAAAAATATCAACTAAAATATAAAAGTAAATCGTAATCCAAAATATATAATATAATATAGGACTTTTCTCAACCCAAGGACACTTGCACTGACAACTCAATTCCCATCCATCTTAAAGCAAATCGTTTTGATATTTGCATATATTGATAAAATTAGTCACTCACTGACAGATGTCCATGTTTTATGGACAAACTGCACACATTAAATATTTAGTTTTTGGACAGATTTCACTTCCATCAAAGACAGTTCCATAATACTTCATAATATATTTCATTAAGAAGTCACAACAAACATGATATAATGCTTAACAAATCAGCAGTTCATGTGCATCTAAATATGAATATATGAAGTTTCACAGCCTTTCTATCTATTTAATATAAACTGAAAAATACTCTGTTAAGCATTACATACATGTTATGCTTGTTAATGTTGTTAATGAAAGGTATTAGAAAGTTTTACACAATATGGCTGCTTTTCTGTATTTTTGCTGTAAGGCAGAGATGAGTGTGAGAGCATCACAATGAATTGTTTGCACAACAAAATCAAACAATGAAAGCAACCAAAAATGACATGGTCTGGAAAATGACGAATACATTTCAGTATTTTCACATGGCATCAAGAATGGAGAAAGATTTTGAACATAGTTCACTTCAAAGGACACAAAGTTACATTGTCAGACTCAATATTATGTTCTTGGGGAAAATAACACATAAGATTACTAAGAATCCTTGACTGGGATCCAAAACAAATTCATTTCCTAGAACTGAAGAACTCGTGTGGACTCCCACCTCAGAGGCTCTGGCCTCTGATCTGAATGCTTCTGATGGTATGGATCTGGAATGAGTTCCATCATCCCCCCCTGCATTTTAAAGCGCGAGAGACAGGTACCTGTGACGTGGAAGTCTGGCTGAGGATCCTGGTTCTGACACACTACATTTGCCTCGTAGCTGTTGTGCAATGAGCGAAAGGAAGGGAGGGGTAAAAGAAAGAAAGAATGTTTCAGTCCAGCAAATAAAGACAAAGCTTGTGGTGACAAGCAGAGACCTATAGCCAGGCCATCAGTATAATCACAAACCAGTAACAACAAAACAAAAGGCAGCAGCAAAATAGGTGGCAATGACAAAAAAAATCTTGCAAGGTGCAAGAAACCTGGCTTTCCACACAGACACCTTCAAACAAATCCACTCAAATTTAGCATGGATCCATTTGATTTAAAGCATGTCTGAAAAGCAAAGCCAGTGTTTCTTGTATAAATTTCATAAGAAGTAAAGTACTTCCAGAAATAAACGTCCAAAGTAACATATTTAAAGGGGGATGAGGAAGTGAGCAAATATTCCAGGGGATTTTGTCAGTGAGGTATATTAAACTGGAACCAACATTTCACAAAATATTCCCCTGTTATAAGCTCAACCGCCTCAATTTAGCAGGACAGTGACCTTCACGGCATGCCCGAAACAATATAAAAAAAGGAAGAGGGGATGCATTACCGATTGTCGTCTAGTGGAAATGCTGACCTCTGAAACAGGACTGACCGATCCAGAAGTATCTGCGTCATCCGTAACGGACCAGAGCGACGCGTCCTGTGAAGATCTGAGATTTAGCTTTGAGATGAATGGATATTATGGACAGTGTCTAATGTTGCTTTTTTTTAGCTGTTAAAACCGAACAAATGGTCGGTAAAAAGATTAATAACTAATGAATGTGCTTGTAGACTAACCTGTCTGTTCCCAGAAGCCTGGAGCTCTTTTTCTAGCAGTTCCAGGTCGGTGGCCACAGCTTTCAGCAGCAGGCGCAGACGGTTCCCGATGACGTGCACTCTCTCCTGGGCCTCCAGACACTCGCTGCCATGTGCCTGCACCAGCAGCTGTCCTGAGAGCTCCTGCAGACTGTCCACCTTCTGCTCAGTCTCCAACAGCTCCCGCTGGATTTGCTGCAGACAAATGTGTGTCAATGTAGTTTCACTTGGTAAAATGAAACATTTGTGTTTCGAATACATTTTTGCCACATTTGGAGATTTTAATAACATTTTGACAATGGATGAACTCAAATTTCCTTAATGGAATGCTGGGTTAAAGTACAGTATATGGCAAAAAAAGCAAGTGTGCACTCTTCTAGGTGCCTTGACTCCAATTAAGACAAATTTTCCCATCCAGACACCTTTTTACATACTGTTTTCAACTTACAATGATGCTGGTTGCTCTATTCTTCATCTCTTATTCTGCATACAGTGTAGGTTAAGCAGGAGGCAAAATATGTATTCAAGCCATATCCTTCCATACCAAAAAGCAGTGACTTCACAGGTACCTTTAGTGCTCTGTAATGAGCTTGAAGTGTATGCCGATCTAGCCCTGATGCAATTGGGATAATCTCATTTCTCCGACGGTCGATGTTTTCCAGCCAGAGAAGAAGACCATGACTCAGCTCATGAAACTCCTGTAGAAAAGCAAAAATTGTGAGAGAATGACAGTATCTGCCTCTGTGCGTTTAATTTAATTACAATACCATTCAAAAGTTTGGAATTGGTAAGATTTTTTTTTCATGTTTTTTTTAAAGAAGTCTCAAGTATTTACTTGATAAAAATATTTTAAACATTATTACAATTTAAAATAACGGTTTCTTTAGGAATATATTGAAAGGAATTACCCTGTATGGCAAAGAATTTTCAGCAGCCATTACTCAAGTCTTCAGGTCACATGATCCTTTGAAATCTTTCTAATATGCTGATTTGGTGCTCAAGACATTTCTTGTTATCATCAATGCTGAAAACTGTTTTGCTGCTTACTACTTTTCTGGAAACATTTATACTTTTTTCGAGGATTCTGTAATGAATATAACGTTTAAAAAACAGCATTTATTTGAAATAGATGTTTGTTGTAACATTACAGATGTCTTTACTGTCACTTTTGATCAATACAATGCATCCTTGCAGAATAAAAAGTATTAACTGTCCAAAAAAAAGAAAAACTTCTTCCAAACTTTTGAACAGTAGTGTAGATGTAGGTGCTGTCTGTGTCGTACAGGACCACTGACATCAGAGCATCCTGAAGTGCTGTTCTCCAATCCTTAAGTGATTTTCCCAGTCGATCCCAGCGTGAGTTCATCTCCTTCAGTTTCGCTTTGAGATCCTGGCTCTCCTCAGAGTCTGACTGGAGTAGTGTGACACTATTTAAGTTGATGGACAGTAATTTGGACTTATGGGAATCCATTGCCTTCTGTAACTCCTGTTGAGACACAAGAGCAAAGCTTTTGTTAGAAATTTGTGTGTTGGTTTTAGAGACTGCATTGTGTTACCAAGAAATTATGTGTAGTTAGGTTCAAATCTCATTTTGATTAATCTCTCTGTTAAATTGCTCTAAAGGGAAGATTCACTTGCAGGATTTGGACTATATACACATGTGTTTTAGTTTGTGTGCAAGTAAAAATAACTGGTGAAATCAGATGCTCTCAGATTCTCTGTATGTGGGTCAGCGGGATGCTGTGGATTTCCTCTGGTTTATTTCTGTTGCCGACATCCTGCCTGATTTGAAATGCCAGTGTGTGTGTGTGTGTGTGAGCAAGACTTGTTTTACAGTGTAGACATGCGAGCAACCCACACATGGAGCTGCCAGTACCAAATGTATCTGTTTACAGCTTGGGCAGAGTTAACTATTATATTTAAAGTAATATGAAATAGTACATTTGTACTTTTAGCAATAAAGCAAACAGAAGCAATGTAATTTTCAATACGTTTTTGGGGATTTCAGGTAACATGAGCACATTGACTCGATAGAAATTTAGAAAAGTTTGACTGTATGCCAATGAGTTAGGCTAATTCACCATGGGTCCTATTGGTATTTCTAATGGGCTTTCTTTAGCAGTTCTTTTTCTTTAGCAATAGCAGTTCTTTATGTTGTAGAACAAGAAAGTCCCTGTGAGTAGTGTTAACCACAGACCTTACCCATAAATTGAAAACTGCTTTTTTATTTAACCCATTAGCTATTCCAGAGGGAATCCATAGCAAAATAGCCTTCGAGTTGGTTCATGAGTAAACAGCCTGATTAGATGTATAACAAGGTCATGTGACAATAATGTTGCTGGTTATGTTGAAATGGTTCAAATATTTTAATTCTATTCTGGGTTTTAGGACTACAAACAAAACAGCTCTAAATCTCATTTGTGATGATTTTCAAAAGCTATGGCCAGTTGTGCAGCCCATCAACAGCATTAAAAGAGAAACACTAAATCACTCAGCAAATACAAACACAAATTCACATGCACAAATGTGTTACTGTGAACCAAGTAGGCAACACAAACCTTGAGTTTTCTAATTCTCTGCTCAATAGTGTGTATATCTGCACTAAGATTTTTCCCTCTCAGTTCTTCTAACTCCGCCTCGGCCTGGCTGAGCCACGCCTCCATGGTGTCCAGGTCAGAGGTCATCTTTTGCAATAGCACCAGGTCTTCTCTCTCTTTGTGATCTGAATCAGCAGACTGGGCCTGGATCAGCTCCCAACGCTCAATGACACCTGAAATATGACAATTACCATAATAGCATCAAATTCAAATATACACGTTACTCAGCAGTTGCAGCTTTCCGTGCTGGACTAACCTGTGCTCTGTGTCTCTGTGTTATCAGGGTTACTCAGGCCTGACAGGTTGTCCTCTTCCTCCTCCAGCTCCCCCTCAACCCTCCTGACCGCTTTCAGACTGCCACGGCAATCATCCATTAGCCTCATCTGTGCAGAGCAAAGAAGCTAATCAAACTTACCGCCACTACAGACTAAACTGACTGAGCGCCACACTGAATCTGTACTCACATAGCCCATGTAAGAGGTGTCGTGGCCACCCATAGTGCCATCTGTCTCCTGGAGGCTGTAGCAGCTGGTGTCCATCATATTGTCTAATAATCGAACTGCTTCACCTGCAGGAATGAATGTAAAGATTAACGTGGGATGTCACATGACCGCCTTTAAAATAAGCATCATTCTGAAATACTGTCATTCTTTGATCACATTGTGAGTGTATAAGGAGTTTTGTAAAGCTTTAAAACATGTTAAGATTTAATCACGTTATTTGCTGAAAATGGAATGTGAACATTATACATCATTTGTTTTATATGCAACGTATTTTCAGTTATAACTGAATTATAAAATATTAAAAGTATCAATGTCAGTGTTGACTGTTACATGTTGGAATGAAAAGGCCAGGGGTCGGCAACCATTTATGCATGACATGCCATTTTTAATTTTTCTGGTTAACCACTGTGCCAACACCCATCCCCTGCCCCCTTTTAATGCATTCTGTATTTATACAGTACATAAACATTTTTAAATGGTACGATAAAAAAACAATTTGATTTTCATCAATTTAAACTTTTTAACTTTTCAAATGTTTCTTGAATGACAGATATACAGTGTGACCGTACTGAACACCACTGTATGTGTGTGTGTGTGACAAGGCCAATGCATTAAAACCGTTCAGTTTAATCACCGTTCTATATTAATGCGCTGCTTTAATTGATGCGCGCGCACACACCACTCGCACACAGAAATCGGAGATTGCGCTGTGCAAAAAGTAACATTCTGAAGCTCATAAACTGGTGTCAGTGGCCACGCGATTTTATAAGCGATACTGACTCGCTACATTATATTTCTCAGCAATGAGGGGGGGTAAAATCAATGTTTTTTTTAACAACTCAGCTTCATTGTTTGTAGAGCGAGACACAGATGCAGACAATTCACACAGCTCTCTCTTTCGCTCTCTCTCAAAATGGCCATATTTGAGAATTTTAGAGAGCATCGTTTGGCCTCACGGAATTACGGAAGTCTAAGCGGCCATGCATTATTTTTTTTTTCCTTTTTGTTTTCTCGTTATAACGACTTAATTTCTCGTGATCTCGTCATAAAAAAAGTTGTTCTCTAAGTTACAACTCTTATTGGCACTATTGACCTGAATATAACTGGGTGTTGTAGGCTATGCTGTATGTCAACTTTACTGTACGCGTTTGGGATAGAACATGAACGACCTCGTGATCGCTATAATCTGTACAGTATTGTTCATTAGGCTACTTACATTTAATTCATTCATAAATGTTAAATGCTTGAATCAATATGACTATTTTGTGTATTAAGTTCTTGCTAGATGCATGAGTTTCACCAAAGCGTTCTGTGTCATAAAATAATAACTCCTTATTAAAACCAAGGTTGACATCACTGCATTCTGTTTGCACCTATATCTTTATTCGTGCATTTTTTAAGTACATAATTGTTAGTTAATAAGCGGGGATGTTCTACAGTAGGACAGGCTTCAACGACATAGTCTATTTGTAATATGCCTCTTTTCCTTATTAATCTTTATTGTTAATCATTAAATGTATATTGATAAGAAATGTGATTTATATGTAAAGTGTATAGGCTAATTTAATTCAGTGATGTTCTACAGTGTTGTAATCTTTTGTGTTTTCTACATTTCTTTGTGGAAACCACACAAACACACACACACACATAAGCTTGTAACGCACATGATATCAGTCACAGCATATAATGACTACTAAAAATTACAAATTATATATAATTTTCTTTCAAATAAAAGGAAAATTGAAAGTGAGTTGAATCCAAGCAGCTCTAAAAGATTTTAGAATAGTTCTGCATCCTGAAGGCGCTCCGCCTGTGTTTGCGGTGTTGCTTTGACCATTTAAACATGCTAATTACACAAACACGTTTAGCGTACTGTCTCTGGAAATATCAACCGTGATTGATCAGCCTTTATTTATGTATTGTAGACGTTATTACTAGGCGAAGCAAAATTTGCTGAAATATCCACGACCTAGGCTACAGTAAGAGCGCATGGTTTATCTGTCCATCAGATGCGTGTCAAAGTTGAGTTCGTTACTATAACAACAGTAGATCAAACAATCATTGTAAAAAATTAAAAAAAACTTTGTCGAGATCACGAGAAAATTAAGTCGTTATAACGAGAAAACAACTCTCGTTATGTCGATATAACGAGAAAATTAAGTCGTTATAACGAGAAAACAACTCTCGTTATGTCGATATAACGAGAAAAATAAGTCGTTATAACGAGAAAACAAGAAGGAAAAAAAAAATAATGCATGGCCGCTTAGAACTTCCGTAGGATATAACTGTCGGTCTTTTAACATTTCTGTCGTAAAACAGTTGACTAACATTAATTCATTTGCAGCTTCATCTTACCTTGCTCTTTCAACGTTAAACTGACGCTTTGCGCTCTGCTTCTGTGAACGGTAAACCCCGCCTACTTTGATTTGATTGATCATCTCAGTCCTTTTGACATTGACAGTGAGAACGTTTACATGGACAACATTAATCCGATTTTAACACGATTAAGACAATAATCTGATTAAAAATCTACCATGTAAACAGAGATTTTTCATTACCTTAATCCATAAACAGAAATCGAATTAAGACATGTGGAGTATTCCTATTTTCGTCGCATTACTGAAGTGCAGTATAGACATGTAAACAGTTAGACCCCGCTGAGGCTTTGATCAGAAGCACCTAGTATGTGCAGCGGTCACGAGAGCATCCGTAGACTAGCGCAAGTTAATTCTCACACTTTAAAGTCCGCATGAAACCAAAATTGACTTTATTTACTTTACTAGTGCACATTGCTAGTCTTGATGTTAAAAAACATTAATAGTGCAAGTTAATCGGCTGAAAAAATGTGTTTGTCTTGGTAATTTTTAATCAAAATCTGAACATTTGCTTCTGCTCTGGAATGGCTGTCCTTCTCTGGTGATGTCAGTTTGATGGCTTGGGCAGAATATCCTTAAACACACACCTCCAACCATTAGTTTGCTATGAGTGAGAGATGAGAGGAGGAGCGCTAAAATAAAACCACGCCCTCTCCTTCCATTTCAGATGGAAATACGTCACTTCACTGAAATAAAGTGGGCAGCAACTTCCGGTTCACGCGGACTTTAAAGGGGTCATATGATGCGATTTCAATTTTTCCTTTCTCTTTGGAGTGTTACAAGCTCTTGGTGCATAAAGAAGATGTAAAGTTGCAAAGATAAAGTCTCAAATCCAAAGAGATATTCTTTATAAAAGAAGAGTCAACCACGCCTCCTAAAACGGCTCGTTCTAACACGACCCACATGTCTACCTCACGATGTGGGAAGATTTGCATAACGCCACAAAGAAAGAAGGCGTAACTTTTATTCTCGCTGTAGTATTGTTGCTGCCGCAATGTCGTGAACAGAACAGTGAACACTAAACCCCGCTCCTTTGATTTGTGTCAACTCTCAGTCATTTGACATTGCAGTGAAGAACGTTACAGGACAAACATAAACGATTGAACAACGATTAAGACAATATTTCGAGTAAGAATTACCATGTGACAGAGATTTGATTACCTTAATCCAGCTAAAGTTATACTCGAAGTAAACACAAATCGAATTAAGACGTGTGGAGTATTCCTATTTTAGTCGCATTACTGAAGTGCAGTATAGACATGTAAACAGTTAGACCCCGCTGAGGCTTTGATCAGAAGCACCTAGTTAATCTACCTATCTCTCAAATGGACCATTGACACTATCTACAATCCCAATTAGGAGTGTCAATGGTCCATTTGAGAGATAGGTGGCAGTAAGGCACTTATAAGTCTGCGATCCGCCGTAAAGCAAGAAGAAGACGCGTCACCCGCCGGCTATCGAGGACGCGCTCAGTACAGTTCAGACATTGCAGTGCATCAGAGGTAAAAAAACTATATAAATACTGTTTAGTTTATTGCACAGACCGATCGTTTCGTGTCTTTACACATCAATGTATCGTCACGAGCCGCAGGGTTTAATTTGGTTTTGTTTGTGTATGTTTTTTTTTTACTCTCAAAGCCGTGATTCCCATTCACTTCCATTATAAGACTGACAGACTGCAACGGTTTGAGTTAAAAATCTTTGTTTGTGTTCTACTGAAGAAGCAAAGTCACCTACATCTTGGATGCCCTGGGGGTAAGCAGATAAACATAAAATTTTCATTTATGGGTGAACTATCCCTTTAATTAACAATCTCACATGAACTATTTCCACTGGACTACACTTGGAATCTCTTGTTTTTCTCATCAAATTCTCTTTTGGTTTATTTTCATATAGGTGCTTTAAAAGTTTTTTTTTCTATTAATTTCTCATCTAATGCCGATTAGTATTGTTTGATTTGAAAAAGATTTTAAAGTTGGAAAACGCAATAGACCAGATCTGTCAGAATTTTTGCCATGCATTTTTTAGAATTCATGCAATAGTGCAGTACATGCAACACGATAGCATGCAGTGTAGTTTAGCATTAATTTAGCATGCCATAACTTATTGCCTACCAGAGGAGGACCTCAATGTGTTTTCTGTTAATTTTATATAAGCTTCAGGGCTCTCAGGAATCACTACATCTGTGGAAAAGGAGATATACAACATAACATACCAACAGTTTACAGAGAAGACCTGCTCAGGGTGGTGGACACTCAGGTGGAGCATTATCTTATGAACATCCTTCAGGTAAAACACACTCACCTGTAAGTGCTGCAGTGGCCAAACACAGTAACTCCTCATCCTCATCTTTTTGTCTGCCCCGTTGTGCAGACATGGTATGGCCCATGGGGTCCAGGTCATAGTCATGGTCCCATTCCAGAGGGATGGAGTCTACACTGGCAGGGGTGTCCCGGCCGGAGCCGTTTGTACGAACAGGAGCAGTGCCAGCTGAAGATGGTCTGCTAGATGTCTGGGACATGGTACCATCCTCACCCCACTGAAGGTCTGAGAGGTCACCTGACTCGAATTCACGATCTGAGCCTTCACACTCATCATCGGTTAGCTGCAAATGAGAGGTAGCATAAAAGTGAGAGCCACCTTTACACAGGCAAAGCAAAAGCTGAAACAAACAAGAGTGTATGCATGTCTGAGGTTGTGTCTTACCGGCAGGCGTGTGAGTTTCCGGTAGTAGCGCTCCACCCGACCAAACACCTCCCTACAGTATCTTTGCAGCTCATCCAACTCCTCCTCTATGACAGCAGCATCCAGAGGCTCACTCTTCTCCATCAGCACCTCCCCCTGCCCAAACACACTCTCCATCTTCCCCATGTTGAGACTGATCTCCTGCTGGAACGCCTGTGATGCACAAGTGTTCACAAGTAAATTGACAAGTAATTTTGAATAAAATTTAAAATTAAATGTTCAACAGAACAAGTAAAAATAATTCTGCTTGAGCGTTTCCTAGGTCTAAAATACATATCATGCATGATAGTGAATTGTCAATGTATAAAACTCTACAGAATTTTTTTTGGCTATAATGAATATTCAAATTCACACTCAAATATCCTTAAACATTTGCCTGTCTGGTTTAAGAAAATGCATTTCCATGCATTTATTTTGACTGGACAGTATAAGGACAGACTGGAAATAATGGATAAGGACTGGGACTCAAACTCAATTCTCCCCTAAGCACTGCTGTGCCATATGTTGGAGTGCTGTCCACAAGGCTATAGCTTTTACATGTTAATAAAAAAAAAAAAAAGTAAATTATTCATGAATGCTCACACAGCCCTTACCTTTAGTTGTTTGATCTTGGCCTGAACGTCACACTCTGAGAAATGCTCGATGTTGGTGAGCTGCAGGTCCATCTCAGTCAGCCATACCAGAATACAATCTCGGGCTGTTTCAAACTCCTCTCGCTGACCAATAAAATGCTGCAGGACAAAATAAGAACAAGTAAATTAATCATGCTACTTTGTAGTTTAGGTTCTGCATCAACAGTGATTCTTACAGAGGTTCTGAATATATAAGTATATACACAGTAAGTTATTACTTCAGACTTCAGTGTCACTTGATTCTTCAGAAATCATTCTAATATGCTGTTTTAGTTAATTTCCTATTATTTCAAAGTTGAAAATATTTGTGCTGCTTAATATTTTTGAGAAAACAGTAATTTATGTTTTTCTCTGGATTCTTGGATGAATAGAAAGTTGAAAAGAGCAGCTTTGAAATAGAAATATTTTGTAACATAATCAATGACTTTACTGTCGCTTAATACATTTAATGTGTCCATGCTGAATAGTTTATAAAAAAAATGTATTTCTTTAAAAAAAATCTTAATGACACCAAACTCTTGAATGGTAGTGTATATGATATATAACTGATAATATATCACCTTGAGTCTGCGCAGATGCCAGCTACTCTCTCTGTAGTACATCCCAGCGTCGGTTCCCATCATGCACCATTTGTCGTAGATGGCAGGATGAGTCTGTGCGGTTCTCACGTGCCAGCCTTCGATACTGCTTATTGATTAGCTCCAGCTGGGTCAGACACTCCTGTACCTGCCTCTGAAACGCCTGTGATTCAAATTACACCATTACATTGTGCAAACAAAATCTTAAGGGCCAGTTTTACTAAACAGGGCAAATTAGCGCGAGAGTGCAATTCCAAAACAGCGACGATGGGAAGGGAAATTTCTGCGGGTGATTTACTAACAATGCGCAAATTAAAGAACACAAACGCAACATCTCATTTACATATCGACCAACGCAATATACCAAGCGCAGCGCAAATTAGCATAGTTGCGAATAAACAAAGAAGTAAATAAGCTACAGCACGTTGAAAAGAACGGAGGCCAAAAAATGAAGGGTTGCAAGAGGTTTTGATATAACTGCTATTGCGTGACTCCTAGATGAAGGTTCCAAGTCGTCTTTTATTTCCTGAAGCAAATAAAAAATAACATGGCTTGGCAAACGATATGTTCGGATTATGTGTTCATTCCAAATAAATTAATACGTGTGAAAAAATCATCTCCCTTCTTCCAAGCGTTCTTGTTCTCTGCGGGGCTCTCTAGCAACATAATGCAAAATATTTAAGACATGCTTTTTTTGGGCAAATAATTGCGCAATGCCAGTAATTTGGACGAGCACAAACGTGAGTAAACGCGTTGAGGTAATTCATTTGAATACTCTCCTCCCATAAATTTTTCGTCTGAAAGGGAAACTCCTAGAAATGCATATTCAATAAGGTCAGGGGCAAAAATAACTGTCCACGCCTTTTCAGCGCTAATTCGTCACTGCGCGTCTTTAGTAAATCCGACAGTACTATTTTACGCCAAGACGGTTTGCGTAGCGCAAGTGTTAGTAAACTGGCCATAAATTCACAACACAACTGGGAAAACTGAAAACTACAATTGGTAAGGTGCAATAGGTGATTCTTTAGAAACATTTTTTGTTATGCTGTTTGAACGTCTCTTCACTTCCCGTTAGCAATCATTAAGTTAAGTGGTCTAGATGTATTTGTCTGTATTTATATATTCTGTGGAAGGCGTTGGATCAAGAAATGTTTGTCCAATCAAAACGCTCGGTTTGAGCATTTTAATATGCTTTCCTACCTGCCTGCCAATGTATGTATTAGCATACCTCTGCGCACAGGATACGTCATCAGCGCGTTCACGCACACTGTGCAGACAGAGCGAGAATGGCGATCTTCCTTCCTGGTATTGTAGTAAAGTTTTCTCACTGGTGAATGACACATAATGTAGCCCAGCAGTTAATCCAGTCCTCACGCCAGCTCGTTAGAAGTGAGCTACGTGTGTAAGGATAAAACGAAACTAGATACTTTGATCTCCTGAGAGGCAAACAATGCACTGGCATCTTCAGGACACCCCACAGAGGGGTGGTGCGGGAAACGTCTCTCTCACATATGCATCTGTGCCTTTTCATCTCCTCTCTCCACTGGATTCACTCAGAATGGTCAAGAATATAATGTTATATATGAATGCAAATAAGATTTACAGTAATGTTTGGTTTCATTGGAATAGTTTCAGGGCAAGTGGTACAATGGTCTTAACCTTACTAAAAGATAATACAGATCCTAAAAGTTAAGAGAAACTTTGATCACAGTAGAGAGCAATCTCATGCAAATTACCCATTGAGGTGTAGACCACCTAGGTCTGGCACCTGGCTCAATGCAAATTCCAATTGTTTGAACAGGCCTCCATTTGGAGGATGTTTTTCTTAGTTTTGTATTTAAAGGAATGCAGCAAAAGGGTCAGCGCGATTCTGTAGCCAGAAAGCCCATAGTGTGAAGGTGTCCACAAAATTCACACTATGTATTTTTCACACGAAGTCAGGTATGCATCTTACTCTTAGATTCATCTTTGAGAATTTTGTTTTGTATTGATTTGATATCTTTGAATTGTCTGTGTAATTGGCATAATACATATTTACCTGTCTGATAATAAATTGTTACATTTGATTCATTCTGATTACTCTGAAGTTATTTTTCAAGTAGATTAAGTGAAGGCAGGGTTAAGGGATACTAAATCTCAGGTTAGATGGAGCATGGGCACATCAGGTGAGATTATAGGTTTCTGACTAACCGCTTGACCTTAATTTAAGTTGTACTCAGTTACGTTAACCATGTGTATGATTTCAGCTTTAATTAAGTTGAACGTGGTTATACTAACTATCGGGGTCTAGACAACGGGTTCTAGAAGAACCGCTGATTAATGTCTGAGCATTACATGGGTAACTGTAGGGGGCTAAACAAGCCTACTATTTAAAGTAAATAGTATTAGCCATAAACCTCTGAATAAGGATTAGAATGGCGAGTTTTGTGATCGTGGAGCTCACGCATCGGCCGGCGTGAGGCATCCTAAGCGACATAGATTACTAATGAACGAGAAAAAATGCACAAAGTAAAGAGTTAATTAGGACTAATCGAATGTAAGAATAACAGAGACGACAAACAAACCAATGTGCCTTTCAACCTAAATAGAATTCAGATATAAAATGGAGTCAGGATTGATTAAACCTAAATTGAAATAACTCTGCGCGCTGAAAAAGACGAACACGCACGAGACCTAATCCGACACTGGATACTTCGTTGGCCAGGTGCCGCGGACTTTACACGGGCATGAACTGGCTCCGATCGAGAGATCCCACACAGTGTTCATTGATCCTACTCCTGAGCGGGGGAAATCCGTTGGAGTTTACTTCACTTCGGAACATGGGCTGGAATTGGGAACTGCTGATGTAGCGGTTCCCAATTCCATGTTGTCTCTGGTATTCTGGTCTGTGAGCGTAAATGCGTTAAGGGGGCGTGGCTTTGGACAGCGATTGCAGGGAGGGTGGGACGTTCGCTTTCAGTGTGATCAGGCTCAAGTTAGCATTTTCCAAGATCTCCTACTGCACCTTTAAGTGCGTATTTAAAAGAAATAATGGTTTAGCATTTGTTTTAGTCATCAATGACATTTTACAGATTGCAAAAGACTAAAGGTTAAAGTAGACTGCACTGTCGCCACTGGATGCCAGCAGTGCTTTTTTTTTCTTTCCCAACAGTATTCTTGTTACTTATCTGTCTTTTTGTATTCAGGCCCTATTCACAATTATCCTTTTGACTCACTACCTCAACCTTATTAACCCTCTCTGTGGATCTCGGAGTACCTCAAACTTCTTGAGCTCCTCTTTAGCGATGGTGTACAGCACTCCAGAGGAGTTGGGGAGAGCTGCTGTCCTCTCTGACACTTTTAGCCACTCTTCAAAACGGGAGTAATCATCCAGAAACTTCTGCCACAACCTCCATGTCTCCTCAATCCTGCAAAAACGCATACAGTGAATTTCAAACACATATACTGTACAGTCCAGTATATCTACTTGGAAATATAATTTTACAGTATCATCTAGGGGGCTTACTAAAAAAAGACAGCTGTTAAACAGTTCATCATGTGCTGAAGTCAACTCTGAGTCATCTGGCATGACACATGCTCTCACACCTGTTCCTCTGGTGGCCTGATTCAACTTTAACTATACTAAATAGCTCATTTTCAGCTCACAAATACATTTTTCTTACCTTTACAGAATTCAATTCGTGAACTGCAGTCTTCATTAGTATATACTGTTCAAACATTTGGGATTTAAAAAAAATGTTTTTCAAAGAAGTTTCTTATGCTGCAAAGCTGCATTTATTCCTGTGATGGCAAAGCTGATTTTGGTGCTCAAGAAAGACTTACTATTATTAATGTTAAAAACGGTTGTCATGTTTGATCACCTTAAAGTATCCTTGCTGAAAAAACTATTTTCTTTTTAAAAAAACCTTACTGAACCCCAAACTTTTAAACAGTAATGTACTTTTACACAAAAACCAAGGTGTACATTTTCCAGTGCATCAATTTAATTATGAATCACACACAGCACACTCACTTAAGCCTTCTCTCCATGGCAATAGCACAGATGTTTCTCCAGCGGCGATCGAGGCCACGTGTGGCCTGCTGGATGGATTCACACTCGGTCTCTGTGGCACAGGCGTCACAGTCGTGCAGCAGCACCTCACACAGGTTCAGCACTGATGCCACACCTGTGCTGTGCTTCTCGATGTCGCGCTGCAGATCCTGCACAGAGATAGTAGACTTCTACTGAGCTTCTCACGACATCTGACATTTTAATCATCTTGGCTGTTTCTATTTCATTTCTGTTTATTAGGCAGAGGAGCTTGTGGTCATGCATTTCTCTACAAATGTGTTTCATCTTGTTGCATCATCAGTTCTAAAAATGTTTGCTTAACATTGCTTCTTTAGAATGATAATTTGTCTCTGATGCAGAAAGAGGCTGATATGTGCTGGCTGTTGCTGGGTAAAGTGAGGATACATTGTGCTACTGAAACAGTAAGTGGGTCATTGACTGAGCCAGAAGTCATCACGTTCTTATTTTGACTTTTCACCAGGGCTTTTAAACTCTTATTTTTACTTGCAGATATTTAAATACTTTTTAATACTAGTTTTCAATATATACTAAGAAATGTTTGTGTGTTTGTGCAAAATTACTTGTTTACTGAGCTTTCCTAAGACTTACTATACTGACAGACTTTTATGTAACCATATGTAAATTCATGTCGTTTCTGTGTGTGTGTGGGTTACCTGTTGCTGGTTGAGTTTTCTTTGGATCTCATGTGAGTCACAGGTTTCATAGACGATGGGTCGTGAGAGTTCAGTCTCAATGTGAGCCAGCCAGGAGCGCAAACTGCTCATGTTCTTATCTAGCTGCTGCACAGCCACCAGTGTCTCCCGCAACTTCTTTACCCTACAGATCCCAGAGACAAGAGAGACAGAGGCAGAGTACAGAGATTGTATTAACAACACATTATGCGAAAAGTGTAATTAATCTGCAAGTGTAATTAAGCTATATAAACCAGGACTGTGCAGTGCAAACATCTTAATGTTTAGTCAAAGAAACGTGAGATCGGAATGAAATTTGCCTTTCAAGAATAATTATCGATTTGTGAACAAGGACTTTTATACTATTGATGTCTTTCGATAAAATATCATTTTAAGATAGACATAGCTCAAAACAAAGACAAAAATACTTCCGATAGTTTATTATTATAGATATAAATTGTAATAAAAAAAAAAAAAAAAAATCATTATTAATAGTAATGTATATTAAGTTAATATATTAATATAATAATAGTTTAATAATTATTTACTTCATTTATATTCGTCAACAATACATTTATTCTGAATATCAGTTACTGGACATTTAAAGAAAAATATTTAGTATCGCAACTGCCATGAAAATACAAAATCAGTTCATCTCTACTTTCATCAGCATAATTAGCTAAAAATAATGCTTAAACAATGATACTGCTTATAATAGCATAGCAACATGATTCTCTAGCATCTATTAAATGTTTTCAGTGTAAATATAAACATATAGTTTACATATATATATCTAAGTAAAGCATTTGCATTACATTGTCCAATTTCAATAGTAGAATTATGAAGTGACTTTGTCTCTTGTTAACTGATGTACTGTAAGGTCAAGGTGTCTTGCATATATAACAATATAAGCAGAGGTAGAATGCAATCCAATGGTGTCAAGAGTTTCCTAGAAATCCTGAATGTGCCTAAAAATATAGAATCACATGCTCAATGCAGTGCCACTAACACACACTCACATGCAGACCAGCATAGCATGTTTCAGCTGTGCCATCATTCCAGATCTAGATCTCAGAAAAATGTCTGATCTCAGACTGGATGTGAAGCAAAGAGCACAGATGCAGACTGGACACATTTCAACTTCTGCTAACTTTGATTGAAACTTTGGTGTATGCTTTAGGCAGTTAGCTAAAACACAGACATTGTTTGACCTGGTGAGATAAAGCCCTCATGTAACCCTGGTATGTGAACGGTTCAGTGTGACTGTGCTTCAAGCTACATTCCTAAAGCACAAAGTCACACTGAAACTGAACCCACCGCAACAGCAACAGAAGGTCAACAAATACAGCATGTTATAACCATTTTCATGATATAAGAATTTAACCAACCAAAATTTTCAGTAAAATTATTAGGCAATCACATATGTGAAGCAATGACAGCTTCACTTAAGCATCTCAAACTACATATTTCACCCACAAAAACTAATAAAATACATTTCAGACACTTCGCCAAAGACTTGTCTAAGTATGACAGAAAATACCACATTTCATTGAAACTACAACCGCATTAAAGTTAAATTGCATTACAAGAGAATCTGTAATATGTAAATGATAAGTGGATAAATGTTTTCCTGCCTGTTAATGTCGCAGTCACACTCTGGCAGATCTGAGTCCTGTCCAGGGCTTCCTGCCATGTTATCAGTGCCCATATCCAGCACCATTGGGCCTAATCTTCTCGATCAAGTGTCCCAGAAGAAAGACAAACTTCCACCCTATCAAAATTCCCCTTCTCTTTCGTCTGAGCAACAAAGTGACCAGGCTTTCTCTAGTCCCCAGGTTAGTGTGTGGGGTATGTGGGGTGTCTGAGCATGTGTGTGTGTGAGAACTGTTCTCAAGTGCAGGCATGAGCAGCTGGGAGTGACAAATACTGCTGTGGCTAAAATAAAATGACAGTCATTAGCATGTGGTGATCAGAGGACTGGAATGTGTTGTCTGAAATTTGTATTTTTATTTATTAAAATTAAAATTAAATATTAAGAGAAAAAAATTAAGAAAGTGCTAAACAATAGCAAGATTTCTTTAGTTTTAAAGAAAAAACTTGTCTTGTTTCTTTTTATAGTAGTCTATTATTGTTGATGATTTTTGTGATTGTTAAATCAGTGTTCATACTCCACTGTCTTATTATTTACAGCATAGTTCTAACCTTTGTTGAAACCAATTACCAGTTCCAATTGAGTATTCAATATAAATTTTATTCATTTCAACTCATTTACTCACTTTACCCATTTAAAAGTAAACTAAACAAAAGGAAAATAAAGTAACAATGAAATTATCTTTGTGCAAGAGCACAACATCAGTTGTTGCACAGGTTATATTAAAGGGGTCATATGATGTTGCTAAAAAGAACATTATTTGGTGTAATGAAATGTGTTTATGCGGTTTAAGGTTAAAAAAACACATTTTTTTCCACATACTGCACATTATTGTTTCTCCTCTATGCCCCGCCTTTCTGAAACGTGTCGATTTTTACAAAGCTCATCGGTCTGAAAAGTGTGATTTTTGTGATTGGCCGAATACCTCAAGCGTGTGATGGAAATGTTACACCCCTACCATACTGTGATGCTGTGTCTGGCTGGAGCGACGAGACAAAAACATTAAAACCCATTATAAATGAGGCATTTGTTGCATCCAGTGGGGACATAATTACGGATTATAATGACTTGTACTGTCTTTTTACACGTTGCATCGCGCCGCATAAACATAAAACCATGTCTGCATTTGTGATCGGAGAAATGACAAACAACAAGTGCTACTCTACACTGCTCAAAACTCGCGTTTGAATCGTCAGTGGCAAATTCTTTAAATATGAAAACGTACTTACAGTCTGTGAGTCAGAACAGCCGGCATTGTAGTCTATTCTCCCAGGATCAGGAAACAGTCCTCCATAAAATGCGCTGCACACTAGGGGTTCTGATTTTTTGAAGTCGACTTTTATGTGATGAAAGTCGAGTCGAAGTCGACTAGTTGCTGATGACGTCATTAATGAACAAATAAGTCTGGAGCTGTGATAAACACCTTGTGCACAGCTATGGCATATGACACAGCGCTGCCCACATGGCTATTGCTCCTATCACAGCTTTTTTATCAGTTCTTTTGTCTTTGGGTCGTTATATTTCTCACAGATTTCTGCTCGTTCTAAATCAGATACAGATGAAGTAGCACAGTAAAGATTACATTTATATGAATGCATTAGTTCGAACCTCCGCGTTTCTCTCTACTAGTAGTGAAGCTGTGGAATTTACTAGTTATTAAGAAATATATGCTTGAACTTTTCAGTTTCTAAGCTATTTTATTGAAAAAGCATTGAAGTCGACTAGTCGATTAGTCTGTGCAACCCCTACTGCACACATCTGAATATTTGGGTTGAACTGTTCTGGAACAGTGTTGTAAATACAACTTAACCACTGATTTCTAGTCGTGTCCTCTTTTGGAAGGCCAAACAAAATAGTTTCACTTCCACAACGAAACACACAGCGTCTCACACGGCGGGCTTGAGTGAGCGGCGGCCGGCGGATTCGACGAAGGAGCATCTGGAGGGCTTGCGGCAATCACATGTGATGACCCCGGGCCGGACTCCACTTCGTCCACGGTGAAAGCCGACCTGGCGGTCCACAGAGCGAAGTTGAAATGTATTCCTCAGCGACCAGCACGGATCAGCTCCAGGCATGACGAAGCGGATATCGTCCTCTTTTGGAAGGCCAAACAAAGTAGTTTCGCTTTCACAACGAAACACACAGCATCTTCACGACATGGCGGCAGCAACAATACTACCTCGGAAGAAATTTTACACTTCCTTTCTTTGGGTGAACATTTGGGCGGCGTTATGCAGATCTTCCCACATAGTGATGTAGATATTTGGGGGTGTGTTAGAACGAGCCGTTTAGGTAGGCATGGTTAACTCTTAAATTTTATAAAGAATATCTCTTTGGATTTGAGTCTTTAGTCTTTGCACTTTTACAGATCTTCTGTATGCACCAAGAGCTTGTAACACTCCAAAGAGAAAGGAAAAATTGAAATCGCATCATATGACCCCTTTAAAAAAATGTAAATTGGGAAATACAAAATGACTAAAATAGAAATACAAAATATTTTGGGGACAAATTTGTAAAGTGAGTTAAACTTCCTTTTAAGGATATCCTCATTAGTATAAATAGTATTAAAAAAAAGTAAATAAGAGTTTTTATTTTAATTGTAAAAATTCATAAAGGGGTCATATTATGCGATTTCAATTTTTCCTTTCTCTTGGAAATGTGTTACAAGCTCTTGGTGCTTAAAGAAGATATGTAAAGTTGCAAGACTAAAGTCTCAAATCCACAGAGATATTTTTTATAAAAGTTAAGAGTTAACCACGTCTACCTAAAACGTCTCGTTCTAACACTCCCCCACATATCCACCTCACTATGTGGGAAGATTTGCATAACGTCACCCAAATGTTCACGCAAAGAAAGAAGGCGTAACTTTTATTCTCGCTGTAGTATTTTTGACGCTGCAGCCATGTACGCTGTGTGCTTCGTTGTGAAAGCGAAACTACTTTGTAGGATGATATTCACTTCGTCATGCCTAGAGCTTATCTGTGCTGGTCGCTGAGGGAATACTCCACTTTCACTGTGGACAAAGCTGAGTCCAGCCCGGGGTCGTCACATGTGGTTTGCCGCTCATTCGTCGCATCCGCCGGGCGCGCTGTTCTCGACTCCGCTGCCTCAGCTCACTCTATCCCAGCCTCAGCGCACGCTAAGCTGGGGCTTCCCCTCACGCTAGCCCGGCCTCAGCACACGCTAAGCCGGGCTTCCCCTCACGCTAGGCCGCTGTGTTTTCGTTGTGAAAGCAAAACTACTTTGTTTGACCTTTCCACAAGAGACACGACTACAAATCAGTGGTTAAGTTGTATTTACCACACTGTTTCCAGAACAGTTTAACCCAAATATTCATATGTGTGCAGCACATTTTATGGAGGACTGTTTACTGCTCCTGGGAGAGTAACGTTAGACTAAAATGACGGCAGTTCTGACTCACGTAAGTACGTTGTCAATTTAAAGGATTTGCCACTGACGATTCAAACGTGAGTTTTTTTTGGGCAGTGTAGAGTAGCACTGGTTGTTTGTCATTTCTCTGATCACAAATGCAGACATGGTTTTATGTTTATGTTTACGCGGCGCGATGCAATGCAACGCAAAGTGTAAAAAGACAGTATGAGTCATTATACTCAGTAATTATGTCCCCACTGGATGCAACAAATGCCTCGTTTGTATGGGTTTTATTAATGTTGTCTTCGTCACTCCGGCCGTGACACGGCATCAACAGTATGTGAGGGTCGTAACATTTCCGTCACGCTTTGAGTGTTCGGCCAATCACAACGCACTGGATCGCTGGCCAATCAGAGCACACCTCGTTTTTCAGACTGATTAGCTTTGTAAAAATCGACGTGTTTTAGAAAGGCGTGGTATAGAGGAGAAACAATAATGTACTTTTTGTGGAAAATAATGTGTTTTTTGAACTTTAAACCGCATAAACACATTTCATTACACCAAATAATGTTCTTTTTAGCAGCATCATATGACCCCTTTAAGTTTTCTGTCAGGGTTGGTTATAGTATTTATGACTAACTACATATAAAAACAATATAAGTTGGAATGCCATGCATTTAGAAAGGCAACTAAATGTGTGTAAGAGAAAGGGTGTGTCAGTGTGTCTTTATTTGAAATATGTTTGCTTGTGAACAGTGTGGATACTTTCCTGAGAGAAAAAAAAAAAAAAAAAAAAAAAAAAAAATCCTCTGCAGTTAGCTCTTTAATTGAATCCAAATAAAAGCATGTCAATCTATTACACTTCGGGAAAACTCAAGACAGCAGCTGTCGCACAGAGCTAATGCACATGAGTGAGAGTGCGAGAGAGAGAATGACACTCTCACACACTGGCCACAGTGAAATCAACACCATACGTGAGAAGCTTTCAGTCCTGACTGCAGACAACTCCACATTACCAGTCATATCCAGAGACACCATGGTGCCATGTTTAAGATGCTGGTGCAAAATATTTCCTTTCGACCCTGGCTGAACTGGCTGATCTTTCAGGAATTTATTTTTTAATTTCTGAATTAAAACATTCTTTAAAAAAAAAAATCTTTGGACTTTTGTTCTATAAAAGACATAAAAGGCACAACAACTGTAACTGTAAATGTAACAGTCGTACAACAATGTACAACAGTGGTTCCCAAACTTTTTGCAGCTTGCACCCCTTTCTAGTGTTTGACACATGTCAAGCACCCCCACCACCGTGCTCCGGTTAAACACCACATTTTTTACTGCAATACAAGTATAAATACAAGTATTCACTGTATACAGGGCTTGACATTAACTCTTTTGCTCACCAGCCACTGTGGCTAGTGGTTTTCCAAAATGACTAGCCACTCAGCATTTTCACTGGCCACAATTTTGTTGCTGGAAAATTACATTTTATATGACTAAAGTTACTGCATATTAAAATATATTTGAATTGATTTCCAGGTCATCTTTGGACTATTTAAAGGGCATTTTTCCCTAACCGTATTAAATGCATGTGTCATCTTTCATATCAAATTCTTACATTTTATTAATAATTACACTTAATATAATAGGACTCTATAGGGCTGTTACCAATCAAATGAAATCAGTGTTAACAAAACCAAATTTTCCACTGCTGGAGAAACAGAAGCAGCTGAAGTGGCATTTAGATGCATTTACACAGACAATTTAATGAAGCTGAAATGTAGCATGAATGCATTAACACTGCAAAATTACAACAGCATAAATAATGCTGTGAGCTTAGTGTTTTACATCAGGTTTTTTATTTACAAATATGAAAAGTTGTAAAAAAAAAAAAAAAAAAGTTTACTTTTTAAATTTAAAGTAACCCCCAGCCAGGTGGCAGCAGTAACTGTCGGAAATGAGGAGTCATTGAGGCATTCAAACGATTCGTTCAAACGGCTGATTCATTCAAGAATGAAGCAAGCGCCTGTCTTTATGAATGGACCACTGAATCATTGACTCAAATTATTAATTCAAAAATGCGAATCATTCAGTAGCCTAACGAAACACTGCTGACGCTGTGTGTTGCTCAGAGATGCACGACAGTTCTGCTGCTAAGTTTGTTTGGAACTATTTTCGTTAAACAAATAGAGCAAAAACAGTCACATTTGACATTATTGTACTAAAATATATGCCCTAAGTCACTTAATATTAACTACTCTTTTGAAGTCTTGTTTAAAATCAATGTTGAATTTACAATCATACTGATTTTCGGGGAAAACTGCACTCTCTTAGTCGTGTCATGTTAATTAATTAGGCTAGGCTTTATGTAATAAATATAAAAACTAAAAAAATTTTACCGCAGTATGTTTCTTCTGTGTGCAGTTGTGTTCATTTGTTTCGATTTCTCCATGAGAGTGTTGTCTCACGTGAGTCTCAACTGCCACGACCTTGTTACTATTGATTATCCATTATGAATTGCCGTTTACACCAAGTGTAATAAAATCAGAATCATTCTCGCCGAAATTTTGGTGCTTCCCTAATTTGATGTTTTAATTAGATTAGATTAGTTGTCCGGTCGGGCAAGTAAAATTCTCTTTCACTTGCCCCTTCAAAAAATGCATACAGATCATCAAAAGCATTCTATAGCGCACCCCTGCTGGTCGGTCTGTGCACCCTAGGGCATCCCAGTTTGGGAACCGCTGATGTACAACAATAGGTACAACGTCATGCAATATCATTTGAAAGACTCACCTAGCTTCTATAAGGTCAAGCAGATGCTGCCAGCGCTCATTGACTTTGCTGAGTTTGTATTGGATTTCTGCAGCTTTGCTTTCATGGCTGGCCTGAGCCAATCTCTCCCCCATCTGTTCCAGCTGATGCTTGTTCTCCTTGGCCACTGAGATCTCTTCCTGATAGTCCTGAGAACAAAGAGATTACATGTTTTTTTAGCTGAATACAAGAATTTGGGTGGATTGTTTTTCACATATTCACTGAAATAAGTAATAAGAAAAAATACGTTTTAGAGATACGTTTTAGTGTTCAGTGGGATGATTATTTATCAATTTCTTGATTTCATTAGAAACAAATATGTTGTGATTGTGTG
Source organism: Sinocyclocheilus anophthalmus (assembly GCA_018155175.1). Classification (NCBI taxonomy): domain Eukaryota; kingdom Metazoa; phylum Chordata; class Actinopteri; order Cypriniformes; family Cyprinidae; genus Sinocyclocheilus; species Sinocyclocheilus anophthalmus. The sequence continues at coordinate 181,527 of JADLZN010000418.1, forward strand.
TTAATTTCACCTTCCTGAGTTTCTCAATCATCTCCTCAATGCTGATGTCACCGTTCTGTGAGACCTTGCTCTCCATTTGTGTGAGCCACTCACACAGCTCTTTGTTCTTCTCATTGAACACGGCCCACTCATTCAGCCTCTCGCTCACCTGCTGCCTGCGCAGGGACAGCTACAGGGATGACAGACAATGATTAAGAGATCAAGAACTCTGATTCAACAACAGCATTAATTCTCTGTAAGTTTGTGAGTGAATGCAAAACTCAATCTTTATCTATTGAATTTAACTATTTTTTTAAGTTGCTCAAAATTCAAATCAGTGCATCCCTTTATATATTCAATATCTGACTTAATGAAAACTTGCAGTTTTTTTATCAACTGTAATGTACTGTAAAGCCTCCACGTCTGAGCTTGTTCCCACTGCTTCTGTCACATGAAATGCCTGTGCTTATGGCAGACAGCTGTACATAGAATGTGTTATGGTGTAAAACAAATGCAAAGGGACAGACTGATGTGTATGTGTGTACCTGGTGACAAGTCTCCTCCCACTGTCTCTGGAGTAATATAAGTCTTTCCTGTAGGATTGTGAGGTTATCTGCACTGAGGCTGCTGGAGAGAGACTCCCTCAGAATACACAGGCCGGCTACATCATCAGCCCAGCCTTCAATACTGCTCTCCAATTCCTATCACACACAAACACATACATTCATGAACATGAACACATCAGAAATAAAATTATAAAATAAAATGTAAGATTTAAAAATAAAATACATACAATTATATACAATAAAATATAAGAAAATTAAGTTCAAACTGTAACTGTTGAAAATAAAATTTCAGGACGTTGTTAAAATTAAAATAAAGAAATAAACATACAAAACTTCCATGGAAAAATGTAAAAATAAAATAATAAAACTTCAATGGGAGGATATAGTTAAATTAAAGTTCAAATTGAATCATCTAAAACTAGATTCAAAAGGTAAATATTGCTAAAAAAAAAAAAAAAAAAAAAAGAGAAAAATACAGAAAAAAATGAAATTTAACAATTTAATAAAAGGCAAAAGTAAATAATTATAATTTAAAAATACAGTAATTGTTAAACGTAAAAAATGTTTTTATTTGTTAAAAAAATTTTTTTTTCCCTGTCCTGAACCACCTACCAAGCCAAAATAAAATTAAATATTTACTAAGACTGCTGGTTACATTTATCTAAAACAGAAGAATATTGACTGCACATATTCTTCCCCAACACACAGTAAAAACCAAAAGTCCTTAATTGCATTTGTATTGATATTTGTTGATACTGATATCTCTGCTGGCATTCACAGCAAATTACACTGTATAATCCTAATATAGAGACTGTATGTGACTTACAGATAACAACGGTCGACAAGACATTAAGCACACAATAAACGCATAAGTGATCTCTGTATCGAGAAATAATTTGAATAGAAAAAAGCTGTGTTTTTTCAAAATTTTTTTTTTTTTTTTAAACAATTTGTTTTGCTGTTAAAAAAGCTTCTTTTTTTTTGCTTGCTGCGGTAGCACTTCTTATTAAAGCTCAGCGTCTCTGCTAACATGATTTTTTTAGAATGATTAGCATGCACCTCAACTTCCTCCCCTCAAGCAAAGTCAAAGAGACTCTTGCTGACAGTCCAGCTCATACAGACCAGAGCAGGTCGATGTTACTTTCACACACCTTCTGCTATACTGCACACACCTCTCTGCAACATCACGTGTGAAAAATCAACCCTCCTTTGCAGATAAAAAATTCAGCAGAGTGTCAGGGCATCTCACACACACACACACACACCACCACACAGCAACACACCCACAACACAGAACAACGCAGCCACCCGCACAACAATTCTGCAAGAAGCATGCAAGGGTATTATTAATGCAATGGTTGACAGCAGCAGACTGCACAAACCAATCATTATCTGGACTATCGAGATACTGTTGCTTTATTACTGCAAATCTGGTAAGGAAATTGTGTTTAATACTTTAGCTCAAATAATAAGAGATACTCAGATGTTGCTGAAGCAACACACATCTAAAAGGTCATAGGACACAAGATGAGTCAGATTTTGTTTATGTACCTTGCAGCGAATCTGTTCTGTGTGCAGCTCCTCATGGTGGTCGGGTAAAGGCACAGAGAGCTTTTGCTTAAAGTCCCTCAGCTTCTCGTGTGATGCAGCAATTCCTTTTTCACACTGATCCCAGCTCTGCACACATAGCCAGAAAAAAAAGTGAATCATGAGAAAGCATGATAAAGAGGTGTTTATGCCAGTATAATCTGCACAATATACATAAGTATGTATCTTAGAAAAATTTACCTTAGCAATTTTAAAGCTTGAATGCAACATGTTTATTACAACACTTGAGGAAAAGTCAGAAAGATGTTCAGAGATCATCACATTTTTAATGAGGAACGCAGTACAGAACGTCATATGTAACCAATTCTTTATTTAAACATGGGCAGAGCAAAGGGTCATGGTCCTGAGACACAAGAGAGACAAATAATCATGCACAGATAAAGCAGTGAGGTACCTTCTATTATGTAATCCTAGAAAACGGAGGGATGTGGAAGAGAGAGGAAGAGAGAGAGACAGAGGCCGAAGGAAAGAGGAGCCATTTTCCTTTTGCAATCCAAAATTGTTGTCTATGCCCCAGTGTGCTGCGTCAAAATGGAGCGGATGACTGCCTGTCTCTGCTGCCCTGTGTTGGACTCCCTCCCGCGTCCTGCCTCCTACAGTACTGAAGATATTTCTCTCGCCTTCAGCTCCCTCGCTGCCTCTTTCTCCCGTTCTCTCTCTTTCATCCCCCCCACACGCACTCACAAAACACATTACACACTCTCGTTATGCTAGCTCGTCTCTATTTGCTCTGTAAGGTCAGATGCAAAGTCCTTCACTGTCTCTCTTTTCTTTTAGGAAAAGAACTTTGAACGTGAGATCCATTTATAGGTTTGAGAATGTTCGGTTCGTATATTTCATTTTTGTTTTATGTTTCTGTATTTCTGTATATTTGTAGTGCAAAATAGCTTTCAAAGTAATGAACAATCCCTGATTTCACTAAAACAAAATAACCAAGATTATTTAAACAAAACAATCTGATCCTGAACATTTGATTATAGATGCACACCCATTTAAATCTATAAAAGATGTTGTACTATAAAAATCCTAAACTGTAACACATCGTACAAACAACCAGAAAACACTGCAACAAGTACATCTGCAACAATGAAACAGCACGTCATATATAGAAAGTGGGCTCCAAAAGTCTGAGACTACATAGAATTTTTTTTTTTAACTTAAAACAAAAGCCTGAAGATATTTTTTAGGATATAAAATAAATTAATTTAAAATAAAATCTTTTAAAATAAATATATTTGAATATGTAAAAAAAAAAATTTCAACAAAATTAGTTTGGAAGGAAAGTGACGGATGGAGACCCAACGAGAGTGACATGTGGCCAAGTATGGTGACCCCTACTCGGAATATGTGCTCTGCATTTAACCCATCCAAGTGGGTTACACACACACAGTAGTGAACACACACACAACACAAACAACGTGCGGTGGTTCCAATGGTTTATTCCCTCCCCCTACGACAATTCCTGCCGGACTGCCCTTTACAATATTACCATAAATAGGTGCTATTTATAGGTTGTTAATCAAATACAACAAAATGACAAACTTCTAAAATTAATTTAAAAAAATAAATTTTGTTGTTGTAATAATATATAGTAACAAAAAATAAACTTCAATTAAATTAGTAAATATAATTGCAAAATAGAAGAATTTTTACCAGTGGTCTCAAAATTTGATCCTATTATACATAATCATACATGTGCAAAAACCAACCAACTTACAGGAAAACACATTCATCTAAAGGAAATTACCCAACAAATGTAAATAATCAACCAAAATTACTCAACAAAGATTTGCTGCAATCTGGAAATAATGAACTTTCTCCAAACAGCAAAAGTCATGTGCTTGTACTTTGTCAATGATACGAACTACTAAATCTAGCAAATCAGCAACCAGACAAACAGTAAGTACACCCATTTACTCTTAACTCACCCTTAGCAAAGAGAGCAGTTCTTTCTTCCTCTCGTCGAGACGGATGTTAATGGTCCTCCAGCGCTCCTGCACATCAGTCAGCTCAGTGTGAAGTGAGGCCTCCGTTCTGGCATCAGCCCACAGGAGGAGTTGCCTCCCGGCCTCCACCGTGAGGATGTAGCTGCCCTGTTGCCTCTGGAGCACACGCTCCTTCAGCTGGGTGGAGAGAAGGGGACATCCAGGGTACTTCAGGCTATTTGCAGGAACCCATTATTACTACTTTAATGTAAATATGGCTATATCTTTACCTGTATGTGGTCTAGCATGCCACGGATCTGCTGTAGTGCTACTGTTGACACTTGTTGCTGCTCCTCTGGTTCCATTGACACTTCTTGCAGCCAATGACGCAGTTTCTCTATCAGCTCTGTGTACCGCTGCCACTGCCGAACCAAACTGTCAATAATCCCCCGTCTTTGCTGGGCCCGCCTCACCACACCTTGCCACTGGTTACTAAGCAGTGCCAGTTTCAAGCCAAATTCATCCCTTTTGGGCGAGAGGACAAAAAAAGAGAGTGTCACTACAAGTATGAATGAAAGAATAAGAATAAACAAGTAAACAAATGTTACCTGTCTTCCACTTGTCCCTGATTCACCACCGGAGCTGACCGCAGACCACACTCATTGATGATAGAGTAAGAACTCTGCCTTGTCGACACCACAACATCTCTGCTGACTCAGGTATTTCACACCAAACACCACCCCCCAAAAAAGCCTAGAGCCAGTGCAAAGTAGGTAATTAAACTATGACCCAATGCATTTTATGCTGCATATTTTGATCATATTTAAACTGAAAAAGCTTATTAATATAGCCATCTTATAAAGGTTTGAGTTTTGAAATAAAAACTGAATATTGACACAGAAAAAATGCTGGGGACAAAATTGTCCTAATAAGAACAATAAAAAAAATGTTGAGCAGCAAATCAGGATATTAGAATATTTTTAAAGCGACACGCACTGAAGACTGGAGTTATGATGCTGAAAATTCAGCTTTGCCATCACAGGAATAAATTACATTTTAAAACAGAAAATAGTTATTTTAAATTTTAAATTGTAATATTTCACAATATTACATTTTTTTCATGTATTTTTGATCAAATAAATGCAGCCTTGATGAGCATAAGAGACTTCTTTCAAAAACTTTTTAAAATCTAGTTGACCCCAAAATTTTTGAATGGTAATGTAAATGCGGCTTTTCATTTGATGTGAACAGGCCTTTAGTTGTAGTTATTCTAAAAAAATTTTTTTTTTCTATCAGTACCTCATGCTCTCTCTGCTGGTCTAGTAGGCTCTGGTAGTTTCCAGAAATCTCAGCGGCCAGTTTCTCTTCTGTTTGGTTAAGGAAGGTCATCCAAGCATCACACTTCTCCAAAAAGGTCTGTCTTTGCAATACCAGGGCTTGAAATTTACTGCACATACATAGAGATGCAGACAACTGAACATTACACACTTTTAGAGAAGAAATTGAAAATGTACCATAGATCCGCAGTAATCACACATACCTGAATCTCTCTATTGTGCGAGCGGAGTTAGACGACCAGCTCCTGTTTAGGTTCTGCAGACGCTTGATTTCATTATCATTGAGGGGAAGCTGATAACCCAACTCATTCAAACGTTCCAGATCAGGAGAAAGACTGCTCAGCTTTAACATTTGGGTCTACAGGCACACATACATATGAGAAAGTTCAAAAGTGTTTATACAACCCTATAATTTTACAGGAAAACTGATTTCACCTTAAGTTTTTCCATGTGTTCCTGCACAGATGAGACATCTGGAGAACCGACTGGGTCTGGTTCCTTCAGAACCTTCTCAGCTTCTTCTGACCAGTGGCTCAGAGAATGTAACTCCTTACTAAACCCCTCATAGTCCCTCATACCCACCTTGAGGAAAGGAAGGGAAAAAAAAACACATTTACACTTGACAGGTTTTACAGTCTGGCATCTGTGAAAGTGACAAAATGATAGTCACACATGAAAGAGTGTCAAAACTATGAAAGGATAGTGTGAAAATAATTTTATTAAAAACACTATATTATTTCATTTAAAATATACACTACTATTTGAAGGTTTGGGGTCAGGAAGATTTATTTATTTATTTTTGAAGGAAATAAATACTTTTATTTAGCAAGGAAGCATTAAAGGGATAGTTCACCCAAAAATGAAAATTCTGTCATCATTTACTCACCCTCAAGCTTCCTACTATGGAAGTCAATGGCAACCACCAACCGTTTGATTACCAGCAATCTTCAAAATATCTTCTTATATTTTACCCTCATGTCGTACAGGCTTGGAACGACATGAGGGTGAGTAAATGATGACAGAATTTTTATTTTTGGGTGAACTATCCCTTTAAATATCACAAATAACAGCAAGGTTTAGCATAATGTTACAAAAGCTATCTATTTTAAATAAATGTTGTTCTTTTGAACATTCTATTAAAATTCTACTAAAATATTAAGTCCATAATAAAAATAAATATTTCACCAAATCAGCATACAGTATAACAAGGATTTCTAAAGGATCATGTGACACTAAAAACTGGAGAGTAATGGCTGATGGAAATTCAGCTTTGTATCACATAAATAAATTATATTTTAAAATACATTTAAATAGATAACTCTTATTTTAAATTGTAAAATTTGTTCACAATATTTCTGTTTTTACTGTATTTTTCAATCAAATCAAATAACTGCAGTCTTGGTGAGCATAAGTGATCCAAACATCAAATAATCTTACCCCAACTTTTAAAATGCAGTCTATATGTGTGAAAACTGTATAAATGTTCTGTGTCTGTGTGCACAATGTAAAATCTGAATCATCTGAACCTCTAGCAGACACTGCTGTCTTTGGAGGGTATGCCCAACAGTTGCTAATCGCTGAGTGAATGACAGGTGGTCTGTATGGAAGGTTGTCATGGCAGAGGGGTCCACTTGTTGCCTCAGCTGCTCTGAAAACTCATCCAGCTGCTGCAGGACAGACTCTACGGATCCCTCAGTCGCCATAAGGCCCTGCACAAATACTAGTTTTACAAAGAGGAATACTGTGGCCCTTGCTACAAGGCCTTCACAACTGCACACAGAACTAGCAATTGCTTACATACTTTTGGGTCACTAACATAATCCAAGCACACAAACATTTAAGAGGCTTCCAAACCCATCATGCACTGATAAATCCACACCTTTACTTCCTGTTCTGTGACGTCCCTGTGGGTGGCGCTCTTGAGCAGCTGTTCCACCTGATCCTCTAGTTTCTGGATGTCAGTGCTGCTCTGAGCATGAAGTGCTTTGTAATGCTGCCACAGTTGCAGCAGGCTCTTACTCGTCCTCAGCTGATCTGAGATCTGCTCCAGCAGCGTGTTCCACCTGACAGCAGATCAGTAGAAGATCAATGATTTCTAAACACTTTGTACTAATCAGTGTCTTTATTAGTTACTAGAAGTTTCTGAAACTCACCTGAGATTTACATCACCCAGAGCTGTGTTGAGTGAATCGCTCACTGAGGGATGACAATCCCTCAGCAGCTGTTGCGTTATGGAGCCCAGTTTCCGTAAACTGCTCTCCTGTTTCTCCAACTCGTCTTGTAAACTCTGAGACACACAAAAACCCGTGGTGATTTTAGGTTGTTTCTCGATATAATGCTAAGAAAAGCTCAGTGTTTTGTGGCAGACTAGCACCTCAAGGTTCTCCACTTGAACCTGCACAGCTTCTGGGGAGCCAGTGAGAAGACGCAGACGAGAGATGGTGTAACGTCCCTCCATCAGGTAGCCCTGAATCTCGTCATATGCTTGTTTATACAGACTCCACTGCTCCAGCACTGACCGGAGACTGACCGTCTGCTGCCCAATCTGCAATAACACACAAGTCCCCTCCCAGTCTTACCCGCGCACCCCCGTCGCACCACCAGCAACGTGTTTCGAGGGGCTGCAAAGCAGTTAGGAGAGATTGGCAAATAGACTGAAAAGCAATAAAGCGTAAGTAAGATTACGGACAGAACTAGGCATTTACCGAAAATGTTTGAGTTAGAAAATACCACATGTGATCCAGAGTTGCCGCGCAGCGGGAAGCACCTGGTTTCTAATACACACCGGTGTGCATAGGAGATGTCCATAGATCAAGCAGTGCCTGCCGCGGCCCTTTCTTAGGTCCGGCTGATATTACCCATGAAGCCATACCTTTGCTGGTCCCAGGATTGGTCGGTAGTGCCTCGTTATCAAGATGCGTTCTCTTTCTCTTTACCAAAAACGAAGCAGTTCAGCAGGTGCCTACAATATCACAGACACAGACAGTCTGATCAATATTTCAAAAACACAAACACAAGAATTTTCTGGATATATTATGTAATCTTTACTAATGAATCCATATACGGCATTCTGGTAGAGCCAAACAACTAGGGTGCAGTACCTACCTGACAATCTTTAAGTGCATTCTGGGCTGAGGAAACTCATCAACCGTAGTCGCCTCACTTTTGATGTTTCCTGACAGCCTGTACCAGAAACCCCAGGGTGTACGCCACAGGTGTCACAGCAGAGCCACAAGTTCTACGAGTCACCTATAGTCGAATAGCGTGTCCTTTCAGCAGACCCTCTAAATAACCTGGAATCTTGTGAAACACCCCAAAAGGACCACCAGATTGATGTATACCAGATAACAATTAAGAGGAGGTACACAAAGGGGACCGCACAAGGATCCAAAAGTACACACGGCTACTCTACTGTCTGATAGAAAGAACACATGTGTATTAGCCAGTTATCTTACTTTGATCTATATGACCTTAGCACGGTTTTAGTACTTTTGGAAACAGTTAAATTGAAAACATAGTCCTATAGTGACGCTCAGCATGAACATTCTGTCGCCTCTAGTATGAATTGCTACCACTTTTTTGCACACAAAACCGGAGAATATTCCATTTTCCATGCAAACATTTCCTAACTGTAGCCACGAGCGTTCCCCGGCCAGTTATCTGGCCAGCGCGACGGACTATCTCTGGCACCAAGACGTCAGCAAAAGTCGGTTTGAGCATCACGTTGTCCCTCTACACTACTGACGCTGCGACTTTGGCACAACGGGACACTGATCTCCCTGATTCACAAAGTCCACCGTCAGCTGCTTACAGGACAGGTCAATCTGAAAACCCTGTAGAGAGGAGTAAATAAAGAAAAAGAGTGATTTGGTGTCTTGAGTATGAAGTACAAAATTACTAATGATATGTTTTATTATTTCAAAAGTCTTGAAGAATTTTTTTGCTACCTTGTATTTTTGAAGGTACATTTGCACAGCCTCTGATCCCACTGCCCCCATGATCTTCTGCTGATCCTCTTGGATGATATTCTCCATGAGGGATATCCAGCTCATTAGTTCAGTTATCGCATGACGGGATGGCAGCTTCTCCATCTGCAGCTGTTGATCAGAACAGAAATGCTACGATTAGCATAGCCACGTGAGCCTGTTCATTATCTGCATTCCCTTCCTTAACTGAAATTAGGCTGTGCAATCAGTCCTAGTCTTCATACCTGGTGTAGTTTCTCCTGGACCACAGGGATACGAGTGAGAAGATCAGCCCATTGTGTGTCTACCTGGGCCAAGTTTGCCCTGAGAGCTGCCGTGTCCACTTTCTTCAACCGGAGAAGCTGATTCCCCTGGCTCTGAACTGAGACACGCAAAGAAGACTTGGCGTCTACCTCTTTGGAGAACTCCTGCAAATATAGAGCCGATATAGAGTGTGTCTATGAGATCTCAAGTGAGGCCTAAGGCTATTTTAGCAGGATATTTAATGGGTGTTCTTACCAGGAAGGCATGAAGATGGTCTCTGACGGTCTCTAGCTCTTGAGGTACTGTAACAGACTGAGTGCTCCAGAACTCCAGGCGGTCTAGTGCCGAACTCAGCCATTGGCTAAGCTCAGCTGACTCACTCTGATACCTACAATACAATATAAAGAGAACATGTGATGTCAATAAAACATGCATACATGGACTAGGGCTGGACGTTATGGCCAAAATTTATATCACGATATATTTCTTAATTTCGGTCGATACGATATAATTCCGATATCGATATGAACACTATTAAAAAAGCCTCATAAAAACGGCCAAGAACGGCCACGACAGATGTCTGTACCTACAACTTAATTGGCCAACTCTATGAAACCTACTCCTGTAAAACTATATAATATTTTAGGAAATAAATAAATGTTCACCTTTTATTGGTATTTAGCCTTCATACAAACAAGAAATGTGAAATCACTGTCAAATAAATATCAAACTCTCCTTATTAATATTAATATTTTTTACTTCAAACTATAGGCTAACATACCAGTCAAAAGTTTTTGAACAGTAAGATTTTTAAAGTTTTTTAAAGAATTATCTTCTGCTCACCAAGCCTGCATTTATTTGATCCAAAATACAGCAAAACGGTAACATTTTGAAAATTTTTTACTAGGCTATTTCAAATAACTGTTTTCTATTTGAAAACAGAATTGGCATTCCCGAGTGATTTCAAGCATAGCTTTAGCCAGCATTCTTCAGTGTCATATGATCCTTCAGAATCATTCTAATATTCTGATTTGCTGCAGATATCAAAAACCGAGCATTTATATGATATGATGTTGAAACACGGAGTAGATTTTTTTCAGAATTCTATGATGAAAAGAAGTTCAGAAGAACAGCATTTATCTGAAATAGAAATCTTTCGTAACATTTAATGTTTGTAGCGGATCAGCTCATGGGGAAATATGAATAAGTAACCATAACTAATTATGATTAATTATAAATATTTTAGATCCACTGTAGATATTAAGCTGACCACTCAGGGTCAACCGTCTAGTCAATTCTAAGAACGTTAATTTCCTACTTAAGGGAAATAACTTTCTTACTGTACAATTCAATAAGTTTGTAACGTAAATCTGCATGAATATTGACTCCGGTTATGAGTAAACAAAGAACACGTCAAGTGTGATACAAGTAAGGTTGTTAGTTAGAATAACATAAACACTCAAAATAGGCTTAACATACTACAGTCACTAGAAGACATCATTAAGCCGGTCTAACATACACATACACACACCCACACACACACATACATTGGTATAGGAAAAGGGTTAAAGTTAACTCAGCATAGAAAGAGGCATAAAGAATGGATTTTATGGAACACTTTGCATGTATATTCAACAGATCAAAGCCTTCAGGGATACGTCAGATTCTGAGTTCAAACACACCTTTGTAAAAAGGTGTAACTGATACTTAATGTATCAATTAATAAGACTAAATTTGAATACTTGCAAGTCTCGTCTGTCTGAAAAAGATTCCTGATGCAATCTTAAGGCTTCCCGTAGATCTTTGCTGAATTCGGGTCGATGAAAAGAACCAGTTTGAGTCACTTGAGTAACTTGATGAATGGAAAGGACTAGGCCGAAGAAAAGGCCTGGCACAGATGCTTTGGTATCCTGAAGCGTTTTTCTCACATCATCTTTGCTTCTGACTGAATCACCGACTGGGGCGGGTCCCTGGAGCCGGGCCTTTAAGGTCGGAGAAGATCTCCGCCTTTCAAGATGGGCTTGTCCAATGAGCAAAATGGAATTTCCGAGCGGGAGGTGGCAATTGCTGGAGGGTTTACGACCCCTTTGTTCTCTAAGCATGGTAATTTGCAAATGGACTTAAATCGAAATTCTTAACGATTCTCAGGGCCCTAATATATAATGCCTATGTACCAATATATAATATACACGCTTGTTTCGATCATACGAAGGCAAATTCATAGATACTAAACAAGGTAAGATTACATATAGTGAAAAGGGAGGATCAGGAATGGGTCCCCTCACAAGCATACTAAAATAGTCTAAGAATATCAAAGACAAAATACACAATGACAATAATATACTCAATGGCCTGAAGAAATATGTGTGTTCATTCAAATAACGGTTTTTCTATGAATTAACTAGAACACAGTCCATTTCTACTCTGCTTTTCCCTGGGACAAGAGTGGGCTATCCTTCTCACATTCATGGGGGGTCATAAAACCAGTGATATCATGATTGTGTGTAATGGGACCAATATAGCGCATGGATGTTCGCAGATATCCTGGCACCCAGTATGTTTATTGGGTGATGGGTCTGTGATTATTTGTTAATCTAATGATTAATTGATTTGTTAAATCAAATAAAATTAGTGTGTCAGATTGGTCGAGACGCTACAGTCTTATCATCACTTTTTTATCAATTTAAAGCATCCTTGCTAAATGAAAGTAATTTCTATAATATAAATTTTAAAAAAAGCTTTTGAATGGTATAGTGTATAATTTTACAAAAGCTTTTTATTTCAGATAAATGATGATCTTTGGATCTTTCTATCATCAAAGAATCCTGAAAAATGTACTCAATCGTTTTAAATATTGATGATAATAGCAACATCAGCATATTAAAATGCCTATGGCGAAGGATCAGTGCCACGGAAGACTGGAGTAGGCCTAATGATGCCTGAATGTAGCTTGTCACATATAAATTACATTTTAAACATATATATATAGAAGACGCGTCTATTTTAAAATAGTTAAAAATACTTCAAAATGTACTGCTTTTGGTGCATGTGGATCAAAATAATTAATGCAGCCTTGGTGAGCATAAGATAATTCTTTAAGAAACATTAAAATCTTGCAGTTCAAAAACCTTTGAATGGTAGTGTAGGCTGATTATTCTTATAAATTGAAACGTGCATTAACCAGGATAACGAGTATGGAACATGCTCCGAGTTGCTTCAGAAAACAAAAAAAATAGAACAACAACAAAAGCAGTGTTGCTGGAAATGGGTTTATGATTGAACGTGCAAACTGCTTGGCTGCCAGCAGGAGGCGCTGTGAGAGCGGCAGAACTAGCGGTTTCTCCAGTAATGGCTGTAAACAAAGCAGCTCCGCTCAAGAACGCTACTTTATCAGATTAAAAAAATGCCATCTAAACTTCTTTGAAGACAGTCGGTTCCCTTCAGAGATACAGTCATATAAAACACCCGCGCCGTGTTATGATTTTGAAACGTGCAGTGCTCATGTTATTCAACGAAGTCAAACGCCACAAAATAAATCAATGTATGGGAAACTGGTGATGTATATCGAAATATCGGAAATGTGATTAAAAATCATATCACCGTTAATGAAAAGAATTATATCGCGATACATATCGATATTGAATTATTGTCCAGCCCTAACATGACACAACCACACAGATGCTGTTTCTGTGTAAATTAATTCCTTTCTAAGAAGCAGGGACACTGCCAGCATCATTTCACAGAGAATCGGTGATCAGATCCACACACGACTTACTCCAGTGTTGAGGTGGAAGTCCCAGCGGTGTGCACATTATGTCTCTGGTGGTGGTGCTGAGCCATGCCGGCCCCAGCATATGACTAGCACAGTCGCCTGCGTGAGGCTGAGGCCGTCTCGACCAGCGCTGCTTTCCTACCATCGCTGGAGGACATGCCTGTATAAAAGCAGCCTCTTTCCATCCTCCAACAACTTATACAACTGCTGCTGCCGCTCAGAGAGACTGGCCTTCAAACGCTACATAGAGAGTGAGACAGTTTTAGATTGCAGATTTAAAAAAATTTCACAAATCTACTGCCATAGTGGGCTCCGGTCTAGCTTTCACTAGCACCGTGCCCACAGACCGCATTCGCACCTAGTTCTCGCACAGGCAGGCGCACTCACACGTCCACACCGACCCACACCGCGCTCGCGCTGCGATGCAAGATGCGCCACGCGACGCCATCCCGTAGGTGTTGTCGTCGCTCGCCTTGCCTACCACCTGTGTTAGTCAACAATTAATCAGTCATGATTCATTACCACAAAGGCACCTTCACACCAGCGCACTCCACGGAAGGCGCCCATTAACTCAACGAGTAAACAAAAGAAGGTTAAATTTACCTGTCCGTTAGAATTTGTACAGTCACAAATTCTAAATATGTATCTGTTGGTCATTTCATAGCAGACTTTCACAATTTCACTGAAGTGAATTGAGATGTCAAAAGGATCATGACATCTGGACCATTCAATGCACTGCCCAGGACAACCCATGCGAAGCCTTATAGATAAGAGTATTGGAAGCGAGTTTAACATGTAGAACTCATAGAGGTGTGGATGAATCTGTGCCTGGTGTAACCGGCGTTGCGCCCGGACTCCAGTCGGGTCCACTGTGCGTCGTGTTGAGGACGGCTGCTATGCCACGACACACAACGGGCCATGTCACATATCGCTCAATCTGTCCTCTGTCTCCTCCACCAGGCCTACACTGGGGATGTTGCTTTCCACTGCCTCCAGCTGTCTGTACAGGGCCTGATAGTCACCCACCAACCTGCTCCACCACTGATGCCACAAAACACAACAGTTATTCACTTCATATGCACTGTACCCTGTGATTATAATTTGCATCTTGAATGCAAATAAAGAAATACAAATCCACACACACCTCCAGGATGCCCTCCAGCTCCACTCCTCGTTTGTGAGCCTGTTTAAGTACAGCCTGGGCCTGAGCCACAGTCTCTTCCAAGCTCTGGACCTCCCGCTGCACCACCAACCCACTGACCTGCCTGAAGAAGGCCTGTGTCAGAACAACATGCGTCTCTAGCCCCTGGAAAAACTCCTGCAGGAAGAGACAAGATAACATGAGTCCTTGCTCATCAAAATTGTACAAAACATGGACATTCACTTTCTTGAGAGCATTTGACTGCATGAGACGAGAGTCTTCAATATTTTTGTTCTTTTTTCCTTAAACAGAAAAGACCTACCATTCAAAGGTTTGGGGTGGGTAATGTTTTCTTTAATGTCTCTTATGCTCACCAAGCCTCCATTTATTTGATCAAAAATACAGTTAGAATAGTAATATAGTAAAAATAGTAAAATTGTCTAGACACATATGCATTAAGCAGACCATAAGAACAAAACTTCTGCTGTACCTTGTGTTTATCTAGAAGAATCTGAACCTCAATCACTGATCCCACTTTCATCTTCTGATCAGCAGCCATTTTGTCCTGGGCGGTGTCCACCAGATCTATCAGGTCTTGTAAAGCTCTCTCATACTGAGCCTTTAGAACCAAACTCTGGTTTAGCCCACTCCGCTTGGAGCCCACCATCTCCACCAGCTCTTCATAAGCATCCTGCACAGCAAAACACAAGATCAAGTGGTAAGTCAAATGAAAGAGATGAAATCAGTAACTGTAATTGATGTTACGAAATCAAACCACAGGGGAGAGATGTGTGTACCTGTAGTTTCAGCAGCTCTTGAGTGCAGAGCTGGTTGGGCTGCAGTGTCTCTCCTCTGCTCCTCATCTCAGAAACTTTCTGTTCAAATTCCCTCAAACTGTCCTCCGCTTCTGCTAGAATCTGTTTACATTGAATATTCATATTCATAGTAAATTATCAGTTTTGCTTGGGGTCATGTAATTATATCGATGTCATTCTGAATGTGTGTCTGACCTCCATCTGTTTAGAAGTGGGCCGATCCACAGCCGCGTGCATTTTCTGCAAAAGCTGGTACTTTGAGTCACTGAGTGCTGCAAGCAACAGCCTCAACTCAGCCTAAGGAATAGACAAAGAGGGAAATGCATATGTGAGAGAAAGAGCGAGAGAGAAAAAAACAATATACTGACTAAAAAAAAAACAAAGATACAAGCAACATATACCTGGAAAACAGTGAGTTCATGAAGCTTGTCTTTCATGGTGTCACATCTCTGTTCCAGCACTGTGTCCAGCAGCTTCATTCTCCCCTCCAAACCATCTAACACTTCCTCAACCAAAACACTTTCTCCACTTTCTCCATCCCATAGCTGCTCTGTTCCTCCGAGCATGTCCCGACATTTACACACCTCCTCATTGACATTCTTTACCTCCTTATTCAAACTCTGAATAAAGCAGAAGAGAGTCAAAGAGTGTCAATGTTTCTTATAACAGAAATAGTTTAAGAATCCAGTAAAATGACTATGTCTGACCTCTAGGTGGCCCAGGTGAGTCTCTGAGTCATCAGATAGTAATATTGGGCCAGATACAAGCTCATTTTCAGCATTGTCCAGCCAGGAGGAAGCTGACGAAACCGCCTCATAGAGAGCTCTCTTCAGAGCATGAGCACGCTTACTGTCAGCACCACTTGTCTGTGGGAGGACATAAATAAATGACTATCTGCAAATAAATCCTTACTAGTTATAGTAATACAAAATGCTGGTGCAGTTTACCATACTGTTCTTAAAGAATATGTAAATAAAAATATTCAATGGCAGTACCTGAGGCAAGTCCTCCAAATCTTGGCTGAAGCCTTCAAACAGACTTCGTGGAGACAGGATATCCTGACTCAGCTGCTCTCCTCTGAAAACTCCACAGGGGCTGGATACCGGCTGGTATAACTAAGAGGTATATAATCAATATAATCGTGCTCTTGCAAACTTCGAACTCTCAGGGATAATGTTTTTTAAATAAAGACTGAAAGAGTTGTTGGAAGCTTAATTGTGACGTTTATAGCAGACATTTTGCTTTTTTACTTCTAGAGATTGTATTTAGATTTCAAAATTCATGAAAGTTATATAATTTGTCAAGATGAACAAAATATATAAGAATCATAAAGGGCAACAATCCAAAAGCCAACAGCAAAATCCTTTTGCGTTTTTGTCAAGGGAACCTTGGTGATGCTTACTTCAGGGTTTGCCTACAAAAAATGTAATCACTGCAGTCCTCTATTAGGGGAGGGACGTGATCAGATATAACAGACCATCCTCAAACCTCTAACATCGAAAAACAAAGCTAGGTTATAGTGTTGTAGTTGATTATGTACCGTGTTACATGGAGTCTGCTCCAGTGTGTTTAGTGACAACTGCAGTTTGTTGTTAACGTCTTTGCTCAGGTTCTCCCATCTGACTCTCATCTGATCATTAGTGCTCATGCTCTCAGGCCACTGACCAGCATCCCCTTCAGAAAGTTCTGCAAGAGACCTACATAATGAAGAAAGAAGCTCATTATGAGTCGGTGCTGTACACCATTGTCATTGCCTTTCATAAATGACAAACAGCTTGCAAGACAAAGATATAAACATGTAAATAATGTACAAGAGTGCGGTAACTACCTTTCTCCATTAGGTGTTGTTCGCTGTGAGAGAATCTCCTCTCCTCTAGATGCTACAGATTGCAGTAACTTCTTCTGTTCGACAAGCTGCTCCTCTAATTCCTGCATTATATGTAAGAACTGATGCTGAAAAAAATCCAAGTAGCTTCTAGCTCATAGAATAACAGAATATTTTTTATCTAAATATTTTAAGATATAATATTTTAAGAAGTGTCAGTATCAGCATATATTATTCTAATTAAGCTGATTAACATCATGTTATTGCTCAATGGTAGATGTTTGATTGTCTACCCTCTGTCTTTGCACTGTGTCTTGATGCTGTTGGTTGCGTGTGGATCGCGCCTGACTGAGCCAATCCATCATATTGGGGCTCTGAGAGAGAGACGAGTCTGATTCAGTGTCCTCCTGCTCCTGAAGTGAGCCCTAATAAACAGATAGAAGAGATAGAAAGTTAAAGATATTAATGTTTAACAAAGTTGCTGTGGTAATGATTTTTTTTTTATAAGTAAAAAGTATTTAAAAATGGATTAAATCTATAAATGATCAAATTCTGCTCATTATTATTGAACAAAAATATTATATCAAGTATAAATTTCTGTTTGGTGAAAATAATTTATAGAAGGTGCCCTAAGAATGAACCTAGATACATGTACATAGACTTTCTTGGAAACACACACACACACACACTAAGTTAAACATTTTTTCGGTAAGTAGAGGTTAAAGGTCAATCATGACTGACAATAGGAAATTGACCTAAATCAGCTTGCATCAGGCTTTTACATGTCACCAACATGTCTCATTCAAAAGAGCTGGGCAAAAATTCCAGACTTGCCCCAAAATTTGTAAAAGGCCTTTGTTTCAGATGGATGTTGTTGGAGAGCAATGGAACATCTTTCACAACAATGAACAGCGCTTGGCATTCTTCTGTCCCTCTGTTCACAAAGCAGCCATTGAGGCGAGGATGTGCTTTTTAGTGTTTTTAGTAACCTCCAATTGTTCTTATACTAAGTATTCAGACTTTGGCATTTTCTGTCATTCTAATAAATTATAGTTCTTGGGTGGCTCTTCCGTCAAGGAATGCTACTTTGAGAAGTTAAAGTGGTGTCCCTCACCTGGATGTGGGTCTGTTTGTCTTGGAGGATGCGCTGTAGCTCCAGCAGGCTGGATTTGAGGCAGTGCAGTTTGAGGGAGAGCTGCTCAGCGTCACCCCGTGTGCCGGCCTTACCCTCCATCAGCAAACTCTCACTGTGCACTGACAGCTCGGACAGACACAGCACCCTCTGCTCGATCTCTAATAACATGTTCTAGACCAGGAACAAAAGATCAGAAGATTAAATTGCTTTGCTTAGATATGATTCAGCAGTGTGAATATTTTAGCTGCTATTAACAATAAATGAAACACTTTTAAATAACATTTAATTACTTTTAATGAACATAATCAGGATTTGGGCTTGGTTAACCTATTCTTTTCAAGTTGATTTCAGAAACATGTGAAACATCCTCTTTTGTCTTCTCATCTTAAGGAACAGAGCTCTTTTAAGTGCTCTCATTATAAATACAAACAACAAAACCTTCATATGGGTTTACCATTAAGATAAAGTTGTGGGTAAAAAAAACTAAAATCAATGCAACTAAATGGATTTGTTTGCTTTCAGATAATCAGATACATGTAAAAACACAACAGAAGGTATTTGAAAAAATGCGTTAACAGGAGACTTGTGTATGCAGTGACTGATAATCTTCTTAAGCTGCTTAACCTAGTCTTTAGACATCTACTGTAGATCTTTACCATACTACATGCACATTAGTCCAGAGAAGTTAGCATACTACTAAGAAAGTAAACAATCAATACATTTTTAAAAGTTTGTGGTGGGCCTGCAGAGTAGCTGGAACTGAATGCTGGTTAATAGTGGAGAGAGCCAGTGGCATTTAGTGAGGAATGAGCAAACATTAACAGCAGTAAGCTAAAGGTCAGGGCCACCCTAACTTCTCATAAAGAATCTAACTTTCAGGTTAAAGGTTAACTTGATCCCTACAGCCCTTTAATCAAAACACAAAAGACACACACGTGTGTGTATGCTTCTGTGTCTCCTTGAAAAATGCAGACATGCACTGTGGGACGTCCCATGATGGCAGGGAAGAAAAAGCCCCCTAATCCTAATGACCAACAGAACGGGACAAAACCCACACAGCTAATCAGATTTACTTGCGGCCCACTCTAGTGAATCCAGACATTATCAGCCAGCAGAATCTGATGAATTGACTGTTTATATGCCATTGAAAATCTATCTATAAATCTATCAATAAAGATTAAGGATTTTCAAAAACTATACAAGTGCTCTGAAACAATGAAATTGGTAATCTAAAATAAAATGAAATAAATCACTACAGTGCAGATTAACCAAATAAATCAGTATTTTATTAATTGTTTGTTTATTGATAAAGTTGTTTCTTTGTAATGGACATGATTGTATATTTTATACTGACATATTTCCCAGGCCTAGTCTCTTACCTGGCAGTCCATCAGCTGTTCCTCCATGTCCATGTCCCGTGGGTGTGGCTGGAGAGTGGAGCTCAGTGTGGCACGTGTGCTGAGCAGCCAGTTGTCAAGCTCCTCTGCCTCACTATGA
Organism: Sinocyclocheilus anophthalmus; assembly: GCA_018155175.1. Lineage (NCBI taxonomy): Eukaryota > Metazoa > Chordata > Actinopteri > Cypriniformes > Cyprinidae > Sinocyclocheilus > Sinocyclocheilus anophthalmus. The sequence continues at coordinate 201,356 of JADLZN010000418.1, forward strand.
TAACGCTGTAGCGCTTGTTCCTGCCTCTGTTCTTCTAACTGCTCGCTTAATCGCTCCTGCAGGACAGAGAATTGCATAAAATCAGGCCTATATCAAGTACAATACGCTATATGGGTATATAATAAGTTGTTTCATGTTGAGTCTTCTTGAGCCTAATAAGGCCAGTGAAGACAAATCTCACAGTATTGCCACTGTTGCAAAAATAGTGTGATACCACAAGTTTGTATGTGTTATCCTCTATTCTTTCTCTTTAATTATGGCTCCTGGGAATTAGTTTAGGCTTGTCTGTCATTTGGTTTATGATCTGCAATTAGTGGTTTTAAGTAGAGAGATGTCCTGACGGTTAAACTGAAAGACTAAAATAATTACTAGGACTAATTACTAATTTGAAATTCCCAACATCTGCTAAACAACAGTACATAAAATAATCAAAACAGCATGCCAAATTCTTATCAGCCGTCTTAATTTCTCTGCATGCTATTATTCCTGCTCACCTCCAGAAGTTGGCGCTTTCCGGAGGCCTTCATGTGGATGGTGGCCATGCGTTCTCCTAACACAGTGAGGGTTGACTGCAGGGCCAGCTGGTCTCCGGCATCTGCCTCCAAACTGTCCTCATCCAACTGCAGCTCTTGGAAGAAGCAGGCCTCCAATGCACTGATCTCATCCTGGAGCATCAGGATCTCATCCATCAAAGCCTGAGGAACAACCAGGAACCAGGAAACGGCTTTATTTTAATTCAGGTTTTATTAGAAAGTTGATTTGCTCTAGTTGCAAACAGTAAAGCTACATTAAAGGCTAAATGCCACAGAAAGGAAAATACTTCTAGGTAAGAGATTAGTTTTAGACACAGGAGAAGTTGGTAATCTAGAGGGTAACCCTGTCCCCTGGCTCGTATCGTTAGTCCAGCTGTAGGCTTGAGTTTTTATGTGATCTAGCATTAGTGCGGTCATCTTGCGTCATCTGATCCTCTGTCTCTCTCACCTGGTGGGCGGCCATCTGGCTCTCAGGACTCTTGCTTGGCTCCAAGCCTTCATTTAGTGCGGTCTCAATGGACTCCATCTTTGTGGAGACAGATTGCAGGGTCTCCTGATAGTGCTGCTGCCTCTCCAGAGCTTCATATAGGCTCTTCTGCTTCTCACTGATCTGTAAAGAAATATACTGTATGTTAACCAGCATAAGTGATTTGGATTTTGTAATGTGAGAAGCATATATGGATATTTACCACATTCTTCAAAGTCTCCCATGAGCGCTGTAGGTCGTCCAGATTAGCTGAGGCAGCTGAATCCATGGAGGGGTCATAAAGCTCCTGTAGTGGAGCTCTGCTTAAAGGAGCTCGCCCTGAACTCTACAAAAGACGTCACATCATGAGAGTGTGTGCATGCACGCATAAATAATAAACAAAATTGTGCTGGTCCTCTTAAAATACAACAAAACGGTAGTGATACTTATGTGGGTTTCTGCCTGAATGTTTCAGATGTTGCACTCGTGCCCAGTAACATGATTATACCAAATGGTTAACCATGTGTTTGCCAGATGCTTGAACACAAAGAATCTATGCTAACCAAAACATCTTTGTCACTCCCTCAGGCCATGTTCAAATCTGTGTCAACTACAGCTCATTACATGTGTATATGAACATTATAAAAGGAAAAAAAGTCACTTTAGAATGAAATCAGAGATAGTTTTCTATCACTCCTCAAGAAAGTCAGCAGAAGAATAGAGCATCCCACACCTTTTGACAAATGAATTCATGAATTTATGAATGACAGTTATTCATGATTATTTAAAAATTACTTTTAAAAATTGTTTCATATACATTTATAGGTGATTTACATTTCTATGACAGAAACTAAAAAATTTTTTCAAATACACTCATTAGTGTACAAATGTCTCCAAAAGGTCCAAAATCATTCATTACACCTCTATTAAAGAGTTTGAGGTCAGTAAGATTTTTTTCCCATTTCAAATAAATGCTTTTCTTTTTAACTTTATATTCCCCAGAGAAGCCTGAAAAAAACTGCACAAAAATATTAAGCAGCACAACTGTTTTCAACATTGACAATAAGAAATGTTTCTTAAAAACCAAATCAGCATATTCAAATGATTTCAGAAGATGATCATGTGACACTGAAGACTGGAGTAATGGCTGCAGAAAATTCAGTTTTTAAAAAAATGTAAGTGTAAACTGTTATTTTAAATTGTAAAAATACTTCACAATATTACTGTTTTTGTGGCAACCCCTATCTGTAACAGTGATGTATATACAATATTATATAGAATAATATACACAATATATATATTTTTTAGAAATTTCCTTTAGAATTTATTAAATTTGAAGTGTGCAATTTCTGTGCCACTAGTGGAACAAAGCGAAAAAGGCAAAAAAGCGTAACTACTTAAATAATGCTCCTATCTACCATTGGTTGGACAAACTGATACTGTCATCCTGCCCTAAGATCATTTCTTAATTCAGTGCTGCTGTATTGGGCTGGTTGAAAAGCAGTTTACACTTTTCAAGGAAATCAATCTACAGATGTCTTACTTAGAATTGTATCTGCATATTAAGATGAGGTAGGAGGTATTTTAAGGGTCCAATTTTTCAGATATTTCCATGTTTACCATGATTGTGGGAACCCTCAGACTAACATTTGCATTCAAATCAAGAACAGAACATTGGCTACTATATGAAAGTGATTGTTTAAGTTTAAATTGAGTTGGCAAGAGCTAGCAAGGTGTGGGTTAGAGCCACGGGATACCTGAGTGGTGTCAGCGTTAGACCCGGGGGAGGGCGATCTGCAGGCAGGGGGAGAGGAGACCTCGCTGTTGGTGCCCTCCTCACCAGACTCCTCTGTGACCGGGGAGAGGAGAGTATGACAACGGCCTGCCGTCATCTGACCATTCAAGGGCAAAAGAGACAGAGGAAGAAAGAGAAAGAAAGATGCATAAACAGTGAAACAGGAGTAAAGCACCAAAAGAAGAAGAAAACCAGAGGAAGAATATTAGGGTGCTGTAAAAGTACACTACCGTTCAAGTTTGGGGCTGGTAATATTTCTTAAACATGGTTTTAAAAGGAGTCTCTCATACTCAGCAAGGCTGCAATTTATACAGTAAAAACAGTAATACTGTGAAAAATCATTGCAATTTAAAATATAATGTATTCCTGTTATGGCAAAGCTGAATTTACAGCAACCATTACTCCAGTCTGCTGTCACATTGTGTGCTTACCATTTTTTTGTGGAAACCATGACACATTTTTCAGGAGTCTTTGATGAATGTTCAAAAAGAACAGCATTTATTTGAAACAGGAATCTTTTGTAAGATTATAAATGCATTTACTGTCACTTTTTGATCAACTGAATGCACCCTTGCTAAATAAAATATTTAATTCCTTGACCCTAAACTTGCAGTAGTGCATATTTCAGAGTGCATATCTGACAGGAAGTCCTGATTCAAACAGAAAATCTAAATAAGACTCTGCAAAGCAGCACCACAGAATTACAGACAGACCACATTTGTTAAGAGTAGCCATGACTAAGGCCTTCACAGACCTCTCGTCATAATAAAGGAATGAACCCGGTCAGGAAACAGGGCAGAGGATACACACAGACTCACTGTAAAAATACAATAAGATGGCATACAATAATGAATTGTGCTTGCCTGCATAAACTAAAGTAATCTGAACCATGGAAGCGCTCCACCATTAGGCTAAATTTAGATCTAGATACAATGACTGCTGAATTACTGCAAAGCTACACCCCTTTCTCTGTAAGTCAATAAGGACTGAGCGACACAGCTGGAGCTGAACTGTTGGCGGTTAATGTGGAATCCGGCCCTGATCATGTCTGATGCAACGAAGGGAAACTATACAGCCCAAATAAAGACACACTTATGCTCACAAAGTCAAGGGCAACTAACACCCTCATCCTGTTTCCTCTTTTGGCAACAAACAACAGCAGGCACATACACAATGTAGAGGCACATACAACCCTGTGGGAGAAATAAGAGTCCCATGGGATGCTGTCTGACAGTGAACGAAAAAAAGAGCACCCAGCGCACCCTGCCCAGCCCTAACATGTGTAAGTGTAAATCACTCACCATGACAACAGAGGGGTGTGCTGGTGAGTGTTTGGGCATCTCGTCCTCCTCATCCTCCAGCTCCTCTAATCCGTCAGAGAGTCCATCGACCTCGCTGACTGTCAGCAGCATGGTAGCATGTTTGGCTTTCACAGTCAACATCTTACACTTGGAGTTCAAGGCCGAGATCTGCTCCTGGTATCCTTTTATCTTCAGGGCCAGTTCCTGTCACAATCACACATTACATTATTATTCGACTGTGGTTGGTCCAAATAAATGCGTGCTTGATAAGTCCCATAGATGAGAAGTGAAAAAGGAGTTAATGCAGAGAGTGGCATCGGCTAGCTGAGCTGAGAATTCCCCCTCTCTGTCTGTTTGCAGTAGAAAAAACGGCACAGGCGAGCAATCGCTCAGTCAGAGGCATTTTGAGCTTGTAGCCAATCAGAGCGTTGTGGGAGAAGGCCGACAAGCCAAGCCTTCGGGCAACAGCGAATGTGATTGGCACAGAGCTCGACCAACTGGAGAGAGTGGGAGGGGAGTAGAGAGAGGAAGAACACTCCCTCCCCCAAACCGGCCAACTCACACTCATACACACACAAAGACCTCGAGAACAGGAAATGAGCTCAGTGTGCCTGTTTACTCTTTTCCTTCCTTCCCCTCACTTCCTCGCTTTCCACCAATCCTGAAGCTGTTTTCCTGACAAACAAAGGAACTGGGCGCGAGCGTGAGACTGAGAGGGGAGGAAGGGGGCTCACATTACAGATTTTGTACGGCCCGTGGAGTCCCCCTCCCGGCGTTTTCTCTCATTCTTTTGCAAACACACAGACAGGCCTCTCTGGTAATGAGGTTATGTGGGAGAAAGCTGCAGCTGCAGTACTCGGCTCTGCAGAAGAAAATAACCCTGGGTGATAAAGCCACAGCTGCCACCCCAACTGAAGTAAGATCTACTAATAAAACACAAGGACATGAGATTCAGTACAGGTTTAGGTTTATTTTTATTTGGTGTGTTTAAACTGGCCCTTGACTTTAGGGCTGCACAAATTAAACAAATTAAGAAATATTACTATATTATACATCCTTCAAGCGAAGTGGCGGCGTTTCACAAAACCATAGGGTATGGCAGTGGGTGGTGGCACATTACTAAGCACTAAAATTAAAAAAAATAAATAAAAAAGGAAAAAGTGTTTTTTTTTTTATAATTAAACACTGCGTCATCAGAGTTGGTATGTGGCTTTATCAGACACTTGCACTTAACATTTGATGAAAATCAAGCTCAAATGGAGTTAACAAGGTTTTTGACCAGCGAATGACAGAGATCTGTGTTGTGTCTGTCATTATAACGGCCGCATCTGTGGCACCAAGTGCATCGCATTATATGCTTTCATCAACTTACAGGTTATAACATTTATTGTAGCTATATGGGCACTTAGTTTTTCTTGTCGTTTAATACACTTGGCCAAAATCTCATGATATATAGACGATGAACGATGAAGCGCTATATGCACAGGATATTTAAAACGTAGACTAAAAAAGTAGCCTATATTGGTTACAACTAGACGGCAAAAGCTATTCTCCGCTCTTCAAACACACAAAAAACATTAGCCTTCATAGACATAGTGTTTTAGTGAAGAAAACGCTGTACTTATTCAAACATCAGTTATTTATTATTTACCCTTGCATTGCGAACAAGCCAAGATCTGTCTCCAGGCTGTGTGCGCTGCTCGGCGCTTCGTTCTGAATGGAGGCGGGGTGAAGTTATGAGGTTTCGCTGACAGTTTGAAGATTCATAGCATTACAAAGTTTAGTGACAAGTTCTTTTGAATGCTTTTCATTGGTTAAATATTTGTAAAACCCTCAAACAGATATAAGGAAGACCAATAGCAGTGATTTAAAACAATAATAACCAAATATAATAGAGAGTTTGGATTTTCCACGGCACACCTGACTGGGCTAGGGTATGGCGACTGCCATACTCTGCCATACGGAAACGCCACCCCTGTTCAAGCATTAAACCATTTTGATGAATTGTGCAGCCCTACTCGCCTTCATGTGTGTGAAAGTGTTTGTGTGCAAATGTAAAGAAACAGGGCAAAAGGGCGTGAGAGAAAGACAGAATTTGATGTCACACAGGACAAAACAGACTGAGGTCAAAGATCGAAGAACTACCTTTACACCCATTGAGAGCACGTTAGGAATTTATGGCCTGACTCATTCCAGCCGAATGTAGGTCAACTAGCAAAGCAATATGGTGAGTGATAGCTTAGACAACATGCCTGCAATGAATTGTGAGCTTGACTGACTGATGCACCAAACAGGAATGATCATAACATATACCAATGCTTGCTTATTTAAAGAAACATTGTTTAAAATAGAAGATTTATGCCTTAAGCATCTATATTTGCAAAAATATATAAAAGTATGAAAGAAGGATGTCCTTCCTCACCTCATGATGTTGTATCTGTGTCTGAAGCTCCTGTATGTTTCCTGTGGCAACAGGGCGGTCCTGAATAACACGGTGTGCTTCTTCAATAAGTCTCTGTAGGTTCTTGACTTCCTGTTCGTATTGCTCATACTGCACCATGGCCTCCTGGGGTAATGTGAAGAGAGATGCTAAATGAGCCATTAAAACCACAAGTGCTAAGCCCAGATGAATCCCATGACCGTGCTATATGAAACTATGCAGATAAACAGAAGGGGAATATTATTTAAACGTCTGTTGGATTTTATATTTTCCATTTATAATGTTAGTAGCTTTACGTTATCAGTACCTTTACAATGGGGTTAAAAGGACCACTAGTGAAAATGCTTTTATTTTTTTCTAACATTTCAGCATAAAGGTGTAAGTGAAAGCTTGAATTAAAAAATACTTATCAATATCTTCATCTAAGAATATGTTGCAATCTGTGTGTGGACACCTGTAATATATTGCACTGTAGAATGGTATTGTGTTGGAGTTGGCTGCTCTCTTGCTGCAGACTCTGTGCAGTAACACATAGCGGTAAAGCTGCAATCACGTCCTCTGGCAGACGGAGGGCACTCTGACACATCTGCATAGCCTGTACCTGCTGCTTGAGACCCTCCATCTCTGACAACAGCAGCTGAGCAACAAATATTCAACATAAGTTTGATGGTATCAGTGATAAAAAAAAGTACATGTAATTTTCTTGTCAGTACACATAAAAATATTATTATTTGTATTATTTTTTCATTACTAAAAATATTGAAACATTCTTAAAGCAATATACATTCAGCAAAACTAAGAATAGACTTGTTTTCAAAAAACATCTTGAATTAAGATTTAACATTTTTCTTATATCGTTTCCTTTTTTATGCATAACCCAAGAACTAATGTTTTATTTGTTACATTTATGCTTTAAACAATAAAACAAACTTCACGTAAAGAATATTTTCTTAATAATAAAGATCTTTAAATATTTTTACTGGCAAAAAGAAAAACTGGAAAAAATTACTGAAAAAAAACCCTAATAATTAAGACAATTCTTTTTTCAGTGTATAATTGTACAGAAGGTATGACTGTATTTGTATCTAATAGTATAAGATAAATGAGATAAATCGGAGGAATGAAGAAATGTGTTAGTACAAGTTATTAAGAGTAATGGGTGTACCTGTCTTTGAGCCAGCTGTTCTCTGAGACTGAGACGTGCCAGATCAGGGGAGGCCAGAGTCTCCTGGACTCTCTCTATGGACTGATGGAGGCTCTTCACATCACTCTCCAGTCTCCCTAAGTCCTAAACAGAGAAAGACAAACAGGAAGATCATTATGTTCATCCCAAAGTCAATTTGGTTTTACAGAGACAAATATCTGTATATTTTATTAAATATTACATTCAGTACTTAGCAAGAATTACATGCTTTCATAGTGTGTACGTCAAGCAGCATCAAACTCGATTGCAAAAATAAAAAACAAAATTCTTTAAAGGATTCAAAACACACTTACAGGCTCCCATTCAACAGACAAATAGATAGCTCCACTATTAGCATTAAAACTGAAAAAAATTCTCCAATTGCAAAAAAAAAAAAAAAAAGATATATATATATATATATATATTTAGAGAGAGAGAGAGTTCTGGCATGAAACTCTAGATGGCGCAGTCCGATAGGTCTAACTCAATCTGACCTAATCATTGTCACATGGCATAGCTGATTGGTTCTCTCCTGTATCAGCTGCCAATGAGCTTGCTGCTCAACATTCAGATACTTGGCTAGTGCTTGCTGTAGCCATTGCAGCATGCTTCAGAAAACCCTCCACCTTCCCCAGCTCCACCTGTATAGATCTGCTACGAGGTGATTCATGTATGCTATAGGTGGGTTATTACATGTATGTTATATTTGCAGCAGCAATATTTCTTACATGCTCACAGCAGCATGTTGTGGATGTATTGGCAGTAGCAAGTCTCGGTACTTTCTCTGCCGCAGCAGCGTAGCAGATCTATCCCGCCAAGACCAAATACAAATACATTAACATTGTCATGTACATTACCATGCCAATCCCTCAGAGAGTTGTCATGACAGAAATATATTTCTGTCATGAAAAGGTTTCTTCACAAAAGGAGAAGAAAGGAAAATTATAAAGGAGCCTGTAAGAGTGGTGCTATACTAAACATGCTTGATATATCAGCATTAGGCAGTTTAACCACCTTGTTGATTAACAGAAGTGCTAGCTCCCCCTTGTGCCGCTTTGACATAGTTATCGTGATTTTGGCTTTGGCTATTAAAAAAAAAAACTATTTCAATCCACAGCACCACTAATTCAACAGTCAGACTGCAGGTTAAATCATGTGGGGACCCAGAACCTGAGGAGTTACTGAGATCACAACCCTGCTAAATCACCACAGGGCTCCTGAACAAGACACTAAAGCCCTTTAACTTCAGAGTGATTTACTTCAGAGGACGTCTGCTAAATGACAAGACTTAAGCCCACAGAATACAAGCAGCTCAAGTGGGCCTAAAATGATAAAAAAAAGTGGTGCTTTAAACCAAATCAATGTAGTTCTCCAGCGAACAGTGAATAAAATACCCAGTACAGGCACAGGCACCATTTGGCAAAATTCCACAGTATGGTCCTAGTTTTGTAGCAGGTCAGGCAGCAAAGACAGAACAAGGATGAAGATAAAAAAAAAAAAAAAACCTGACATGCTCAACTATATAGGTAATTGGTTTCATGGGACAACAGTTAATTATATACTATACTATTACTATAGATTATACAAAAATATTTGACTGTAGAATTCCAGAGAAATATAATAAGTAAAATACATAAATCATCTTGCAAAAACTCTATACCATTACACTCACAAAAAACTGAAGAGTCGTATAATTACTCATTTAAACATTTGCTGAAACCTTTAACTTTTAAAATGAAAACTTATAAATCTGCTCTCTAATAAAAAAAAATGGAAGCACATAATTAATCCAATTTCTTCATGGCACGATGCCATTATATAGATATGGCATGCATTAAGCCAGACCATTTTTGAGGACTTATTCATGAGCTCAAATTTCATGTACATTACTGATTGCATGGTTTAAGATAAACCTATAAAACAATGTTAAGTTAAAGCAGTGTTGTGAACATACAGCAATCTAATGAACAGACATCAGTCATGTCTAGCAAAGAAGATACAGAACAATGAAGAATTACATTGCTAATCTAACTGGCCACTAGGTGGCAATGTCTTTCTAAAGATACAGCAGACTGGAAGCTTGAACTAGACTGAGGCTGTGATAGTGCAGTTTTTTTTTCTTTTAATTTGCTGAGATGATATAAGAATAAAATTAATCTGTAAAAAATCATCATAAAGGTGTTTATAAGACTGAAAATGAGATGCTGACCCTTTACCCATAATTCTATTCAACATGACACATCACAGAAAAATATTAATTAGAGCCAAAAAGAACATGGGAACATGCATAGCCTTTTTATCATTTTTATATTACTTTTATGTAGTGTGACATGCTGCTATGTATTACCTTGGCTGCATCTTGTAGCATCAGGAGTCTTGCTTTGGCTCTCTGCTGCAGCTCTTCAGCATGTCTGCTCAGTTCTGCCACCTGCTGGTGGAGAGCATCTGTCTGGACCACCTCCCCCAGCAGTCCCACCCTCTCCACCAGACCCTCAAACTCTCCTTGGAGAGCTTGCCACTCTTGCAATAAAGCCTGATTGAGATATATCACAAAATAACATTACATTTCTACCCCAACAGGTACTGAAAATTCTGAAAAATTGTGGTCTGATATGGCTAAAGTTAGTGTCTCCACCTGATGGGTTCTGATCTGCTCTTGCATCTGAGAGGCTGGACTCCACATGATGTTGGCTGACACCACAGTCTCTGCTTTTTCTGTCCAGTTGAGAATTAACGTCAGCATTTCATTAAATTCTTCAAAGTTCTTTTCTGCCTAAAACAGAGAAAAAGACCAATTTGTTGAATGCATTTTATTAAAGATCAAATTTGAAATGTCAACAAACAGAACTGCAAAAATAATCATTGCTTTCAACCAGGTTTCTCCAAATGCTGACCTTCTGAAGGCTTGTTGTCCTTCCCTCCGCCAGTCGGAGGGTCTGAACATGAAGCTCAGTCAGTTTACTCAGGCTGGAGCCCAGCTGTTTGGCTAGGAGAGGATTTTGCTCACCAAACTCCTGCACCACCACATCTAGCTCAGACATAGCACGACCACACTCCATTAGCTCCTCAAATAGACTCTGGATTAATAGAGAAAGAAAAATAGAAAAAAAAATGGCAGAGAAAAATATGTTTAAAGTTGTAAAAATGCAATGATGAAAGCGTTGTAAGAAATCAAATATTTTTGGCAATTGAAATAAGCTGAAATAAAATGCAATTTAAATATTAGATGAAACTTGCCTTGGAAAATAATTTAAATAAATAAGTTAAATATATATATTTAATTAAAAAACTAACTTATAATTTTCTATTACAAACTAATGTTAAATATTAACAATATTAATAATAATATCAGAACACTAAAATAACACTGCCTTGTTATGAATTCCACTCATCGTGATATATTTAGAAATTAGGCTGCGCAGAAGTCATTCTGAAGCACACTTCTGTCATCATTGACAATTTGCACTTCAGTAATCAGGGCAGAGTCTGTACCACAGCTTCCAAAGACTGTGCTGCATTCATACCTCTGTCTCCTCTTTAGCCTCCTCAACATCCACAGCCTTCTGCTTGAGTTTCAACGAGATGAGTTTGACTTTCTTTGAGATATCCTGAAGTCTGGAGTTAAAGTCTTCTTTAATATCTCTGCTATGTTGGACCTCTCTTTCCCGTGCCTGCACCTGAGCAAAGGAGAAATTAATAGGGAAGTTATAAAGAGACATTAAATAAATTTTCAGCTGTCAAAATCAATATCAGTTACTGTTTTTCTGTTAAACCAAATTAGGCTGGTCTGTTTGGCTGCATTGCAATGCCTACTGCACAGATCTTAAATTTGGACACAAATCAAATTTTTACATGTTTACATTAATCCCTCACGGTCTCACCATAATTCACTTGGTACCTGCATTCTTAACATTCCTAGTATGAATGAAGGTACCTGATCTTCTGCAGAACCCAGAGCCAGTGTAACCTCTGCCAGCTGGGTGCTGATCTCTGAAGGAAGGGTGGCATTGAGGTCCTGGTATTTCATCTGCTGACGATCTGCAATCTGCTCAAGGTTCTGGCGGTGAGACCGCATGCCTCCATGAGCCATCTAGCAGAAACCACAAAGCAAAGTAAACTGGGTTGTAGGATGTTAGAATGCGAGTACTATCTGGATCTCCTCCACTGTATAAGGTGCTTTGCAGTACCTCCAGGTCAGTAAGCAGGTTATCCAGGTCTGCTGTGGGGCTCAGCAGCAGCCCCTGGGTGTCCTGAATCCAGCCTTTCAGCAGGCTCAACTCCCTCACCACTTCCTCTCTCTCCCGCAGCTCCACCTGCACCTGCTGTCTGCTAGCACACACCTGCTGCAACAGACTGAGGGAGAAAAGGGACACAAAAAATACATATTATGCAAATGATTGAAGATGTAAAAGCAAATGACAAAAATTAGAAAAGTAGGGTTGCAAATGTTTCAAAAAATGACTGGAAATGGTTTCATGATATTTGGTTTGGTTAACTTTTCTTCAACATCTGCATTTTTCTGAAAAAGTTGTCTCTATAATTTTATAACAACATTTAGTGGATTTATTACCTGCTCTTGAGCAGTAGGACAGACAGAATGCCAGACAGAACAGAACAGAACAGAGACAGACAGATCGACAGATATTCATACTTGTCATATTTCTCCTGAATGCTCTGAATTTCCAGCAGACATGGATTGTCTTGGTTGTGTTTACTGTCTGTGGTGGATGCAGATGCATGAGAATGGAGGAACAGGTTGAGCACATGGTGTCTGAGGAGGGTCAGGGCGCTGCTCTCTCTCTCCACTTCTCGACTGAAGGAATCGTGGTACTCCAGAAGGCTCTGTAGGGCTGCCATACTAGAGGCTTTTTCCACCATGTTGTCAGGAACACGACTGTGCAGGTCCTCACAGACAGCCCGCATTTTCTCCAGCTAATCAGAGAGATGTGGAATGAGTTACTCCAACAGATTCTACTGCTGTTAATATGTGCTATAATATTGTCATGCTATAACATTTATTTTATTGTTAAAAAAACAATAAAAAACAAATAAATAAAATGTTTTTTTTGTTCTTTTTATCTATATTTAAATGTTCGGTTGCCATGTCAGTGATGTTACAAGTTTTGAACGTTCATTCAGATTCATGTTGAGTTTTAAATTCAATCAAAAGTGAGTCATTAAGAATTAATGCAGTGTAATTTACTCCTAATTTTTCCATTCACTGAATGAAATGAATGAATGAATACTGGTTTGGACATCAGTATCTGTGGTCACATAGCAGCTATCAGGACATCAAGGAACTCTTAATAATTAATTAATGATGAAACTGATGAAAAAAGCAAAACACTCCTCTCTCTGTGCTACATACAGCTTTGCAAGCAACTGACTCATTCTTACTAAGTGATGTCATATCCTCAGCTGAACAATGAAACAGGCTTAGGTCACAAAGAAACTACACAGAATTAGTGTGCACTGCCAAAAATAAACAAGAAACAGTTACTGCTAACATGCTACTGATATGAATTTCTCTTCAATAATCTTTTGTATATTAAAGTATTCATGTTCTATAATCGTATATATATAAAGAAGTACATATAGTGTGTTACACAGCATATTCCTCCATCAATTATATCATGTCCTGTGATCGCAGCAGAGATTTATGGGAGAAGTGGTGAGTTTGCAACTTCCATGTTGGGTTATTTTTGTATGGACTGTCATTTATTCAGCTCTACTCCAGGTTCTCACTGCTTACAGAATAACTGCTTTTATTGTTTTTCAAAAATAAATTTTTGGTCTGTTTATTCACACAAAAAAAAAAAAAGCTATTCGGGCATCTAACAGTAATTTTATGGCATTTTATCTGCTTATCAATCAAGTATTGATTTGAACTATTGTATTTGTTTGATTACATTCTCTGAAACAGAGAACAATATAAGAGTATTTTAGTGAAATGAGACAGATATCTGTCGCTGGTAAGTTTCCCTACCTTCTCCCCGGTGCATCTCCAGTTACGTGCAGAGTCCTGGAGGGCTTTCACCTGAGCACGAGCAACGCTGAGCAACCGAGTCCACCGATGGCGCAGTGAACAGACTGACCGAGAAGTAGCATCTTTTATGGCAGGCTGATCAAACTGTGCTGCTTTTTCTTTCAGGCCATTCAGTGCATCTTCAAGACCCAGAACTTGTGACTCAATATTCTGTAGAAAAAATGGAACCAATAGGAAATATTTAGAAAAGCTGCAATATATCAATGTATTAGGAATTCGAAGGAAAGAAATGATTAGTCATAGACCTGGTATAAACAAAGCTTGTCTTCAGCTTCTTGTTCAGAGTTTGCTCTGGCTGTTGTGAACTCCATCATCCTTTTATCAACTTCATTCATCTGCCTGATAACTTCATCTGTTTCATCTTGAAAGGATCTCCACTGAATTATGCTTCTAACAGAAAAATAAAGCAAGTGTGTGCAACAGTTGTAAAGAGAATATAGATAACAATGTCCGTAAATCATATTGTTAACATGAATAAGGCAGATACAAGTTTGGGTCTTGTGCACCTTATTTAAATCTATTTAAATGTCAAAACCTCATAAGCATTACCGTTGCAAGTTGTCTTGACGTTGTTTTAGCTGCTCAATGACCTCGGTTCCCTTGTGATAAGATTCCTCACAATGTTGCTGGATTTGCCTCATTACAGTAGGGCTGAAAAAGTCACCCATTTGAGGTACTAGACCTTGCATTTCTTGCATCGTACACTTGACAGTTTGTTCCTGGCTTGTTATATTTTTTAAGTCCTTGAGGCAGTCTGAAATTTTATCCAGGTCTTCCTCTTGTGGAGCATGCTCAAGTAGAGCACCAGCGTCCTCAAACCACTGCTCGATGGATTGCAAAGAATGGTGGTATCTCTGGAGCAGAGACAGAAAAGTCTGCAAGGCCACCTGAGGATACACATTACAGTTTAAAGAAACATTAATCCCAATTTCAGTATTTCATTATTCAGTCAGAAAACATAGGCAGACTCTCAGGAATTCATAATATCTTACCTGTTTGGTGTTGACAGCTTGTTGAAGATCATCCTTCAGCTTTGGAATATCCATTAAAGTGGTTTCAAAGAGTTTTGGAAATGGCTTTTGGTCGTTTATATACTTCTGTTTCTCTTCATTAGTCATATATTCTAATAATCTAAACCTAGATTTCATTTGTTTTTGAAGTGCTGACAGTGACCTGACCTCCTCCTGCACAATTTCAATTTTTGCTTCTTCAAACATTAATGGATATCTTAATCGATCCCTAAGACTCTTGAGCCAGTCTATTGATACTTTAATATCAGTTTGAAAATCCTTATTTCCCCTAAAACCTCTCTCACATTCTTCTATGTGTGCATTAATCTTTTGCTTTAAAGTAAGAAGTTGTTCCTCCCTGAAGATAACCTGAGTCTTGAGGGTCTTTGAGTCAAAGTGCTGGTTGAGGTCATCATTTTGTGATTTGAGACCCTCTGGATAGGAACTAACCTCTACAAAACATTTTGATAGGTTGTGTAGAGTAGATAATCTCTCCATGGCATCTGCCTCCTCATCTCCTTTGGAGTCAAATTTGCCAAGCTGTTTCTTTAATCTAGTAATGCTATAGTCCATTTTCTCAATAACTGCTCGATGGTCATTTAATATTTTTAATGTTTTCCTTAATTCTTTCATCTTATACTCGATCTGCTGGTTAAGACTGCCGTGGAGATGAACTAGCTGGTCAATGACTTCAGGAGCATATGGCTGACCCATGATAAGGAAATCCTGAGTTTTAACCCTAAGATCTTTCATTCCCTGAAAGAGATTTGCAAGAGCTTTCATGAGATCTTCATAACTGCTGTGCAATCTTTCTCCCTCTTCTACACTTTGGTTGGCTGACTTCATCTCTAAACCATCACACTTCTCCTGAAGTTCCTTCAAATCTTTTCGTGTGGCATCGATGAGGGACTCAAACTCCCTGCGGTCCAAAAGCACTTGCTGGATCCTGTCACGTTTCTCTCTGATCAACAACAGCATGTCATTATATTGTTGTGGAAGGCCATTAAGTTTCTCATCTAGGTAGCAGTGGTCGACCTCATTTAAGGTGGGAAGAATCTCCTGTCCTGCCCTTTGGACGATGAGCAAAAGGTTTTCATACTCTGAAGCATGATCAAGAAGCTGTTGGTATTCGGTTAACTGGTTCTGAAGCTCCTCGTCATTCCCGCTCAGGTCAATAATTGGAAATGTAGCTACCTCAGCTTGTTTTAGCCACTCGCAGATCCTGTCAAGGTCCACTTTAAAGTACTTTCGAATGACTAGCGCTTTCTCCAGATGCTGCAGATGCTCCGTGCTCTTCTGCAAGGAAGCCTCGAAGGTAACTTGCAACTCCTCCAGCTTCTGAAGGGTCTCCTTCTTCTCCTCGTCGGTGGCATCCTTCACTAAGTCTCGTCCTTGTACCCAAAGAGAAGTGAGCTCCACCTGATATGCTCTTAGGCTGCTGGTAAAATTCTTACAAGTTGACACCTGCTTGTGCAGTACATTTGGTAAGAGCGCGACATGATCATCTGCAAGAGCCCTCTGCTCTTGCTTCCTGATCCATTCAGCTGCTCTGTCGAGGGCTTGTAGGAACTGCGTTCGTTCTGTAAATACTTTGCTGAGGCTTTTACGATACTGAGCAGCCTTAGTTCCAAGCGATTCTACTTCTGCCTGTGCATCCTGGACCAAAGTCTGCAGTTTCCTCCTTTCATTAAGACCTAGGCGAGAGGAAAGACTATTGGCATCTGTCAAGGCCTCTGCCAGAAGCTTCTGTTTGGCCTCCAATTCTGCACAAAAGCTCAAGTGATCAAACAGAAAGCTTTGGGCCAAATCTGGAGGGGGGCTGGTCTTGAGAACCTCAGACAGGGATGGCTGCTGCAACTCAGCCCACTCCTGAGCCTCCCGCAAATGGTCCTCGATTTGACTGAGTTCTTCCAGTGTTTGCGCTGAATCTTGTATTTTCTGCTGGACAAGCGATTCCACCTGGGTCCAACGTTGCTCCAGGTAACCCACCTGCTCCTTAACCAGGTCTCTGTCTTCTAAGCTCAGACGAGGCAGGATCCCATGCCTATTATTTCTCAGGTCATCGAGCACACATCTCTGGTCCTGCAGGTCTGTGGATAACTTCTTTAAGGCATCCAGACACTCAGCTGTGCTCTCAATATCTCCCCTAGAAAAGATTTAGTGCTTTTGTGAACAAAGAGAAGAATGACTGACAATAATGTCTGAAGAACAACATATGGCAACTATCAAACATAAATATGTTGTGCAAAATTTGAAAGGAAATGTTGCATACCTGGCCAATTGATCCCATTTCTTGGACAGCTGGTCAAACAACTCCTCCACCATACAAATGCAGTCATGATAGTCCCCACTCCTCTGTAGATCCTCCTCTTTCTGTTCCAGCAGCTGTGCAGCCTGTCTGCCCAGATCCAGCCAAGCACAGCGCAGCCGCCCAACTTCCATAAGCTCAGGGGACTCCTGACCAGCCGTTAGCCTATTGATGCTCTCTCTCAGCTGGGTCAGATCAACCTGCCTGGCTCGCATCTCCTGGATAAAGTCCTTTGTGGCATGAAATATGGGGTGTTATTAATAAATGCTGCCTGTCTTTATTTGATATCCTGCCAAATGGACAGCTCTGGATGACACCCTCTGTCACTGGCAGAGAGTGAGCTTTGAGGTAATTGGGGTTTTCATTCAATCTATTGTTGACAATTCTCAGCACATCCAGAGATGGTAATATGTGCTATTTTTCACACACAATGAAAGGGTCTGCCTGGACGCTGTTATTACAGGCACTGACAAATCAATTCACACATCCATAATTACACCCAGACGAGTAATCTGGGGAGCAATCTTTATTAATGAATGAAGCTTCCTGCCAGGAAATGTAAGAGAGGGCAAAGCTCACCAGAGCTTTCAGCTATACATAATAGATTGCATTTGATTAACTGATATACTGTACAGATAATGTACAAAACTTGTGCATAAGGTATTAATGTAATATAAAATTTGCTGTAGTGTTTTTCAAAAATCTCATATAACCCATGGTTCATACAAATGGGTAATCATTTTAGCAGTCTTCAAATGGCTGTCATCTGGACACAAAGCTGTCGCTTACCTGAGCCTGGTCCAGCTGGTTCTGAGCAACCTTTGGTTCAAGCTCAGCTGGCCTCCTTAACATGCTCTGGAGGAGTTGTTCAGCCTCAAGAAGACGGCACTCAAGGTTGGAACGCAAGTCTTTGATCTCTCTCCAGTTATCTGCTAGTTCTTGAGATTCCAGCATTCTCTCCTCGATCTGCATTGGGTGGAAAGCATCTCTAAATATTTTCCAACCAAATCTATGGGTTTTGTGATGAATTTTCATGTTTTAAAATTTGAAAGTCTGGGTATGGGACAATCTTAAATCAATAAAAAGCTACACAAACATCTTTTGAAAAGTAGCAAAAAAGACATTGTAAAAATATTTACAGGTTTTATGCGAGGAAAAAAAATTATGTTAAATAAAAACCAAACCCTGGTACTGAAATGAGATGGGAGGAAAAACACAAAGTTTCTCTGGGGAATGCAAAAGCACTAAAACAATTTTTCCTCCTATCACCCTTTAGGAGCTCCATATAAAAGTGCCTGTAGTTGAAGAAGCGATTAAAACTTGAAGTTAGAACATTTTAATGTATTCTTAAGATTCTATTAATCACTCACCTGAAGTTTGACCTGCTGTATCTCAGCAGCTGTCTCTCGTACCTTATCATCCGAAAGATCACAGGTGGAGCACACCAGCTGCAAATAGGTACTAGCCTGTTCCTGCAGAGTTCGTTCCTGCTTCATCTGATGGGATATATGAGACCCCCAGAGACCCCCCAGAAGAATTGATGAGTCTGACTTTCTTATACCAACTTCATTGTGCCACTTTTGTGTACATGCACAAAGCAACATAAAAAAGTATACCCGTGCAAGTGCCTCCTGTAGGCCGTGTGGTGCATGTGCAGGAAGCTGTATCTCCTCCTGTACATTTGAAAGCCATGTCTGACACTGTTGCAACGTATCCCGCAGACTTACATGCTTCTGCAGTTCCCGATCTAGACTCTGATACACCTGCACAAACAGACGAATTTTTGCCTCAAGACTTAAAATAACCACACTGCATGAAGTGGCCTAAAGTAATTGGCTAAAATTGAAACCATACCACTTACAGAAGCCATAACTGAGCCAATTCAAAATGTAACATTTAAATTATGCACCTCAAGGGGTATTTTAAGTAATCCTTAACTGTATAAAACAGGAACAGCATGACCCTGACATATCTGAGGAGCAAAACAGAAAACGACATGAGTGGGGCATACGGTTAACCATGCTAAATCGGGTCAACATAAAGCAAAGCCCATTTGATAGCCAGGTGTTGAATGCTCTGGCATCCCTATTCCCGTGAGCAGAAAAGCTGACGCTGATTGACATTCTTAATTCACGAGCCCTCGCGGGGGGCAGGCAACGACAGGCTTGCTTTGGCAGACGGCAGGAGTTGGCAGAGCACATGCAGACTGAGGAACTCATTGACCAGACTGCCAGGTGGCGGGATTTACCGGATGGCATTGTTCTGGCAAGGTTGGCACAAGATGTTGGTACGGGGTATAAACTAGCAAACCAGAAGGGAGGGGTTTTATCAATGTCTCGGCTTGCTTTGACGGAACTGGACATGATGGGCAAAATAAAATTGGCACGGGGAAGAGGGCAAGGTATTAATAGACTGGGTGGTTTGCTCAGAGAGTGACTGAGCAGGCAATGTGTCAGATGGCAGAGAGTAGTTGCCATATTAGGGGTGCGTGTGATTAGGGTTCTTAGAGGAAAGCAGGTGGCAGCTTTTGGTAGGATACTGCAAGAGCTGGAGTAGGGGGGAAATGGTGATTTGCAAAGGGGGGTATATGTGCTCACTTTCATTGCCTTGGGCTTTAATGATACGCTTTCACGGAGAAATTATTTCTTAGTGCCTCCTGATGGGTCTCCTTGTAATGACACTGGCACGCAGAAGTCAAAATGTCAAGTACATTTCATTGCCAGACGTCCCCAGTTTATTGAATGTGTAGTAAGTGTTGTTTAATCTGATTTAAAAGACAAATACATTGAAAGGAGAATTTTGTCAGCACTTTAATGGACCTGTGCAACTAGGAAGCCAAGCAGGGTGGATTAAAATAATCAGGAGGTTCTGGAAGAGTGGCAGAAAGTTGGCACATGCTTAAGCTTGCAGCTGGAACAAAGCTTTGATGTGAGCAGAGGGACAATAAACAATGACACCAGCACAACGACTGGAAATCATACAATTAATGAGCACTAAAATTAAAAAATTGCAATATAGGAGAATTTACTGGAAACAACTGATAATAAATAAATACATAAAAAAATATTACTTTTATTATTAATTGTTTATTCAGTTATAATATAATATAAATAAAACTGCACTAAACCTCTCGTCATTTTTAACCAAGCCAGAGGCATTTTTAAAAATGTCATGAGTTGTTAAATGTCCATGACCTCCGCCCCCATGTGGTTGATAGGACATAATTTGCTGCTTTTAAACAACTAGTTGATGTTTGCATATATTTTTACAGGCCAATAACGGATACACCATTGTTACCATCGTTAAAAATCACATAACCGCACTCCTGCCTATATTAACTGTGAGTCTTTATATACTGTTGTAGGTCTATATGCACAGTAAACATCGGCACAATGCTGGTCTTGTGCTTGTGTGCTGGCAAGTAAACTCACACGCTGGGCAGTGCTGCAGATGGCAGAGTAGCTGTCCCTTGCTCCCTGCTGGTGGTTCTGAATTTGCTGGCGAAGCCGAGCCTGGAGGCGCTCGCTGCAGCCGGACAACAGCTCCTCTCCCTTTTCCTTAAGTGTAGCCAAACGCTCTTCAAAACCCGCTATCTCTTCCATAATAGCCTGAAATTAGACAATATGTGCAAACATAAATTTAAACAAAAGGTTCTCCTAGTAATAGCTTTATATTTTTGTGAATACCAATATTAACTGAAACTGTAATGATAAAAAAAATTTAATTGGGTAAACAAAATGCAGATGTGTGTTTGGTTATTTATAGGGTTCTGCTCTTCTGTGAAGCTTTGTGATTTGTCACCTTATGTCTGGCTAGCTGCTGAGTGGCAGCTTCCAGACCACCGCCTGATGACGGGTCAGGAGTCACCATCCTGCTGGACATCTGCAACAGCCAACGCTCAATTTCCTGTAGATCTTTGTGGTATGCTTCCTGTTTCTTCACCTGAGCTTCCAATCTGTGAACGTGGGTCTGAGGAAATATATATTTAAATTACAGAAATGATCAAGACATTTGCAAGCACTCACACTGAAGCACATATATAAACACACAGCTGGAAACTCTCATGCTATAAAGAGCTTCTGACAGCTGCAAGCATGAGATGCATTTTTTGAAAGTGAGTATTCATGGAACTGATTGCAGGGTTAATGGATGCCATCTTGGAGGAAATAGCAAATAAAGCCTTCAAATTAATATTCAAAAGCTTAAAAGAGTAATAATCTACACATTCATTGCTATTTGTTTCTCCCCACTCTTTATAATTTGCAATTTAGTTTTAAATGATTCTATATGTATATGACTGTTACCCTTCCAAATTGCTAAAGCAAGCATTGATATGTAAATGTTGGAGGTCATACATTAATGTTCTGATACCACAGCATGTTCTGAATTACCCATTTTGCTGCTTAGTGTCTATAACATGCTGGGTGGACTGAGCAGTGAACTTTATGTGCATTATGTACATTAGCATATGTAACTATTTCACAACAGCAAATGTTTTCTATGTTATGTTGCATTTAAATTATTGTTTTTGTAGTCTTTGTGAGCTCACCCTTGCTGAGCCACATAGCTCCTGGTAGTCCGCCTGTAGTCTGGTCATGTTGTCTGTGATGGAAGGGGAGTGGAGGAGGGTCAGCAGAGTTTCTCCTTTCTCTAGCACAAAGCTCACAGCAGAATCACGAGATAGCAACGTCTGCTCTACAGCCTGGAAACAACAGAACAATGTATACAGATAAAAAGACATGCATGGATTATTCAGCAAGGATACATTAAACTGATAAAAAGTGAATACTTTTGCATTGTTAAAAAGATTTTAAATTTTCTAATAAATGCTGTTCTTCTAAAATTCTAAACCTAAACTTAACAACTACCTTACTAACTATTAATAAGTAGCAAATTAGGAGTTTATTGAGGCAAAAGTCATAGTTAATGGTTTGTTAATAGCAAAAAATTGTGACCGAAATGTCACTTGAGCACCAAATTAGCATATTAGAATTATTTCTGAAGGATCATTAAGAATCAGGCAGCTGAAAATTCAAATTTGCCATCACAGGCATAAATTACATTTTAAAGTATATTATTACAATAGTAAACAGTTATTTACATTTTTTATATTTCAAAATATTACTGTTTTCTAAATTTTGCAGCCTTCATGAGCAAAAGTGACTTAATATAAAACTGACTTATATATATGTACAGTATATTACATATATTTTTAAATAATATACACATCTCAATGCTTGCAGAAGATCATTGACAATCCTAATGATTTTAAAAGTGATAAGGGGGACTACCACTTTTGTTGACAGAGCTAGTCACAAGTACAGATTTCACATCAGTTAAAGACTGTAAAATAAATCACCTACCTTGTACTTGTTCAGCTGGGCTTTTCTCTGGTAAAGTTCTGCTTTGGGTTCAACAGTGGAACAGAGAAGGGCTCGAATCTCCCTAAGCCACTGCATTTGGCTCTTGTAGCGCTCTTGGAAATCTTTATAGAGCACAATGCTTCTTTCCAGGGTTGCATGCTCTTCCCGTAGCCCCAGAATAAGCTCTTCGAGCTGTGATCGGCCTGTTTGCACTTCCCTCTCTAGCTTGGATGCTCCAGGGTCATCCAAAAAGGAAACGGCCTGCTCTGCACTCTCTCGAAGTGTTTTAAGCAGGCTGTGACCTTGATCCATGTCCCCCTGTAGAGACTGCCGGGTGAGAGAGTCTTTTAAACAACGAACGAAAGGGTACAAAAAGAACAACAATAACAAACAAACAAAAGTCAATAATTTAACGAGCCACAGGAAAGATATTTATGCCTTCCCCAGTGTGCAACCAAGACAAGTATAGAATTTCCTGTTTCTGACAGCTTCTGATCCACTCAATTCACGTGGTGCTTCGGGTTTTGAGAGCGCTCCTCTGAAGTGGACTTTTCTGATGGGTACTTTGAAGCCTGCCGGGCTCCTGACACCTTTGTGCGGAGACCCAGTGAGGCCCCGGTTAGAGATATGAGAGGAAGACCCAATTACCCAGGACTTAAATGGGGCTGTCGCAGCAGGGTTTCCCCAGCAACGACCGCACTCAGCCCCTCCTACTCCTTTACCTTTAAGCGGGAAGCTTCTCTATATGATATCAGCCTCTTGTCTCTACAAAGAGCAGTACAGCTGGATCTGGAGCTACTGCTGCGGTACTGACAGAAAAAGCAGCCCCAGTGTTTTAATGACCCTCTCCACACACAAATAAGGAAATGAGAAGTTAGTGATGCGAAGAGGTGTAGGATCCAAGGATAATTGGGTAAAGAAATATTATCTGGCGATAAGAAATGTACACTTAATTGGCTGTTTATTATTCACAAATACATGCATCTATACCGTTAACATTACAGTTTAATGGAGTGGGTGTACATAAAACACAGATAGCCTCTATATGACTTTGCTATTAGCATCTGTGTGGCGCTATTGATCTTGACGAGGATTATATGCACCAAATAAGTAGTATATGCATACAGTATGTGTGTAAAGGAAGAGAGTGTTATGTGATGTTGAAGCTGCAAGGGCATTGCATCAATAACACAGTCTCTGCCAGCAGGTTCTACAGACAGACCGTTCCTTCATCTCTGCTATCACAGTGGGGGAGTGTGTGAAGTGGCTGTGTGCGCGTGTGCACATAGGGTGCGATCGCGCTAAAGCTTTCTTTTGCTTTGTGTAGTAGACATATTGATCATATCTTTAAGAAGACAAAGAGACTCGTACATGTGCACACACAGAGACACACTGGCTCTTACGATCTCAAATATGAACGCAAAACTGTGCCAGGCCCACTGAGAGTCCTAGTCTGTGGTGTGTGTGTGTGTGTAATTTTATCAGGCCAAATCAATAGCTGTTAAGCCACAGGATAAAAAGGGGTGACAGTTTTATCTGTCCATCTGATCCTTCAACTCTAAAAGGAAAAATAAAACCCTGTAGAAGCGTTTATTTGAAAAAGTAAAATGTTTTGTTCTTTTAATCTTAATTATTTTCATGATTTCATAGATATATATATATATATTAGTGCTGTCAAACGTCCAAAATAAAAGTTTTTGTTTGCATAATATGTGTGTTCTGTGTATATTTATTATGTATATATAAATACACACACATACAGTATATATATATTGAAAATATTTACATGTATATACATTTATATATTTACATGTCTATATTTATATTCATAATTTATATTATAAATAAATATATTTAATATATAAAAAAAATTATATTTAATAAATATACACAGTACATATACATACATTATGTAAACAAAACTTTTATTTTAGATGCGATTAATCCATTGACAGCACTATATATATATATACAATTTTTTTTCTCTTTTGTATGTACAATTTACATGGACATGCTATGTACAGTAACATTAGTGTTTTCACTAGGCCATACCTCTAGCCTCTTCATCTTCTTTTCCATTGTAATGCGATCGAGAGCCTCTGTCCTTTCGGTAACGATTTTAAAATTCTTCCTCGCAGTGCTCAACCAATCAGAGAAGGTCCTGAGAGCATTTTGAGCCTCTGTGATGTTCTGCATCTCTTTCTGGAGCTGTTTGAATGTATCCTGAATGACGGAAGAATAAATCAAAAGGCTCATTGTCAAGATCGCTCGGAATTCTGTCTCATCAGCATGATGTGTTTTGATTGATCCAGTGCCGCACACTCCCTAGCATTCACCACTGGGGGATTGAGGCTAAGCTATTTTGCCGCATTCTTCACTTGACATGCAGATCCCTCATGTACGTGGCACCAATTAACGCTTTTGCGCTGTGCCGCGCGCACACCTATCTGCAGAGACGTAATAGCTCTTGACTGCAGTGCATGTGGCGGCCTGTTGTTTCTCACAGAATAATTACACGCTCTATTCTGTCGCAGCCAGGGTGTGTGTGCATGTTAGAGAGAAGTAGGCAGGAAGGAGAGGTGTTACAGCAAATGTTAAAAACAATTCTGCTGCTGCCGCAAAAGCAGCAGCACTGATTGATGGGCAAGATTGAATCCTATATTGTTTAATTACAAGCTAAGGTCTCCATGTGGGCGAGACATTGATTTTTCTAGTGTGTAGGTTTTTTTTGTCATCACAGAGGGTCACAGGAGGTGGTTTACCAGGTTGGATAGCTTCCAATGTTTAGATGGCTGAGAAATTAGACTCATTGGTGTGCTTTGGCAGCAAAGTGAGAGGTGAGTCAATGACACCAGGTTCTATTAAAATATACGTCATTGTAGAAAAAGAATATCAAGTAGAAATTCAAATTTAATTGAACTTTAATTGAGCAAATTTAAAAACAGACAACACTTTAATAATAATGATAAATAATAATAACTGTAATAATTTTTCCAGATAAAAATAAAACAGGTTTATTGCATTTCTGTACTTCAGAAACATATTGCAGGTGGCTAATATGTATTATAAGGGAAGAAAAGGGGTGAAAATATAGTTTAAAAATGCCAATGCAAAGAAAAATACTAGAAACTGTGTTTTTTATCATTATTATTTATATATTTTTATAGTATTTATTAATATTTTGAACTAGCTTTAATTTTAAGTCTTAGTCATTTTGCTATATGTATTTTTATTATTAGATTGTATTTTTATTAGCTTGGTTTTTATTTATTACTGTATATTACTATTTAGTTTTCATTTATTTTATATTTGAGCAAATCAGAGGAATAATTAGTGGGATATTGTTCAATCCATGGAAAATAAGGTGCCCAGATTGTAAAACCATAGCGTCTGTTGTATTTTTCACACTGCGAGAGCAGAATTAAAAGAAAAATCCAAGAACCTGCAATATGAATATGAATGTCATGTGTCTCTATAATCAACAGGACAATTCAAACACCGACAGATAAAAATAGTGATGGAAAATGATTATATTTATAAAATGATTACTTTATGCACATTATTTGTGAAAAAGTAGTAAAAGGACACAGGCAGCTTACTGAATGATGCTGCATACTTTCCTGAAATAATCAAGAACATCAAAATTGCAAATGTACAAGGCTGACTTGCCTGTATCTGTAGAAGCAAGGCATGGTAGCGGGCAGTGAGCTGGGTAACCCTGGTACTGATCCGACCACTGACATGAGCATCCTCAACGACTTGCTGTGCAAGAGTACTAAGGCCTTCCACCTCGGCCTGACGTTGAGCAGCCTCAATCTGCCACCTCTGAAATAAGGGAATGACGAGAAAAGGTCAACACATATCTACATGAAACCAGAGTACTATAAATCTGAAACCATCAGGCAGAAGTATAATGCATCATACCTTAAGGTGTTGAAGCTGGGCCTCCTTTGTAGTGACATCAGAGCGACGGTGGCTTCTCACCTTAACTTTGAGCTCTATGTCAACCAGCCACTGGTCTAAGCTTTGGAATAAACATTCTAGTTGCTGAACCCTTGCGAGGGCCTGCTCTACCTGGACTTTGGTCTCGCCGAGTCGGTCTTGGTACCCCTGCCATTCCATCTGTGCTGTTTCCAGAGCCCGATCCTCAATTTGAGGGGCACCCCATGGAATGACTCTTTCTCGACTGGCAAGAACTGAGCTGAGCAAGTTATGTCCCTTAGGGCAATGAGACTGGAGCATCTGGAGATGTTATTAGACAGAAAGAGTAAAAAGTAAAGATTAGGTAGTGCAGAATATTTCTTTCCTATAATATTAAAGCCGTAAAAAAAATCACGTTATATTAACCTGCAGTTCTTTTAACGTGTTCTCCAGAGCATTTACATCTTCATCCAGGGGTGAGAGGAGGGCCAAACTGTTCTGCTCCTGCTCCAGCCAGTCTTCAAACATGTGCAACCCACGCTGGTACTCTTGATGGAGCAGAACCAATTCTTCTGCCTTACTGACAGCAGCCTGAAACACCAGCAGAGTATATTATTTCAAATTTATTTCACAATAAGTGGAAACAGAGTAAAAACAGAGCATAACACTTTTTTAGCTGCTTGGTTCCAGAAGTAATTTCCCCATTCTTTTTCTCCATAGAGATAAAAAATTTTAATAAAGAGTTTTGAGCCACAAATCAACGTATCAACTAGATCCATAGATATATATAGCTCATGTGCAATCCTGGGAGGTCACTGTCACTCTTTGGCCGCAAATTCTGTTTCCATGGTAACAGAAACTTCTCTGATTGCTGAATGATCTTTTCAGGGTAATATTTGGTGTAGCTCTTCACTGGAAATTTGGTTATTACATTTTTTATATATATTTTTTTAAATGATGTGTAAATCATACTGATTTATGGCTTCTATAAAAACATCATTGCTCAGCAACTTCAAAGCTCACTGTAGTTCTGTCTTGAAATATTTATGTTACTGTTAAAAATAAATTTCCCTGTCGGCAGGACTCTACTGTTGCACTCTATAACCACTGGTTGGTTTCATCATATTAGTTTGTGCTGAATAATTTTTCTTGACCACTCAAAACAAATGTAAGCACTGGTCTGCTGCCTACAGTTCGACATCCTTGGCTTACCTTGGCTTTATCTTTAATGGCTGTATATCTCTCACTGAGTTTCTGGATCTCCTGTTGGGTGGCTGTATGTTCAGTCATGTTGGAACCCTTGGTCGCAATGGTCTCTAAAGGGCTAGAGTGGCTAAGAACTTCCTCATAGAGGAGCTGTACAGAGCATAGCAATTAAAGTAATTAATACTTTGAGATTTCAATTTCTAACAGAATTGTAAGAATATACAACTGTTATCTAAATAACAAATCCAGTATAAAATTATGATATTCAAATCTTATTATATATGCTTGTGCAAGTATGCATATGAAAAGTATTAATTACTTTGGCACGGCCTAGATTGGCTGTCTTGTCCCTCATTTCTGCGTAGTGTTTGTCAGAGTTTCCGAGGCTCTCTTCTACTCGCTCCATCCAGCACTCAAACTGACTGACATCTTCCTGGTAACTGGTCCAGTGTGACAAGGCACCTTCCAGCTGGCTGTAAATGCAACACATAAACGAGACATCTACTACTTCCACACAGACACTTGATGAACAAGTATCTGAGGAAATGCTCAGACAAAAGCACTGAAAAAGAGATAAATAAACACAGAGCGATAGACCGAGGCTTTTCTGACCTTTTGCACTGAATGGATGTTGACAAGAGTGATTCCCAGGAGTCTTTGAGGTCCTGGATCTGCTTGCGAACCACTGGTACACCCTCAGCCGAGGTGTTCCTCTGGACAGACTCCCCTCTGGTAATGAGCATCTTCAGTTGGATTTCTCTCCCCTGACAAGCGGCCAGTAAAGTCTGTAATCAATCAGAAATCCTGTTATACACTCAACATGTACAAATTAAACTACAAACTAATTTATGAGAGCTAAATCCCTTGAAGGTTGTCCTTAGGATTTAGCAACACCTGTAAAACAGTAAAATGTGTATAATAAATGACAATGTACCTCGAGCTCGCCCATTCTGGTGATAAGCACACTCTTGTCAGATGTGGGGCATCTGCAGGTCTTGAGGGCCTGTTGGGACTCTGAAACCCAGTTCTGAAGTTCCTGAAGGCCCTGTGAAAAAAGTTGATGCTCCCCCACAACTCGTTCTACCCTTGACACTTTCTCCTGCAGAAGGGGGGCAATAGAAGTCAAGACTAGAGTAAAAGACTATTGAAATCTATATGAAATCTATTTTTTACACAGGTGTCAGTAATGCGGAGTTCACGCTGCATGATTTTCAAACTCGTCGGATCGCCGTTGTTTTCACACTGCGTGACTATCTGGGGTAGCATTCAGCTGCTGCTGTGTTCACATTGAACGATGGATCGATGACAGGGGGTTTCACATTGCATGACTTCACAATAGGAAGAATCGCCGACAGCTCTGTCTGATCTGCAAACTATCTTTCACAACAAAACACACGCGAGAAGTGATAAGGAAATAACGCGAGAACCCGCGTGCGTCAGATCGGAATTTTCGAGAGAGACTGGAATTATTAAAAAAAATATATATATAGCCCGCAAATTGTCTGTGAGCTGATTTCCAGCTACACGGAGAAAAAGAAAACCAGAGTATGCAGGAGGGAGATGCAGGGAACAGGGATTGGGTGTTCTGCAAAGAGAGTTGGAGGTAAATAATTTTGCAGTAACTGTTATGCTGTTGTGGCTGGTCAAGCAAATGTTTGTGCTTGGTTCTGTATGATATAATTGTTCATATATCTATTAAAATACTGATATCTGTGTCTTAACTCCTCCCGAACTTCCCGTTGCCCTGTATCTTGGTCTCTCATTGGCTATAGGTCATCACCGATGTAGTTTTCAGTCAGAAATCATTGCACACAGCGTGATTGTGAAGTTCAGATCGCGCCTTTGATAATTCACACTCCATGATTGTCACTCGCGTGAACGAGCACAGATTTGCCTCCAATTTCGGGCATTTGTCAGCGATTTCGCAAAACCTATCGGCGAGAGAAAAATCGGGCTAAAATCGTGCAGTGTGAACTCGGCATAAGTATGCACATAAATTATACAATATTGGTTATTCCGAGATTTAGAGATTTTTAAGTTGATTATCTACAGCTGGATTATTTAATGGTGCTGCAGATTCCTAAGTTACATTAGATTACGGTTGGAGTGATCTAATGCTCGCTTTTTTAAATAACTTTCTATTTTTGGTTAATGTAAGTTATGTAGCAATGTCAAATAAAATATAAATTTTTCATACTGTACATTATAATATTTTAATGCCTAAATTCAATGTAGCAGGGTGTTGTAGTTTTTGTGTTTTATTTTAATATATATTAATAAAATAATACAGAGCTTTAATATAAGACATTTATTGGTTATTTGGTCATTACATGGAAAGAATTATTGGTATTAGTCTGAAATGTAATATCAATGCATCCCTAAGTAAATTAGTATAGAATATTTCTGTGGAAACCATGATACAATTTGTATTGGATTATATGATAAATGAAAGTTTAAAAGAAACAGCTGTATTTAAAAAAGAGAAACTTTAGCAACATAATGATTAACATCCTTTTGATCAAGTTAATGCCCCCTTACTGAAAAAAAAATTATAAAAAAAAATCATCTGCTGCAAACTGTCTTAATAGTCTATATCAGTGTTTCCCAACTGGGGTGCCGCGTCTGTCAAGAGCAGGGGTGCCGTGTAAAAAAATATTTTTTAATATTTTTAAATTGCTAAATGTTCAAAAAAGCATCTATTATAAAATATCCATTTCTGATGTCGCAAATAATTAGAGATGCACCGAAATTCCGGATGCCGAAAATTAGTTCACCGAAAATTAGTTTCACTTTCACGTGGTGTGACGCTCTACATATTATCCGCTCTATGCGTGTGTGCGCTCCGCTCAGCTCCACTCGTATACCGTTCAAGCTCATCGGAACAGCAAAGTCCACTCAAAAATTGAGAAGACAGGAAACATCGATGTAGTACAGTAATGTTTCTGTCTGTAACAGCCCTACTGTGTTGTAACATGGTGTGGTATATGGGCAAATCTGGTAACGCTGCCCTCTCATTCATAGATCTGCTAACCGCTATGTTATGCTCAAATGTTCTGATAATAATAGCTTTCTAGAACATTATTTTGATAATTTGTAAAAAAAATTTAATCTCTAAGAGCCCTACTGTTAGACTGAAAAACGAAAAAAGTATTAATGTCATTGTAGGCCTGTCGTATTTGTATTTGGCTATCATTATAATTCTTTTTTGTCTATTTTTTACTGACGTTACTGTCATTTTTTATTCAATTCAAAGTTTGAAGTCTCATGCTACTGCAACAACATTACCCCGCTGTAAAATAATAAAAAAAAACACTGAGTGAGCAAAAATTGGAGAGATAGCCATTTATAATGGTAATTAAATAATGTTTACATATGAATAAAAGCCTACATTAAAATCTGTAATATAAATTGGTCTCTTCATTAGAAATTAGCCTACTGATTGCCTCCATGGACAAAAAAATTTATAATATTAAAAATATCTTACACACATATATACATATATATGACACATTCTGCAGTTCTTCCCTGCTGTACCGAATATCGATACTTTTCAAAGTATCATATCGAAGTTAGAAATTCAAATATTGTGACGAAATTAATTTTGTAGGGTGCCACAAGTTTGTTAAAATTTCCAAAGGGTGCCGCGACTAAAAAAAAAGTTGGGAAACACTGGTGTAGACAATCAGTCAAGAGAATAGAAACAAATTTAATTGATCCGAACTACTGAGAAAATAAATGCACAAATGCAACAGACTCTCCAAAATAAAAGCATATCAATAGAATCTTACCACTGTCAATTAGCATTTTATATAGAAAACCTTTAAAAGGTCTCCCAGATTCAAACTAAACCTTTTACTGAGAGTTAAATAAACAATGAAAAATGTAAAGCATATAGTAACTCTCGTAATAGATCTCAACAGGCCATTAATAATGAGCTCATCTTCCATCACAATCAGTGGTAACAATGAAAGATCAAACACAGGACTGATGAAGTAAACAGACAGGTAAAGGAGGTTACCTTGATCAGGTTGCTCAAGGCCAAGTAGCATGCAGCTAGCTGGCAGACCCGATGCACAAAACTCTTCCCCGCACCCTGACCCTCCCAGAGGCCATGTGCTCGCCCTCTCAGCTCTGCCAGTTCAGACTCTCTGGAGCGCATCTCCTCCAGCAGCATCTGAGGGTGTGCAATCAGGGGGCACGAGGCAAGCAGGGGTCACAGAAGAATAAAGACGAATGTTCATGCCATGAAAAACCACACTAAAAGCCAACATGAGCTTTTGAACACATCCACTGAGATGGACAAGTCACGTTCTCCAAACAACAAGAAACTTTTACTAAACACACTTAATACATTTGGGCACAAAAGCAAATTTTTTGCTTCTTTTCTCTAGATGGAAAAAGAGCAGACTGTGAAATTGTCAGTTAGGCAGACACAGTTCATGATAATAGAGTCTATCATGTTGGGTGCACTCTGGGGATAAAGGGATTAAGAGGGAAAGTGGGTAAAAGCAGGGGAAGGGGAGATGGGAGGGGATGGATAATCACTCGGAGGACCTCCACACACACTGTACAGATACACTGTTGGAAATGCAATTGCCAACAGAGCAAACAAAAGGGCCCAGCAGGCGACAAAAGCAATACAAAAATAGAGATGAAAGATCTTGTGATAAGGCAAAAATAGAAATGTTTATCTTTACAAACTCTATTCATATTATTGTCAAATTGTTCATTGGGGTTTTTGTTCTTTGAGTGCAGTTGGAGAGCGAGAAATTAATTGCATGTCAGCTTAATCCTCAATTGTGTCAAAAAGCTTGACTCAGTGGAATCATCACTGACAGACATGGTTTATTTCATTATCTCCAGCAGATCCTACTTCTGTTCAACTCGTTTAATTGAGCTTAAGTACTGCAAAATCCACTGCCACAGTTAGCTGATTTCATCTGATCATTTAATTACATGTTTAAACAGCTAGATTATGTTCAAACGACTTGAAAAGAAGAAAAAATATATTTTTAATTAAAAAATGTTCAATGCATAATCTATTGATCATAAATCAAATGTTCTTCTGTCAACGAATTACATTACACTGATTTTCAAGGTACAGTCAGCGAGGACAAGAATCTTAATAGAAGTGATTTGATTTCATTCTGGCAGATCAAAGCTCTTATGAATAAGTATAAATAAGTCAGTAAGACTATCTGGGTTTACCTGAAGTTTGGAGAGCTCTAGTCTTTTGGCAGGCAGGTCATGGAGGCGAGTGCTGCTCTCCTGCACACTGATCTCAGTCCTGTTCAGCCAGTCTTGAAGGGGTTCCACACTTGCCTCAAAGTCCTGCATCTGAGACTGCAAGACCTAAAAGTACATATTCATAGACATTACATATGTTCCTTAAGCAGAATACGGTTTTTAATTTAGAAATAAAATAACATAAAATGGTCACACTTTATTTTAAGGTCCAATTTTCACAATTACAAACCATTAACTTTGACTTTTGCCTCAATATACTCCTAATTTGTTGCTTATTAATAGTTTGTAAGGTAGTTGTTAAATTGGCTAGGATTAGGGATGTAGAATATGGTCATGCAGAATATGTGCTTTATAAGCACTAATAAACAGCCAATATGTTAATAATAGGCATGCTAATAAACAACTAGTTAATAGTGAGAACTGGTCCCTACACTAAAGTGTTACAAATAAAATAAAATTTGCAGAGACACTTTTACTTATTAAAAATGTAAAGTGAGCAGGGTATTAAAAATAAAATGGTAATATGCAGAGACGTCTTTAAAAAATTCACTCAACTCTACTCAGCTAACTCTACTAATAAAAAAATTTAAAAAACATATATACATAAAATACGCAGAAACGTATGTACTCATCTCTACGCAGCTCTACCTGTAAGGCCGTCTCTCTTCTCTGTAAGCTGTCCATCAGGCTCTTCCAGTCATCTTTGGTTGCATTTGCTTTGGTCCTGGTCGCCTCCACTCTGTCAGCTGGCACCACGCTACTAAGCTGCTCTCCATAGGTCAGGACAGCGTTCAGTCTGGTCTGGCCCTGCTCCTTGTCACTTTTGAACTCCTGTGGAGCAGAATGAGCAAGACGTCAGCCACACAGACACAAGTAGACTATCATAGAGCAGAGGGCAGCAAGTGCAATGAGTCACGTCCAGACATTGACAGGCACCCAGCAGGGATCTCCCACCATCTGTGAGGCGTGCACGTCCCGTCTTTTTTCTGTCTTTCTCCACTCAAATGGTACAGATGCAATTATGTATGACCCAAAGCATGTCTGCCGCTGTGTTGGTGGTTCAGGGCAGTAAGTCATGTGGAAACATTGTTCCACATTTGAAATGTATTTGATGGTAAATAAAAAATGAGGAGCGTTGTTTCCATCTTTCATTCTCAGTAACCCTGTTCCGCTTCTTTCTTCATATATCTCCCTTTTTATTGTTGTACATGACCTATGCTACATCTAGGCCCACACAGAATCTTTGCTGATCTGTGCTTTTTTTTCTCTGCTGATTGTGGGGAAAATATGTGCAGTATTCTGTGGAATGAATTTATGTATGGAGACAAATGCTAAAAAGAGGTTGAACTGGTTTTGCTTCAAGACCCATATTTTTAATGGGACGGCAAGTGGTGACCCAATACACTGCCAAAATTAGCGTAAAAATTTAATTTGAATGGTTTCATGATCTCAGCAACTAAAAATGTTCCACACTAACCACAGACTGTGGTAAAACAAATAACGTTTTTACCAGAATTGCAAGGAAATGTATTTGTCTTGGTTGGTGAGGACAGGGTGCATGTTGGAATTGCCCTACTGTGATAGCCTAGACTGTGACAGAGGAATTTGTAGCAAATAGTCTTCTGTGTCCCATAACAAAAGAGACAGACATGTAAATGTATTATTCCTTTCTTTTCTTTTAAAAATTAATGTCACTAACAATTCCAAAATATATCTTTAACATAAAAATAAAATACCTCTAAAAGCTGCTCAAAATAAAGTTTTATGATTTGACATAAATACATTTTAAGAAGTAAAAAATGTAATAAATTATAATCAAACAAAACGAATTGTAATAAAACAAAATAAAATAGTAACATAAAAATATAAAGAGAACATTTTCCTTATTTACATGATACAGTATTTCTGATGTAACGTGAACAGAAGGTTAACAAAACAAAATAAAATAAAATCCATCAGGCACATGGACCCTGAAGATTTTGATGTCCACAACAAAAGATACAGAAAGTGTTTTCTCCTTCCTTTTAGGCTAATATGGTAAACTGCATTTTATTATTTCTATTATTTTTTACCAGGACAGACCAGTGACCCATTTTTGGGTCACAACCGAACATTTAAGAACCACTGACAATTACACTATTATGGGAAGATAGAAATAAAAAGCCAAAATATTTAAGAAATGAAATTTGAGATATTTTAGATAATCTTCAGAACTCCCAGGTGATTTCCGTCCAGGTCTAACTATGTCTCTTCCATCATAGCTATACATCATTACTGTGCATTTTCCCTGCGCTCTCATGGGTTTTCTACCGTGCTAATTGAAGTCATAAATAGACCAGTCTGGCACATCTTTGGCTGAATGGTGGCCTCATAAACTGGCCCATGGGACCTGAGAAGGGCTATCACTTTATCAAAATCTGGCTACTTTTACATGACAGGAATAGAGACAACCGCCTGTGGCCTGGCTATGGCTATGTTCCAGGAAACTTGAAATTTGCCCAGTTAGGATGAGCCCTCCTGGACAGAGAACTGTCCACAGCCATTCCACTCTCTCACCTGGATCCGCTGGAGAGCGATAGAGGCATCCTGGATGCTATGAGGGGAGTCAAAGCATTTGGCAGTAGAGATGTTGGCATTGACCATCCACTGCCGGAAGTCATGCAGAGAAGAACGGAAGCGTTGTTCCAGCAGCTTCTCCTTATTCTGACATTCCCGGGAGGCTCGTAGGCTTAGGCTAGGGAGGAAGATGCACAGAGCGGTATTTGAAAAGGAAAGGGTGAAAAGGGGGGATGGGGGTTAAAATGGGTGAGTGTAGGGGGGCTGATAGCGCAAGGTAAGCAGACATCTGTTTCAATGACAGGCTCTCTCAGAGGGAGAGTTTGGGTATCAGAAAGTGAAAACGCAGCAGAACCTGCACACACAAAAATACAGTAGCATGTCTGCACACAGATACACACTCACATACACAAATGCGGATGAGGTTGAAGTGGGCAGTGGAGGGAAGATAAGCATGTTTTTTGCTGCTATACCTGAAAAGCATGTTAACGAGGCAAAGCCTGCTGTCATGACAGGTGCTCTCAGCTGAAACACTCACTTTAGATACAGCGCTATGAGGTGCAATATATCACAACCTTTCATTCACCTCAGTGCACTAAATTTATACTGTATGTGTAAATGTATTCCGTTAATTAAATACAGCTTGTGTATTTAACATACAAAACAAACAAAGAAATATGAATGAATAAATACATAGAAAAAACATTTTTACATTTTCAAAACAAACAACAATATTTTTGTATTAATTTATTCCTTTTTTATTAATTTCTCTATTATCTTATAATACTATTTTTGCATTTATTTTCAATTATATAGTTTTATACATTATTTTTGCTTTATTATTAATATTATTATTTTAAATGTACTTTTGTCTGGTAAACAAATGTTTTTACAAAATCTTTAGGTCAATAAACCTGCAATAAAACTGTTGAATAAATGTACTTAGTACCATTATCCAAATTTAGGCATCATGTTTATTTATTTTTAATACTTATTATATGCTATCGCTTATATTAATCTATAAACATCAAATAATTTGTTTTTTACATTCATAGTTTATGTTCAAAACTAAAAAAACTCTATATATTTTTTATTAAATTATTAAATTAAATACATTATAAAATAATATCAGTTATTAGATATTAGAATAAATAAATAGTATTTCATATTTTTTTATTTGAATAAATTCTTTTTTTAGCTTTACATTATTATAAATGATTTGCTTCTTATATTTTATATGTTCCCTGCTCATCAACATACAGTCTTTACAATATCCAAAATCTTTAAGGTCGATAAACCTTACAACAATTAAACCAGCCACATGCCATAAGCAGTGGAGACATTTATGGGAAGCTCTGTAAGAACCATCCATCTTCGACTTGTCTACAAAGGCTAAACAAACTTTCAAGGAATGGACAGCTAAACAAAACCAGATGGTGACCATTTGACTTCAAAAACCTTCAACCTCATGCATATGCGTTCATGTCAGCGGCACACTCACCTGTTGTGTAGCTTGATGAGAGCGCTGACTCTGTCCGACTGCGGACCCAGATCACTGGAAAACCCACACAGCTCATTGAGCTGCGCCTTCAGCTTCTCCTCCATAACTTCAGCTGTCTGAAGCCCCTCCAGAACACCCTGACGAACACACACAAACACACAAAGCAGGGGTGAGTGTCAATACACAAGGCCACACTTGACACTTAAAATCTCATTTATCGTCTTGATGCTTCTAATGCAACAGTTGTGCACACACACACAACATTTGAGCATTAACACACAGCTCGTATTCAAGTCCAAGACAGGGCTTTTACAAAAGCATTTCTGTTCTTCACGATCCAGGAAGCATTCCCACTTCTCGGAACATGCCACTGAGATTATACAGAGCCAAAAGTGGAGCCCTCTCTCTATCTCTCTCTCTCGCTACTCTCTCTCTTACTGTGATTCCCACCTCACCTCTGACCCTCTCTTTGAAAAAACAAGAGGGAAAGCATTCCTGGACTTCCCCTATAGAACAATTTCCTCCCTCAATCTCTCTCCTCCTCTTCCTTCTCTCACTCCTCCCTGTCTTCCACTTCGCACGCCGTGGTTCTCCCTCTCTTTCACACTCTTTGGCGGCTCTCATTCACTCTTCCTCGCCTTTGACATGTTCTCTCGTTTGCGTTCCCACTCTTTCTCTCTCCCTCCCTTTCACATTCTCCCCTCCTTCCTCCCCGCCTCCTCTCCTCTTCTCTCTCCCGGTGGGAGTCAGCTGTCAGATGTTGAGGAGCTTGATCCGCACAAACGAGCATGTAACACAAACAAGTCCGGACACCGGAAACACGGGATGAGAGAAAGTACAAAAAAAGAAGGAAACATTGAGGGACTTGAGGAAAAACAGAAGAAAAGAAGGAGGAAAAATCTGCAATCCTTTTTCAATTATCTGAGCAGCAAGATGCAGATGGAAGTATAAACAACCCCAGCAGCAGGAAAACATATTAGGACCCACTGTAGTTTATGAGAAAGAGCCAGACATAACGAAAACAGACAAACAAGAGAGGAAAGGGAGAAAAGAGATGCTCTGTACTATATAGGCTAAATATTAGCCTATTTTTTGCCTATAACCTTGTAAATGAGTGTGTGTTGTTACAAAATGATCAAATTCTTCACCAAACTGTGTGACTTTCCAAACAGTACGTGTGAGAGCTTACCTAACATACACTGTAATTAAATAGCATTTACCTTATACACTCCCCCTTCCCTCTTCATCTCTCAATTACCTTGGCGACCGTCCATCCCTCCACCGCAGCAGCTCCGCTATTCCTCCGCTCGGCGCTGCTCAGTCCCTCGCTCCACTCCTTCAGCTGGCCCTCCAGCTTCTCCATTTCTCCCTCCAACTGCGCTGTCAGCCGTGTCTGCTCCCGCTCGGCCCCTGTCGCCGCGGCCACGGCGGTCTCGAGAGCGTCGCGAGCACGTAGCGAAGCTCCCTCCCACTGGTGCAGCGCTCGCGCCAGCGCCGCCACTTCTCCATCCATCAGCTCGCAGCCCGCCGCCGCCGTGTGCCTTCCGGCTCTCTCCGCGCTCAGCCGCACGCGCCGCAGCCGCTCGCGCCCCTCGCACGCGCCGCGCTCCAGCAGCTCCTGGAGGAGGGAGGGAGAGAGGGAGGGTAAAGTTGCTACGGAAACTGCGGCATCGGTGGCTGCTTGTTATCCAAGTACTGCCGCCGCGTGAGACTGACTGACTGTTCAAGCGCGATAAAAACTCACATCGGATCTGTCCCTCACGCTTCAGAGGATGAACGCTCCTCTCTGCCACCTCCCTCCTTTTTTTTTCATCTCAATTATCCCTAATTTTTACCCAATTTTTTTTTTACATGCATATCTAATTGTTTACTTAAGAATAAGCATTAAGACTTTCATATTCATTCAGAAATGAGTAGTATTATCAATGTAATTAATTTTAATTTTAAAAAAAAAAAGTGCAATTAAATGTTTTCTTCATAAATAGCTATTAATAAATTAAATTAAATGTTAGTCAAATTAAATAAACGAAATTAAAATGAAACACAACAGCAACGCAGAGTAAGAAAGCTGCAGTTTCAAAAAACAAAACAAAAATGAATAAAAGTGTAATATTAGTTAAACAAGTCATTAAAAAAAGATCAAGATGATTAAAGTGTAAAATAATCATTTAAACGTTCAATAGGAAAACAAAATATATGTGACCCTGGACCACAAAAACAGTCATAATGGTCAATTTTTATTTTTTTTATTGAGTACATCATCTGAAATTTTTTTAAGCTAGGCAATATAAATTAATATATATAAAAAAAATAAAAAATTGGGGAAAATCAACTTTAAAGTTGTCCAAATGAAGTTATTAATATGCATATTACTAATCAAAAATGAAGCTTTGATATATTTACGGTAGGAAATTTACAAAATATCTTCATTGAACATGATCTTTACTTAATATCCTAAAGATTTTTGGCATAAAAGAAAAAGCGATAACACTTTGACCCTATCGATTGCTACAAATATACATGTGCTACTTATGACTGGTTTTGTGGTCCAGCATCACATATGCATTTTTATTTATTTAAGTCATCAACCATACAAAAATATTATGATAGATTATAAAAAATTAGAAAGCAAAGATAACAAATTTATTTCAGGCATAACAGCTTATGCTTGTTCTAAAAAACCTTTATGTTCATTGTTCAGTGATAAACAGGCATTTTAAGGTGATGATCCCTAAAAAATAAACCACAGCTTTAAAGGTAAAGAGATGGAAGCACTGATTTGAATATCATTTATTTAAAGTGCTGCTGTGTAGTCTTATTATCCTTTATCACATCTACCACTCTCTCATTCTTCCTGACTGGCATTGATTATCCAGGGAGAAACGTGCAAAGAGCATAGAAATTTCCCACCAATTTCCCCCCTTCTCCCCCTTTCTTAACGCCTCTTATTGCTCTCTCAGTGCCTCTGGTACTTTTCTCTCATTTTCTTTCTCATCAAACACACACCCTGTGTTATGGAGATTTTATTTCTCATCAAACACGCACACAAAGTGTTATGGAGATAAGCAGACGGTATAATGAGCTAATCAGCACAGAAATATTGCAGATCCATAACAATAGTCAAATCTAAGCATCTGCATTCATTGATTTGTAGTCCTGTGAGAGCATGTAGTAGAAAAACTCTGACCTTGGAATGAAGCACACAGTTCTTTTGCCCTACTCACATAAATGTGCAAACATTCGACCACACACATACACTCACAGTTTAACAAACAAATGCTCCATTTCAATCTTTTAATACACACAGTTATGTGCGTTATGTGCATTGCTTTTTTTGTTGATTCATTTAACATTGTGTATTTCTTTGTAAACTGTACAGTACTTTTCACTAATTTCACTATTTCGGGGAATTTGGTATTGCAGCACTTCTTGTTGCATTCCTGTTCATCTGAATATCATTTTACATAAAAGTTTCTGCTAACTGGGTCATTTAAACTGTATATAGTGCATAAAGCTGTTGTATGCTGACTGGCAGCTGTTGCAGTACAATTTCACTCATGGGGTTAATAAAAACTGATATCTCTCTATCTATTTATACACTCACACTAACATAATCATATGTGCAGATGAAATGCAATTATGCATTCATATCATCAGTGTCTCACATAATTTGATGTGCAGTCTCACACCATCTCATCTGCTTCAAAGAATGTATTTGTTCTTTTCATTTCACACCATTCACAGTGAAAGATGATGTTTGTAAATGAGTAAAAGAACTATTTGCAGGTTCTTTCTATCATTTTCCACAGAGGTTGTTGAAAAACCCTTAGAGAGAAACAAGCTTGTTCACAAAAAAGTAAAAGCTTTGCGGAATTATGAAAATGGAAAGAAATGTATTTAAATTGCATGCTTATTTTATACAGATGTGGACTTCATTAAACATAATGCAAATGAGAGTCTGACACAAAATAACATGTTCAGTGATATGACATGCTATACTACATTTTTCAGTTTTAAAGATAAAGATAAAAAGATTTAGAAAATTAAAAAAAAAAAATCTTTAATTTAATTATCTTACCCGAACTTCAGTCAACTTCCGACTTAATGTTGGAGAGTCACCGGATGGTTCAGAGCATTGCTGAAGCTCTTCCCCTACCACCATCAACCAATCAGTGAGCTCCCTGATTGTTTCCATGTACGTCTTATGTTCGAGAACAACGTCCTCTGACAACCTGACTCTCTCCTAAATAAGATAAAATATTAATTAACTCATTTAAATTTTAATATAAACACTCTAGATCAGTGGTTCCCAACCACGTTCCTGGAGGACCCCCAACACTGCATATTTTGTATCTCTCCTTTGTCTGACACACCAAGTCAGGTATTGGAGTCTCTACTAATGAGCTGATGACCCGAATCAGGTGTGTTTGATTAAGGAGGCATGCAAAACACGCAGTGTTGGGGTGCCTCCAGGAATTGTTGGAACCAATGCCTCTTAGCCATATTACACTACAACTATCCTCTAAAACATAAAAGAAACATAACCTGGCCTGCAGTTGCATCCTCAAAACGTGCCCTGAGGAGAAGCATTTTTCTCCTGAAAGGACGGGGTCACGGTGCGTTTGTAAAGTTCAGCCGCACTCTCCTCCAGATAGCACAGAGCTCCCTGGTGGTCCTCCACATCTGATGACAGCAAGCGCAGTCTCTCCAACTGCTTTAGTTTCTCCCTGAGTCCAGCGGGGATCAAGAGGACCTTTACCCTTCAGCCTAATCCTCCAGCCATCTTCTGCACTGTGCACGAGGACTCACGAACAAATCCCACTGAATGCGTCCATTCCAATCGACTAAAACCATAGGACACAATAAGAGGAAGTGAGATATGTCACTTTTAAAAAAACTATTTTAGATTTTTTATTCTTACAACTTGACAAGTATATATATTCAGTATATTAGCCAAGATATAGATAGATAGATAGAGATAGATAGATAGATAGATAATAGACAGACAGACACGTTTCCAATTCTGCAGCATGAACCCCATTATCAAACCATGACTGAATTATTTAGCAGATAAGTATTTTTTGTTTTTTTTAGAAAAAACAGCTCCATCATTACACCCTTGGTGTAAATTGAAACTGATAGAGCCAGATAACAACTTGGTTACCATAGTGATGATGAGTTTAATTGAATAAAAGCCAAGCACACTTACCAATTTAAAAACAGACCACTATGCTCCCACTCTTATCACTCTTGACCAAAAATACCTTAATGGTCCTGGTAATTATATTACTATTGATGTTTCCATAATATTCATTTAAATGCAACTATCAATTGACCTAAACTTCTGCAATGATGGTCATTTAACAAGTTACCAACAAGTTACCTGTGGCAGCTCATAGCCCTCAAAAGCAGTGCCGCCCATGCATCTTCAACTTCCTGAAGCTTAGAGCAAATCACTCCTCGTTCCACTTCTCCACTGCTCTTGATGACCAGCTCTGACTTCCCAGCCGCCATGTTGAGCTTTACCTCGCCCTCTCCCTTCATAAGCAGGATATCCTGGATGAGTGGAAATAAACACAAGTTACAGCTACTGTACAGATACAGACCAGCCATTCTAAAAATAGTACTTCCCCTTAAACAGTATTTGGGAAATGTCAGTTGAGTGTTACATGTAAACTATATTTCATGGGTGACAGGACAAAAATGGCCAAAAACATATAGGATAAGGAGTGGTATAAAAATACAGTTTATTTTACTTTAAAAAAATAACAATAAAATGCTAATTATATTTTCATGACCTTATACAAAAATGATGTCTTTTCTTAAAAAAACCCTGTTCCTAGATCACAAAATGTCTGGATTTTTCAGGTTGTTGTTTCCTACAATTTTTCTGCATGTACCTGTGCTCGCTCAAGTTTCCCTTCCACCTCCTTTTTATTCCCCTCCGTGTTCTCCAGTTTCTCTAACTTCCTCTCAACATCCTTCAGCCAGGTTTCCAGCGCCTTTAGTGCTTCCTCAAATGCCTGGTACTCCTGCAGGCTGCGGAGTCGACTCCTGGCCTCCTGCAGCAAAACCTCGTGGTTTGAGAGCAACCCTGCTGCCACACCATTCTCTGATCTAGATCCTCTCTCTGTTATGGTGAGAGAGGACTGACACAGATGCTCAAGAGATGCCCTGTGAAATAAAAGATAAAGGCAGCTCAGATTTATTCGTGATG
This sequence comes from Sinocyclocheilus anophthalmus, assembly GCA_018155175.1. Classification (NCBI taxonomy): domain Eukaryota; kingdom Metazoa; phylum Chordata; class Actinopteri; order Cypriniformes; family Cyprinidae; genus Sinocyclocheilus; species Sinocyclocheilus anophthalmus. Next base: position 244,449 of record JADLZN010000418.1, read on the forward strand.
GATACACAAGCATATGAACATACACGCGCACACAAAAATAATCACTTATGTCTGGAACATTCTCCTCACACATATGCAAACAGAATGTCCATATGTACCTCCTCATCAGCAGCTCTCTGTGGATTTCCTCCACTCTTCTCAGCTCTTCTGAGCAGTCTGGGGCTGCAGACTGACTCTCACCCCACAGAGGAGCGTCTGTCTTCAGCCTCACCTCCAGCTGTTGCAGCCAGTCGCTCAGCTCCACCACACGCATTTCATACCTTAATAAGAACAAGTACACTTGATTTACTTTAAAATACTATGGAATCTGATTTAATTTCCATTCACAGTATAGTACATGGATGGTTAAATAGGTCATTGTCACATTGTACCACATTATAGGCTTTGATATTGTGAAAGGGGTAACGTGATTGTAAACTGTAAATATCATGATGTTATGTAATAGGATCATTCCTACTATGTATTACATTTTCAAGTCCCCATCATGTCTTAACATATTGTCTAAAATAGTGGTTCTCAACAAGGGGGGCCTAATAAGTCAGGGGATAAGGAGTGGTACAAAAATATGGCTTGTAATTTTATATTAAAAAACATTTAAAAATACAAATTTGTTATGACCATATACAAAAGCAGCACATCAATCTTTTTTTTAAATTAAAATGCTGAAAAACCCCCCACTAAACATAAAGATGTAATTAAACTGACATCATATTTTGAGTTTATTTATTTTGATCGCAACAGAAGTACCAGAGGTACAGTACATATAAGTTTAGATAGTAGAGCCTTTCATTATTGTCTTGGACAAAGTGGGGGCCTTGAAGTAAAAAAGAACCACTGGTCTAAAATATATTTAAAAGATGCAAATCATTATAAGTTCTTTGTCACAATCTCATAATTAGGTGAACATGGGGGAATTTTAAATTATTTCACTATTTTGACTTGAGCAGATGTTACAATTTCATGCCATTTGCACAGGTGGTATACACCCCAACTTCAAAAACTGATTATTTATTAATAAATACTGCAGGTGTTTCTTCTTTTCAATTTGTTTAATCTAACTTAAATTTTAACAGAACATTTTTGTCTTGGGTATAGTTTTTTATAATATATTTATTGTTTTTAAATATTAATATATAAATATATCACCTCAATCACACTTTATATCCTGTTTCCTTTTGTAATACACTTTAAATAACAAAAGCCAGGTCCTAAATTACATCAGCATCCAGGAAGTTACATCACTTAGGGAAAACAGCAAAGAATAGCAAATAATTTGATGAATTCTGTGGTTTGTCTCACTCAGAAAACATTCCACCCTGATTGATTTAATTACAGAAAACTGAAAACACTTCAAATTATGAATTTGATAAGCAATTCCTAACTTTAGCTCTCAAGATGCAGTCACATTTACTGCTTCTGTGTGAAATACAGGAATAATGATGACAAAATATACATAAAAAAATACACCCTGAATAACTGCCTTCCAAACAGGTAATTTTATTATATTGAAGTGTAATGTTATATAAAACTGGCAAACACAAAACTACTACAAAACAAGGATTTGGGATTTTTTGCACTATTGCCAAGTTACAAATCTCCACCCACACAGAGGACACAGACAAAACAAGAGGTTTGCTATTGGCCATAGCAGCAAAATGTTGTGTCAAGGTTCAGCAAACTTGAATCTGACATAAAATTTGCATAGGGAAACTACACATCCTTTAGTGTGACAATTCCTACAGAAATCCCTGTAAAATTCTGCTAAATTTCACTGATCAACGGTAAATGTGGCCACATTTTTACTGTCCATACTCTTAGGCTCCACCCTGTTGGGTATGCTGTTAATTGTCTTGAGTAAATAATCAAGATATAATGAATATGTCTGAGCTTAGATCGTAGGCTCAGAGAGCACAGCTTACCCATTTAATAGGTTGGCACTTTCTTCCAGGGCCCGTATGCGCTGTTGGCATTCCGTAATAAATGAATCCAAGGCATATTGACAAGAGTCCAGTTGCTCCTGTATGCTTCCAGTCCCACATTTGCTGAGGTGCAAGAGGAGTCTCTCTCCATCCTCACAAACACGGGCCAAGCGCTCCTCACCTTCCATGACTTCCTCTACTGCAGTCTAAAAATGAGGGGGATAAATTAATCCTATTACATGAGGGACAGGATGAACCATTGTTATTAATAATGTTAAATGGCTCCTAATCCCAAATTTCAAATCCGGAATAATCCCCTATTAGTTGGAGGTCTGAAATCATTGTTTAACTACTGATTGGTAGTTGCCTTATTGCTACACTCTGGTGCAATGTTTTATTACATGGCTGAGTCATTTGCTGTATGACGCTACCTTGAGCTTTTGTTGCTTGGCTGCAACAGCATCTCCTGTTTGCTCAAAGCAGTCCTCAATTCCAGCCCTCAACTCAGACAGCCAACATTGAAAAGCATGTGCTTTCTCTAGCAGAAGGAAAGACAGAAAGAGAATGACAGTTCATAAGAAGAAGTATATGTGAGCTGTTGCTGCATGCGGACAGATGGACTGTGTAGATGTGTATGGATGGAACAGCTCTCTGTTGTCTTAGTAACCAGCCTCAACCAATTCCACAGCGGCAAGTCTTAATGTCAGTGGGAGACGCAGCATCTGAGGCACAGGTGTGTGGCAGTCATGTTTTTAGGAAGTGCTGTGCCGTATCATTTCAATCAAACATAAATAAATAAAATATCTATTATAAACTATTCATGAGTCATTTTAATAGTAAGTGCCTTTAAAATCCCATATATAGTCTTATAACTGACAAGTACACTATTGTTCAAAACAATTTGGGGTCAGTATTTTCTTTTTATAAATTAACTTTTTTTTTAGCAAAGACACACTAAATTGATCAGAAGTGACAGTAAATACTGTAAATGTTGTTCTTTTGAATTTTCAATTCATCAAAGAATACTAGGGGAAAATGTTTCACAAAAATAGGTGTATTTGTTGAGCACCAAATTAGCATATTAGAATGATTTCTGAAGGATCGTGTTACACTGAAGACTGGAGTAAATAAAATTCAGCATTGGCATTACAGGAATACTGTAAATACATTTTAAAAATTAAAATTAAAATAAAACCAGTGTTTTAATTGCAAATTATATTCCATACTATTGCACCTATATCATGTTTAATATTTTACAATATTGCTGTTTTTATTGTATTTTAATCAAATATATACATCCTGGGTGAGTATTAGATACGTCTTCCAAAAACATAAAAAAAAAATCAAACCTCGGTAGTGTACACTTTATCATTTAATTACTATTACATATATTACTATTGGTCACACTTATTGTTAAGGTTACAATTCTCACCATTAAACAAACAAAAAAAAAACAACCCCAAATTAACTAGGACTTTTGCCTCAATAAACTCCTAATTGCTGCTTATTAATAGTTAATAAAGCAGTTGTTAAGTTTAGGTATTGGGTAGGATAAGAGATGTAGAGAGGCATGCAGAATATGTGCTTTATAATAAGTACTAATAAACAGCAATATTAATAATAGGCATGCTAATAAGCAACTAGTTAATAGTGAGTGTTGGTCCCTATACTAAAGTGTTACCTTACTATTCATTCATTTAATATTATTCACTGTTACACTCACCATTGAAGCGCTGCAGAAGAGCATCCTGAAGAGACCCCAAGATCTGGCTGCGGCGTTGTGTCACTTCCTCATTCCTCTTGACCAGGTGGGAGACAGCGTCACCCAACAGGGTCAGGTGCTGAGTTGGATACGTTCTACACAGTGCTCTGAGAGACTCACTTGCTACATCCAGACTCACCTCTAACTGCTTCTGTGACCTCTCAACCTCCTAACAGAACAGGGAGAAAAAGAAAGGGTGTATCATTTTTAATTGAATGTTACATGGTAATAAAGAGCCTTGAAGACCCCCACTTGCAATTAACTGGTGGGCTGGATAATACAAGTCAAATATTATGATGAAATTCCCAATGATTTGTGTATACCAGTCTAGCTTAGCCTACTGTATTTAAATAAAATTCAGCCAATTCACTAACCTTGATCTTAACAAAATTCTCTGTGTCAGAGGATGATGAAAACTCTGATAGCGAGTCCTCTGAGGTCTTCAGCTGCTCTGAAATCTGGGAAATTAGGTCTTGAAGCTGCTGCCTCTGGGAGTTGAAGTCTTTATACATGCCTTTGGTCTGTTCATACACCTCTGCAGCATGGGAAATCTGCTTCCTCAGATCTGCAGCCATCACCTCAAAAAAGCAAGAACACGTGCTAGGTTTACCAGTGGCCATGAAATGCAGTGCTTTTAATCTCTTTACATTCTAGATGATGAAACAGCACGTGTCACAACAAATGTCACAACCACTGCTGATGATTACCTGCAGTTCAGTGTGTACATGCTGGGTTTTCATCAGTTCCTGTAGCTGTGTCATCTTTGCCTGCAAGGTCTTCAGTTCATCTTCCTTATTATCTAACTCCAGCTGTACAAACACAGAAATCCTGGGTCTTATTTGAACATGTTTTGGCATTTTGTCATGTTATGTTAAATTTGTATTGGATAAATAGATCTCACCTTGAACTCAGAGAGGTGTTCTTCCATGTCATGAGCAGAGAGAAGACTGGCAGCTCCCTCACTGAGCTCACTGACAGAGATGGCACTCCAACACTCAATGTCATTGGCCATTTTATTAATGTCATTCCACAGCCCAAGAGAGCGAGTGTAAAGACTGATGTCTGCATCCATCCTCTCAGAGATCTGCACAATAACGAACCATAAGTGTATCATATACATAATATGGTGTAAATAATAAGAAGAACACAGTTGTAAGAGTAGACACACTCATTTCACCAGCCGAATAAGGGATGCATACTTCTACTGTACATCACCATCCAGGCGACATATGTATAGAATTGTCTTTGTACTTAGTGTACCAACTACTGTATCTATGTTTGTAGATTTAAGTGCTTTCTTTTTCTTTATTTCCATCAATACCACCCTTTTATCTGAACTGTTATGTTTTTTGTTTATTTGTTTTTTGTATCATATTTTTGACTAAGTTTGTACATTTCAGTGCGTCAAATCTCTTTCTCTCTCTTTCTTTCTTTTCATCAATACTTTAATTTTATCTGAAATTTTTTTTTTTGTATCATAAAAACAATACATAAATGATCAAGAATAAAGGATGCATTGATACTGCTATTCTGGCCAGTATCAAAAAGACAATATCTGTATGACAACCAATAAATTGTCAATATCATGTACATCTTTATTTCTTAACAATATCGAAATTAAGCAAAAACAAAACTGATAGAAAATAATAATACATAATGATTTTAACTAGCTTCCATATCACATTGAGTGCCTATTCTCAATGTTCTCATTAACTTGTTACACAGTCATTTGCAGGAGCAATCATTCTTAATGACCAATTCGAGTTTTCAAATGAGCATATTTACATGTCTGATGACAGGAAATTATTTGATACATCCCTGCCTCAAGTTATTTCATAAAGTGATGGGGACTAAACCAAGCATGTCTAATGAAAGACATTTAATGCACTCACATCCAGCCACTGATCAACAATGGCATCTATCTCCGTTGTGACATTTTCCCTCTGAACGCTTTCCTCTGGAATCTTCTTCAATACGCCGGTCAGGTGTTTGCCTGAACCAATGAGCTTATTCAGGTCCTCCTTAGTGGCCGCCAACTCTGGCCTCACTGCTTCCAGCTGAGTAAACAGAGATAACCTTATTACCTGTGTGCTTGTTATCATAATCTAAATCTGTTGTTTAATAGGTGGCACACACTGAAGCACTAACCCGAGACAGAGCTCTGCGGATATCCTCTGGGTTGTGTGGGTCCGAGTGGGCCACTGTGATGGCATGAGCTCTCTCTACGACCGAGCTGATCCTGGTTCTCAGGGTCTGATATTCCCTACAGAGCTCCAGCAGGTTTGTACAAAGGTCATGGCTGTACGGGCACAAACACAAGCAGCCGAGTCTCAGATTTTAGGCACGAAGTGAGGGAAACATCAATAGAGCTTTGCAAACACGCACTGCAGTCTTGGCAATAGCTCAAAACACTCTCCCCTTTCTTCAGTTTCTTTAATCCAAAGGATAATCTATTTAGAGATTCACCCACATATCCATCAAACAACACGCACACAATAAACCACATTTAAATCACATTTAAACATGGCAACAGTCGCAACCTGTCAAAACACCCATCCATCAATGCACTGGCCCAATCCAGCCTCTCCCTCCCATAAGTCATCCATATCAAGTTCAATTTAACAAACCATTCATCTATTCAAACATAGTAAGTTTCAATGAGAACTTGGTGTATAAGGCTTGGATAGTAAAATACTCACTCCTCCACAATAACTGCCCTAATCCTCTCCCAGGTGGACTGAACCAAGGCTACGTCCCGCTGGGCTTCCCCTGCCAGCTCAGAGTCTCTGTGGGCCAGTTGTTCTCCTCTTTCTCCCAACCACAGCTGACTGTGCTGCAGGGCTTGGAGCTCCTCTTCCAACTGCTTTAGCAACCACAACCTGAAAAAAAAACAAAGAAAATCATTAAAACAGCATAGCACAAATTTTGCCATTGTTACAGTAAAATTACAAAACTCAAATTACATTTGCTCACAGTAAACAACTAAATGGCTCAATATGAAGTCCACACTTTATATTGTATATGAATACTTTTAAATATACATATTATTTTAAAACATAGGTCAATTAATTAGGAAATACTATAACTAAATATATTAAATATATATATATATATACACCACACACACACACACACACCCGAGTTATTATAGGTGGGGTTCCCTTTCATGGGAACTTCGAACAGAATCCTCTAGGGGTCGCTATGGGGAAACGCCTCATCGTGACCCGTGTCTGAAGCATACATTGAAGAAACACCAACTCGTTGGCCGGCGACAGCCATGACGTCATTACCGTTGCGAATACAGTGTAAATCGGTGCCGGGAGCTACACATCATTCTCTTATTCGTCTTCATTTGACTGTTTTGTTTGAAGCGTGCATTTCCAAGGAAAAAGTAAGAGCTATATATTATTATGGCGAGCACTAGAAGAGCGTTTAGAGGGTGTGTGCATCCGTGTCAGCGCTATGTGACACCAGATGACACACACGATCTATGTGTTGTTTGTTTGGGCGAGGAGCACGCACGCGATGTCCTCGAGGGGGCAATCTGCGTGCACTGCGAGCGTTTTCCAATGAAAAAACTCCGTTCTCGTTTGTCTCTCTTTTCAAGTAAAGAGGGGCAGCCCTCTGCTTCCCGCGATTCAGGACCCGCCAATGCTGAGGCACGGAAGGGAATGAGCTAGTGGGGATCGCAGGTGGATCTGGCCGATGAGTTTAAAGAGGGGTTTCCTTCTCGCGCTCGTCGGCTGTGGACGAGAGTGAGCTGTTGGAGGATGATGTTATTTCATTAACATCGTTTGATCCAGGGGCCAGTGCTCTGCTGGGTTCAGCCCAGGAAGAGCAGGAAATGGATGATGAGAGCGAAGAAGCTGAGGCTGAGCCTTCTCAATCCTCCTGCCCTGCGTATGATGAGCTCTTAGAGGTTATGGATCGCGCCACGGCAAGACTTGACTGGCCATGGAAGCGGACTAAGGAAGTGGCGTCGCGAGGTCGTCTCGACGAACGTTATATTTCTGGCCATAACCCTCCAGCTCAGGTGAGTTTTCCTTTCTTCCTGTTTTCCATATAAAAATTGAGAAGGAATGGAAGAGGCCGTTTTCCTCACGCATCCAACGGTTTCAGCATACCAGTTATGCGAATATCGAGGCGGTGCGCGAAAACGGCTATGAGAGAATGCCCCCTGTAGAAGAGACGCTAGCTAGCTATCTCTCTATGGGAGAGACATCTCTCAAAACTCCCTCCTTGCCATCCATGCCTCTTCAAGCTACATCTAAAATGAATGGCAAGGCATACGCAGCAGCAGGTCAAGCTGTCACTTCGTTACACACGATGGCAGTGCTTCAGGCATACCAGGCTGACCTGCTGAAAGACATGGATAAAGGCGAGGGCCTTTCTCCTGATGAGATGGCTGAGTTACGCCTGGCACCACGGATCTTGCCTTCGGCTACCTAAGCAGGCTGCCTCTGCATGGGCAGATTATGGCGGCGATGGTAGTAACGGAGGAGAGGCAGTGGGGTAAAACCTGGCCAGACACGGGAAGAAAGAAAGAAGAGAGGGGCTTTCTTCTCGATGCTTCGGTTTCGCCTTCTGAACTTTTTGGTACCTCAGTTGAGACGGTGGTCGAGAAGTTTAGGGAGGTGAAGGTGTGCTCAGCGGCCTTCAAAACCTTCATTACACGAAGGTCAGGTCTGAGCCCCGAACAACCCAGGGGTCCTGGCCCATCTCAGTTTGAGGATCAGAGACGAGCACAGAAGGCTAGTGTCGCGACTCGCGCTCCGCCTCCGCCTGCGGGTAGGGGTAGGAAGCATCGTGGGTCGAAGGGAGGTAGGCAGGACCTGAGGGATGTGATCCAGACAAGGTGTCAGCGCTTTCGTCCGGATCAGAGTAATACTTAGGTATCCACTCTTTCCCTCAGGGGGTGTAACATCTACCCTTTTCTTCCCCTTCCTAATTCCCCGTGTAACACCATATCTCCTGCATAACAGTATCCTCGGGACCTTGATGTGTTGGTGGTTTATGGTTAATCATAGTAACCACCTATGAAGGTTCGGTCTAGAGGCTTTGCAGGACAGAGCCCAACTGGGAGCCGTGGGGGGTGGAGTAAGATCCAGTATAAAGATATATGGATATAAATATATGGCTGTGCTATGAAACTGGTGGGTGTGTTTACCCTTCTGCTAGTCTTTGCAGTGTTTCCTCTGCTGGGTTCAGAAACCGGTTGCTCGACTTGCAGTGTTTATTTCACTCGTAGAGATATGTCCAGAAGGTAAGTAAGGTTTCGGGTTCATACTTCCTGGATCATGCGGCCAAAACACATGCTTCTGCGGGAGCCTTTGTGATCATCAGACCCCCGGCGCGTTACTGCAAAAATTTCCTGGACGTCCGGGCTGGTTTACGCTTTCATGCTACTGACTGGTCTACGTATCCGGGTCGCCTGAGGGGTTTTTCCCGATCAACAGTATAACCCTTGAGGCATCACGCCCTCACCTTTGAGGGTTATTGTGAGTATGGTGTTTTTTTTTTCGAGCGTTAATCCTCTCTGAGGATTTGGATTATTTGCTCCATGGGCTGTCCTCGTGGTAGTCTTGAGACAATGCTCCCCTTTTATCAAAAGGTTACCTGGAATGAGAGTCTGGCTAGACAGCAGTATGCTTACCCCTCTGATTTTTCAAATCATGCTGCAGGTCGAGCCCCCTCACGTTGAGAGCTGGGTTTGTGCTCCCTCAGCTAGGTAAACTACTGCTAGCCGTTCCAGATTTGGAACATGCTGCAGGTCGAGCCCCTTTCTTGATTTGAGAACTGGGTGTGTTGTTCCCTCAGTTAAGTAAATTATTGCTAGCTGTTCCAGTTTGGAACATGCTGCAGGTCGAGCACCCTTCTTGAAATTGAGAACTGGGTGTTTGCTCCCTCAGCTAAATAACTGCTAACTGTTCCACCATTGGAACATGCTGCAGTTAGAGCTCCCTCTCGATTGAGAGCTGGAAGTTTGCTCCCTCAGCTACAGATTTACTGCTAGCCACTCCAGCATTATAGCTGTAGATATAGCGTCTGGGGATACGCTTTTTTATCTATGGGCTGCTCTTTCAGGGTGTCACGAGAACCCCTAGAACGGTATTTCAGGTGTGTGCACGTTATGCTTTGCCCATTTTTCTAAAATCCACATAAGTGGTAAGTGCGCACGTTGTGCTTTGCCCACTTTTCTAAAAATCCACATAAGTGGTAAGTGTGCAAGTTATGCTTTGCCCACTTTTCTAAAAATCCTGTATGGTAAGTGCTACGCGCAAGACTTCGTGCTCTTTTGGAGTGGTTTTTTAAAAACCCGGTTCTGCCTTGGGCACCACTCCACATATGTATCCTCTGGATACCTACTTAACAGAGTATTGCTACTAAGGATCTGTTGAGACAGTTCCTTCACCACATGCAAAGACAAACGTGCGGTAGCCCCCGTGTGACAGGCCAAGACTAGTATGATCCTAGGCTCTTGGTCGTATTCCCTTAAAATAATCTATTCCTGATTCCAAGCCTTGAACTCTACCCCAGGCCCAGGAGTCTGGCCCTAAAAGGTAAGTATTTTGGGGTATGTAGCCTAGGCCTTTTGGCCGTAGGGAATAACGTCACTGAAAGCCGTCTAACGTCCCAGGGGCAACTACCATATCAATATGGTAAAGTTGGTACTTAGTGCTCGACATGGTTCCGGCATGCACTCCCCTCAGCATGGTGGATTGGGTATACCGTTCCCCATAGCGACCCATAGAGGACGCAGTTCGAAGTTCCCATGAAAGGGAACGTCTCATGTTACGTATGTAACCATGGTTCCCTGAACGGGACACTGCGTTCTCTAGGTTTCTTGCCATGCTGCGGATGCTAGCTTCAGACGAAGAAGTGAATGATGGGTAGCTCCCGGCGCCGATTTATACTCTAGTCACACCGGTAGTGACGTCATGGCAGTCGCCGGCCAAAAATGAGTTGGTGTTTTTTCAATGTGTGCTTCAGACATGGGTCACGACGAGGCGTTACCCATAGCGACCCCTAGAGGACGCAGTGTCCAGTGTCAGTGCCTACTCAGGGAACCATGGTTACATAAATAAACTGAGACGTTTTTTCATACTCGAAATAGAAATAACTCTCATTTTCAAGTTCATTTAATTAGTTTTATTTATGTATTAAAAATATAAAAACTGAATATTACTAAACTTATATAGAATAAGGAAATATAAGGGGGAAAACCTAGAAAAAAACGTCTAGGGGTACATTATGTAACCATGGTTCCTGAGGGGAAACGAGACAATTGCGTTCTCTAGGGGTCGCTATGGGGAATGCATCGTCGTGACCCGTGTCTGAAGCCTACATGGAAAAAACACCAACTTGTTTGGCCGGCAACAGCCATGACGTCACTACCGTCGCGACTAGTACAAAATAGGCGCCAGTAGCGCACATCATCACTTCTTCGTATGAAGCTTGTGTCCGCAGCATGGCACAAAAGCTAGAGGACGCAGTGTCTCGTTCCCCTCAGGGAACCATGGTTACATAAGTAACCGAGACGTCCCTTTCGTGGAACTTCGAACTGCGTCCTATAGGGGTCACTATGGGGAACGGTATACCCACACCACCATGCTGATGGGAGTGCATGCCAGAAACCATGGCGACCACTAAGTACCAACTCTACCATATTGATATGGTAGTTGCCCCTGGGACGTTAGACGGCTGTCAGTGACATTACTCCCTGCGGCCAGAAGCCTAGGCTGCCAAGGGACATTACTAGCGCCTCACAGTGCTTTGCAGGTCCCACTGGGACAAGATTGGTAATATAACCCAGGCTACCAATAGTCTACCACAGGAATCAGTCTCTCGAGATTAACCTCTGGTGTAATGAGGGCGGCTGGCTTGGTGCCCAGAACTGCGGGACGGCAGGGGCCACCGTACCAGCTGTGTCCAAAGAAGCCTCCTCGGAGGTGGCGCCAGGGCCTAGAATCCTGAAGGATTCCTTTACGGGAATACGACCAAGAGCCTACATATTGGATCAATTACTAGTCTTGGCCTATCACTCAGGGCTACCTCACTTTGCAGAATGACCTGTCTCAACAGGCCTCTAGTGGAAAACCCTGTCAGAGTAGGTATTCGAGGATACCGTGAGGAGTGGGTCCCAGGCGGAAACGGGGGTTTAGACCACTCAGAAAGAGAACGAAGCTGTTGCACGTAGCTCTTACCATACAGGATTTTAGAAAAGTGGGCAAAGTAGAACGTGCCAGTAACCACTTTCGGGCATTTTACGAAAAAGTGGGCCAACGATACCGTGCCCACTTACCACCATGGGGATTTTAGAATGTCCATATGTAGATGGAAACAACCGTTCTAGGGGGTTCTCGTGGCACTTCTGGAGGGCAGCCTATGGATGGAACTCTGAGAAGTCATCAGTCTCACCTACGGCTATCACGCTGGCGTGGCTAGCCGCGAACCTGTAGCTGAGGGAACAGACATCCATTCAGCGGGAGCTCGACCTACAGCACGTTCCATTGGTGGAACGGCTAGCAGTTATCAGCTGGGGGAGCAACACACCCAGTTCTCACCGAGAAGGGGACTCGACCCGCAGCACGTTCCAGCTCTATCTACTAATGCCGGGTTTCCCCGGCTGGCAGTAGCTCATTCTAGCTGGGGGAGCTCAACCCACCTCTCACCGAGAGGGGGGGGCCCCCAACCAGCAGCCTGATTAAAAAAAAAAACCAGAGGGGTAGCATACTGCAGTCTAGCCACATCGCCAGCGCATCAGGGAGGCGGAGGACGGCCCAAACCTACTGATGCAGCTGGTACGAGGTCTTTCTGGAAGACAGCGAGCTCAAGCCTCTCATTGCCAGAGGCACCTCCGTTTTTCCTCAGCTGAGGAATACTGTCCCCATTCTAGGTGACCCTTTCCTGAAAGGGGAGCAGTGCTAAACATTACCACGAGGACAGCCCATGGAGCGAGGGATTCAACTCCTCGAAGAGGATCCTGCTCGTCAGACGACACCCTCTTAGTACCCCTTGATATCGAGGGGGCAGTGCCTTCTGAGTGCGTCGATCGAGACACACTGGGTGAGAGGAGCCCAGGAAATCGGGGCCTAACCCCCTCCGAAAACAGGGAAGAAGGTCAGAACGAGTAACCCTGACATAAGGATTTTAGAGAGGTGGGGCAAAGAAGAACGTGCGCAACATACACTTTCGTGGGTGGGATTTTAGAGAAGTGGCACAAAGCAAACGGGCACACCTACCACCGAGGTGGAATTTTAGACGGGTGGCAAAGCTTAACGTGCCCACCCACCACTTACGTGGATTTTAGAAAAGCGGCAAAGGATAACGTGCACACTTACCACTCGCGTGGATTTTAGAAGGTGCGCAAAGAGCACTCTTAGGGTTCTATTGTCACCCGGACACAATGGCCGGTCGGGAACAGCAGCTCCAACACCCTCCTCAGAGGTGAGGGGAGTGATGTCTCCAAGGTGTGTCGACCAAGACACACTATTTAAGTGGAACCCAGGGTACCGGGGTGTTAATCCACTTTGAAACAAAGGTAACGAAGACAGCACGCGTAACCCTTACCCTCACAGGATTTTAGAGAAATGGGCAAAGAATCCCGTGCCCATGTACCACCTAAGTGGAATTTTAGAAGAATGGGCAACGCAAACGTGCCCATCTACCAGCTATGTGGATTTTAGAGAAATGCGCACAGCCTCGTGTGCACATCCCCAACTCACGTGGTATTTGGAGAGATTTCTTTGCAAAGCCTGCTTCACGTGGACACTTATATTATCTGGAATTTAAGTTCATGGAGACCCGACCATATCGGCCTGCCTGGAAGAGGACGGCTCGCACATCTCAGTAGTGATGGGAGCCCTGCCTAGGACCGCTTACACAGGAGGATCCTGGTGATGCCCCCATACCTCCCGTTCGTTGCCTCAGCAAGAAAGAGTACGCCAGTGGCCAGGAAGCCCCTCGGGGCGACAGGGCCCGTCCGGGTTGCCCTGGCCAGCGTTTATCACCGGGGGGCAGATGTTCCGAATGATCCCGCAAGAGCCCGAAGCGGCCGATGATCCAGGCGGTATGAAGCCGAAAAGCCAGATTTTTCTACCGTCGGGATGTGAGGCGACGAGTGACACGGCCTACGAAAGTAGAGCCACCTGGCAGCTGAGCCAGCAACGGCACATCATTGAGGGCGTCTAGCAAGGGACAAAACCGCAAAGGTCCCGGGAAACACTGCAAGGAACTTATGGATGGTTACACACACACAGCCATCTCGGTTTGTCCTCGATATACAGATATCATGATGTTTGGATCGTACTCACCCCCATGACCTCTTTGCTGGAGCTCTGCTCCGAGGATCTTCTGACTGGATCATCTGCTGCAGGTAACTTTATAAATTTTTTACGATTGGCCACCTCAGTCTCTCATTAGTATACAGTCTCATGACCTATGGATCATACTCACCCACCACGGGCCTTGTTGCCGGGGCTCTGTTCGGGGATTTTTGACCAGACCATCAGTCATGCGGTTACTATGATCTAGCCATAGAACAACATCATGGGCCCAGTAGGAGACTGTTTGAAAGGGTTTTACAGCTAACCTCGGTCAGCTGGAGATGGTGGTCATAAAAAGGGAATTGGAAAAAGGGGAGGACAGGGTAGATGTTGCACCCTCTGCGGGAGAGCGTGAATACCTAAGTATTACTCTGACCCGGCCGAAAGCGCTGGCGCCTCGCCCAGGTCTCACCCCCCGGGTTTCGCCTGCCTCCCCTTGACCCACAATACTTCCTACCCCCACCCACAGGTGAAGGCGGGGCGCGAGTCGCGACACTAGACCTCTGTGCCCGTCTCTGATCCTCAAACATTGACGGGCCAGGACCCCTGGGTTGTTCGGGCTCAGACCTGGACCTTAGTGGAATGAAGGTTTTGAAGGCCGCTGATGGAGCGCGACTTCGCCTCCCTGAACTTTTCGACCACCGTCTCAATGGATGTACCAAAAAGTTCAGAGGGCGAATCTGGGGCATCGAGAAGAAAGCCCCTTTATTTCTTCCCGATGTCCGCCAAATTCACCCACAGCTGCCGCTCCGTCACCACCATAGCAGCCATCGCTCTACCCATGGCCGAGGCTGCCTGCTTAGTAGCCCGGAGGGCTAAGTCTGTGGTGCGCCGCAGCTCAGCCGTTTCACCAGGAGAAAGGCCCTGCCCCTCATCCAGGTCCTTCAACAGGTCAACCTGATAGGCCTGAAGCACCGCCATAGTGTGCAACGAAGCAACAGCCTGACCTGCCGCTGCGTACGCCTTGCCGTTCGTGAGAGATGTGGCTTGAAGGGGCACGGATGGAAAGGAGGGAGTTTTGAGGGATGACGTCTCCCCAGAGAGAGATAGCTGGCTAGCGTCACTTCCACAGGGGGCATCATCCCATAGACGCTTTCGCGCATTGACTCGATGTTTGCATAACTCGTATGCTGAAACCGGTATACGAGTGAGGAAAACGGCTTCTTCCCTTCCTTCTCGATCTCAGTATGGAGATCAGGAAGGAAAGGAAGTCTCACTTGAGCTGGAGGTGTATGGCCAGAGAAATAACGTTTGTCGAGGCGACCTCGTGACGTCACCTCCTTGGCTCGTTTCCACAGTAATTCGAGCCTTGCCGTGGCCCGATCCATCACCTCTAACAGCTCATCATACGCAGGGCAGGTGGATTGGGAAAGCCCAGCCTCAGCTTCTTCACTCTCCACACCCATTTCCTGGTCTTGTTGGGCTGGGCCCAACTGAGCACTAGCCCCTGGATCAGATGATATTAGAGAAAGGATATCATCGTCCAGCGGCTGTCTCTCGCCCGACACCGATGCGCGGAAGAGGGGAACCCCCCTTCAGCCTCATCGGCTAGGTCCCCCTGAGATCCCCACGAGCTCATTCTCATCCGTGCCTCAGCAGCGGCAGGTCCCGAGCCACGGGAAACCGATGGTTGTCCCTCTCCACTCGAGAAGAGAGACAAACGAGAACGGAGCTTTTCCAGCGAAAAGCTCTCGCAATGCACGCAGATTGATCCTCGAGACATCGCGTGCGGGCTCCTCGACCAAACAAACAAACGAATAGATCGTGGAATCACGGGTGTCAGGAACCGATGGCACGGATGTGTACACACTCAAACGCTCCAGCTAGTGCTCGCCCTAGTAGGAAAATAACTAGTTTACTTTGCTTTTGGAATGCAAAGAGGTCAAACAAAACGGTCATTGAAGACGAAGAAAAGGATGATGTGTGCTCCCGGCGCCTATTTTTACTATAGTAGCACCGGTAGTGTATTCATGGCTGTCGCCGGCCAACGAGTTTGTGTTTTTTTCAATGTATGCTTCAGATACGGGTAACGACGAGGCGTTCCCCATAGCGAACCCTAGAGGACGCAGTTTGAAGTTCCACGAAAGGGAACTACTTAAAAATGACACCAACAAAAATTAAACAATTAAATTTTATGGTATAATTTTTTACACTTAAAAAAAAAACATAAAACGCCAGAGTTCAAATTTAATAGATGGAAAAGTATATAATATATTTTCATTTATAAAACGACATTTTAAGTGTTTATTAGTCGAGGGTCTTTTGCTGTTGTTTTGACAAATTTGTCTGGCAAATGCGATGTGGACATGATGCACCGTTCATTATCTCTGAAACATTTTGAACCCTGTTTACACCTCTATTTCTGTACAGTAGCGCTGTCCAATTGTAATCATACTCAAAATTGATTTCAATACCAGATACGAAATACCAGCCACATCAGAGCTGGTGTGAAAAGGCCCTAAAGACAGTAATGGAAGAGAAAACACATAAGTGCCTGTACCTCTGTTGAAAGGCATGCGTGCTGGCTTCTGTAGGCCATGGTATATTGGCTCTGTCCTCCAGCTTTGCCAGACTCCCAAGCAGCAGTTCCTTCCGTCCCCTAAAGGAACTCCACATGGTTGCTAGTGCCTCTGCCTCACTCTGCTTTGTCCCAATGCTTCTCTGAAGCACCTGCACGCTCAACGCAACATCATCCACCAGCCCTCTGCAGGATGTTCTTTCCTCCTCTGCCCCCTGTAAATGAAAATGTGCTTTGTTCAGGATGATATCCAGACTAATGGCCTGCACCTCCAGACAAGCTAACTCCTTGGCGAGGTCCCCAAGTTCCTGATTTATGTTCCTGACTTTGGACTCATCCCAGCTCCCTCTTGCGTCAACAGCATCTTGGAATGTCTGTAGAGAGATTCTGGCTTTACTGTAGGTCTCACAGAAGTCTTTTAGTTTGAGTAGAGCTTCATCCCGATGCTCTACTAAACTCTGAGCTTCACTGAAGAGTTGAAGGCAGTCTTCCTTCCTGGTCTGGAGATGCTGCAGGTCTTTTGCGGCTAAAGATGGGCTGAGGGCATCTAGATGTGGCTGTAAGGCCTCCAGTGACCTTCCCTGGGTCTGAAGGGACACCTTGTCCTCCTTTTAACCGTTGGAGAAAACAGATACTTATATATTTTTCAATTTAGACGAAAGGATGATGATTGGATGATATACTATAAAGACATAATATACCTTGGTTTTGGAATCAGCAGACTGTAGATCAGTGATGCTGACTTTGCAAGTGCTTTGGATGTGCCTGAGGAAGTTCTCACTCCACTGAGTCAGAGCAAGCGAGATCTGACTGAACTGCTCCAACTTAGAAAGATGGGACTGAAGTTCTTGAATCCTGAAAATACAAAATTAAAGGTCAGCTCCCACCCATCCATAATAAAGGAATATGCGAATGAAACCATGTAGAACATGCAGTGAGAAACATACTGCATTTTACAAAGAATTTTTGAATTTTTTTTTTGTAATTTTAAATTTTTAAACCTTAATTTACTACACGCTAATGCTAATGTGAGGCAGGTCCTAATGTGAAACATCCTCATTATAGACAGATTTTGCATATGCCCCATGAATATTTTATGAGAACATCAGCAAACAGGACTAAAAAGCCCAAAAATGATGGTGTTAGTACCTGAGTGGTATACTGGTACTGAGAGAACACCACCTCTCCTCCAGGTTACAGTGAAGATCTCTAAGCTCTGAGGTCCTTTCCTCTGAGGTCAAAGAGTACAGAGACTCTGCACGGGTCTCCAAACTTTCCAACAAAGCCTCCTGAGAGGGAACTTCTGACTGCATGTCCTGGTACATCATACGGGAAAAAAATTATGGGTTATTTGCCATTAAAAACACAGAGTCCCACATTTTCACACAACAGGATTTTAAAAAAGGAACCAAGAGTGTTAAAAAAAATCTCTAAAATGCCCTCTGACTTCACCTGCAGCATCTGAAGCTGGCTGTGTAGCTTCACATTGTCTGTGGTCAGGTACGGAGAATCTGAACTGCATAGAGATTCGCACCTGTTCAACCAGGACTGCAAAAGTGAGAGATCTCTCTCATATCTAAAAACCAAAGAGTCAAAACGTTGCGTTTTACATTACAGTTTTAATTTGTGTAACAAAGATCTCTATCAACACACACTTTGTAACAAATACATTCAAACACATGCCTTTGCCACAGAGTCAACAGGTTTTCCAGTTTGGATTGTTTTTCAGTGGCTTGCTGGGTATGTAATTTGTGAGCTTGCTGAAGGTCAGCTACAGCTTTCTCCAGCCGTCCGCCATCAGACAGCCTCCTCCAGCCCAGACTCAGAGACATCAGCCTGGGCCCCAGCTGCTGTAGATGCTGCACTACATCCTGAGAATGAAAGAAATGCAGTTTGTGTCACAAAAATGTTACTCAAGCAGATTCAGGGGCCTTTAAATAAACATATTTTTAAAAACAACAGTTAAGAGAAACCTAACTGTATATGGTCTTGAATAGGGGTCTAATACTTACGGCCCACAGGCCAAATTTTGAGATTATTACATACAGCCTTTCAAGTGTAAATAGTTTATCCTTTAAGCCAGTCTGCAAATTGATTTTAACTTTCTGCATTTTGGTTTAGTCTTATATAGTCTCTTAAGGATTATTAAACAGCAGTCAATATATTTTTCCACATGGCTTATTATAAAACACAAAGATGAACTGAAGCTTTCTTAGGAGACGACAACAAACAGACACTTCGCAGCTAATCCTTAATTTTACTTATCTGACTGAAATAAAATGTAATATTCACAAATATCATACTGTACATGTGTACTGATTGGTATATATTTTAGTCTTTTTCCATTTAAAGAATTTTTGACTAATACATCAAAATTAGATTGTGATGATTGTATAAATAATGGTATTTGTTGAAGCTCTTGGCTAGTGGCCCCAGATTTGAGTTTGACACCCCTTGTCAATATACTACTGTATATATGGTATGGAGATTGTTTTATTTAGTCATCTGTTCCCAAACACATGTAATACTAACCATATGTTCATGGAGAGTTTTATATGTCATTGATGCTGATGTACATGAGGTAACTGGTACGTTCAGTTTTTCCTGTAGGCCAGTCAGGAAACCTTCCACCTAAGGTGCGTGAAAACATTGAGTAATACACACCTAGGATGGCTTAAATAATATATCAATTCAGAGGAGTAGATAAAGCCATGTACTGTATGTAGCGTCACCTCATTGAGATCTTGGATAAAATGTTTTGTATTTTTCAAGCTAGAGTGAAGCTCTGCTTCCCTTTGCTCCACACTGTTCTTAAACTCCTCCCGGTATCTTCCAATCTGCATCAGACGTGCTTTAATTCGCCCTGCCTCATTCGGCGTGACGAAATGAATTAAGGTATGAAACTCTGCCTCCAATCGGCTAAAGAAGTCCATCTTCTCCTCTAAGCCCTCCTTCAGCATCTAAGAATGAGCGAAAACAACGAGGATACATCATTCACTGAGCGCTAAATGAAACCTATCATGTTGTTTGGTTAATTTGGTTATGTTTATTAAGTTACAGTCTTCTGATCCAGGTTTACAACATCCATTTTCTCTGTTTACCTCCACAGTGTGTATCTGCTCATCCAGGTTGGCAGAGGTTCTGCTGAAAGCATCAAGCTCCTTCTTACTATCACAGACCCAAGAGAAGAAAGCCTCAGACTCACGGCTGAAACCTTGCCACCATCTGTGCATCATCTCCAGATCTGACAAGCTATTGGAACAGAGACAAACAGGAAAGAAATATCACTTATGAAAAAGAAGTACACTTCAGCATACATTTAAAAAGATAACCAAGTGCAGAAATAATATACTTTAGAAGAATTTAATTAAGAGCAAACAGAATGTAATGTTTTCAGACACTTAATTGCATGTTATTTACAATTAAATTAACTTTTATTATATTTTAAATATATATTAAATGCAATTAGTTGACTTAAGAGTGTTTTTTGACCCACTTAATAGATCTTTATTTTTTTAAATAGACATAATTTTTACATACGTTGTATTGTCATTTCATATTACTCCTATTGACAGAGTTAAAGTGGACTGCCAATGTACAAACAAACATACCATAAATGGCAATCTGAAATATACTTTAATGCAATTTCTACTAAAAACTATGTTATGTCATGGAATGTAATTAAATATATTAAAATATATTACACATTTGTAATAAAGCTGCAATTTAGTACTAAAATATAAAAATAAAAAAATTATCTAAAAAAAATGCAAATTAACTTATATATTTAAATAGTGTACATGTGCTTTAATATGTTTAGTAACATAATGATGGTACATTTAAAGGGGTGGTTCATTGCGATTTAAATTTTTTAACGTTAGTTAGTGTCTAATGTTGCTGTCTGAGCATAAACAATATCTGCAAAGTTACAAAGCTGAAAGATCAATGCAAACGGAGATATCGTCTTTTGAAATTCTGGTAGTTTAATGCCTACAAAAACGGCTGGTAGGGACTACAAGAAGTTACTTCCCGGGATCGTGACATCACAAACCCAAATAAACCCCGCCCTCGGGAAAAGGCAGCAAAGGGGGCGAGGCCATGCTGCGCTGCTTTAGAGAAGAGGAAGAGAAAACTAGGGGCACATGTAAAAATCTATTCATATATGAATCACGATTCTGTCTTCTAACGATTCTAATTGATTCACAAGTTTCAAAATCAATGTTCTACAGCAGCGGTTCTTAATACTGTTCCTCGAGTCCCCCTGCTCTGCCCACACTGCTATGCATCTCTCGTCCCTCTCTCATCTATCTTCTCTCTCTCTCTCTCTCTCTCTCTCTACTATTTTTATTCAGCTCACCTCCAACAATGAACTGTTACAATTATAAACTTATTTTCACATAGCTATGAGAAGAATTAAACATGGATGGGTGTGCAGTTGCCGTACTGTATTAAATCTTTAATCAGGATAAAACTGTATATTAAAAGCTAACATAAGCAGTAGCATTTACAACAGCGTATCTAAAAGTATGAGACAACAACAAACAAAAAACATAGGCCTACCATTAAAAGCCATGCTTGCACAGGTTCTGCGCGATCCTGTTCACTAATATTCTCTGGGTCTCATTCGGGCTCAAATTGATAAGCAATATTACCGTATAAGCACACGGGGGTTTTGTGTACAAATTACAAGATTTCGATATTGCTGTATATAGAAGTGACGGGGCGGGACGGTTAGACGGCGCAGTAGGCGGTTAGCGAATCACAAACACACTGGGCCAGCTAACCAATCAGTGCATATTGTGTATTTCTGAGGGAGGGGCTTCTTAAAAGCAGGAAATGATCAGCCCGTTCAGAGAAGGGACAGAGAGGTGTGGAATAAAGGTAAATTATGTGAAAAATAATGTGTTTTTTTAAAAAAACGAAGCATTAACACATGTTAGACTGCACCCCATAAACACAATCAAGCCTAGAAAAAAACCCAGTGAACTACCCCTTTAAGTAATACTTTTAATTTGACATTGTTACAATGTGCACTTATTAAAATTGTACTTAAGTTTGTTATTATACATAGTCATGAAAGTGTTTTGCACACAGCGTTTGATAGCATTTGTACACTTTGTCTGCATTATTTAGCAGCCAATTCACTAGAAGATTTGATCAGAATGAGATAACATTGCAAATATGCCCCAAAACATAACAATTCTGAGTGAGGTTGTTGAAAATGCAGCAGACTGCCACAATCTGACATAATTGAAAATGAAATATTCTTGAACTGTACAGTACATGTATATACAGTAGACACAGACATTTTGACTTAATTCTGTCTTACATTTTCCTGAAGCTGGCCTGTATCTCCTGCAGCCTCTCTTTTGTGGACTGGGCCTGATCCTGTAGTAAAGACTGATTCTGAGAACCAAGTTTAATATCTGCTGCCTTCTTCACCAGGGACTCAGCTCTTACAGCAAACATGTTACCCTGCTCATGAAGCTCCTAAACAAACACACACAGATAAGAGTATTATTCTCAGCCCAAAGTTCATTAAACAAACTTCTATATGTTCTGTCTGTGCTCTCACTTTAACATTTTTCATTTCAATCTTGAGGTTGTCCAGGCTGCTGAAGATGAGCTCCCTCTGCAGGACAGGACTGACAAGACACACAAACTGCCAGATGGCCTCTCTCTCCAGGTCAAACTCCTGCCATGCACTCACAGTGACCTAATGACCAATGAGAATCACACATTACTGTACCATTTCACGTCTAATTGTTGTAGAGGTAAAACCAACTGAAAGTAATCAGAGTGATTACATTTCTTGCAGGTTTTTTTTTTGTTGCATTACAGGCTTACACTTTATGCATAAACAGTAAATATGTACTCGAATGGTAGCCAAACAGTAATGACTCTCTGCTGGAAACAAGCTCGGATCATTTTTAAGGTCTTTTTTGATTGCAAGGACCCCCCATTGTCCACAACAACATTCAAAGTTCCCATGACTTTTCCAGATGTTTGTGATTTACTGGATAAGGATTAAGTATAAAGATTATTATTTAATTATTTATTCATTCATTCATTACAATTTCTACCTTAAAAAATTGTTTAGAGCTTGGCATAACTAGAAAAAATAAAATGAGAACTACCATTAGTCATTAGTTAAGATTCTAATAGTTTAGTTTAGAATATTTTATACAATACATAAAGTACACAGAAGTATCAACAGAAATAAATGATCTTATCAATCATAATTAAATAATTAAATTGATATACAAATATACATAAAATATATGTAACAGTTAGGATCCTGCCTATGTGGCTAAAATGCTATGAGCTAAAATATGGAAATCTCTCTGAAGAGTTTTTACAGACACTTCCATGGGATTAAAACAAATTATAATATGGCCTATGTGTAAATATCATTGTTTGATTGAAAGCGTTACCTGCAGGTGTTTCTCCTGAGCTGCCCAGTCTTCTTTACAGAAATTACCTCGAGAACGGAGATCTGGCTCTTTTTTTTGCTGGGTTTTCATATTTTGCTATGTACACACCATGAAAGGGTGAGACAGGCAAGAGCGAGAAAGGAAAATGGAAGGGGAAGACAAAAATAAAATAAATGATTCTGAGATTTTCCCCCTTGGAATATCATGCATGACAAAGAGTCACTTATTCACAGCTATCAGATTAGCAAATAAAATCGAAGAGCAGATTCATCATGTCTATTGCATTATGCGTGTCAACAAAATGAATTCTACCTGGTGAATGAGGAGCAGCTGTTTGGCCTCTGTTACATTCTCTGCGTTCAGTATTCTTCTGTGTTCCTGTGTCTGGATCACCTCCTCATCATTTACCTCCTCCTTCACCTCCTCTCCAGCCTTTATGGTCCCTTCATTGGCCACTGCAACAGGAACATCCTGAGAAAACAGTAAAAGAGCTTAACCATGCAAAATGTCATGAACAGTAATGCCACAGATATCTGTACAACACAAAGTTCCTGTAGATGATGTGCAAAAATGGAAAATTATATTCCAATAACCATATATTAACATTTGCACAACATTTCCTTTCCAAAGTGAACATGGCATTTATGGCCAATGAGCAAAAATGAAGACATGAAGACCACCCTTCACCTCAGACAGAGACAGTAGCAGTGCAGAAAACTGTTGTGAGAGTTTATCAAGAGCAGCTCTCTGAGTGTGAACCTCACTCTCAGGACTTATGTCCTCCAGGACAGCGAGACGAGCTTTGAGCCAGTCCAGAGTCTCGTCCTGAGCCGTTACCGCCCAACGCTGCATCTGCAGAGGGAGGAAGAGAGAGGTCAGCTGAAGTCACACAGCAGACAGTGGTCTGCATTCACATATACAGTATGTAGATTTGGGGTGAGCTTACCTGGACAGAGGAGATTTCAGCATCACTCTGAGACGTCTGCTGGGAAATAAGCCATCCAGATAGCTCACTGAACCTGGAGCACAGCACAAAAAAAAAAATCCTGAAAATTTCAAACAGCCTGATCACCAGCATATGTTGTCCCTTTTAATAAAAAGTACTTTCAGAAGAAATAAAAGGCTAATTGTATGTGAAGAAAGTATACTTTAATGACTGCTTCTTAACACACTTAAGTACACTTATAAAAAAGTGCATTTTATAATAATGTCAAATGAATAATTTTAC
Organism: Sinocyclocheilus anophthalmus; assembly: GCA_018155175.1. Lineage (NCBI taxonomy): Eukaryota > Metazoa > Chordata > Actinopteri > Cypriniformes > Cyprinidae > Sinocyclocheilus > Sinocyclocheilus anophthalmus. Next base: position 268,635 of record JADLZN010000418.1, read on the forward strand.
TTTAAAGTACATTTTACATACTTATGTTTTAATAATATTTTGTCATACATATTTGGTATTGACACACTTTTGTCAATAACATACGTATGTATACTAAATAGTAGAGTATACTAAACACCATTAAAGTACTTGATTCTAATTTTAAATAAGTGTGATTTTCTGTTTATATTCGAATGTAACAATTATTTGATTAGAAGTATATTATATAAATATAAATTGCAAGTTCTCACCCTTTATAAATGTGTAATTAAAACAAAAATTTAAATACATGCAACAACATTCAATAGGGAAAATTATATTAAATAATTTTTTTTTAATAATAAATGCTATATTCAGCAGTATGCTTTAATATAATTAATTATAATTGCATGAGAAATTACAGATACAAATGTTAAAAAAAGAGCTTTGCTTAAGTAGGTCAAAAATCACTCTAAAGTTCAGCTCTAAAGTGCATTTAATAAAATGTTACATTTAATTGCAATTAACAAGCAATATGGACAGAATTCCATCTGTAATGTGTCCCAATGTGAAATGTAATGTTTGCATCTCACCTGGCATGCCACTCTCTCCATTTATCTGGGTGCTGTTGTAGTTTCAAGTGTGTTCGTTCTACTAAACCCCTGACCTCCGAAAGATGATCTCTGGTCTCCTCCAGCATTTGATGGCCCATGTCATTCTCTGGAAGATCCTGACAGAGATGCTCCATTGTCTTTAGTTGCTTCTCACAAGCAGAAAGAGGGTTTTTCTGTCTGAAAAAGGCCTATTAAGACACATAAATAAATGTTAATATGAAATTTTCATGAAATGTAACTTGCAAGATCTTTTCGTCATCTGTTGTATCTCACCCTGTGCTCTTTGATCATTCTTTCACTGCCGGCTGTGAGCAGGGCCTTGTCCTCCCTTTTCAGCTCTATCCGACACTCCTGTAGCATGGCCATCACCAAACGCCTCTCTGTTTCCACCCGGAGTCTGAGCAGATGGGATGGGGCATCGGCTTGAATGTCCTGGTAGAAAGAAAATGCATCATGATTAATCCTTTAGGAGAAGTTCCTGTTAAACTGTCTTCATTTTCATCTTTTTAACCTTTCAACTGACCTTCCATTGCTTGTGCAGTCGTCTGACTGTCTCCCGCAGACTCTGTTGGTCTTCCTCAGAGATGATATCAGTGAGGTCATCACACGCCTTTAAATAAGAACTTAAAATGTGCTGGTCCAGTCGCCCAAAGAACTCCTGAGCAAATAATTACACACTTAATTAGAGAAACAAGACAAGTTAAATATGTTTGAAGGGTAAGACATTATTGACGTACATTATGTTTGAGGAACAGCTCATCTGGTTCTCCCCTTTCCTTTAAACAGGCCTGGCCCACGCACAGCGCCTTCTCCAGGTCAGCACGAGACTCTTCATATCTCCGCATGAGGTTGCCATTAGTCTCTGCCACCTGCCTCCATTCTAAAGCCTCCTGCATTAGAGCCTGACCAGAGTAGAACACAGTTACTCTATAAGCTCTGTAGTTGATAAACAAATCCAAACTAGAGATTTTTTTCAATAGAACACAAGCAAGAGTTAGAGAATCTCCACTTAGAGAGGCTTCAGAGGTAAGAATTTTTAGTGAATGATGACTTAAATTTTGTATGACTTCAGAAGACTTGGATTGCATATACTGTATACGTGACCCTGGATCACAAATCCAGTCATAAGGGTCAATTTTTTCAAATTGAGATTTATACACCATCTCAAAGCTGAATAAATAAGCTTTCCATTGATGTATGGTTTGCTATAAGACAATATTTGGCAGAGATACAACATTTGAAAATCATGATCTTTACTTAATGTCCTAATGATTTTTGGCATAAAAGAAAAATCTATAATTTTGACCCATACAATGTATTTTTGGCTATTGCTACAAAAAAAAAAACCCCAGCGACTTAACACTGGTTTTGTGCTCCAGGGTCAAATATATACAGGTGCATCCCAATAAATTAGAACGTCGTGGAAAAGTTAACTTTATTCAGTAATTCAACTCAAATTGTGAAATTCGTTTTTTAAATAAATTCAATGCACACAGACTGAGTAGTTTAAGTCTTTGGTTCTTTTAATGTGATGATTTTGGCTCAAATTTAACAAAAAACCACCAATTCACTAACTCAACAAATTAGAATACTTCATAAGACCAATAAAAAACAAACATTTTTAGTGAATTGTTGGCCTTCTGGAAAGTATATTAATTTACTGTACATGTACTCAATACTGGGTAGGGGCTCATTTTGCTTTAATTACTTCCTCAATTCGGTTACCCCCACAACCTGTGGCATGGAGGTGATCATTTTTTGGCACTGCTGAGGTGGTATGGAAGCCAAGGTTTCTCTGACAGTGGCCTTCAGCTCATCTGCATTTTTTTGTTCTCGTTTCTCATTTTCCTCTTGACAATACCCCATAGATTCTCTATGGGGTTCAGTTCTGGTGAGTTTGCTGGCCAATCAAGCACACCAACACCACGGTCATTTAACCAACTTGTGGTGCTTTGGCAGTGTGGGCAGGTGCCAAATACTGCTGGAAAAAGAAATCAGCATCTTCAAAAAGCTGGTAAGAAGGAAGCATGAAGTGCTCCAAAAAATTTTGGTAAACGGGTGCAGTGACGTTGGTTTTAAAAAACACAATGGACCAACACCAGCAGATGACATTGCCCCATAAATCATCACAGACTGTGGAAACTTAACACTGGACTTCAAACAACTTGGGCTATGAGCTTCTCCACCCCTTCCTCCAGACTCTGGGACCTGGTTTCCAAATGAAATACAAAACTTAATCTCATCTAAAAAAAAGAGGACTTTGGACCACTGGGCAAAAAGTCCAGTTCTTCTTCTCCTTAGCCCAAGTAAGATGCCTCTGACGTTGTCTGTGGTTCAGAGTGGCTTAACAAGAGGAATACGACAAAAATTCCTTGACATGTCTGTGTGTGGAGGCTCTTGATGCCTTGACACCAGCCTCAGTCCATTCCTTGTGAAGCTCACTCAAATTCTTGAATCAATTTGGCTTGACAATCCTCATAAGGCTGTGGTTCTCTCGTTGGTTGTGCATCTTTTTATTCCACACTTTTTCCTTCCACTCAACTTTCTGTTAAAATGCTTGGATACAGCACTCTGTGAACAGCCAGTTTTTTGGCAATGAATGTTTGTGGCTTACCCCCTTGTGAAGGGTGTCAATGATGGTCTTCTAGACAACTGTCAGATCAGCAGCCTTCCCAATAATTGTGTAGCCTAGTGAACCAAAATGAGAGACCATCTTGAAGGCTCAGGAAACCTTTGCAGGAGTTGAGTTGATTAGCTGATTGGCATGTCACCATTTTCTAATTTGTTGAGATAGTGAATTGATTGGGTTTTTGTTAAATGTGAGCCATAATTATCACAATTAAAAGAACCAAAGACCTTAAACTACTTCAGTCTGTGTGCAGTGAATTTATTTTACACGCGTTTCACATTTGAGTTGAATTACTGAAATAAATGAACTTTTCACGACATTCTAATTTATTGAGACGCACCAGTATATATATATATATATATATATTATCTAATTTATACTGCAAAAGCACTGATCATGAGAAATCATTATAATTGTGCTTTGGTGCTCTCTTATTTTATCAACATTGAAAACAGAGTTGTTGCTTACTATTTCTGTGGAAAAGATGATTCTTTGATTAATAGAAAGTTGAAAAGAACAGCCTTTATTTGAAACTGATATATTCTGTAACATTATATATGTATTACTTGTATTTACTTTGTAATGTAGTGTATGAAAAGTTTATTGCACATCTGTAATGTAGTACAACCTGTGCAGTGGTCTGAATCTCGGTTACTCTGTTCTGCAGGAATGACATGTCAAAATTGTGCAGAGATTTCGCACAGCACAGCGCCCTCTGTAGGGACAGGTAACTGCGCTCCATAGCGCAAACACAACGCTTACAGGTCTGCTGCTGAGTTTGTAGCTCCTGCCAAAAATGAATAAAACAGAAATAAACACAGAGATCAATTCTAGTTCACACAGATTACAGAAGACAGGCACTTCTTATTTGTCACATCATTACTACTTGACCACACTGTATTCCTCATGGTCCAATAATCTTTTTCTCCCAGTGGTCTGTACTGACCTGGCACATTTCCTGGTTGTGTTGCTGTGTGATGATGTGTCCAGCATGCTCCGCTGTCTGGTAGAAAGCTGAGATTTGTTTCTCTAACTCCTCTAACAGAGGAAATAGAGCCTGGCACTCCCTCAGAATTAAAGTACACTTTTCTTTCAGCTGTGAGGATACAAACAAACAATCACACAACATTTATTCTCAGACATATCACTGGACAATTCAGTGATTTATTCACCCTCATACTGTTGCAGACTTATGTGATTTTGTTTTTATTTGGTGGAACACAGAATCAGATATTTAGCAGAATGTTCATGCTATTCTTGTTCTAGTTCTGTTTAATGATGCTTTTCTTCTTTCTTAAAGAAATTAAGCCTGTGATTGCATCACTTTAAATGTACTGAAAAGACTAGAGTGAATGCTCCTGTTAAATGTCTGATTCTGTGTTCCACCAAATAAAAACAACACTAGAACTTTTCAGATGGAAATGATAACATAATATTGTGCAAACATTGCGCAAACCTGATGGAGCTGTGCTTCTGCGGTTGTTATAGAAGAAAGTGCTTTAGTTCCGCTACCATGAACAGAGTCTTTGGCCAGAAGCTGTGCAGAGCGAGCAGCTGCCTTATATTGTGCTTCCACACCAGGAAGCCTGTGCTTGATGTCCTATAATGCATGTGAAATTGTCTTGCATTTATCATTTCTGTGGCCACATACAGAAAAAAAGGGGGACATCAGCTGCAAAATTCACTTTTACATGGTGCTTGAACATATATGTGTGTTGGCAGTGTGTGTACACATCCCCCCTATAATGATAAAAATCCACCCAGTGCTTTTTTTAAAAAATCCCCATAAATAATAAGCTCTTTCTCAGATCAAGCTGTTCACAGATTCTTGGCAGTGTGACGTACTTTTGGCAGGCCCCTCCCATGATTGACTCTGGTGTTTTACCACAGACCCGCCCTGAGTGAGCTGTTAACAATCCGCCATTGTTTCGATTCTGGAGCAGGTGTAGACAAGAATGTCTGCTAAGCGAATGAGGTGTTTTGTTGTTGGATGAAATAATGAACATAGCAGTCGTCATTTACTCCTGACATCTGAGCCGCTGAAAACGCAGTGGATTACTTTTGTTTTTGAAGCTAATGCGCACTCGATCTATCAAAATGCGTTTATGTTCACGTGAAACAATCGTGATCCAGCTTCACCTCCAGAAGAAGTGAATATTAGTTTTTTTTTAATGAAACTTAGCAAATCTTAGCAAATTTATTCCTAATAAAGTGCTAGTTAGCAAGTTCCACGACGAAAACGGCTTAAGTTTACAGCTGTAGTGAACTGCTCGTCACCCCACGGAAGAGAGGGGTGAGGTGAGCAGAGCTCATTAGCATTTAAAGGGACATGCACCGAAACGGGTCACTGTGAACAGAGCTGTTTTTGACAAGGTAAAAAGGGTGTTGTTATACACTACCATTGAGATATTTTAACCAAAGTATATTACAGACTTTTCATGAAGACCCTAAAGAGTCATAACAACTGGTGGAAAATGGGCATCTGATGTCCCCTTTAACAACACATTCCAAATACAGTAAATGTTGAAACCTCTTTACCTCAACATCCTGCATAAAGGCTTTGACATCCAACAATGACACTTGAAGCGGCGAGGAAAGTTTGGTAATGAAAGTGTCCAGAAACTCTTGTATGTCTAAGCTGACATCCTGGTGCATCCTCACATTATGAGTCTCAGGAAGACGAGCATACTGTGAAGAGAGAAAAAGGAATGGTTCACTTAAACATGAACTCCATATGACTTTCTTTCCTCCATGAAACACAAAATTAATTATTTATAGCAGTTCTGACATTAAAGAAAGAAACAAAGGCATAAAGATTCAGTGAAAGAATTTACTTTTTTGGGTGAACCATCTCTTTAAACTGCCCAGTTTCTTGTCTTTAAGATGTGAGCACGCTTGTTTACCTGTTTGACCTTCAGAAATAGCTCCCTCCATCTTCCATTGAGAAGCAGGAGCTGATGCTTTATGTCACGTGTCACTGTTTCATCACAGGTCTCAATCAGAAAGTTTCCTGCATCATTCATAGCAGCGTGCTGGTCCATCCAGTGTGGAAGATTACGAAAAAACTCCTAGAAGAACAAAAGAGAATGAGAATGTATAAACACGGCCCTACTAGTAATTTTCATATACAGTATGTGGATGTCTCACCCGTTTGGTGTTCTCAGGTTGTCTAAGAGCCCCCTGAGCATCCTCCAGCCAGGCTTGAAATGAAGCCACGCAACTGTTGTACCGCAGCCAGTTACACTGCACCTCCTCCAGCATAGACCTTACGCTTCGCACCTCCACCGACAGACTCCTCCACTGATCAGACACCTCTCGCAGGAAGAGCTTTACCCCTCCCTCAACTACAATGTCAAAACATGCACATACAAAAGCAGAGCAGATTCATGAAAGCACTAATAAATACAGTCCTTGATGTCAACAACAAGCATTTAACCTTCCCTTTCAAAAGGTAATTATTATTGCTATTTATAAGCATTGTGTAATTTTTGTATTTTTACAGTAAATGCTATTATAGTATTTATTAATATTTTAACTTAACTTTTCTTTTTATATTTTGAGATTACATTCATTTTAGTCATTTTAGCAAAAAAGTCATTTTTATAAGTTTTTTTATTTCGTTTTTTTTTTTTTTTTACATTTATGTTTATAGTTTTTAGTACTTTTAGTACTTCAACTTAAAATTGTTATTTCAGTTAATTGCAAAGGCAACATTTCTAATATTCACTTCGATTTTTTTTAAGTTTTAAACCAAAATAATATTATTTATGATAAAGTAGTATTGTTATATTATTAAAAACACTACCGAATCTAATATTTATATTTTATTTATTTCTATAACAACAGGACATTACATCTCCTGACTGTGATGCTTTTAGAACAGACCCTTGACCCAATTTTGTGTTGCGACCCACCAGTTGAGAACCACTGCACTAGATCACAACGATAAGATGTGATTGGCTTCTAGGAGATGCATTTTGTGATCTTCCAATCACACTTCAGATATATAACACAAAGACCACCTCTATGTTGAGATTGCCTTAGGCACGAACAAAGCAACATGTCGGCAGTCTATTGTCCAAAGAAACCCAATTAGAATACAGTATCTGCACTAATGGACTGGAATTCCCTTTTGAGCTCTGTGCCTGGGAAAACCTCATTTACCAGTGGCCCGAGGAGAGGGGCATGAATGTAGAAGGAGAAAGAAAAACCAAAAGGAAAAGAGCAAGAATGAAACACAGAGAGAGACAGAGACAGCAGGAAGATGCTACAGGCAGAGAGATTGATTGACTACTGAGTCCGCAAGGATTAAACTTGCTGGTGAGCTGCTATCATTCTGCCCTCTGGACACTAAGATGGTGAAATGTTAAGCATTTTCTCTAAAAAAAAAAAACTGTGCCTTTATCTGCACAGCCATGATATGATTTCTACATTACCAATATATTTTTTGATTCACCCAAGACTGCCACTACCGCTAAAATTCATGAGCCCTGATCATTTTTATTTTTTTTTAAAAATCCCCTTCTTCCCCGTGCACCTCCTTCTGTTATTCAGGAAAACATATTTTTCCATAATTACTGACTCTCATATAATTTGATGAGGAAAAAGAAGTAATTACTTGAACCAGTGAAACCAGGATGAAACTGCAAAATCATTGCTAAAAGTTGTAGTGCTGTTACCAAGCTACCATTTAGCAGAACCATAGGCATACATGCACACATACTGTATAATTAAGCACATCATTGTTCAGTATATGAAGCATACCTGAGCTGTCTGCTTTAATGTAGAGCTCAGCAGCGTTTATAAGAGCCTGGTGGCTGGATTCATACTTCTCAAAGAACTGCTGCCCCTCCACAAAAGACTACAGAAGCAAAGAATGAACACAAGTAAAGATCAGATATTTTAATTGTGGAATCAAAGCACAAAGTAAAGTAATAAGTATCTTAATGTGATGGAATTGACTCAAAAATTATTATGTATGAAAACATGTTTGCATGGTTAGGCAATGGAGGAGCTGTGAGAATAATAATAATAAAAAAAACAGTTAAACAGTCTCTTGCAATCTCTCTGGCTTGAAAACTTACACCATAGCTTTGTAGCAAAAGCTCCATTGATTCCAGTTGGCCATATTTAATTATCCAGGATTTGAGCTTGGACTCAGCTAGTGTCAAAAATGCCAGCATAGAGTATTTTGTCTCCCAGAATTCCAGTTTGCTCAAGTGAACATGGGAGGAGGTAGATATGTAGTTTAATCTGAAGGAGGTAAATAAAAGCAGGTTAATAATATAATAAATATAATATAATATATATAATAAAGTTTTATTTATAGCATTGCAAATTTAATGTTAAATTCTTTATAAATAGAATATATGATGGTTTACCTCTCTGCCATGTCTTGCAGTTGTTCCATGGGAATGGGGACATTATTAACACATCTGTCTCTGTGTATTAACTGCAAGGTCTGCTTGTGTCTTTCAACAAGCCTTAAGATCTCCTGCACAATAAAACACAGATAAATGTAAGACTCAGAATTCATGTTAAAGGAAGAAAGTGAAGTTTTTGGCAGTTTTGTTAAGACTCATTAATAGATTCTCATTCATCCATTCTCCAATACACCATACATGTTCATACAGAAAAACACAGATTTCCTTGATTTACCTGGTCGTGTAGTCGCTTTTTGTGAATGGCTTTGGCGGTCTCGTCATGGGCTTGCTGAGGGACCAGTTCCTCTCGTAGGATCTTCTCTGCTTGATGTAACCACACTCCAACTTCACCCAAAGGATGAGGCAAACCACTATCCAGCTGTAGATGCCACTCCAAAAACTGCAGTAAGAAAAATACCACATAAACTGTCACAAAAAAAAAAAGATGTCTCAAAAACAATATAACACCTTGTGTGGATTTTTTGTGGACTTATTTTGACTAAATCTGAATGTTCTCAAAGGTAAAAATTAAGTGATTCATAAATAAAGTAAATGGACTAGGATTAGGGTTAGATCTAATCCAAGATTAGGGTTATTTATTATAATTAGCTTCATATAAAAATAATACAAATCTATGGTGTATCTGACCCATGCAGACAGTCTCTCCCAGGCCTGTTTGACCAGAGCCTGATCTGCAGTCAGCTTGTCGTCCTTCTGAGTGGACTGAATGCATGTTTCCACTTGTCTTCTCTGCACCTCAAACTGTACACGATAACGCTTGAATGTCTGAGAGAAAGAGAGAGCGAGTGAGTGAAAGAAAGTGAGAACTACAGGAAATTGAATTACTGAAATTCTGAATATTCAAATAACGTCCAATGTAATGCTAATAGGAGAAAGACAGCAAGATAACACAGCCTGTCCAAAAAATGACAAAGCAAGAGAAAGAGAGAAAGAGAGACATGCCAAAAGCTGAAAAATAATTTAAACAGCCAAATTGCACATGCATGTATTCATGCAATAATGGGCTCCAATTTTTCACTTTCTCTCTACCCATGCGGTCTTTGCTAGAGCTCTGGTTCTTCTGAATATGGAACACGTCCGTGGGCGCTACAGAAAGCAACAGACGTCGCTCACTGGTGTGTAGTGCCCATGATTATGAGAGCAGTGAGTGCTCTCAGCTCTAATGTATATTAGCATTGTCTGCATGCGTATGTGGGAGTGTTCTGTGTTTTAAGCAACCAGTGTTTTATCTGGGATCTACCATATGTTTCACATTTTTCTATTTTTCTTACACAGAGTCATATGAATTATGATGACTATACACACAGCGGTGTCCAAAATCTGAGACCACTGTTAAAATTTCAAATCTCAATTCATGCCTGACAACATATACTACTGGTTAAAAGTTTGGGGTCAATTACATTTTTTAATCTTTTCAAACCAGGCAACAGTAATATTGTAAAAAAAAAAAAAAAAAACATTTAATATTATTTAACATTTGTTTTTATATTAGGAAATTACATATATATATATAATATAAAAGCCCAATATATTATATATATATATATATAGATATATATATATATCTATATATATACACATATGAACAAACATAAACGCCAACACTTTTTTTTCGACCCATTTTTCATGAGCTGAACTCAAAGATCTAAGACTTTTTCTCTGCGGGGGAGATACTAATCATTTTACACACATTTTTTTTGGTTAATAAATTACAGCATAGCTTGATAAAATGTTTATTCAAAAGCACTTTTTATTGAGGGATCTATTTGTGAACTTAGTAATGGCTCTGAACAATTTGCTGACTGAATGAGTCTGATTCTTCTTTGCAAGAAAGAGTCATTAGCAAGAAAATCTGAAATTCATGCTAGTCAACTTCCAGCTATTTATAACATTATTTAAAGTGAAAACAGTTGTATTCAATTTCATAAATAAAAACATGAAGTATTTTTACTAACAGTCTAGTCTTCTGAACCCTACCCAGTATATCAGTATTTCAACCAACAGCCACACCGTTGTCTTGAATATCAGTATGAATAGTGGCCATTTGACCACCCAGGCATTGGGCATCCAACTGATATCATATTTTGTCTACATTGTTTTCAGCCAATAGGTTCTGATTGTGACCCTGAGCTCACCTGGTACTGCACAGCGAGACTTCCTCCATCCCTCTGGGCTTGAGCACAGTCTCTCTCCAACTGATCTGCCCACGCTTTCAGCTCCCTCAGTGTCTTACGCTGCTCCCTCTGAGAGAAAAAAAGAGCGCAGAGTTAGTTAGGATTGTAGAAACAAGACAAAAAGCAAACATTTGTGCAGATTTAAGGCCCTTGGGGAGCTCTACACTCATCATTTGCTTACCTAAAGTAATTTAATGCATTTTAAACCCCCGACTCAATACAATTTCGCAGTTCAAACATGCATCACTAATGCCACATTTATAAATCCAACGCAGACTTTGCACTCATGCTGTTTGCAGAGTTCCTCTCCTCCATTGTACGGATCTGCCCCAAACCTCTCCACGGGGGAGCAAGAAATCAGCTCTGCGGGGGAGATACTAATCATTTTACACACATTTACCCTCCCTATTATGAATTAGGAACAAGAGCGAGAAAGTGAGAGCAGTGTTCAGCTAATTCTAATGAAATTAAGCCTACTCTTCCGGCGCTCGTCATACATTTTGGCATCCTCCACGAGGCAATGCCTTTGGGTCATCAAAATGATTATATCATGACCTTGCCAACGTCTACCGCGTGTTCTCCTCCCCGCCTCCCCGAAACGAATGCTGTCACAGGCATACAATGCCCTGAAATATTAAAACCTACATTGTCTCAGTTTAAATGTATAACAAAGAGGTGAAAATGGTTCAAATTACAGTGACTTTGAAACACGTACAGACGGTGGCATGAGGGAACTAATGGTTTCTACAAAAGGACCAGGTGGTGACAGGATCAATTCAGCGCTTCAACTTGGTTATGAACCATTATTATTTTTTAAAGACTGCTACTAATTCTAATCATCAGATTATCAGTATCAATGCAAAGCCAAAGGTCGTTATTGTCATGCAAATGTCATCCAGTTGTAATGCAAATATAATAGAAAAGGGAGTAAAATTATACTGGGCATATCAAAGGTGTATAATGCCCTAGACTATTAAACTTGATCCACACAACATCCGCGCCACTCATGATGAAAAGGAAGGCAAAAATCCACTGAAAGGATTTTAAACTACATGGCACAGCAGCAGGTGGAAATAGTGGTGGAGCAGTCAAAGCAGGCATAATGTGTTTTATACAAGCAAACGTACCTCTAACATTTCTTCAATGGCTCGAGGAGCAAGATAAAACTTGAGACCGAAAAGGGATGCACGTAAACAACAAGACATTAGTGGACAAAACAGAGGGAGGAGTAAAAAGAGAGAAATATAGTGTAAGAAAATGGTGAGTAGAGAGACGTGAATCCACAAATAAGACAGACTGTTGATAGTGGTCATTTAACAGAGTAAAGAGCATCAGACCATGAGACATACAGTGAATGGAGAGCTGGTTGAAGTTTAGTAGTAGGATGAGAAATATTTATAGTACCTCCTCTTGTTGCCGCCCTATCTCTGTCTCTTGGCGATCTGGTTGATGCTTCAGAAACTGTGCCACATATGTCATGATGGACTTCTCATCTGGCTTGTCCACATCCACATCTAAATCATATTAAAGAAGATTTAAATGTACAGTAATTTTACAATTTTCAACAAAATTAAAATAAAATACAGGTTCTGCAATGAACACCCTGTGTTTCAGATGAGGCCCATAATAACTAACCCTATTCACTTCCCCACCCACACGTCGTGTTTCGTCCCTGTGGTGTCGCCCTGTGACAGTTCGCCTCTACGCGTGCGTTCGAACTTGGAGCTGGGTGTTGCGCTTTGGCAGATGGAGGTAGTGTATGTCTGGCGGCGTAGTATTTCACAGAAGAATGTGGGGGCTCGTGGCGGAGTTCCCACTACGCGATGCCGGTCAAGAGACTCGTGCCAAGGACTACCTCAATTTCCAAAGATTGTGGATTGCCACAAACACGCATATTTGGTGTGTATTGTTGAAAGTGATACCAGGGCTAGTTATAGTTAATTGATGACGATGTGATTCGATATAGATGCTAGGGGCTCAGCAAGAATTGCTTGCGAAACATTGAATGGAGTTTGGTCAAGAAGACTATGGTTGTCTGATGAGATGGGATATTATCGCAGAGCGGTAGACAGGACGGTTGTGCTCTTTAATACTGCTTGAGCAATTAAGCTTTTTGGGTATTGAGAGGGAGCAGGTTGTAGAGGCAGATGAGGGGTCTAAAAAACAGCAATCGTCAAGTCGATATGGTCTGGCAGAGGCTTCACTGATGGTTACCTTTACAAAAGAACCATGGCTGACAATGTCCCTTGACTTAGCATTTACTATTTGTTCAGTCAGCTTTACCGTGGCTAATGGGCCACTAATCGTTCAAATGTCAAACTTCATTTGTCAGACTCCTGTAGGAAGCATGAGGAAGCTCAGATGGCGTCTAGCAGGTCGAAGACTTAACCCCTCCATTAAAAATTCATCAATCGTATCCTCTGTGAGTGGCATGCTGCTAATTAGAATTTAAGCATTTGGCGCTTAGAGCCTTGTGCAACACAATTTGAAAGTACATAGTCAAAAAACAAACTGTGTCTGTCTGTTACTATGTACAAAGCAGCATATTTGTGAATTAACATCACAAACAGACTCTGCATCAAATCTCTAGTCATGATTTGGACCAAAAATGTTTTTTCTGTATGACTGGTATCACCTTCAGGATCAAGTAATCGTGGGATGCCCGAAGGAGCGCGACCTGGCTCGACGGACGCGGGAAGGTCCGCTAAGAGAAGGCCTCTTCTAGGCCCGCCCAGGCGCCTTTGTCTAGCACCTGACGACACGCCTGATTAGACGTCCCTGTCCGACTAGAGTGTTTCTGATCCTGCCTTTTCCATTTTTCCCGCGGTGTGTGCGCAGAGCTGCCCCCTGTCACCAGGGGGGGCTGACGGTACGCAGTGCCTGACCTGCTTTCCAGAGGCACCCCGGCCATCTCCCCCCCTTGGTTCCCTTCCCCCGTTGACGCAGATCTGTTGCGCCACCCCCGTGTGTGCCACAGGACCGCGCGGCGACCCCTGTGCGCCAGCTGGGACCAAAGTCCTTCACATCCAGACCCAGTCTCCTGAAAACACACACGTACGTATGTACATTATGTCAAAACCCAGGAAGAATGCTGTCATATGCATTACTTAGGGAAACGGGATTAAAGAACAATATATTCATTCAATGCCTTGCACAAGCATAACACAGTTCTTACTTTGTTGCTGTGGTCTGCACCCATTTGAGAAGGGCTCTCTTGGCCCCACCCTGAAAAGAAAGGCGGGGCTTGCGTTTGACAGGTGGGCTGCTGGTCTCAGTGCTGTTGGAGCTTTCCACTGATGAATTGCTGCTAGATTGAGGTTGTAGTGCTGGTAGGTGACTGGTGAGCTCCTCTATCTGAACAAGAAGATGCAGAGGAAGTGTCGAAAATGTTATTAACTACTCTGTTATTTTGTTAAATTATAGTAACTTAAAGACATTATTGTTGAAGAATGGTTGAAATATTTATGGAAATTACTCGAATATTTTTTACCTGGAAATATAAGATGATGGTCCATATCAACCCAAGCACAATCGAGGGTCTGCCGTCTACCACATCTGTTGTGTTGATGTTAACTAATTTAATCTGTTAAGCAACCGTAATGAAAGGAGCAGAACGAAGGCAAGAGGTTTTCAGAGTGAATGACTGGACTAATTGTGGAAATTGGCGTATGGTGAGTTGCACGATGGCTATCGGTCTGGCTTTAAAGTACTAAAGGATAAAATGACATAATAGGGAATTAAATAAAATAGAAATATTTCTAACTAATCAAACAAAATTATTAATATTAAACTATAATTAAAATGAAAACTGTAAATCTAAACCATTCAAAAACGATAGCTAAATTCGAGACAGGGTTGGCCCAAGAGACTATTGAATAAGCACACCGTGTGGGAGTAGTATTGTATATAAAGTATTGGATGCTAATATATAGGACACAGAGAGCAGCTCAAACAATCCGTTGGTGTATTCCCTTGGAACGAAACAGCCAAATCAGTACAAGAGTTTTGAAATTGCTGATTTTGCTATCACTTTTATCAAGTCAATTCTTAATTCAAGGTTACATTTGGAGAGATCCTGTTTCAGAAAGTGATAATGTCAATCATAGACATATAGACAGTCAAAGACTGTCACACTAACCGGAGATCCTCTGTAGGCCGACTGAAATGGGTATAAAACAAAGGGGAGAAAGACAGAGGAAGAAGAATAGAGGTCATTGCATGCTGTTAACAAAAGTGTGTCCCATCAACTGAAGGACAGGTGATAAGAAACCTCAGCTCTGAGATAACCTAAAACCCTTCAGTGACAGACAAGGTAAGCACTGCACACATGCACCTATTGTTATAAACACACCAAGGCACGAATACTAAAAACCAGCCACACATAAGTCGAAAAAATTAAAAATCCACGCAAAAATACATAATCATAACATCCACTTACTTAAAAAAAAGCCCATTACTTTAAAATATTGTGTCCCATATTGCACATAAAAGTACACTTCAGCATAATACAAAACAGTTCTGTACTCTGGTTTCTCCCACTGTGCTCCAAAGGGAATAGAGAGAGATGAGAGAGGGATGACAGAGGCAGATAAGATGGTGAAAGACTGTAGCTTACGAAATGAATCCTCAGCTTCTTGAGAGATCAGATACTCAGACAGACAGACCACCTCAGGAGTGGGAGGCTTAGCTCAGCTTCATTCTCTGACAGGCTGTATAATTACAGTCTGAAGCACAGCTATACAGTAAATGAAATATCTGTGCTTCTCCCAAGAGAGATGATATGAAAAAATACCCTGTTTATAAAAGGGGGGGAAACGGGCCCCATTTCAAATCGCCATGGTTTTACTATAAAATATTAGACAATGACAGCAATCCTCTTCTTTTTATCTATTATAACACCGCTACATTACAATTTTTCTCAGTCGCTTTGGTGCATTTCTCAAATCATCCTTAATATTTGCACAAATGTATGTGCATTTCTCAAAACAATTCGTACAAACAGCACCACACAATGGATTACCTGCAAAAGCCTGTAACTTACTCAAAATCTTTAGTTCATCTCTCAAAAGTAAGTATTTATGTCAATAAACATATCAGTGCCATTAGAATGTAAAGTGCTTGTGTCATTGTTCACAAACAAGATAGTCAAAATGCTTAGTCATGTTGTCAATATAACAGTGCACTTTGTTAGTATTACCTAAAGTAAACTATGGCAGCATTTTGGATGACAGTTACTGTATTGAACAGTATGCCATATGCTTATCTATGCCATATATCCATTTAAAAAGTACAAATTTACTCATTACGGTATGTGGGACATTGATTGAAAGAGACTGGATAGAATTCCACTTACACTTTTACTAGTGGTCTGACCAAAAAATAAATAAACACATTACAATGTCATTGTGACATAGAAAAGGAAAAAATAAATATGGGCACAAAGAAAAAAAAGAAAGAAAGTCCATTGTCAGAATGTGTAATTCTTGTGTTGTCCTCTGTCTATACAGTATATGCTTTCTGAGGTCTCTTATGGTCTCTTATGCTCACCAAGGCATTCATTTGAAAACACAGTAATATTGTGAAGTATTATTACAATTTAAAATAACTGTGTTCTATTTGAAAATGTAATTCATTTATTTAAGTGATGGCAAAGCTGAATATTCAGCAGTTTTCAGTGTAACGTAATTCTTCAGAAATCATTATAATATGCTGATTTAGTGCTCAAGAAACATTATTAGTAGTAGTAATGTTGAAAACAGTTGTGCTGCTTACATTTTTTTTTTACGAAACTGATCATTTATTTCAGGCTATTTATGTATATATATGTATGTACAGTATGTATGTATGTATTTTGTGTTGTATTGTCTGTTATAATGCCCTTTTCACAACAGGGTCTTAATTTAGGGATTTATTTTGTGAAAATGCCTGGCTGACTGTACATTAATAAGTCAATTTGTTCAGCCTTGGCAACCACAGACAGAGAGACTGTATGTGGGAAGGTCAGCGCCACATATAAGGTACCAGAGACAGATTTATTACAAGTTGACTCAGGACTAAACCTCAATAAGTTGAATGATTTCAGTCTGACGTGTCAACATCACCTTATAAATCTATTCTGAGCCATGTAGCATGTTCTAATTAATCCATAAATCCTTCATTTGTTGGTGATTTAAATGAAACGATTTCTTGGTTAGAATGAGAATTAAACATGAAATGAAGAACAGGGTTTTCCTTTTCTTTGTCTCTCGTCAGTATCAGAGCAGAACGGGGAAGAGGTTGTGTAGGTCAGACTGAGTGGTTATGACCTGGAGCTGTACACCTGAGCAAAGCACTCTGGGAATGGACTGCCTTACCCTCCTGCCCTCCAGAAACTTCAGTGCTCTTCCCACGTTAGCAACCCAGTGGATCCTCCTCAGCTTGCGGCCCTGTTCACATGGCTGTCAGATGGGAGAAGATAGCACAGCAGACAAAAGGAAAACGGTGATAGACAGAGGAAAATGTAAATACCCAGCAAGGAACAGGGAGAAAGATATGAAAACGAACAAAAAAACAGAGAGAGAAAAAAAGCAGTTGGGACAGATAGTTATATACAAATAATACAGAGAATACAAAGATGACACCGAAGAGATTGCAAGAGACAAAAGTAAAAAGAAAAAAAAATATCAAAGGACCATGTGCCACTTGCTATATTGATTGTTACAGCACTGCAAAGACCTGAGGCACCAATAGCCTTATGGGATTGTTCACTGAGAGTGTGGGTATTCATGTGTGTGTGAGTAAGTGAGCGCTAATAAAGTGCAGTGAATACACTTCTTTTTTTTTTTGGTAATATGTCTTGTATTATCATGTTTGCTATCATTTAAAACAATGTCACAATTTAAAAACAATGTTCTATATTACAGAAATGTAAATCTGACTGGGACAATGATGCTTGATACCGTAAAAGTCATTTGTACAGCTGTTAAGTAACTTCGATTTACAGAGGAAAATCAAATACCAAAACAACCAAAAGTGCATTTTTCTTACCAGTTTGTGACCAGACAGGACTTCAAGAAGAGCTAACAACATCACTCCGTCTTTCACATCTTCAAAGAGATCAGAGACCACTAAAGGAGGATTACGCTGGGGAGGGAAAACAATCCAGTGATGATTTGATATTTTACTTCAAACTATTTAGACATCTACAACGTACAAAAGACAGATAGAACAATACACAGACAGAATGACAGACAGAAGGACAGAAAGAATAATAGACAGATAGAATGATATACAATAGAAAAGAATGATAGATAGAACAAAACAGAACGATATAATGATAGATAGAATTACAGATAGAACAACAGATCGAATGAATGATAGATAAAGCGACAGAATGATAGAATGATAGATTGATAGAGTGATAGAACAATGGAAGATAGAATGAGACAGAACAACAGAGAGACGGAAATATATAGAAAAATAGATAGAAAGATAAGTAAAATGATAGATAGAACGATAGAATGACTGATGGAACGAAAGATAGAACAAAAGATAGAATGAAAAACTGTTAGATAAAACGACAGAATGATAGATAGAACAACAGACAGATACAACGATAGAATAACAGAATAACAGACAGATAGACAGACAGACAGACAGACAGATAGACAGATAGATAGATAGATAGATAGATAGATAGATAGATAGATAGATAGATGTGAGTTTGAATGAGCTTTATAGATTGAACCCAGTGAATATTAGTGTTGTCAATCGTAAGCTTAAGAAGCATCTGAAAAGTGAAGAGTAAAAGTGCTGATTGTAGAGACGACACAGTCTGTCTGACCCGATGAAGCCCCTCCACTAATCCATCCACACAGCCCCTCTTTACCCGGACGACACATCTAGGATTTCTCTTAAGACAGCAGTCACATGACTGGGATTTGAGTGGCGAAAAGCAGCGAGGTGGACAAAATCACCTGAGGAAGGAGAGTATATGAAAACAGTGAACGTGATGAGTTGTATGTGTGTGTGTGCGTGTGTGAGAGAGAGATGTAGAGGGGGTGGGGACTTATATTTCAAAAGAACGGAAAAATATAGAGAAAAAAAAAGTAGTTTAAGAGTGAAAGTGAACGATTTCAAGAGAAACGACTGTGGGATGACCTTAATTAGAGGCAGAAAGGGGAAGTGAGTGATGTTTTTAAAAGATTAATTCTTGAAGTATTTTTGAGAGAGCAGGGGGAGGAATTGCTAAGATATTCTAATTATCTCTAAATAATTCAAAAGCTAATTGGATAAAATCACCTTATAGGATATTAAATTAAAAAGAGGCACTTTGAGTAATTATGCAACTAATGAAAATAAGAGGAAACAACACAAAGGCACAACCAGCAGGGCTTAACAAACTAATTATCTGTGTCTGGTTATTACTGATGGAAATAGATTGTCATGGCAGGCGTTGCTGATGTATTCAGCCAGCGGAGTGACAGCGTTTAGCTACGGTAGCTGCATGTTCTGTGCAACCCAATCAAAGTTCATGTGAACATACAAACACCTGAGGGCCACTCTAACTGTTTTCAATATCAGTCAGAGATCAGAGAGACAATGTTAGGGGGCAAAGACGAGTTCAATTAAGGTTGAGAGTATCAATAATACTGTTCAACTGCACATTGTCCACTAAATCATTTTTAAAATCATGTCATAACATCAAAAATCAGATTTACATTTATTTTATAGATTAATTTTAATAATGGGGTTCAAACAATATTGGAATGCACTGACTTTCACTGTATGGAAAATCTAATCAAATCAAGTCCCAAAGTCAAAAATAAAATAAAATAAAATAAAACAAACATGAGGGTAAGTAAAGAGATGACAGAATTAAAGTATAGGGACATATTGTTTACAAAATTAAATAGTTGACTTTTATATTGTCACTAGAAAAGCCAAAGCTAAACATTTAAAAATTTTGTTTGAAAAATATTTACTTTGTAGTATGCCATTTTCCTACCCACTTGACATACAACAATGAAAAAAAAATATTTCAGTTCAGAATCATTTGTACAGCACTTTTAACAGCGAATAATCTTTAACATAATAAATATAATTAACTTAATCTTTATTATAATCTACATCAAAATTAATATTAAATATTGACTGCCCTAAAATACAGTTTTTATATTTGTGTTTGTTTTTCACTCAAACTTTCCATGGACCCTCTAGTCTAGCATATCCCTGCATCCCCAAAAGCATCCCCATAATTTAGACAATATTTTTTATAAGTCAGAAACTATATTTTATTGTCATTATTATGAAAGTACAGAGCTCTTTTAAAGCAACTAAGGAAAAGATTACAGAGAACCGCCCAGATTCCTTAACTAAGGGATCCATCTAAAAAGCAGTGGGTGCAGTTTATGAACCTGTGAGTACAAATGACAAAACTGAGGTTACTGCTTACTAATCTGTGAGCACTGATTGTTAAATCGAGGTTACAGTTTGTGAATCTGTGGGCACTGATTACTGAATTTCATAATTCAGAGAGAAACCTGATATATGTCTAGCGAGAAAGCAGGTGCAGGCAGCAGGGTGTCCGGGCGGCTGCTGTGTGCTGCTCACCCATGCTAACTGTCAAACACATGAGAAACGAGCTCATCCTCAATATTGGGCATGCCATAATTAAGCCCTAACCCTGTCTGAGAGGATTTGTCAAAATTGAAATGGAGGGTGGCCTCTTTCGCATTCCCTTTCTTTCAATCGCACTCCTCTCTCTCTCTCTCTCTCTCTCTCTCTCTCTCTCGGTCTCTAGTGGCTAATCAAGTTGAAGCTCTTAGGCAGATTAGTGCTTCAGTCCTTCCTCTCTGATGTCCTTCAAATTTGCAAGCACATGCATGAGTAAAGAGACCTGAGGCACTATGCGTCCTGTGATGGTATCTTTTAATGAACGGTTTGGAGTATGAGGATTTTGGTAAATCTTTTAATGCAATGCTGATCAATTCTGTGGGAATTGATTATTGTGTTGAACCAGGATCTTGGTTTAAGGCTGAGCAGTTGAGCATCTTGTAAGAAGTTTGCACCTTTTCAATTTTCTATGATGTGCACAGAGTGTTCTCTGTGAGTTAAAGAAACAGTTCACACTAAAATGAAAATTCTGTCATCATGTTGTTCCGAATCGGTTTGAATTGAATAGAACACAAAAGGAGAATATTTGAAAGCATGTACTGGATACTCTTGTCCATACAATTACACTGAAAAAGGACTGGAGGTTTCAAGCCTAAAACAAAAGGTCCATACACGTTTATATTAAATTTAGGCGTGCTATGTTTCAAGTCCACCAAAGTCATATCATACCTTCAGATGAGAAACAAACAGAAATTATTCACTAACAATCTTCCCCTCCAGTGAGTTCCAGAGTCTGATTCATATATGAATCATTCAGAATGGTTCTTTGAACTGGATCAACTGAATTATTAAAAAGATCTGGCTCAAATGAATGATTCTTTCATGAAACTTGAAATTCTGTCAAAAGGCTGTAAGGCCTCAATGCAACATCTCCATCACTCACTAGTGAAACTTGGAACTAACGGACCTAATTTAGTCTGTACACCTAATTACATTTCATTATCTATCATGGACCTGTGGGCGTATTCTCTAATACCCTATTGATACTTCTATAAAGAAATTTAGGAGCGATAGAAGCGGTGTGTAATTCTCATTCTGTGTTATCATACACATGCTAAGAATTAATCCGAAGCCTTTGGGCTATGAATTATGGAGCTGGAAAATCACTCCAGATGATTTGCATTAGCGATCTGGTGGAGGGCTAGAGAGATATTTTGACCAGAAATACCTGAAACCCAAATGTAAACCTGCTTGAAACAGTGATCACTAAAATAGCACATACAGTCTAAAATGATCCTGTCAACAATATACGAGTCACATTGATTCCCTGCTATTTGGCACATGCATTCTCAAACTTCTCCCTCAAATACTTGAGAGTGCTGTCACCAAGGCAACATCATTCAGCAGCAGGATGAGGTTAAAGGGCAACAGCAAAGAAGTGGGAACAGCGGGTGCCAGGGATGGCGTGGTGCTATTCGGCTATTGAACAAATTATTTGGATTTGCAAGATACAATGAATGTAATTGATTCTGACAGATGTAGAACCAGTTCAAATAGTTCTCTATTTGCAATTTTAATTAGACGATCTCTATTTCTGTCCTTCCTGCACACACATTTCATGAAAAAGTCTCATGTCTATTGAAGCAATAGGATCATGTCACATCTCTTTCATACAATAGGATTGCAGGTCCAAGTTAAAAATATGGCAAGGTTTTATTTTATCTCTTCAATGTAGTCCACTAAAAGCAAAATCTTGTTCTGATCCAGATTCAATTTTCTTTTATAATTTTGCTTTTAATAAACCATCACAAAAAATGTTTATTCACAAATTTATCTCAATTTTAATTAAACTAGCTTAACAAATAATAAAATGTATATAAAATTAAAAATGTTGGCAACTAACTGAAATACACAAGTTAGTTAACTCCTAAAATGACTAAAAAAAATAAAATAAAAATTAATTACAGCTAAATAATATATTATTTAGAAAACATATTTAAAAAAATGTGCTATTGCATTTTATTAGTTTTTTGTCATAGACCAGGGCATTCAAATGTTTGGGATCAGTAAGATTTTTAATGTTTTTTCAAAGACGGGTTCTTATACTCATCAAGGCGATTATTTGAGCAAAAATAACAGAATTTTATTATTATTTTTTAATTTTAAAATAAAACAGTTTTCTATTTAATATACGTTAAAATGTCATTTATTCCTGTGAAGCAAAGCTGAATTTTCAGCATCATAACTCCAGTCTTGAGTGTCACATGATCCTTCAGAAATTATTCTAACATGCTGATTTATAATCAATGTTGCAAACAGTTGCTTAATATTTTTTGGGACCTGTGATACTTTTTTCAAGATTCTTTGATGAACAAAAAGTTAAAAAGAACAGCGTTCATTCAAAATAGATACACTACTATTCAAAAGTTTGGGGTCAGTAAATTTTAAATTTTAACATTTTTAAAGACTAATATTGTTAGAAAAGTTTTCTATTTTGAATAAATGCTGTTCTTTTTAACTTTTCATTCATCAAAGAACCAAACATTTACAACATTTTTGTACATACTAAACAAATAATACTAAAATAACACTACAGCATAAAAACAAAGTTGTATACTAGAATTTTATGTAAACTATATCTGCCTATATAGAATCTGCTCGTAAATACGCTTTAAAATCTGCGTGTTTATACACCAGAAAGCAACTATCCATGCAGTAGCTGTTTATGATTCCTGTCAGAGAAATAATCAAAGCATAAACTAATTCATAAGACTGTCATCTTGAAGCACATTGATGCTGTGAATCTCACTGCCAACTCTAACTGACAGGTCCAATATGTCCATGACAGATGGTAATGAGCAAACAGATAAATAAATAACGGCTAGGGAGCGTACGAACCTCAAATCTTCTGTGGTTAACATTTTACGCTGGAGAGGCACTGGTGTGCAACCTAATACAAAATGCCACGTCAAGACGTATTCCCCACAGATTGATATTTCAAATGAATTTCCTGCTCCTCGTCACAGAAGATTAGCCAAGTCAGGTCTTGGTTGATCATACTGGAATTATCTGGAGTGGCGGCTAATTTAAAAAATGGCTTGACCAGTCACTCTTTACACACAAATCAATAAGCCATCAAGCTATTATTACACGCATATCATGTGTCCCGTTTATCATGCAAATTTATACAAGCACCTGTAATTGGGTAAGCTTTTAATAATGTCCCTACTGTGATAATAGAAATGTAAATGATTTAACAGAATATTTTGGGTTCAATACAAGTTAAGCTCAACTGACTCAACTGCACTTACAAAAAATAAGTATTGTAATTTTAACCCTTCTTTTCTTAAAAAGAAAAAAAGCTGGGCTACAATAGTGTTTTTATATAATCATAACCTGTAAATTCCTATTCTGTTAAGTCTTCTGTAAGTACAATATTGCTCAAGACTGTGACACAGCATCTTTTTCATTACATAATGCTGTACTGTTGCATAGTTGCCTATAGGTAAATCCTGTCAGCAGACTGACTGTACCCTGGTCAAATGAGGCACAGTAATTTAAAGAGGAGATTAAAGTGTATGTTCACGTTGGACCTGGACTGGTGCCACCGGTCTTGTGACAGATTAATTCTGCACTTTGGAGAGAAGTGGCTATAACAGGCTTCAGATGCTTTTTTTCTCTCACACATGAATGGATGCTTGTTGGTTCAGAAATCTCACACACGACTCGGCTCACCTTTGCTAGATGAGAGTTGATCCATTTTGTGAACGTTCGCTTCTGCACAGCTTCCTGCTCGTCTAAAGGAAAAACAAAACACACCAGAATCCGGAGTAACAAAACTGATCTTAAATCTTAAACAACATGAGACACTACTATATCACCCATCAAGAATCACAATAAAAGACAGTTCTTTCTTTTTGACTGTTCATTTTGACCAAAATATATGTATATTTTCTTGACAAATACACTGATTATGTTTTGACAAATATTCTGACTGATATTTACACTTTTATACTCTTTAATATAGAGTGCACTGCTAAATAACACCATTTGGTGTGTTTCTCTGTAAGAAAATTACTTATACATTAATTGTACAATAAATATACATAACCTTTTTCATTCTCATGTGAGCAACACACAGCACAAAAATTATAAATTTATTTTTAAGCTTAATTTTAGACCATTTAGATGGAATAATAATAATAAAAATAATAATACATTCATAATGCATTATGGGTTTTGGAGTCATTTTTATCATGGGTTACGCATATAGGTTATGAATATTGGCACTTTTCAATCATAAAACATCTAAACATAAAAATAACATGTATCATATTGGTTCCAAACAAAAATACTTAAATGCAGCCATAAGGACCAGGACAAAATTAAATGTATAGACACATTAAGTTGGACCCCCTCATAACAAGGCCCAGAAAAACACTGAATTTGAAGGTCACCGTGACATTTACTTAAATCTCCTGATCAATTAGAAAACACAGAAATTTGTTTTGTAATTTTTTCAAAGAGCAGACACAACAGAATAAACCATTTGTCTGAGGAGATAACTAGGTAAAGGTTTTACCCAATTTTCACAAGCTCACTCACAATAACATTTCCTACTGTATCTTGTGATGAAAGCAGCATAAACATGTCAATCTCGAAAACAAAAGATGCAACCCTGATTACTGAACTGCAAGGTGACAGTAATATCCTTTCTCCTAACAGTTACATCAGCAAGAGATGACAGCTGATGCAGAGCCAACATCTTTAATGAAAGCACTGTCTGATGGATTACACTGAAGCCGGTCACTATGTCACACACCGTCTGTGTTGTGTGGGTGTGTGTGTGTGTAAGAAGGGGACCAGGCTCATGCATAATGCAGACCACATGTGCCACTGTCATTTGTGCTAAAAATCTAGTATTTTGTGAATTAATAGTTTGATCAAGTCTGTTTCAGAGCTAAAGCAATCAAATATTGATGAGAAGAGCAGTATGATAGATGGCAACAGAAAAGATTTGCAGCTGCATTGGTGTGTATTGGTGTGTGTGTGTGTGAGAGAGAGTGTGTGCCTTGCCCACCGTCATAAGGACAGGGTGACTTTGAGTGGGATTCGCAGATGCAAACTCACTGTATGTGCATTTGACACATATACACCCACAAAACATCCCCACTGCAGAAATATAACAATAACCAGGCATCTTTTTACAAATTCCTAATTAAATTTCCAAAATAACCACGATTAATCAACACTTCCTTGACTGTCTCTCTTGCACAGTAAGAATTGATCCACAGCACATCCAAGAACCTGCTGAGCTTCCCTACAGATGACCCTGTCATTGCCAAAAATCGAAGTTATTATAAATAAAACAAAGATTACTGGAGTACGTTTTACATGAAAATGCCATTTCAGTCTTTCTAACTCAAAATTTCACAGTTAATTCAATGTGTTATTAGCTGTTTCTTTGTAATTAATTGTGAAATTTACTACCAGTTTCTAAGTGAAAAATCTTTAAAAAAAATTTTTTAAATGTTCACTGCATAGAAGCACCAAAAGCAGCCAGATATGCTGTCAAATGTGCAAATCTGACCTAAAGTATTGCATATAAAATGTGCAACTCAGAAGCACATGTCCATCATTGACACCAGATGCATTTATAAACAAGTCTGCCAATCTCTTACCACGCAGGTGTCGAGAAACCCCTTGCACTAAGTTGAGGGATGTGCCAGACTTCTTTTTGGCAGCTATATCCTCCCATCGTCTTGGCACCTTGCCCTTGACATCCATTCCTAGAATGCCTTTGTGATCCTAAGCTCATGAAGTGCACATCCACCTGTGATGGTCAAAGGTCAACTACTCTTGACCTTCCTTTTGTGGAGCTTTTGATGTTGCTTGTCAATACAGAGGAAGACCTTCATGTACCTCTTCTTTAGGTTCCCTATCTCGCCATACGATGTGAAGTAATCAGAATGAAAATCTGTCTATGTCCCTCCAACGTAATAGAAGAAAGTGAGAATGTGTGCATGTTTGCAGCACCGGTCTCAACATCGCTCTGTCTATACTCTCTCTGCAGGAACGATTCCTCTTGTGCCTCCAGCCAATCGCTTGTATGGGAATGTGTGATGTCATCACAAATCTGAGCGTATGACGGGAGGGGGAGTGGTGTGCGTGTATGTGTATGTGTTGTGAGTCACATAGCCTGCCGGCACGCACACTCTGTAAAGACCGAACCGGGCAGGACGTGCTCAGCACTGAAATTCCCCAAGATCAGCTGAATCCTCTCTCTCCTCCCACTAAATGTATTGGATTCTAGGGTTTAGGAAAAGCTGCTGGCCTGAGCTGATTAACTTTGCCTGAAAACACTGCTCGATCTGATTTAGCGCTCCCAGCGGCTTTATAAAGCTCCTAGAACAGTCTAACAAAACAAACAGCCCTCCTCTGCTAGATGCATTATTGAGATGCAACAGAGTCTTTTATGTCACATTGTGCTATAAACAAAAAAGCTGTATTGCTGGGTTTGTAATATATATGAAATTAATATTTTAGAATGAAATACAGGTTGTATTTTGGCTTGAGATGCATGAAATAAATGTTTTATAGAAGAGTGAAAACTGGCCCCACTCCATTGTTGCATAAAGATAAGAGAAAATGAAAAGCCTGGGGAAAATGATCATCTTTAAAATTATGATAGTTTCATTAATCACTCCTTTATTCGTCTCCTCCCAAAAGGGTTTTTAATGATGGAAGTCATTAATATCAAATGGCATATGCTATCAGTCTCCAGTTATCTTCAATTCTCAAGCCTTGAATCTGTCCTGCAAAATCTTTAATGAAAATCTCTCTCTGACAGGTATATGCATGTATTTATTTTATATACTTATTATAAAATTTAGAATAAAGCAGTTGCAGTATATGTGTGATCTGCTACATGTATTTATATATTTTTAGTCGCTAATGTTCTCTACTGACAGAAGATTTTACTTGGTAAGGAATTAATATATATGTGTATATATTTATTGCACTGTACATAACTATTTATATATGAGGAGCCAGCAATGCTTTGCTGTGGACGTGACTAGTCTCTGTCCATGGTCCTGAACTAAACTCTGGGTACTGCACTGAGCAAAAACCCCATCATTACTCCATCTAAACAAAAGAAAACAAGCCCGGAAAACAAGAATAGCATATTTTAATACTGTAAAACTGAGAATAAAATATATTTATCCATATTTATATACTATACAGCCAAGTCACATTTGGAGGTGATGCTATAGGAGCCCCTTTAGGCTAAAGAACAATCCACAAGAGAAAGACAAAAGACAGCATTTTGGAAAGGCATTCATTCTCAACATGGGATTTTGAGTTATTAAAAGAAGGTTGTGTGAAGGCTGAGGGCTATTCTGGACTAAAGATCTGCAGAGGTTAGAGTACAAACAGATGCTGGGTTAGTGTGCCTAACACCTGAGGCTAACAAACTAACCTCATGGGTCTCCCCCTCTAATGCTCGAAAAAGACATGACTCCAGTTACAGAAAGAAAGAAAGAAAGGCACTACACCACCTAGTGGTGTAACACTGTTATATTGTTGTTGAGGCTTTAGTTTAGAGGAAGCTGTGCAGCCTCACTAACTGTAAATGTAGCACTCTCTACCTGGTGATTGCTTGGCAATGCATTTCCTTTTTGTTATTTATGAATGTACAAATAATAATTGACTAAAGCTGTGCCTCTTAAATCAGATTTGCGGTATTCATTTTTTTAATTGAACTTCTATTTTTAAATTTGAACAGGATGCAATTTTAATTCTTAAGTTATTCAAATGAACTGAAATTAAAAAGTTCCTCAAGACAAAGAAAGTTTGTCAAGATAAACTTTGAATGATCATTGTTTATATGATCATTGTTTATATGAGTCAAATTCTCGTTATTTTAATCATTAACTTATATCAGTGTATTTCATGAATTAACTTAGCGGAAGAACATTTTTTATAACCTGCTGAATTTATTTACATTCCAATTCCTGTATATTGTGAATTCCACTCAAATTCCAAAACACTGAGTTGAAAGAGAGTTTAAAATCTGAATTTCACACAATCACTTACCACACTTACAATCACAGGTTTCAAAATATACATCTGTGGATCTCCATTTGACTCCTAAAAACACCTACTTTTAAATGTATATGAATTACCTATTTTAATGATGTAAAACTCCCCTAATCCTAAACTGTTCTATTCCATCACATGTATAGTGAATCAAGTCTCTCTTTTCCATTAATGCCCAATTCCACCCATCACTACAGCAACAACTCTTTCTACACATATGGCCATTATCTATATCTCTGACCGGTGAGTGTGGCTATTAGCACTTCACTCTCACTGAAAATGGAAGTCTTGAGAGCGTCTCCCTCCTGCGCTTATCCATTCAGACATGTGAATCTTTCAAATGCGAATAATTCTACATCGGCTCCAATCCCTAATGCTGCCAAATTAGCATTACTAATTACAGTCCAAAGACACAAATGATTTTATGAATAACTCAAGATGATTATTATAACGGGAACTTCCTCTCCTGTGGTTTCAGACAATTTGTGCTCTTGACAAGACAGATGTGTACACAATACACCTCAAATTTGGACAGTGTCTAGACGTATTCAGTGAAATAAAAAAAAATCACTTCAAAAGTCAATCACTTTTTCAAGGCTTAGCAAATTTACTTTATTCAGGTTTTAACATTTATTTTAATACAGACTTGAATATTTCAAGTCAATTGATTTGAGCTTATTTTATTTTTATGTTAAGTCAAGTGCTTGTATCCTGACTGTTCAAAAATAAATAAAAATACAACAAATAAAATAATTTAAACTAAATCAAGACTGTGATATAGTGCTTTAGTGGCCACTATCTCTCAGCGGATGCCAATCATGCTTTCTGAAGAGTATTAAAAGATCTCCTGTTGGCTTGTGAAATGAAATGATGTTGTGGTCAGGAACAGGGCAGAAGTAGGTCAGACAGTCTAAGCTTTTCATCCACTTTGAGAAATTCTGAAGCATCCCCACATCATATGGTAGATTGAAAAAATCATTCTGTCATATTGTACATTACAACATAATTCAGACACACTGATTAAGTATAGAGGCTCAGTATTTGCATACTCAGGTTATCAAAAGAGCCCACATTCTGTCTTAGATTACACTGAAGCAATCAAAGGTGTACTCACATGCCACAAATCAGGCAACAGTGCAGATTTGATCTACTTCAGAAGGTGAACTTATGCCCAGCTGACCTTCAGTATTTGACACAGCTTGCTAGAGGCAAAGTGTCACATTGGCTTTTAGTGACCAGTTGTGATACTGACCGAATAAAGCAGCCAAGGTCAACCTGCTCCTGAAAGATAAGACAGTCACGTATTATGAGGATTCTTGCTCTGTCTGCAGGCTATTGTAAGTGTCACGGCTGTTTCTACTAGCTAAATGAGAAGTAAAGCACAATCTAACAGCACATCTAATCAGTTAATGTCTGTGTTGGTCACACACAAGTGCCAATGCAATATCCCCGTCACCGGCAATCAACCAGTCCCTCATCCCAGAATAGCCATAACCCATAGCAGCTGCAAAGAGAACACTCAGGAGCTCCCTTGAACCTAAAACAAGTGGCATGCCCCAGCAATCACAAGCCCACTACCATTTAAATGTTTGGGTCAGATAGTAACATAAATTTTAATGTTTTTGAAGGAAGGAAGTCTCTTATGCTCACTAAGACTGCATTTATTTGATCAAAAACCGTAAAAACTATAATATTGTGAAATATTATCACAATTTAAATAAAAAAGTTTCTGATTTAGTAATATTGTTACAATTTAAAATAACTTTTCCTGTGCTGGCAAAGCTGAATTTTTTTAGCAACATTACTACAGTCTTCAGTGTCACATAAACCTTCATAAATCAATGTAATATGCTGATTTGGATCTCAAGAACACTTTCATTATTATCAATGTTAAAAACAGTTGTGTTGCTTAATATTTGGTGGAAACCCTTTTTTTTAAGGATTCTTTGAAAGTTCAAAACAACAACATTTATATGAAACAGAAATATTTCCTAACCTTATAAATGTGTTTACTGACACTTTTAATCAATTTAATGCATTCTAGCTCAATGAAAGTATTCATTTCATTTAAAAAAAAAATGTTTCTCACTCCAAATTTTTGAACAGTAGTTTACATACCAAGTACTATTTGGGTTAATTTTGAGATATTTTGACTGTCATACTAAACACCCCCCTCCCACACACAATTCTCTTTGTGTGATCAGAAATGACTCTATACATCAAAATGAGATAATGTCATTTTCTTTCCTTAGCTCTCATACAGATGTTAATTCACACGTGTAGTTGCATGGAAAATTGCAACTGGCACATTCCTCAGAATTTCTCCTTTTGTGTTCAAGAAATATCAAAGTTATAAAGGTTTGGAACAATATGAGGGTGAGTACATAATGACAAAAAAATTTGAGTGATCTATGTCTTTAATTTGATTGCACACACCATGTGTTTTGTTCTTTGCTGACCTACAGCACCTTGTTTTGTGTTTGCACCTCTATTGTATTACACCTTTGTGCAGCTCAAGGCTGAAATAGAATGCTGAGTCTGTGTGGTGGAATAGAAAGAGAGCGAGAGATGAGGGAGACACTGATGGAGTAGGACTGCATCCACAGGAGCTCACAGCTCCACAGCGTTCAAGGTGACCGTCTGTGCTCGTGTTGGTCAGTAGAGAATGGGCCGGTTTCTGCCATATCTGGCACATCATTACACAGCCATTGTGGCAGAGTGCCAGAACTGACCCATTTCTCTCCCTCTCTTTCTGTCCTGCTCCATTTCTGTGTGGCACTGTGCCAGTAGTGGTGTGAGTAGACTTAAAGAGAGAGAGCTGGAGCACATGAGATGACCTCCATGTGCCTCTTTATGTCTTTCTCTGTGCATGTGGAGAATGCAGTCTTTTAGAAGTGTAGTTCAGCTAGAAGTGCACTTAAAGGGGTCATATGATGCGATTTCAATTTTTCCTTTCTCTTTGGAGTGTTACAAGCTCACGGTGCATAAAGAAGATCTGTAAAGTAGAAAAGACTAAAGTCTCAAATCCAAAGAGCTATTCTTTATAAAAGTTAAGACGTGTCCAAGGCCTCCTAAAATGCCTCGTTTAAACACACACCCACATGTCTACGTCACTATCTGGGAAGATTTGCATAACACCACCCAAATGGTCACGCAAAGAAAGAAGGCATAACTTTTATTCTCGCTGTAGTATTGTTGTTGCTGCCAACGCCATGGTGTGGAGATGCTGTGTGTTTCGTTGTGAAAGCGAAACTACTTTGTTTGGCCTTCCAAAAGAGGACGATATCCGCTTCGTTCATGTCTAGAGCTGATCTGTGCTGGTCACTGAAGAAAAACATAAACTTCGTGCTGTGGATCACTGGATCAGCTTTCACCATGGACGAAGCAGAGTCCAGCCCAGGGTCGTCACATGTGGTTGACGCAAGCCCGCCGGACGCTCCTTCGTCGAATCCACCAGCCGCCACTCACTCTAGCCCTCCGGCCATTCCTCACTCTAGCCCGCTGTGTGTGACGCTGTGTGATGCATTTTATGGAGGACTGTTTCCTAAACCTGCAGAGTAGCCTACAATGGGTCTGAGCTCAAAGGCTGTTCTATAAAGTGGGACAGTTCCAACTTTACAAGAAACAGTCTGCGCACTGCCGACAAAGCACTGGATAGTGGCCAATCAGAGCACACCTCGATTTAAGAACGATGCGCTTTGTAAAAATCGACGCATTTCAGAAAGGCGGGGCAATAGAGGAGAACCATAATGTTACTCAAGTACATTATGTACAAATAATAATTGTACAAATGTACAAATAATAATTTCCATTATTATGTGGAAAATGATGTGTTTTTTTAACCTTAAACCACATAAACACATTGCTTTACACTAAATACACAACATAATGTTCTTTTTAGCAATGTAATATGACCTCTTTAACATTGTCTTTTACTCACCCTCATGTTGTTCCTCATATTAATTTTTCTTCTGTGGAACACAAAAGGAGAATTTCTGAAGAATGTGGTGGTTGCTCTTTTTCCATCATCCAATGAAAGAAGATCTGGAGCTTCCAAAAAGCATCAAAAGCATCTTATAAAAACAAAAGTTACCATGACCAAAAAAACCTGACTAGACCCAACAAGAAACATTTTAAAAAGACCAAATTAAAAACATTTATTTATGTGTAATGTAAAATTTAATTTGAACCCACTAAAAATCCATCATTCTAACATAACTAACAAAGAGACCATCTCTGCAATAGAAAAACAAATATTGCTTTTATAAAGCAACATGGAATTTATTTAGTCTTAATATAAGGCAAATTTAAGACAATTTTAGACATGAACCGTTCAATTTTTAGGCATTTATTTTAGTATGTCTAACACAAACAATCACTTAAGTGATATTCAGAGATTTTTTTTATTGTACTACATTCTAAGTCTCCTGAAGCCATACACTAACTTTATGTGACAAATAAACTGAAAGTTAAGCTTGACCAGATCTTCCAAGTCAGTGAGTTTATTAAGAATTCGAACAATTCTATACATCAACAAATATTTCAAACCAGTTTTGTAAACTAGTTTGAACTAAATTACCTGATTAGTTTAACAACAGACATAAAAGAACAATTAAGCAGCATAGGTATATTTGTAGCAATAGCCAACAATACATTGTATGTGTCAAAATTATAGATTTGTAATATGCTAAGAAATACTGTGCATTTGGAACAACTTAAATGGCGATTTCTCAGTATTTTTAGAATTTGTTTTTGTTTTGTTTTTGCACCTCAAGAGTACCAGACGGTAAATAGTTCTAGCTACAGTCAAATAGTGTCTCACAACAATACATCAATGGAAAGCTTATTTATTCAGCTTTCAGATGATGTATAAATCTCAATTTCAACAAATTGACCCTTATGACTGGTTTTGTGGTCCAAGGTCACTCACAGATAGACAGACCGATAGGAATCTATCTTTTCAGAAGGGTGGCAGCTTGTGACTTTTCCAGTAATGACAAACGATGTGCCTAAGAAAATACTCTTTAAGAACGACCCTTTGATATAAGTTAACTACCTTTTAAATTGAGTTTATTGTTTTGACAACACTATCGTTCCAAATAAATTCCCCACAATGCACACATCAAATAACAGAGGAAAAAAAACAAATGCAGGAGAGTGGGGACCATTCCCCAGATATGTGTGAAGTTCACATTTCCGTTTTTTTTTTTTTTTTTTTTTTTTGTTCTTTTTAGCCCACCAAATGTGAGACGGAGAAGTGGTCTTGGTGCCGCCTACACCGAGTGGACCTGAAATTAGGACCGCCGTATGCAGAGAAGCAGAGGAGTTTCGATCTAGAGAGCACCGCGAGAGAAATATAGCAAAATCCTTAGCATATGGAAGCGTTTTAGCATGGGGGGCTGCATAAGCCGACTGCCGTTTTATGCCATATGGTGCCACTAATTGGCTGTTATTTGGTAACAACCTGCCACTGGTTTGGAGGTGAGGACACTTATCCAAAAAAAAGAGGACAACAGGAAAAAAAAACAAGGCATATACATCTATAGTGCTGTACGGTTACATGGATTGGGGTTATAAGTACAAGTCTAAAGTGCTGTAGTGGAGTAATTTCTATAATGCAACTGAATATATGTTTACCTAGGAATTTTAATAATGTATATATTATTTTACTGTATTATTTTATTTTTATTATATGTTTGGTCTGTTTGATTCGCAAGCCAGTAGAGTTAAATAATGAAAAATCGTTTCATTACTTGCATTCTTTGTCGGAGGCATGCCCATGAGCGAATAGGATAATGAAGAAAGACAAAGGATCTCAGAATATTAATGCTGGCCCGTTATGTCAGCGTTACCGGCCCGGCTGCTCTACCATTAGGAAACAGGTGCGTCATTAGCAAAGAATTTCCTTCTCAGTGTTTGCAGAAATGGTAAAACAGGATAATTTTAAATAGATGCTTTAAAATGTTTGTCACAATGAATTGGCTGCTGATGAGCTCTTTTTGTTTAATGGAGGAAGGGAGGTCTCAGCTCACACTTGCACTCCAGATAATGGTTAATCTAATTGCTCAAGCAGGGGATCAAATTGGTCGATTAGAACGCTAATGCTCACGCAGGAGGAGATAGAAAAATAACTCCAAGGCCGCAAAATGAATGTTGAATGTTACATTTATGCAAAAAATGCAAGACAAGAAAAAAGGATTATGTATAGGCTACATTACATTTGATTCCAGTTTGACAAAAAACTTAATCTTTCATATTCAAGACAAGACAAAATATGGGTTTCTTCTCTATGGCTACCTAATCTTCACAGAAATGACAGATCTGTATTGAATCCATTCACTTGCGGATTTTTCCCCCTGCCCTGACTCGCCGCGCGTTTGGTGTTTACCCACAGTAGTGAGTCTGTACATATCTTCGATATACAGCCTGTAGTATTCAAATATGATAACATATGCTGTGAACAGAGGTGACCATTTTTTTCTTGAAGCAGTATCATGATGTGACAGCTTTACCACTTCTGTTTCATATTAGGCTTGAACAGGTACACATGAGCATGTCATTAGGGCTGTGTTTCCTGCTCTGCCTTAATTTTGCAACCAATGAGGCGTAAGAAAGTAATGGCATACTGAATAACATACTCAGTTAGCATCACATGATTCATTCCCCCCACAAACATCTTTACACACCATCAATCTGGTCTGACACTCAACACACTGCTCTACTTCTGGTTTCTAGGGCGACCAAAGCTTATGCCTCCAACATACAGAAAATACAGTATAGTATGCAACAGTGCTACAGTTTAAACAGCAGATGACTATATCATGATCATAGTCAGACTGATAGTGGACACAACATCTTATCAGTCTTTTCACATTGGATATGAAGGCAAAGACGAGCATATTATGTAGTAATAATAAGTGGTTAAAAAAATTATATATAATACAGTAGTTTATCTCTGCGACTCTGAAACAGAAAGTTCTTAAAAGGACAGTTCACCTAAAATTTTAATTCAATAGTCATCATTTTCTCACCCTCATATACTTTTACTTCTGTGGGAAAAAAAAGAAACTTTTGAGCTGTTAACTTGAAAAATGCTACAACCAGATCGCATCAGAGAGTTAAAGTGATAGGTCAACAAAAAATGCAAATTCTGTCATTAATTACTCACCCTCATGTCGTTCCAAACCCGTAAAAGCTTTGTTCGTCTTCAGAACACAAATTAAGATATTTTTTATTAAATCCGAAAGATTTCTGACCCTCCATAGACAGCAATGTCAGTGCATAAGTCTTGGTACTCATCATGGTGATTACATTAAATTAAATTATATTAAATAACTTAATATTAACTTAAACATAAAAGACAAAAAAAAATAGAATTGTTGCCTTGGCAACTAACTAAAATTACGTGAAATGTAAAAATGAGAAATGAAGCTAAAGTACTAAAATTATTCAAACTAAAACTGAAATAAAACAAATTAATTAAATCTAAATAGGATTATTAAAAATGACAAAATTACTAAAATTTTAACTGAAATTAAAATGAAAACTGATTCAAAAGTCATTAATAAAATATATAATGTACAAAATAATCTGTAAAAAACACACTGAACTTAAAGAACTTAAAACTGAAAAGATCCGACTCAAAAGAACAATTTGTTTATGAACTGAATATCAACTAAGCAGCAACAAAGAAGGGTTGGGGCAAATGTTTGTTTGTCTGAATGTGAACAACAATACAAATTTCTATTTACTAATCGCACAAAGTGGTCTAATGTCTTCAGACAAAATATTGTACATGAGTCATTTGGATCACTTTTTAATATGATACTTTATAATGTGATTACATATTGAACTCTTCTGTCCCTATTTATCTTTATTGCATGAAAAAAATGTCTCCAAAATCTCTCTATGTGTGTTCTACAGAAAAAAATCAAGTTGTACAGATTTGGAACAACATGAGATTAAGTAAACGATGATATTTGGAATTTTGTTATTAAACCATTACTTAAAACAATATGAAATGCTATGACAGAGCATTTCATAATCACTGTGATTTACTTTAGAGGTGAAACACTGTACTTTGTTTATTGCAGAATGAACTACACACCTCCACAGTCAGCTCTTCTGCTCTTAAACCCTCTCTTTCTTCATTCCTGCTGTCTCTCTCTGGGCAATTCTTCATCCTAATCTCATTTCTCCTATTCATTCATTCACTCTCTCTCTCTCTGCCTCTGACTCAATCTTAAAAGTGGTCCACACAAAGGGCACACAAGCACTACAATCAAGGTCAATAACAAACTGACCAAAGATGCACCGGCTTTCAGTGCTTAATCTAAAGAGCATCTCTATTTTTAAATTCTGAAAAATGAGACTGAAAGTGCATCCACATAAACACAAACAAATTCTCCTCAAGTGCCAGGACAGAAAGTCTCCCCAAGGACGATTTTGCAACAGGAAACGTCATAAGCACCGCAAAGCATCAATCGGAAACCATGCGTAAACTTTGCATGCGGCTGTGAAAATCCTGGCAATTGCATCACACGTCTCACAACACACAGCTGCATAGAGACGTACAGTACTGACCCCGGGCAGCCAAATAACAGTAGCAGAATCATACTGATTCAGAGGTGCAGACATCAAACAAAACATGCACAGACATCACAATACAAGTTAGAATCCATTCAGAAGTCATTTCAGCCTTTAAAGAAAATGACATCTTGAGTACGTATATGCTGTGTCATCCTACACAGTGGAGAGGTCACCTTTAAGAGAAAGCATGCGTAAGCACCTACCCTGCAGCCTCTGCATCTCATTGGCAATCTCCCTGTCTGAGCGGCCATAGCGCTGAGCAGATGCCATTCCACTGATTCGAAGTCAGTGGTGCTGATGCAGGTCAGCGGATGCGGCTCCACCCGATTTCTCCAGTGATCCAGGATCAGCTGAAGTCTACATGAAAAGCGTAATTGTTTTCAATCAGTGCATGCCATGCAAACATACGGTTTCTTTCCTCCCCTTGAAGTTCTGTGGCTTCTGCAGGAAGCAGCCTCTTCCCTTTGCACTCTCTCTCTCTTTCTGCCTCTCACACTCTACTGTAGGCATCAGCATAAGTTTTCACTGCCACCTTGTGTCCAATCAGAGTGCAGATCTCAAGTGCAGTCCAATAGTGAGGCCCAAATTGAGTCCTGCTGTGTATAAGTGTGCTACTTTAGCAAAGCCAGACAACATTACTCTAAATGATTCGATTAAAACGTGTTACATGTCTGAGCTTCCGCTCATGGAAAATGCAAAAGATGTTGGAATATGGCGTATCTCAAGCATGGGACTCCATTAAGTGAAATTCAAGAGGGGCGGTTAAAACTCTCATACCAGAGACACGCTGTTATGCTTTTCACTTCCATTACCGGTTCAATCACACACATGTATGTTATAGGAAAAAAAGCAAAGTGAAATGCCTGACTGGAGCATTAAGCTCGGGATTCAGAGACCACTCTGCTGAGTCTGCTGGTTTTCAAACAGCGATGCTTAGCAATGACCTCTACACGGTCAATGCAGATGGCTGTGAGAGAGAGAGCACAGTGTGAAGTTACTGACACAAGTCTTTGTGCGCAGAGGATCTTATGTCATTCTCGTTCACTCACCTTCTCCAAAGAGCCACTGTGAAGACTCTGTACCCCACGTCATTCTGAAGAGCCCATTAGGCGACAAACAGTTCAGCATCGCACATCAATATTTTGCTAAATGTTTTCCTGGGAATAGATAAGAAAGAAAGAGAGGGATTCATTCTGACAAGAAAACAAACAAACCAATTAGCAAATAAGATCAAGAATGGTGATGTTCAAATGGCTGAAATGCGGTTATGCTGCCAAAATGAGTTCGCTTGAAAAGAGGTAGCGAGGATCTGCTGTTTATCAAGAGAAGATGGACAGGACAGGACAGGACAGAAGGAGAGGAGAGGAGAGGAGAGGAGAGGAAAGGAAAGGAAAGGAAAGGAAAGGAAAGGAAAGGATAAGAAAGTAAAAGAAAAGGGTAGGATAGGATAGGACAGGAAAGCAAAGGAAAGGATAGGATAGGATAGGACAGGACAGGATAGGAAAGGAAAGGAAAGGAAAGTACAGGACAGGAAAGGATAGGTTAGGTTAGGATATGAAAGTAAAAGAAAAGGGTAGGATAGGATAGGATAGGATAGGAAAGGAAAGGAAAGGATAGGATAGGATAGGATAGGATAGGATAGGATAGGAAAGAAAAGAAAAGAAAAAAAAGGAAAGGAAAGGAAAGGACAGGACAGGACAGGACAGGACAGGAAAGGACAGGAAAGGAAAGGAAAGGAAAGGAAAGGAAAAGGAAAAGGAAAAGGAAAAGGAAAAGGAAAGAAAAGAAAGGATAGGATAGGATAGAGTTACAGTAGCCATAAATCACAGAATACACAATACAAGAAGAAAAAATAAAAAGCAAATTAAATATATTACACAATGTGCAAAAATATTCACTGCATTGCATGAAAAAAAAAAGATTTTTACAAAAATGTTTTATTTTAATGTACTGTATTTTATTTTGAAAATAAAATAAAATAAAATGGTCCCAAACATGAACTAGGCATGTTTTTTGGCATAGGGAATTTTTATGGAAAACACACAATAGGCTGAAGATAAAAGTGTAGTGTATACTTCAGACCTGTGTATGGCAACAGCTGATATCTGCACTCCACAGCACAAAGCAACAAAGAGAGGAAATGTCAGTATAGGGCCTGTCCCGCTCCTCCCAGACCAGCGTCTCTGTCCTAAAATCACAGATACTGTCCTTAATCACTAACCTCCAGATACCCTTAATGAACACTATGAAGGAAAGAACAGAGTTCTCACAGAGGTGAAAGTGGCCTGCTTTCTTTGCAGGATCTTATCAGGATTCTGTTTTTGCAAAAGTTAGCCTGGTCAGGATAACCCAGCACAGAGCTGGCACTCTACATGGAAAATCTGAAGTGGTGTGATGACCAGCATGACTACAGCAGACAAAATGGAACAGTAAAAGCTCAAAAATCTTGAAAATTGTGTTATGAAATATTTTGTTATGAAATACATAGAAAAATGCAAGGGTTTCATCTGTTTGGACTTGGTTTCCTGTGCTGGAATCCTGAAAGAATTCTGGATGCTTTTTAAGTACTTCAGCTGCCATGGCTATGTTGACAGTGTGTGTGGAAAAGATATCACAATAAAATGAACACATGAGAATGTGTTCATGTTCCTCTAATGTTTTGGACAGCCATATTAAAAACAAATAATTAAATATAATTTTTTTTCATGCTATTTTTATATTGTATTGTATATTATGTTATTATACAATACATTACAGTTCAAAGTTTGGGGTCAGTACTTTTTTCTAAGAAATTAACACTTCTATTTAGCAAGAACACATTAAATTGATCAATAGTGACAGTAAAGATATTTATAATGTTGTTATAAATGCTGTCCTTTTGCAATGAATGCTGAAAAAATGTATCATGTTTCCATCAAAATATATAGCAAAACAACTGTTTTCATTATTGATAACAATAAAAAAATGTTAGAATGATTTCATAAGGATCATGTGACACTGACAACAGGAGAGATAACAGCTAAAAAAATAATTCTATCATTAAAGGGGTCATATGATGTTGTTAAAAATAACATTATTTTGTGTATTTGGTGTAATCTGAAATGGTTTTTATGCGGTTTGGTTTAAGGTTAAAAAAACATTATTTTCCACATGCTGTATATTATTGTTTCTCCTCTATGCCCTGCTTTTCTGAAATGCGTTGATTTTTTACAAAGCTCATCGTTTTGAAAAGCGAGGTGTGCACTGATTGGCAAGCTATCTAGTGCGTTGTGATTGGCCGAATTCGTCACGCGTGACAGAAATGTTACGCCCCTTACAATACTGTGATACCGTGTCCCGGCGCGACAAGACAAAACCAATAAAACCTATTATAAACGAGGCATTTGTTACATGCAGTGGGTACATAATTACGGATTATAAAGACTTATACTATCTTTTTACACATTGCATCGCACCGCATAAACATAAAACAATGTCTGCATTGTGATTGGCGAACGACAAAAAACAAGCGCTTACTCTACCCTGCTCAAAAATCACGTCTGGAATCATCCCAGTGGCTAATTCTTGAAATATGAAAACTGACTTTGTGAGTAGACAAAGCCGGCATGTGGTCTACTCTCCAGGTTCAGGAAATGTCTCCTAAAATGGCTGCAACATACGCAATTATTTTATAGTTGAACTGTTGGAACAGTGTTGTAATAAACCACTGATTTTGTGTGGCATCTTTTGGAAGGTCAAAAAAGTATGTTGGCTGTAACAAGAAACACACCGAGTCTCTTAACAACATGGCGGCGGCGGTGCCGGGTTGGAAGCAACATAAAGTTCCGCACTTCTTTCTTTGCGTGAACATTTTTGGCGGCGTTATGCAAATCTTCCCCCACAGTGATGTAGACATGTGGGGGCGTGTTTAAACGAGGGTTTTTAGGAGGGCGTGGACAAGTCTTAAATTTTATAAAGAATATCTTTTTGGATTTTAGACTTTAGTCTTTGCAATTTAGGGATCTTATCTATTCACGAACATTTTGTAACACTCCAAAGAGAAAGGAAAACTTGAATCGCATCATATGACCCCTTTAAAAAAAAAAATGTTCAAATAGACTAATAATCAGACAATTGAAATATAATTTGGAAATAGTAAGACTGTATTTATTAATAAAAGATAATAATACGTAATAATAATTTAAAGTAATCATATTCCACAACATTACTGTTTTTAGTGTATTTTTGATCAGAGGATGAAATGAATTGTGTAGCTCTTTGCCACTGCAAACTGGCAAAATGCCATCAGTGGTGACACAGAATGGTACAGCCTACATTGTTCATGTCAAGTGTCTGGAAGTGAAAAGGAAATCATGAGAAGTAAAATATGTAGAATTTTAGCCAGGGGAAAGGCGACAAATGATAGGAGCAAATGATTTCACGTACACCTTGACTCTCCTCCTCTCTGTACCCTCCTCCCTTTCCTCTCCATCCCACAGGAACCCTGGTCTGCGTAGATAAGGACAGCCTGCTGCTAATTTTACGCAGGAAAGGCAGGAAATGTGAAGTGAAGACTTTGCTTTTCCACAAACAACAGAGTAGCGACCCCGGCCTTGGAGAGGATCCTGTGTGCCACAGTGCTGAACAGTCTGGGACTGAAAAAGAGACACAAACAGAGAGAAAGTGAGAGAGGAGGGTCCCTGGAATTGAGGAGTTGGATAGACACAGAGAGAGACACAAGAAAAAGTTCAAAGGAAGAGTGAAAGAACAAAAGATTTGGAGGGGAGAGACTGTGTCCTCTCTCGTCTCCCCTGTATCTCTGGAGGGAGCTATGGCGGATAACAGCACTCATCCTATTGTGAAGATACTGGAGTCCTTCGGATTGAGTAAGATATTTTACCATATTTACACACTTTATAAAGAGTTCGCTCTTGCATACACACAAATTAACTCAGTATTACAAAGTCAACTTTGTACTTCTAAAAAAATCTGGAGAGTGTAGAAAATGCTGTGTCGAGTCTTTTAAGAAACAGAAATGCAGACTGTAGTAACTAGCGGCAAAAGATATTGGCAAAAGTGGTCCATAAAAAAACAACACCGCCAGTGTGCAACTTTTTCCATTCGGTCTTTCCAAATGTCATTTCCAGATGATCCTTCACTCTGGACTGTGATTTCTTTCACCTAGGGAGAAAACTGCATATAAACACCCACATTATTTTACACACAAGTCTCTAAAGAGTTTGTGATGTCATATTCTAATAATACTACTAATAATCTGTAGAATAGTTAGGTGCTGAGGTTAAAAATGGCTACGATTTGCCTGCTTCAATCACATACATTACTAAAACAACTCTGGCTCCTATCTATGAATAATTATACTCTTTTTAAAACGAATTTTAATTGAGGAATTAAAATTTAAAGCCAAAATTCTCACTCAAAGTATTGTCATTTTCAAAGGACCTTAAATGGCCTGTGCCAGACAGAAGCCCTGTGTGCTAATGAAACTGGTATTTCTGTAGACAATGAAATGCCATAACAGGAAGCTTCCTAAAATGCAAACTATTTAATTCACCTTAACTGTAAAGGATAAGAAAACATTAGGTGCGCCTTCTATTGTGGAATTTGTCCCCGCCCACTTTGAGTTGTCAGGATAGGCGCTCCAGACTGACCTTCAATCTCCTGATAGTTTCTCCTTAATGACCCTACAACAGAGACAAGTATTTCTGTCATTGCAGTAGAACGCTGTCAACACTTCATTAGCCATTTGAAATATATAAAAACCTTGTTCCAGGATTACAGGGAACCAATCGTTTAACAGCACGTTCCATAAAAAAGATGTCGACATGTTAAAGTCATTTATGTCAGTAATTTTCTGTGAAGTTCGTCTGCCTCTATGCAAACTGTATTTTGGCGCCCCTAGCGCAGTTTGCTAAACAGCTTCAAGCATCTTAAAAATTAAATGTTTACGTGATACCGTCCAAAACTGATCTTGGTGACGCTCCTGCTGCTATGGTTACCTCCTAAAGTGAACGTTCGCCAACGCACGCAATTAAAACTTTTTTTAACTAAAACAGTTAACTTTTTTTTTTTTAGCTTTTA
The DNA here is from genome assembly GCA_018155175.1 of Sinocyclocheilus anophthalmus. Lineage (NCBI taxonomy): Eukaryota > Metazoa > Chordata > Actinopteri > Cypriniformes > Cyprinidae > Sinocyclocheilus > Sinocyclocheilus anophthalmus. Next base: position 311,815 of record JADLZN010000418.1, read on the forward strand.
AGTCACTTTGATCGCTACATTTTTAGAACGCCGTGTAGCTTCAAACATGGGAGAACACGTCCGTCTAACTCATGTTTACGTAGAAAAACAATGTAAAACACTACTAAAACATATAAAATAATTTTAAAATCATTTAATATTTCCCCTTAAACAGGCTACACTGTAAAAATGTAGTAATGACAAGCGCATTTAAATAATAAATTACAGTTTCCTGTGTATATGGAACCAAGCTCACTCTCAAAATTGCAATGACTGACACCGTGGTAACCATAGCAAAATTTTGCTTTGGTATCCACTATTTTTGACCAAAGTAATATTACAGCGACGAATACAAGACTTTTTAAGTTCAGCAATTTTAACAAAACCACCATCGACAGTCTTTATGTCTTGTTTATGTTTGGAAGGTTGCTTCAGAGCTTGCTCTTGAAATGTTGCCAAGTCCACTTATTATAAGCACCTCTGTGGCCACAGAGTGCTCACTTAAAAATATGTTTTTACCACTTTTATTTCTTTCCTTTCTCCAGGGGATGTGATTCTGGCCTTCTGTCTTTCTATGGTTGTTGGTCTTCTGCTGGGAGCTCTGGTCTATATGATCTTGACCTGGATGTCTCGTCGACGAGCTTCAGCCAACATCACTCGCGTACCCATCCACCAGTCCCGCTCCACCACCCGTTCATCCTCGCCACGCTCTCGATCAGGCTACAGTCGACACAGCAGCGGCTACGACCGACGCAGCAACAACAGTCTGGCCAGCACTGCCTTCTCCTTCCATCTGCAAACCTCATCCTCACAGATAGACTATGGTGACTCACCGGGCCGCAAGTCGAGCTTCCGGGCCTCTACTTTTCATCCTCTTCTTCAGTGTAGCCAGATAGCTCGTGAGGCAGAAGAGGGTTCCCAGGGCAGCCTGCCACGGACCCCCACTCTTACTACCAGCCCTGGGGTGGCTGGCTCCACCAGCACTGTCAGTTCCATGGTCACTCCACCCCGGGCCAGAACCAGGCCGGATTCCTTCTGGGGCAACAGCAATCTAAGGGGCTTTCATGCAGGCCAGATTCCACCACCTGCCTATGAGAGCATCATACGAGCCTATCAGGAGACAACCACGTGAAGGAAGAGGAGATGCTACAGTGATGGGGGAAGATAAATGTAATAGACTTGGACTAGAAAATTGGACTGCTGAAAGCAGTATGGATGTCTTACAACTTAAACTGACATGTCCAGTTTTTCAATGTGTGTATATGTACATATTTCTGTTTGTTTGTACTCTCTTAAAAATAAAGGTTCTTTATTGGCATATGGTTTCCATGAGGACCCGTCCAGGGAACCTTCCATTGAACGCAAGGTATTTTCTCTCTCACAAGAAAAGGTTCTGTAAGATAAGAACTGTTCCATGAAAGGTTCTTTGGGGAACCAAATATAACCAAAATAGTTCTTTTATAGCATCATTGTGAAAACCTCTTTTTGGAATCTATTTTGTGCGAGGTCAATCTGAAATACTTACAGAGAATGTTTGAAAGAGAGTGAGATGACTTTGGTTTCTACAGGTCTGCTTTATTGATTAGTAAAGACAAAAGACCTTTATTTTTGCAGGGAGAGAATATGTCTGTAAAGAGTGAGAGAGAAAAATGAGAAAACATGATAAACAGAGAGAAAGTAAGAGATACTGAAGGTTGTAATAAGCATGGGGACAAATATTTTTGCAGGGAGAGAATATGTCTGTAAAGAGTGAGAGAGAAAAATGAGAAAACATGATAAACAGAGAGAAAGAAAGTAAGAGATACTGAAGGTTGTAATAAGCATGGGGACAAATCTGAGAGCATTATTGATCTCTATTGCAAAAAGTTATTGCAAACACTAATTTAAAATCGTTTAGCACCAAACTCAATCGATTGTGTATTTATTGGTTTGTTTTCTGTGAACGCTAGTCTTTTGGAATCATTGTAAGTATTTCTCAACACAATTGTACTCAAAAAATAAACTGACACAATGCATTTTGCAACATCTTTTTGCATCTGCATGTTTTAATTCCTGCATCTTCATAGAAAGCTTTAAACACTTACCATAAAATGGATATAGTTCACCCAAAATTAAAAATTTTAAAGTCTTTATTTAACCACCTTTATGTCACCATCACTTTATTCTGCTGACTTTATATAATATCTTCTTTTGTGTTCCACAGAAGAAAGTCAGTCACTCACAGGTTTGAAACATAACTAATGACAGTATTTTCATTTTTGCGTGAACAATCCTTTTTAATTTTTCCATTTTGGAGAGCTACACATGTCCATGGTCTATCATTGAAAACGGGTACTGAGGAATGAACAGACCAAGGACAGAGGTGTTACAGAGGGTTTAGAGCACACACATCCTGGAAGTGACCTGGCATCCTTCACACCCATGAATAAGTGGTGAATTTCCCTGACAAGAGGAAGGAATTGTCTCAACAGGTTAAAATGTATGCTAACTGTGCCATCTGCACTTTTGACAGATAGGTTTCCTCTAGGTCTTAGTGTTTATCCTGTCAAGATTCCAGCAAAGCATTTTGGACAGAAGCTGCCATGTCTAAGTTAATTTGCACCATTTACATTTAGTCATTTAGCAGACGCTTTTATCCAAAGCGACTAACAAATGAGCACCAGTATATCAAAAATATATCATGAAAATTATAGAAATGTGTTTACGTCCTTCTACTGTTCTGAAATATTATCGTTAAATTTATATAGCGGTTTGGAGAGGATAGAATGATTTAATTTCCTGCTAAACAAGGTAGGGGTGATTACACTTAACAATGTCTGTGCGCATTAATTACGGTAGGACATTTTTGAGGCGTGACACTGATATTTGCGTTACTTACGGTAATGACGCTCTACGTTAATGTGCGTTCAATCTGAAAACAGTTCCTGTTTACATTTGCTGTCAAAAGTGATTTATCATACCGCGTTCATTGGAAGGACCTAATGTTTTTATAGGTAAAGTGCACATTTAACGTACAGTTTCAGTCGTTAAATGTCCATCTTGGGCGCAGAGAATGCATTTCGCTAGAATAAGTTACTACCCAACTAACTCGCTTTTTACATACAGGCCGACTGCTTATTACACCATATCAAATGAGGAATTAACATCAAATTAAGATATTTTAGAGAAGTATAAATATCAGCTGTCTCTATAGGTAAAGAAGTGCGTTGACTGTTTCAAAAACAGCTGACTCTGCTGGCATGTCATGATTCTACCACCTCTTTTCTTCATTTTTTAGTACTTAGGTTATTATAATCGCCGTGAGAAGATTACTTTAAATCGCCAGCAGTCATAAACAGTGGGCAGACATGTCTCACAGGCCCTCTGGCCAACATTAATGTGTGCCATCGTCGGATTTCTGCTCGTGAAGCCGCCAATGTCTGCGTCCGCCCTGCGAGTGATCCGCTTCCGGAGGCTGAGCACCACCGGACCTGCTGTGAAGAGAGCACTGCCATGGAGAGACCTTAGTAAGACTCATGTCTACCTACACAGCATTTATGGTGTTCATGATGCCCAGAAATGCTGTCTAGGAAGGCAGTTCACTTGCTTTTGAAACCGCTTTAAGTTTAACTTTAATTTTAGGGCCTACAATTCTTTACAATTGTTTGTAATTTTGGGACGTATAAATACATTTTAAAACCCTTATTGTAACTTTATAAAGATAAACATAAAATGTAAATAATATAGATTAAAATAAAATAGATTTTGTAGTTATTAATAAACTTACGGTTCAAAAGGGGCTATAAGATTTTTTTTTAAAGAAAATTATACTTTTATTTAGCAAGGATGCGTTAAAGTGACAGTAAAAACAGGAATAAATTACATTGAACTATATTCTAATAGAAAGCAGTTATTTTAAATTCACAATATTATTGTTTTTACTCTATGATCTTTTGATCAAATAAATGCAGCACTGTTGAGCAAAAGAGATTTTTAAAACATTAAATTAAAATAAAATTTAAAAAATGTGTATTTTTTGTCCTACTACTTTCCTATGTGTCCTTATACAGTTCATAAATTGACAGATTTATTCTGAATGCTTAACTGAATCATTCTGAATGCTGTTCTTCATCTCTTTTTTGTCTTTAGGAAAAATAGCAAACGTGACAGGAGCAATAGTATTGGGGTAGGTTTATTATTATTTTTATTATTTTATTATTATTATTTTGGCAATTTATTACAAGCATCATAAAATATATTTTAACAGTATCATGCAGCACATACACAGAGAATGTCAGTGGAAGCAGCCGTTAAAAGTGATATATCTTCTAAGCCAGGTTTCTTTCCAGAAACACATTCTGACTCTATCAAGTTTGCTTACACAGAGGCTGTGTTTTCATCACATACGAGGTGGTTACTCTGAACCAGGCCATCACTATCGACACCAGTGCCATACTACAGGAGAAGCACAAGTCCTACATCTACCTGACTCACACCACTAATAGAGAACAGGAGAGCCTTGCTTCTGGTACATTCTGGAATCTTTACCATGTGTGTGTGTGTGTGTGCTTGAGAGAGTGTGCAAATATCGGTGAGCCAAAAGATTCATTTGCATTTACATTTACATTTATTGTTCGAAAGCAACTTGCAACTGAGGAATACTACACCATAAACGATTCATCCTTCGTTTTCTTTCTTTTTTTTTTTTTGCAGCACCTTTGTATTTATGCCTTAATTATATTTTATTTTTTGCTAGTATATTGTAGATGTATTGTTTGAGATTTTGCTTAATTATACATTAAAACAGCCCATTCATGTATTTTTCATGTATTTTGATTCATGTATACAGTTAATGTATACAAATTTATTGATTGCCCACAACAGACTTTATTTATTTTCTAGGCTTTACTATCAAGACCAGGAAGGAACTTCATAAAGCAGCTAGAAAGTTTCTTGAAATTTCATCAAGAGTTCTTCTTCTCCCATTGGATGGTGAGTAGTTTCATCTCTATTTGATGGCCTTGACAAGTCTAAACAGCATGGTTATATAGAGGACATGCTTAGAAAAAACACTTAGGGACAGTATGGTTATTGCATCTCAGGAAACATCTGCTTTCTGTTGAACGTTAACTTGACAGTATTTTTGACCTAGATGTCACCTGTATCTGCACAAAGAGGAACTGACATGGAATGTTGTTCTGTCTTAAATAGGCCAGGTATATTACTGTCTGTTCTGTTCTTCTGCATATGGAATCTAATACACTCTGATTTTTTTTAATCGCAGCATACATGGCACCAGGTTTGAGGCTGAAGTGTAGTTTTTAATATACACTACTTGTGAAAAGTTTGGGGTCAGTAAGATAAACAAAAAAACACATTAAATATCTTATTGACTCTACACCCTACGGGTTGTTCCCCAAAATTTTCCTTAATTACTCCACCCTCATGTCGTTCTAAACCCGTAAGACCTCCGTTTATCTTCGCAACACAAATTAAGATATTTTTAATGGAATCTGAGAACTGTCCGACCCTCCCATAGACAGCAAGTGTCCTTACATGATCAAGGTCCAGAAACGTAGCAAGGAGATTGGTAAAATAATCCATGTGACATCAGGGGTTCAACTGTAATTTTACAAAGCTACAAGAATATTTTTGTGCAAAGAAAAAAAAAACGACTTTATTCAACAATTCGTCTCCTCCGCACCACCCTGTAGCACCATTTTAGAGAGTATCTACTGAACGTAAATTGCGTATGCTGTTTTCTGTCAGCTGTGCGATGCAGATATGTTGTTTACGCTTTGATTTGAACGAAAACAACGTATCTGCATGGCACGAGGAGAAGAATTGTTGAATAAAGTCGTTTTTTTTTCTTTTGCGCACAAAAATTTGTAAAATTACGGTTGAACCCCTAATGTCACATGGATTATTTTCCTTGCTACGTTTCTGAGCCTTGATAGTGTAAGGACCCTTGCTGTCTATGCTGTCTATACAGGGTCAGACAGCTCTCAGATTCCATCAAATATCTTAATTTGTGTTCCGAAATGAACGAAGGTCTAACGGTTTGGAACAACATGAGGGGAGTAATTAAGACAAAAATTTTCATTTTTTGGGTGAACTAACCCTTTAATAGTAGTGTACATTTAGAATAAACAATTTAGCAGAGTAAGCAATAGCAGTAGACTGTTAGACTATAGAAAAATGTGATGATGATGATCTGAAGTCCTGTACTCCCCCTATGTTTAACTGAAGGCATCTGTTTCCATTTGACTTTTGCCAAAAAAAACTCTTCGTATCAACTTTTCGTATCATTGACTTAATATTAAATCATGATTTTAACATAATTTACATTAGACCGGCCCCATCCATCACTGCTTTTAAATCCTATCTTAAGACATATATATTCCTCCAGCTTTTACCATTACTTAAGTATTTTTTTTGGATCGCTCTCGTATTAAGCTGATTGTCTATTGCTTGTTTACTTGATTTAATTTCCTCTTTAATCTTGCTCCCTTTCAATTCATTGGTATTATTATCATTGTACAGCACTTTGGTGAACCTCGGTTGTATTTAAATATGCTCTATAAATAAACATTGATTAGTCATTTCTAGTATGTCTCTGTGTTTGCAATTATGTGAAATAAGCATATGTTGATGTTTGTTTATATCAGAGCATCTCAGTCATCTAGACGCAGACCCTCATGAATGTGCGCTATGGGTGCTGCTGAAGAAAACCCGCTCTGCCGACCGGGCCGTTAGACAGCAGGCGGTGCAGGAACTGGCCCAGAATCACCACTGGCAGGGTGAGAGATGGCAGCACACTTCAATTCATTATTATATAATGTCAAGTTCTGCTGAATTTACTGAAAACTTGCCGTTGCTCTTGCGCAGCAAAACCTATTTCTATTGCGCAGACCCCTTTGGCTACCAAAGAAAAATAATTCACTATAACTCTGTGAGCTCTGAATGGTCTTTTGTCTTGTCCATCACAGATTATCAGTACCAGACTGCAGCACAGGTGGTAGATCAGCGCACAGCTGTGGCTCTCGCCCGCATGCCTAACGTGGACCTGCGCTTCTTTCTCCCTCCACCTCCACTGCCACATACTGACGATGTGGGTAGCTATCATTCAGACAATAGCCAAATTGAACTGCTGTGTAATGTCAGATATCTGTGCTAAAGTTTTGTGCATGTATTATAGGATATATCGATTGAAGATGGGCTTAGGCAGTTACTGGCATCTCTGCCCCAGTCGGAGGTGGATCAGTGCGTGCAGTACTTCACGTCTCTGGCATTAAGAGAGAGCAGCCAATCACTAGCCTCTCAACGGGTGAGACATACATAGTCAAACTATAGAGTGCAACAGTTCCTAAAAATCTCCATAGTTTGTTTAACAATAACCTACATGTACGTTCTCAAACTACCTTAATATTTGTGTGTATTTATTCCTCAGAAAGTATTCTTTCGAATACTTTTTTGGCTTTGTAATATTGTGATTTACCATGTACCAAATCATTTTTAAATTCCCTATGGGAAAATGAATGGAAAAAACACTTCTTGAATCAAGGATCCTGAAAAAGGGTTTAAGCACCATTGTACTTATTTTACTCAAATTTATATCCATATAAAAGTGTCACTGTGTTAGCTGTGCATTTTGGTCTGTGATTATAGGGAGGACTGTGGTGTTTTGGAGGAAATGGGTTGCCCTATGCCCAAAGCCTGACTTCCACCCCCTCTGAGAAGGTGGAGACGTTCTGCCTGCAGGCCCTGGTGCAGCACTCAAAGGTGAAGGTTTACAAACTCTGCAAAGTGACATGTATTTGTGTAGCAAGGAAGTAAGCAATGATGAAAGAAGACAGGATGCTTGTGTTTTGTAGATCTTCTTGAGGTGTACCTTCAGTTGATTGGTTTTAATCAAGAATTTGACTTAAATAAACGAATCAATTCAAAGCATTTAATTGTTCTTTGTTCACAGGTCCAAAGTCATTGTGACCACGTTGTTGCTAATGGAGGACTGCTGCTTTTGCAAAGAGTCTACCAGCTTCGCAGAGACTCTCCGAAAATTCAGCGCAACATTGTGCGAATTATTGGAAACCTCACCCTGAATGACAGCTTGCACACAGCCATAGTACTGTCAGGTTAGCTTTATATTTTAGAATAACTGATTTTATGTTGAAAAAGAGTAGTTCTTTATTCTCTTTTGTGGTTGACCTTTAGGTTGGGTGGCTGTCCTGGCTGAGATGATCCAGTCACCACACATTATGCAGGCATCTCATGCTGCCCGTGCTTTAGCCAATTTGGACAGAGACGCAGTAAGGCAGAAGTACCAGGATGGTGTTTACATACTGCACCCACAATGCCGCACTAAGTATGTATGCTTATATGAACTTCCACTTATGCTCACCAAGTCTGCATTTATTTGATCAAAAATACAGTAAAAACGGTAGTATTGTGACATATTTACAATAACTGTTTTTATTGTAATATATTTTAAAATGTAATTTATTCCTGTGATGGCAAAGCTGAATTTTCAGCAGTCTCCTTAAGAAATCATTCTGATATGTTGATTTGCTGCTCAAGCAACATCTTACCAAATGTTCAAAACTATTGTGCTGCTTAATATTTTTGGGAAATCTGTTGTAACATTATAAAAGCTTATAAAATTCTAACTTTTGATCAGTTTAATGCATCTTTGCCGAATATGTATGAAAAGGTCTTTTGTTTAGTGAGGATTAATTATGTCTTCCATCCTTTATATTCAGTCAGCCAATCAAAGCCGATGTTCTCTTTGTGCACGGCCTCTTGGGAGCAGCTTTTAAAACTTGGCGTCAAAAGGACCTTGATGTGACGGAAGATGACAAGGTGGAAGGGGTTCGAGAGGACTACACTGAATGCTGGCCTAAGGTCAGATATATATATAATTTTTTTTTTTAAAGAAGCTCATGAGTACCCAAATATTACTTGCAGTGTAATGGCATTACAGGGCCTCAGGGGTATTTTGAAGTCTTGCGAAGTTTAAAGTCAGTGATTTTTTTTTTTTTTTTTTTTTGCATTTTCCACAGTCGTGGTTGGCTGCAGACTGTCCAAACCTCAGAATCCTGTCTGTTGAGTATGACACCCATTTAAGTGACTGGAAGGCTAAGTGTCCTGCTGAAAACCAAAGGTAAACAGTCAATTTTCGATGTGTGCTGTGCATTACTAAATTATATGATTAACTCAACATAGCATACCAAATATCCATCTTTGTCCCTGATTTTTGTGTTATACAGGAAGTCTTTGGCCTACAGAAGTCAGGAACTGCTGAGGAAATTGAAGGATGCAGGTGTAGGGGACAGACCTGTGGTGTGGGTAGCCCACAGCATGGGAGGTTAGTCCATGGTGGGTCTTAAAATAACCAGCACCCAACTATGAGAGTAATTTTCTAAATCCTCCTACATTTGTGTAGCTATCTAAATTATTTTCAATATAATGGTTTTTTACAATTTTTTTAATTGCGACTGCTTATGTATAACAAAAATGTAATTTTAGTTTCAACAGGGAGTTTAATATTAATTTTAGAGGTTTAAAAATCTCACAAGGCCATATTGTGATTTCAGTATTTTAATTAATTTTGCAGCCCTGTTTGTAGCTAAAAAATCCATTTGTAACTCTAAATCAAAACTTGTGTCACAGGTTTACTTGTGAAAAAGATGCTCTTAGATGCCTCTAAAGATCCTGATCTCAGTCCGCTGATCAAGAACACAAAGGGAATTCTGTTCTACAGTGTTCCTCATCACGGCACGTTCATGGCAGAGTATTCTGTAAATGTCCGATACCTACTGTTTCCCTCCATTGAAGTAAAAGAACTATGTAGAGGTATAGTGTTATTTATTTTTGTTCCCTAAATATTAATGCAATATTAATTCCTCCACTTAAGATTAAGATTCTAAATCTAATTTGCACATCATTTTTCTGTTCACCTGTTTCGACTCAGACTCTCCAGCGTTACGGGACTTGAATGAAAATTTCCTGAACATTGCAAAGGAACAAGAGTTCAAGGTCCTTAGCTTTGCAGAAACTCTACCAACCTACATTGGGCCGATGCTCAAAATATTGGTAGTTCCATCGCAGTCAGCAGGTAGGTCAGGATAATTGAACAACAAGCAGCATCGTGATGTATCATTTTTACATAATAACTGACGGTTTTAGGTACCTGGTATCAGAAAACAAAAATTCTCTTTTTGCTCTTTCAGATCTGGGTATTGGGGACCTCATCCAGGTGGACGTTGATCACCTCAACACCTGCAAGCCAGAAAAAAAAGACTCATTTCTCTATAAACGTACTTTACAGTTTATTCGGGATGCTCTTGGAGGACAGAGAATTAAGTGAACTCTTAAGTCCACAGTCCAAAACCGGTCTCTTGCCATTTCATTGCCTCTTGAGGGTTCAACAGTTACATTTTAAAAGATAGTGTTAACTATGAATAGAAGGAAGTTCTAAAATTGCAACTGGATTTTTCTTTTCATTTTTTTAATTCAATCAAGCTATAACAAATTGAAATGAGTATCAAGTATATTATGTTTAAAATAATCATTTATAGAAAGTCCATTGTATTTATATTATTTATTTTTCTTGGAAAAAGCTGAAAACTAGCCTTTTTCTTAACTCACCAGCCTTCTTTGTATCCCTACCTCAGACTCACAGGTTGGTACTGATGCTGGCTGTAATTTGCCACTATTTTTGTACTAATGGATTAATTGTAGTACTTGCATAGGACCATATTACTTTTATTTTGATGTTGAGTATGTGCAAGACACAATTATTGCCAAATGTTTATCACATTGAATAAAGTTGTGTGTCCTAACTTTATATTCCACTTAAATCAGATATTTTTACTATAGCAATAATGCAGCCTTTTCTTTTCAGAGCAACAGGGCGCTCCAGGCCAGCAGAGTGCAGTAGAGCTCACAGATCGAACATTAGTCTGTTACTAGAGGAAAACCATTGTTAGTAGACGGTGGACACTGTAGGCTTAAAACAAATTGACAGATAAACACATTAAAAATCATGTAAGAATGACTTTTTTTTTTGTTCAAAAACTGCTTGTTTTTAGATGTATATGATTTGCGAATATATGTTTGGAGTTACGCACAGTATGTGAAACATTTGTGATGTACAAACACTCACGGTAGCATTAACCTGCTAACTTTTTGTTATTATTTTTCAGTTCAGAACAATTTTGCCTTTTGTAGATACATAGGCTTTAACTGAAGAAACAGAAGTGTTAACACATCCCGTCCAAAATGGTTAATGTCTTGAAAGGAGTTCTCGTTGAATGGTAAGTTTTACATATAACGATTTAAAGGTGCATTCAGTATTTTTTCTCGGATTAAAAATGTTAAACTTAGAAATAAACAATAATTAAAAAAAAAAATCTATGTGAAGTCATATAAACTTACAGTAGATGAAGAGATAAGTAGTCTAAAGCCGTTTTATTTTACATGGAGCGGGTCGCCACATGGGTAACATCGCGTGACCAGCAGAAGTACCATTCACTAGATCTTGGATCCGCTTATATACTTGCTTATCTATTAATATTTGTGGTTGACTGATTAAAGTGTTTCTTCAGTGTTACATGTAACTGAAAATTTTGGCACAAGGTATCAAAAAATATATATGAGTGCACTTTTAAAATAAAGTAATGCTGCAGTGCACCATCATTTATGATTCTTCTTTTAAAATATGAAACAGTGACCCAGCTATGAAGCAATTTCTTCTATATCTGGACGAGACGTCAGCATTGGGGAAGAAATTTATCATCCAGGATTTGGACGACACGCATGTTTTCATCCTAGCTGAAGTTGTGCAGATTCTCCAGGAGCGAGTAGGAGAACTGATGGACCAGAATTCATTCCCCATCACCCAGAAATAAATGTCTGAATCTGACAGCAGACCTTACAATCTGTGGGAGCAGATGGATGTGGAGATTCTTTCAGCACAATTGCACAAACACAGATGGACCTAAAATATATAGATGACTGGGTACTAGGATGATGCCTGTTATCCTTGTTTTAGTTTGACTGTGTTGCATAAATTTTTCATCTGACAGAATTATATGCTTTATGTTGCATATGTTTCAAAGACAGCTTCTTGAATCTTTTCAGCATTTCAGAATTGTTCACAAACTGAAAGCAGATGGTTGATGACAGTATGATTTATATACATGCATAATATACAAGCATCAAATAAAAAAACCTTAAAAAACATAAATGTTTTCAAAATGTGCTTAATTTGTTTCCTGCATACATTATAATTAGCCTTAAAAATTCGAAAACTGCTGTATTGATAGGTGCCAGTTTGTAAAATTCCCTTTTCTGTTTATTCTCTTTCTAGTGAAAACCCAGCTCAAGCCACGTGCACAAGGGGTTGATAAGGCATTTAGACAACTGAGATGTATCTGTAATCAGGATATTGGTACTTTTTGGTGCGAGGAGAACAAACCGCAAAATCAAAATAGTGAACAGCATTATATTTCCAAAATATCCAGCATGTTTTGATTAAGGAAGGGAAAGTGGTGTGGTGCACTCTTGGAAGTACCTAGTAGATCACCTAGTAAAACTGACTGGCTATACAACACCACTATCTGAAAATAAGGTGCCATTTCCTCTTTAAGAAGACCATCATGTGGAAGTAAGAGGAAGCGTTATTGTGTGTCAGACCTATAGCTTTGTAGTGCTACATCCAGTTTATTTTATTACCTACCAATACAGCTATGATATAGATCTATCTGTCTGTCTGTCTGTCAGTCTATCTATCTAATATATGTTATATTTTGATATGTGTGTCCAGACAGTGATTATTAGCCCTGTGTCTATTATCTATTACTATCGACTCTATCTATCTCTCTGTACTGTCGGTCTGTACTCATGCATCTATCTAATATATGTTTGTGTCTAATAATATATGTCTGTCTGTCTATCTATCTATCATCTATTTATCTAATATCTGTTTGTGTCTATCTATCTATCTATCTATCTATCTATCTATCTGTCTGTCTGTCTGTCTCTGTCTATCTATCTAATATATGTTTGTGTCTATCTATATATCTGTCTGTCTGCCTGTCTATCTAATATATGTTTGTGTCTATCTCTCTATATGTCTGTCTGTCTGTTCGCTGTCTATCTATCATATATGTTTGTGTCTATCATCTATTTTTTCTGGGGTCTGTCTGTCTGTCTATCTATCTATCTGACTATTTCTATCTCTCTATCTATCTATCTTTCTTTCTATCTTTCTATCTATTTTTCTATCTATCTATCTTTCTATCTATCTATCTATCTATCTATCTATATATCTACTAGATATATCTATCTGTCTGTCTGTGTCTGTCTATCTATCTCATATAGGTTTGTGTCTATCTATCTATCTGTCTGTCTGTCTGTCTATCTACTATATGTTTGTGTTCTATCATCTATCTATCTAATATATATGTATGTCTGTCTATCTGTCTATCGTCTATCTATCTAATATATGTTTGTGTTTATCTATCTATCTATCTATCGATCTATATGTATGTCTGTCTGTCTGTCTGTCTATCTAATATATGTTTGTGTCTATCTATCTATATCATAATATATCTATCTATATATGTTGTGTTATCTATATCTATATCTATCTGTCTGTCTGTGATGTCTGTCTGTCTATTCTATAATGTTTGTCTATCTATCTGTCTGTCTGTCTGTCTGTCTGCTATCGATCTAATATATGTTTGTGTCTATCTATCTATCTATCTATCTATCTATCTATCTATCTATCTATCTATCTATCTGTCTGTCTGTCTGTCTGTCTGTCTGTCTATCCGTCTCTCTGTCTGTGTGAGCCTAATCAAAGTAATACAAATAAGAGAGCTGCAGCTGTTTATTATTAAAAATGGTCAGTTCACTTTGATTTGGACAGCCTCATAACAACCGTTTGAAATTCATTAAAAAAAATCAATGAATAATGTTGATTTTGATTAAAATTTAAACCGCATCTATCTATCACTGGCCACAATGTTTTTGCAGTATTTTTCCGAGTCTCTTGTTCTCCAGACAGCGCAGATGTACTTCCACGCACCTCGTCGTGGCGCTGGGTTCTGTGTGAAGTTCTCGAGCGTGCGCACATCCACCTCCACTAACGCACAAAGCGCTTCTGCTCAGGTTACTGTAAATGAGACCTCCAGTCTTACTACAATTGCCTGTTTAATGGACTAAATAGCCAGGAGGACCGGAAGCCATAACATGAAGAAACGCTACATGGATATAGGCAGGCTAAGGAAAATGAAAAAGCTTAAACTCACAGAAAAGATTTCCGAAAGGTATGACACCGCGCGCGCTGCTTTGTTGTTTTGTTATTGCTCTTATTCGTTTTCACCTGAATGGCTCGCGCTTGGCTATTCATAGCGCGCTGAGCGGATTGACGCAAACAATAAACAAACAGCATCTCCCGATATGATAACAAATCGGGGTTTAATTCCGAGCTAATGCTCGCTGTGATTTAATGGATGTATACAAGGCCGAATCTATAACATTTGGTGTAAAAACAGTGAAGCGGGCCATGTTGCTAACAAAATATTTTAATAACAAAAATATCCTCCAATTGAATTAGCGTTGCATATTATAAAGGAATGCTACAGTATTTTTCTTATTTCACGTTCTGGTATTAGTAAACCTAGCTAGCCTATTATTAATGTGATTTGATGCAGCGTCAGCTAACAAGTAGTCTTGTCTTGAATAATTTCTTCATGACAATTCGATGTCTGAAAACACAGACAAACTGACGAGGGCCTCTGACTAGACAATATGCGCGCAGGAATGTCGTTTATGTAAGATTTTTCTCAGGGATTATATTGTTGTATCTTAAATTATGCATATTTATACATGTATATAATATTTATTAGTATCCAGAGCTGTGTGTTCGTAAGTTATTGGTGCATTTTGTATTTTATCAGGTTCGCTGATTCCAGACTATTGTTTCTAGTGAGGTAAACACGGCAGTGTAGTCTGAACGGACCCCGTCTCTTATTTATATAGTGTAGTGATCTGGACAATAACCTCCTGTGTTTATGCTCTTCATAGTGAAATGAACGTGCGCAGATTTCTCCTGCAACGGTTTCTTGTTCTTTAAATAGCCATGGCAACACTGTAGCTTCGACGTTTAGGTGCTGATGCAGAAGATGAAATGTTGCCATGGTTACCAAACACAAAGGGATGTGGAGCGCAGAAAGCCTGAACAAAGGAATGGAGCACAATAGACTGTGCGACCAAAACATGGATTGTAACGTCTTCAAGAACTTACTTTCTGCGCCTTTACATCTCACTCTCACGTATATGCTTGTTCATTTTTCCTTTGATATACAGAAAATATTTTTTGTCTTTTTGTCAACATGAAGTTATATATATAAAAAAAAAGTATAAACACAGAGGACGCGCGTTTTGTAGTTGTATAAGGACTTATGTTTTGACCGTCTGTTTTGACTTTAGAAAGATGCATTTTAATTTTTTTATATAGTTATCATAGTTTTATATTCTTCTTCTTACTTAATTAAAAAGAATTCACATAATTGTATCTGTGACATTGATGGCATTTTCTTTCAAAACAATCTAATGGTAAGTCATTTGAAATGTCCTGTTTTCAGCGCGTACTCTGTTCTGAAGTTCATGATCGTCTGGATGCTGGTGCTGTTAGCTGACTTTGTTCTGGAGTTCAGACTGGAATACCTGTGGCCATGTTGGCTCTTTCTAGGGACCGTCTACACCACATTTCACTGTCATGGACTGGTAGGCAATTTTCTGCTCTGCACACTCAGCTGTATTGTTCGCTTTTAAAATAATAACAAAACTGAATGAATTTTCTTGCTCCGTTTTCTTTTTCATTATGTTGTGTTCCTGAATTTTTTTTTCATTTCATATTTACAAAGAAAAAATAGATATTAAACCAACAAACCATTGCTTTTCTATTACAGGCCATCTGTGTTGTTTTCGTGTGTGCAGCAGTTACCCTGGACTTATTCTGTTTCATTTTTGTACCCTTACACTGGCTGTTTTTTGCAGCCAGCACATATGTCTTACTCAACTATATGTGGCATACAGGTGAGCCCTAAACGCTTTTAATCAGGTTGCCATTTAATTAACACTTACAGAGCCACTGTGCCCTTGGAAGTATTATGGATATAAACAATATATACATTCATTTACATATATACATAATTTGTTTGCAGAAAAGGGAATCTGTATGTCAACTGTGACATTATGGATACTCTTAGTGTATATGGAGGCCTCTCTACGGTTGCGGGACCTGAAAAGCCCTCATGCAAATCTGTCCCATCTATTTGCTGCACACTGGTAGGTTCTGATTGGCAATTTATTTTAGAGCTGAATGTGATATGGGGTTTTAAATGAACACTAATTTTACCTGCAGTGTTTCATACTGTAATTTAACACAAGCTATTATTATTTCTTCCAGCATTGGTTATCCGCTAGTGTATATGGGATTTGATGTAACATGCTACTTCTCCAGTATGTTTAAGCTGCGCACTCAGAAATCAGTTCAGAGTGAGAATGACCTCCACATGGATGTCCTGCAACAATCCCTACCTCCTTACATGCACCTGTACCCAAAATTGTGGATGGAAGGTATGTATCATTTCTTTTAAAGTACCATGTAATATGTAGCTATCTTTTTAAAAAGTTAAATAGTTTAAAGGGATAGTTCACATAAAAAAAAAAATTCTGTCATTAATAACTCACCCTCACATCGTTCCAAACCCGTAAGACCTTCGTTCATCTTCAGAACACAAATTAAGATTTTTTTGATGATATGCAAGAGCTTTCTGACCCTGCATAGACAGCAACACAACTGACATGTTCAAGGCCTAGAAAGGTAGTAAGGACATCATTAAAATAGTCCATGTGTTCAACCATAATGTTATGAAGGTACGAGAATGCTTTTTGTGTGCAAGGAAAACAAAAATAACAACTTTATTCAACAATTTCATCTCATCCGTGTCAGTCTTCGAGCGCGTTCTTATAAAATGCATTAAAAAATAAATAAAAATAACGTGATGAAGTTCAAAAATGTAAAATTGTGACAAATGTCTTTGTACAGATCCCAAATATAGGGTGGCCAAATCTAGGCCGACGCAATACCAGTGTCCATCCGATTCCATCACCTCAGAGGACAAACAAAACATGGAAGACTGCCTTCAAATCCACAGACTTCCAGCAAGACCCGAAAGAGACACAAATCCACAAACTCCAGGACCCAAGCACCGTGGAGGTGAACTTCATTTGGACTCTACGTCCATGCTAGAAATGACTGAAAGCCTACCTCAGGAGGATCAGAGCAGCAAAGCTCAAAGACCCTCCAAGAGCTCCTTGCCTAAAGTGCATCGAGGTTCAGTGAATATCCCTAACAGCAAAGGGGAGAAGAGGCAGAAAGCCCCCAAAGCCATCAACACAATAGGGGACTCTGCTGAAAAGTGCTCGTCAAACATCTCCCCAAGTCCTCCGAACCCACATGCTGAGCAGATGCTGAAGTATGTTTTATGTTATTTCATTTCAATATGCACTGATTGTATTGGACTGTGGAAGATGGTTAATGAATTTTCGAGTACAGTTACACTGTGATCTCCATCTGCTCCACAGGCTGGAACAAGAAATGAGGAAGCTGAAGGGAGAGCTGCAGGCGAGCAGACAGAGCGAGCAAGAGCTGCGCAGTCACATTTGTAATCTGACCAACAGTGAACACAGTCTGCGCCCTGAAGTCTCTCTGCTCAGACATGCAAATGAACTGCTGCAAAACAAGTGAGTCCACTGATCTCTTCCTGTTGGTCTTGGCATTAGTGATCTGGGTTGATGTTAGGTCACGCTGCTTGATGTTTGACTGATGTTTGCGTTTATATATCACACATATGGGTGTTTCTTACTTAACACTTTAATAGTTTTCCAGCTTTTATGTATAGACTGGATTGTTTGTCCTTTTGTCTCAGACTTTTAAACTTAAACTATGCAGATCCATCATAAAAATATGATTTATTCTAATTTGAATAACTAATCTATAAAAGAAAACACTATTTAAGATTTGTGTATATACGTATATATATATTTTTTTTTTTTTTTTCTATATATATATAATATATATAGATATATATATGTATATAATACAAAATATAACTAATAATATAAAAAATATTAGATATAGAATATTTTCTATATACAATAAATAGTGTATATTTTATGTTTTATATTATATATATCTATATATTTTCTATAAAATATATTCTATATTATTTGTGGTAATTATGATACATATAAAATTAGACTTCGAGCAAGATTGCATTCAATTGATCAAAAGTGACAGCAAAGAATAATTTGACCAAAAAAAGCATTTCAAATGAAAATGCTTTCTTTTGAAGTTAAAAACTACAAAATATTAGTTTGCCAAAAATATTAAGCAGCAAAACTGTTTTTAACATTTATTGATAATAAGAAAATGTTTCTTGAGCAGCAAATCAACATATTAAAATGATTTCTGAAGGATCATGTGCCACTGAAGACTGGAGTAATGATGCTGAAAATTCAGCTTTCACAGGAATAAACTTTAAAATATATTAAAATAAAACAGTTATTTTTTTGATCAATTAAAGGCAGCCTTGCTGGCATACGAGCTTCTTTCAACACATTAAAAAAAATCTTCACCAGTATTGTGCTACATTACCAAAGAATGACTATGTCCTTACAAGATAGTCGTGCTTTTTCACTTACCTGTCAAGAGTAAGTGCAATTTGCAAACTCTACGCGAATTCTATAAATTATGTGCGAGCTCTGCGTGGACTCTGCAGGAATTCAGTGTATCACAATACTACAGACAGCAACGAAAACAACATCTGTTCCATTGCTAGGAAAAGCAAAATGCAGAATGGAACAAAGAGGCACTGAGTTGCAGTAGAAAACCACTTGCAGAAGTCAGAGCCCAAAATTGTGATTTGATAGCAACGATTTTACTTCGGACGACGCCCATCACACCAGAGTCAATTGATATTTAATAAACGCCAGTACAGTAGCGCAAGAGGTCAGAACATATGCTACCGTATATTAATTTGTCACCAATGGAATTTAGACTTTTTTAATTAGCTAGTCTGTGAGCACTAGGTCCAAATGTCCTCCTTTTAATAATAATTGGCAGAGAATTCTTAATGCAAAAATTAGCAATGCAAAATAACCTAAACCTGTACAAACATGTTGTGTTTTTCTCCCACAACTAGAGGCACGAAGAACACAGTGGAAACGCAAATGTTGAGGAAAAAAGCTAAAGAGCTAGAAATCAGAGTACAAACAAACTACAGTGGAATATCAGGAGAAAGAAAAAATCGAAATGATAGCTCGTAGAGAATGAAGTGGAGTCCAACTCACAGGTAACGCGGTGTAGATCCGGTTCAGTTAACGACTGCATGAATAGTTGTGCTGGGCTGGAATGTTGTGATTCGGTATTTGTATGTTCTAATGTCGACACATGGTCAGATCTGGTAAGCTTCCTGTCTGTGGTGCCTCAGCATTTGGCGTCTTTGTTTTTTTTTTTTGGTGGGGTGGTTGTGGAAAATGTTTCTGTATGCCGACTGCGATTCTGAGTTTTTTTTTTTGTTGTCTTATTTCTTGTTCTATGCGCCAGTTTAAATGCCTGTTATTGCAATTGCTATTTAAACCATGCCAAAAACAGAAACCCATTCTATCAGAAATTGGGCACACGCACCTTTGTGCTCTCATGTGAATGTAACAAGATTGTGAACCATTTTCTCTTTGATTGGAAGACCATTTTAAAATTGATTGGCTTGGCTACCAGCCAGAGTATGGAAGTGGACCAAAGGGCATATTCAACGGCTTCGGAATTCAAACAGAGATTTATTAAACTAAAAATTTGTCAACATTGTATATTTTCTTCATAGACGTCTTTCTTCCACTAGCCATCAACAAGTTAAAATTACATACAGTATAGTATCTCCTATAAGAATCCTTCAAGTTGGAAACACATATTCAAAACAATTGCACTACTTTACTTCTTGTTTTTTTCTTTTACCTTGAAATCGTCTGTTCTGGGAGTTTGCGTGGTGGGTACGGAAAGCTTCCCTATGGAATGGATTGACTTACGATACAGCAACAAATGTGGTGTGCGGCTATCAGAGTAATTCGACCAGTCAATTCCACTCACTTAACTCCTAGGGGGCTTCAAAAGTAGCAAAAATACACAAAACTACATACAGTTGCTTTAAAGATGAAGTGTGTAATTTCTTTGCATTGAGTAGCAACCAAAGGAAATTGAAAAAATAATAAATAATAAATCCCTGGGTACTTTATCGAATGAAAAGCAGTGTGTCAAATTAGTTGAATGCCCAAATATCCAATATTTATGAAATTGTTTGTGAAAAAAACCCTGAATAACATACTGCATTCACAAAAATTCTGAAGTGTGCAACCAGTGGACACTTTGCTATCCCATAATACCACTGGAGCTGTCAGATTCGACAAAAATGGTCAGAAAACATTCAACAGAACATACTATGTTAGTAGAATGTTCATGTGCGTACTCAAAGAATTTACTTAAACAAGTTCTTCATCATATTAAGAACATAGTCTGAAAGTAAAGTAACTGTTTAATATCACAAAAAAGAGACAGTTCACCCCAAAATGAAAATCTGTCATCATTTACTCACCCTCTGGGGATTGGGTTCCCAAAAAAAAAAAAACTGTGTGACTTACTTTCTTCTGTGGAGCATAAAAATATATATATTTTGAAGAATGTTTGTGACCAAACAGTTTCAGTTCCCATTGACTTGTATGGACAAAAATTACAATGGAAGTCAACAGGAACCGAATATGTTTGGTCACAAACATTCAGCAGAAGAAAGGAAGCCATACAGGTTTGGAACAACATGAGGGTGAGTAAATGATGACTTTTGGCTGAACTAACCCTTTAAACATTATAAGGTTGAAAAGGCCCAGCGTTTTTTTTTTAAAACTAGACAAATGGGATTCAAATGTTCACCTGAATCATTCATAATCACCCAAATCTTTCATATCACCTTTATTTTGTACTGTTCTGCTCTGTTCCTATCTCCTACGTGCAATATTCTCCTGCTCCTCCCCAGACCCTCCAGAGGAACAGATGCACGGAGCAGGAAGCGGACGCTTTGCTCTCAGTTCTCTCCTCCTTGCAGGACAAGGTTCAGCATCTAGAGTACAACCTGAGTGCAGAAACCCGTCTCAAGCTAGACCTCTTCTCTGCGCTCGGAGACGCACGCAGACAGCTGGAGATAGCGCAAGGTTCATCTCATTTCAAATTATGACAGTTATGCATACAAGACCTATATTGCAATTTTTTTTTTAAATTTTAATCTAGGAACACACAATATATTGGTAACATATTGGCCGGTTTAAATATTTTTTCCCCCAACTTATCTTCATCAGTCTGTTTTAATTTTTTTATGTCTTTCTTTACAGTTAAAATTCTGAAACAAGACCACGAGGTCAAAGAAATGAAACAGAAGCTTGCTGAAGCGATGGCCGTGGCTCCAGGTATGTCATACATGGCCCCCAGGTCCTCTATGCCTCAGTACCTCAAGTTCTTCAACTCTGGGCGCTACATGCGGAATCCCAGAGCGCTATGTTGTTTTTTTTTTTTTTTTTTTTTTATTTTTTTTTTTTTTTTTTTTATTCTACCAGTGTCTAAGCAAAGACCAGCAAGGACAAATCGGACGGGGCGGCTTTTGAAGGATTGTTTTGACTCAACATTCCAAACATGAGGGCATCTCTGCTTCAAGGTTTGCCCAAAAACGTTGCCTTTTGACAATGCCAACAGCCAGCCTCGGGTGCGTCTACGGCTGTGTTTACTGATTTCAGCAGAGATACTGAGGCCGCTTATAGGTGACCTTGCTTTGAGGTTCTTTCCAGATGAAATCAAAGTTGACTGTAAATACATTGTTGACCAGCGGATGACCATCGATTGCTGAGCAAACCGCTGCAAGCTGCGTAAACGGCAAGATATCAGTTTAATAGAAAGTGTGAACTTGATGAGGAGCAGTTTATCATGAGGACAGGATATCCTGTGTTGGGTTTCAAATGAAGAGGCTCTTCTTCAGCCATGACAATAACAGGCCAATGCCTCACTTGGTCATTCTGTGCCTCATTATTCATGTGAATTCAATTTATATAGCAAGCCAATATCAAACGTAAGTCAGTATGTGAATATTCGAGTGCTTTGTACCGTTTTGTATTCTTTTTACATTACACACGTTACAACAGAAGTGACCAAAACAAAAAAACAAAAAAAAACGAAGTTTGTAGGGTTTCATGTTTCTGAAATTGTTGCCTTTTTTATGTATCAATGGGATGTTTTTTATGAGAAGTTTATTTTTCTGGATTGACATACTTTTTTTTTCCCTAAACCAAAATGAAATAATGGTTTAATTTTGTAATTCTGCTTGTTGGTCTGCATGCCAATTTATGTAAACTGATTGTTTTGAGAAAAAAAAAAGGATTTTGATGTCTAATTGTGCATTTGTGCAAGGGCTGTTTTCTTCCAATAATTCTGGAAGCACTAATAAAGTCATTTTCAATGATAATATTGTATTCTTTTCCACATGACTTTCTGACACGAGACTTCAAGTTCTGTCATCATTTACTCACCCCCTTTCTTTTTTTTTTTACCAAACCTATATGAAGTCAAAGCCAATGCAGTTTACTAACATAACCTGTATGCGACAGATTCAACAGAAAGAAAACAAACAAGACAGGGGGTAGAATGACATGGGGTGATAAAAAAAATGACAGAATTGCTTTTTGGATTGTGAAACTATTCCTTTTAATATTGTATTAGGGAGCTGAAAATGAAAGGGGACAAAGATAATGAATGATGCAAATTGAAAAGATTTAACAGAGTAAAAGCAGTTATGAGTTTCTGAATGTTTTGCATGATACAAACTAGGCAATTCAAAATGATTCTGAGTAATAGTTTCCTCCCGTTAGACAGATCAAACAGAGAGAGGGATTGATACAAAGCATGTTGATTCTTTCAAAACAACCACAGAATGAATCATCCATTTCAAATTCTTCTAATTTGTCACTGCTGGTCTGCATTAACAAAAGAAAGCATTGTTTGTTGTGTGCTTTTCAATGTTTCAGGCATAATTTCCACTCCGCTGTCTGATATCTGAAGCAATTTGCAATTCGAACCATTATATAATTAAAAAGAAACAAGCAACATAATTATCGATCAGAAGAAAACTAGAGTTTCTCAGTTGTTAAACTGCATTTCATGCATAATTTCAAATTAGCTGCTTGTAACAGATGATGTTGATGTGCTATCGAGGTGAATATGAAATTTATTGCCATCAACATAAAACAAATCAGTGCAAGCTGCTCATTTGGGCTGAAATGATGCTGCCCCCAAAAAAAAAATGCACCACCAGACACCCTCGGAGTTTTGATATACTGCAAACATGCCAAAAAATTGTTACAGTATACTAGCATGCAGACCAGTTGACAAAGAAAACAACACTACAAAATCTGCTCTGAAAAAAGGAATAATACAATGTGTTTGTCAGTCTATGGGTCTTCTGAACATGGATTTATTTTGTGTCTGTTGAAGGCACATTTTAACACGTCTAGTGCACTGGAGATCGTTTCTTTATACTGAAACTCATAACTGTGTCACATACAGGGAAAACAGAGAAGTCTAATCAAGTGCCCTTCGCTTCGAAACCATTCAAATGAAAACTTACAGCATACATTCACATGTAATGAAGGGGAAAAAACAGCCGCCACAATGATGAAAGTGAAACACGCTTCAAGATAGACCATACGCATATAGATAAATAATCGGTTTGCTTTTTTCAACGTTTCGAGAACCCCTTTCCTTTCACAGTCGTCGTAGATCTTGCATTGCAGACCAAAGTTAACCACAATTAACGTGTGCCTTAAAAGGTACAAAGACAATGTTATTTGGTAATAATTTCAAAACAACACAGTAGAATAAATGAATGATTGAAAGGGTGAATAAAAGACCATGAAATATGCATGTGATGTGCCTAAAAAGACAAACAAATATTTGCTAAGGTGCAAACCAGAAGTAACCCATCCCACACATACTGTAAGCAAAAACGTTCCAAAATACAGCTCGTAATACTGATTTAAATAATAAGAGTCCTTTTTTCTTCTTTTAAAACAGAGAAGCAGACTGCTACACTGACAGAATGTACACGGGAACCATCAGCCAACACTTTTCCACCACCTAAAGCAGTGTGAAGAACAGAAGGCAGGGGTGCTTTTCTTTCTGAGGCTCAGTTCGAGGAGTTCTGATCCCTTCCTACAAAACTCACACATGATCCTCTGAGTGATGAAGCGCTAGAGTCCCGTCCCGTGCATGAAGATAAAGGATGGTGGAGAGGAGCTGGCAGATTTGACCCTCTGCTATGAGGAAACGGTTACAGGATTCAGAGAGCCGTTACGGCTGTAGTATCTAGAGAACGCCTCCTCCAGCACAGTAGTGAGACGTGGCTGGTCCCCCTTGACAGAGCCAGAAAAAAACTAGTTTAAAACAAAGTGGCACCAGTAACTGAAGGAAAAATAAAGATAAAAATTAACACCTTTTAAAATTGAAATAGAATATTAAAAAACAAACTAAGAATAAACTAAAGTATGCGCAAAGCACATCGTGCAATCTCAGTTTGAATCAAATGGAATTGGAATCCCTATTACCGATCAAATACATAATTGAAACAAAAGGAACACGCCAGAGAAGTGGCTGTAAACATTAAAGCAATAAGTCCCAAGAACATGGTTTACAGTGAATTTAAAACAGCTAAGGGGTGTTGTTATGCTGGACGCGAAGCTAACGGAAACCTTCCGTTTTATAAACTGATTAACTACTGTGCAGGAGGTGTTTATGCGAGAGAGAACTATGAAAAATGCTGGAGTAACACAGAGGTAAGCCGCCTTCCTTACAAAAGTGCCATCTGACGATGACAATACCAATGAGATGAACGGAGAGAATTCCTGCTTATAGTCAGAAATGGCTGAATTGCTCATTAGGCTGAGGGAAAACCCTTTCATAAGAAAACTGGCTGTGAATTGCAGAAAATTGGTGTAATGGTGCTACCAAACAAAAAGCCATGGTGGTACAGATGAAAAAGCTGTCGCATGCTAATTTGCACTAGCGTTATAGTGCCAAGCTCTACTGTGGTATTCTCTGAGAGGTCTGGCTCTGGTTTGTGCATTAACAAAGAAAGTTTTCATGTCTGTTTTTTGGGTACATCTCAAATACTCCATGCTGGACTCTTCCGCTGACCTCATGTTGCTGCTGTTCACGGAATGTGATCAACGCTCCGCATTGTCTCTCTTTTCTATTCTTCCTGGAATCAGCCTACAGCTGATCCAAAACATTTCCGGTCATAGCAACTGAAGTATTGATTGGAAACTTTTATGACTGGCACTAACTAGTGATTTGTAATTTGAACCTGTGACCTGTAAAAAAAAAAAAAAAAAAGATCCAGAACATTGTGTGGTCTCACCAATACTGGCTAAACACAGTAACCATGCCAACATAAAACTAGTGCTGCCGTTATCATGTGATTGTCTGCGCATCTTCATAAAAGCCAGATCATCTGGAGTAGTAGTAAATCTCCATCACCTGCTTTCAGATGGAGCAGCGTTTACTACATAGAGCCGTAGTTCACTGACAAGCTACGCAAAATCACGTTCATAATCGCAGATGATTTAATCTGCGATGAAAAGCTGGTTGCTAGCTGTGTCATGCGACGGCTCCTGTGAAGTAAATGCTGCTCCATCTTAAAGAATGTGAATATACTACATGAGACCCTATTTTTTAACCCACTCACTTCATAACGTCCAGTCGAGTTGTGAAATAAACCGTCCTTTTTGCGAATGTGGCTTCTTACCATATGAACATCGACTAATATATCGCAATACCGAATACCGGCACATGTCTAAGCATGAAACGGCATTCTAAAAATCCTAATTCCTCGATTTATAAAGAATAAAATCGTGGCAAAACGTTAAATTAGAATTAATCAATAAAATCAGAAAATTCGCTCAGCCCTATGTCCACCTTAATATTATTGTGGTCATATGAAATGGTGATACATTTTATTTTGATGAATATAAAGAAAAGAACTGAATTAATCTGAAACTGAAGTCTATTGTAACATGATGTCTTTACTGTAACTTATAAAAAAGGTAATTTCTTTCAAAAAAGGATGGTAGTGTATATCAAATCTTGAGTGAAACTAACGAAATCTTACCTCACTAATGAAGCCAAGCTGGACCAATTCCACGGCCAACTCCTGTACATTCTCATCTAAAACACACAGAACACCATTCTTAAGTTTCACCAATACTCCGTTGGTGCAACAAGTCAAAATGCTGCTGGTGGAAAAGTGCCGTATGTGAACACTAGAGCCCGACCAAAATGGGTTTTTTTGGGGCCGATACCGATATTAGGGAGTAAAAAGGCCGATATCGATATATCGGCCGATATTCTGTGTGTATATTATAGTACAGTACCAGTCAAAAGTTTGGACACTTTCCCATTCGTGTGTCCAAACATTTGACTGGTACTATATATAGAGTACAGTATATACATAAACAGAATATATATACATAAACAATTTTTTTTGCAATGATCACTCAAATGTGATGATCAAACACTTATAATGGTGACAGAGATATGTAAAGGCATTTAACAAGAAACTTCGATACAATAACAGGTGTTAGTTTACCACACTCTGGTATTTTGACTTTTATTTAACCATAGTAACATTGTAAATTCGGGCTTCATTATTTTTATCTCAGTTTTATTATTCATTAAAAATGAGACACAATCCTGCATTATTTTAATCTCCATCTGTTATTTAATCAGTTCAGATCTGTTTTTTTAATGCTTTGAATTACTACAGTTACAGACACGAACCAGTTTTTTTAAAGTTCCAGTTGCGCCGTGGGCAAACGCTTGTAAACACTGCGGTGGTTATCAATTGTCTCATTCTATGACATTAAGCGGATTTGATTCTAACACTACTTACTTATTTTAATGAGACCAAGTATAAGAGACTGACCGTCAATGTTTAATGTGTAGAATTCGTTATTTCAAACGGTACACGCATTTTGGCTCGTTATTGGTGGCCGTCCAATCATGTTTCAATGTGTTCATTGTCCAACTCCAAATCAGATTTTTTTAATTATTTTTTATTAACTAAAAAAAAAAACCCAGTTATTGTTTTGAAAAAATCAAAGAAATAAAAAAATTAAAAAAATAAATAAATATATCTATAAAAAAAATGTATACCACTGTAATTATTAACAAAGTGACATCTTTGTACTAGACAAGTGTACAATACTGTGGAGAAAATATATATATATATTCTGAACCCCATGTGGTTTTACACAAACTGAGAAAGTCAAAAATTGTTATTTTGTGCCCCACTCTTCCCTACCTCTGTAAATAAATACAATATTCACGTCTCGCGCACTTTAATGCCTTTGAATGTAACGTGTACGTTCCCATGGAACTGGAATCATTGCGGAATTTCATGTAAACTCCGCTTCGCAGGGCACTGCGTCGCTAAGAAATTCGTGCATGCCTCGCCTGACAAGAAACCTCCTACTAGAAGGGAATAGTTTTGAACTAGTGTCACTACTCCGATGCGCCGGTGCCTCCACCAAATTCAGGGGATCCCTTCAGCTTGAGGAGCCCTCTCGAACGCCACCGTCCGTGCGTTGGTACCCCCCCGGGATCGCTAGATCGGTCGGCACCGGATCGCGAATTTAACCACCCGTAACTCCCTAACCCCGGGGGCTATCCACACGGGGGTGGTCTGATTCGAAAGAGGGCCTCGAGACGTACACTCAATTCGCGTTCAAGAGGGTTCCTTGAGCTGAAGAGATCCCCCAAATTTGGTGCGGATTCGCCCCGCCGTTACGGAGATATGGCCGTTCAAAGTTTCAATGGTTTTCCATTGACTTAAGCTTTAAAGCATTTCATCCAGGTCGCCAGTAGCAAACAATGGTCCTCTGCTGGACAAACTAAGTAATTACACCATTTCAAGCATTTTATCTGCATTATATGTTCTGTAAAAAAAATTCCATATTGGCTGCGTATTCGCCGATAACGATATATCGGCGGCAGGCTCATATCGGCTGATAATATCGGCAAAACGATATATCGGTCGGGCTCTAGTGAACACAGTCACAATTCTAATCTGAACCTGATGCACTTCAGTGTATCTGCTCAACTCAAGTTTTTGTATCAGAAAATGGTTTCATAATTCACAAATAAGATCAAAAACAAGAACATTAGAACAGAAACAAATTATGCAGGTACACAAATCTGATTGAAGGCACATGGTCATTGTAAATTGCTTGATTAACAGATTCTTGCATCTGTGTTGGATTAAATCAGATGTGTATTCAGGTAGCTAGCTATAAACATGCTGACAGTTCAACTAACTCCGCAAGCTTCTTGATTCTGAGCAACTTTACTTGAAAGACAAAACCGACTGAGTTGTTGCCCATTATAGCGGCGTCTCTTGCAGCTGAGAATGCAACACATACTTGTGTTTCATTCTGAAACATTTCAGAACACAACGGCATGTGAAATCAAGCTGTGTAGCTGGAAGCGTTTACATGCTTGTGTAGTGTGTTTGGGGCCTGATAAAGTACTCACTTGGTGCCAAATCACAACTCAAGTGTCGGTTCAGCTTATCTTCCAGTTTTAGCAGTAAGGTCAGCTATAAAAAGTGCAGAGAGGAAATATAAACACAGAATTATCGTCTAACTTCAACGTTATTACAGCAATAAATAGGAAAAAGGCTTACATGATGTTTTGCTCCTTCCTCCACAGGCTCAATGTTGCACTGCATTTGCACGACCTTAAAGGAGAGAGATTATGTTTAAAACAAACATATGATGCTAAAAGACTGCAAATCCTGTTGACTTTGACTGTAACCACCCATCTAGGTTTGTCTGAGAGGGAAGTAGTAATACGCCACACAGAGACAGCCTGATCGACAGCGGGGGAAGGTGTGAAAACTGTGATTTATTCTTATCCTTGATAGTTGGTCACCGTCTCTCTTAAATCAGGCTCCACCTGTATCTCCACCTTACCTGTCTCCATCTCTGCCAGGCGCTCAGTGCGTAGGCGTTTGCGCGAACCGAGGGTGTATGCAATGGTGTTAGTTGACAAGCCTCTTGCGCGGCCTGGCACATAGTGGCAGGCACCCGAACGGCCAGTCGCTGATTAGATCCCCGGTTCCTACCTCACGAGAACCCCAAGCACTGTGATATTCTATTTTGGCTTGTTTGAACATCGGGTAGCGCTAGCTTATCCTGAACATTTGAATCTGCCCACCATCAGTTTTAAAAAAATTATAAAAATGTAAATATTACTTTTTTTTTTGTTGTGCTCCCCTCACATTCTTCAAGAAACATTGTCAGCTCCAAAGCGGAAGTTCACTAGTCGAGTAGTATCGTGATGGAAAAATAGCCCCCATGTGTTACAGAAGCCATTTAGGTGGCATGACAGCTTATTTGAAACCTAAAACCAAGAACAAGGCACAAATGAATCACAGGAGGAGACTCACTTTAGTTGGACCTCTTTCCTTTCCATAATGACCTGGTTGGGGTCCATGTTCTTAGTCATTTCCTCTAAAGCATTTTCAGGGATCATGTCTAGAAGCCAAAAGGGAAAATGGTTTCAATGTGTTTAGCTTCATTGTATTACATTCATGAAGCTGACATGAAATGAAATGTCTGAATGATAATGAGATTAGCTCATGACTCACGCTGGTGACTGACGATACAGTGTGCAGCCAATAGTTTCAAAAGAGGCACTTCAAACAGAGCTTGATGGAAAAGCAGCTCTCTGGCTGTGGGCCTCTTACTGGGGTCCACCTCCAGACACTTCTGAATAAACTCCTAAAACACACACACACACATTACACTTTACATCCATTAGTACATACATATTAAGAATATCATTATTCTGTTGAAAAGTTGATCGGCTCTTACAGACACAGTCACCAATGGGGGTGTGTGGGAAAAAAAATGATGGTTACAATATTTAACCATAAATTCTTAAAGAGAGGAGGGAACCATTTCAGATGGTCAGGTGCTGTGTTATGCTACTACAGGTGCATCTCAATAAATTAGAATGTCGTGGAAAAGTTCATTTATTTCAGTAATTCAACAAAAATTGTGAAACTCGTGTATTAAATAAAAATGCACTCAGACTGAAGTAGTTTAAGCCTTTGGTTCTTTTAATTATGATGATTCTGGCTCACATTTAACAAAAACCCACCAATTCACTATCTCAACAAATTAGAATATTTCATAAGACCAATAAAAAATTTTTTTTAGTGAATTGTTGGCCTTCTGGAAAGTATGTTCATTTACTGTACATGTACTCAATACTTGGTAGGGGCTCCTTTTGCTTTAATTACTGCCTCAAGTCGGCGTGGCATGGAGGTGATCAGTTTGATCAGTTTGTGGCACTGCTGAGGTTTGTATGGAAGCCCAGGTTTCTTTGACATTGGCCTTCAGCTCATCTTCATTTTATGGTCTCGTTTCTCATTTTCCTCTTGACAATAACCCCATAGATTCTCTATGGGTTCAGGTCTGGTGAGTTTGCTGGCCAGTCTAGCACACCAACACCATGGTCATTTAAACCAACTTTTGGTGCTTTTGGCAGTGTGTGGGCAGGTGCCAAATCCTGCTGGAAAATGAAATCAACACCTTCGAAAAGCTGGTGAGCAGAAGGAAGCATGAAGTGCTCCCCAAATTTCCCTTGGTAAACGGGCGCCTGGGCCGCACAGTGACTTTGGTATTTCAAAACACAATACGGACCTCAACAACCAGCAGATGCATTGCACTCCACCAATCATCACAGACTGTGACGTAACACGTACTTCAAGCAACTTGGGGTATTACTTCTCCACCCTTTCTTCTTCAGACACTCTAGGCCTCCTTGGTTTCCAAATGAAATACAAAACTGCTCTCATCTGAAAAGAGGACTTTGACCCACTGGGCAATAGTCCACGTTCTTTCTCTCCTTATCTCGTAAGGACTGTCGAGCGTCTGTACCCTTGGCTTTCAGGGGTGCTTACAAAGAAATTACAACAACTGTAAACGCCAAATTCCTTGCACGTCTTGTGTGGTGGCTCTTTTTGATCTCAGCCTTGACCCCACAGCCATCGCCACGCCCGACCGTCTCAGTCCTTTCCTTGTGAATTTTCACAGCTCGCAGGCGCGGGCGCCTACAAGGCACCCACAAGGGGCACCTGCACGCGGTTCTGATCGATTTTGCTTGACATCCTCATAAGGCTGCCGTCCAACAGGAGGTCTCAGTGTACCGCTCGTGGCCCCTGCTTGGCTCTTTTACTCCTCCGCTCGTCGTGAGTGTGCTCACTCGCATAAATTTCTGTTAAAAAGGATGGATAAGATCATGTGACAGCGCAGAGTCGTGGAAATTGATGTTGTGGAGTACCCTACTTGTGAGGGGGCATATGTCTTCTGACACGGGCAGATCAGCAGTCTTCTTCATGATTGTGTAGCCTAGTGAACCAACTGAGAGACCATTTTGAAGGCTCAGGAAACCTTTCCAGGTGTTTTGAGTTGATTAGCTGATTGGCATTCTAATTTGTTGAGATAGTGAATTAATGGGTTTTTGTTAAATGTGAGCCAAAATCACCACAATTAAAAGAACCAAAGACTTAAACTACTTCAGTCTGTGTACATTATATTTATTTAATACACGAGTTTCAGTTTTTGAGTTGAATTACTGAAATAAATGACTTTTCCACGACATTCTAATTTATTGAGATGCACCTGTATATGCATAATTCTTCATATTTCAGCTATACTGCAACACTCCGATTTACTGATGGATATTTGTGATTGTCATTTAAATTTAGTTGGATACATGCAACACCATATTTTAGTGTGGGGGGAAACATCTAATGATTCAGATACAATAAATAAATAATTTGTATAGCTTTTCAGATATGCATATTCAAATTCCACATTGTATCTCATCTTCCAAATTATTCAATTGTGAACAAAAAAACAAAACCAAACAAAAAAACTGTACAACTTACACTACCATGCAAAGGTTTGGGTCCATAATTCAGGATAATTAAAAGAATGGATTTTAAAAAACATGACATTTACAATGTTACAAAAAAATTAATGTTTCAAATAAATATGGTTCTTCTGAACTTTTTAGTCATCAAAAATCCTGAAAAAAGTCATAAAAATAAAGTTCCCAAAAAATATTTTATAAAAATTCCAAAGTTTTCATAAAAATATTAAGCTGCACAAGCGTTTTCAATAATGAAAATAAATGTTTCTTGAGCTCCAAATCAACAAATTAATATAATTTCTGAAGGATCATGTGACAATAAAGACTGGAGTAATGGCTGGCATGACAATTGTCAAATAAACTGTAGTTATTTTATATTATAATATTTCACAGTATTAAAATGTTTACCGTATTTTTAATCAAATAAATGCAGCCTTGCTCAGCGTAAGAGACTGGCCCCATTTTAACAGTAGCCAATCTTTGAATGCAAATAATTTAAGTACTGACAATCTATACTCACTCTCTGCAGTGGGTCCTCCAGAGACTGGATGGCATTATTAATGGCTTCTTGTGACACATATGAGGACTCTCCATTACTTTGGATTTCCAGCACAGCCATCTAAAACAGTGGGAGAAAAACCTGAATCACTGGTTTGGTCAGACCGATACCCTGACGAATGATCAACAAACAGCACTCACCTCTAAGGCGCACATTCCAAAGGAATAGATGTCCACAGCTGTAGTGACATTGGCAACAGCTGAAGTGGATGAAGAAAAAAAAAGCAAATTGTACAAAGCCATTTTTTACTTAACAAGTGCATTGAAACAAGACTGTAGAATGGGTTTTAAAACCTAATTTTACCTGCATACTCTGGAGCAAAGAAGTGCAAACTCTTCTGTTCCTCCCGACATGTTTTCACATGGTTATTAATGGTGTCTGGGGCCACTAGAAAAAGACACAGAAACATCAGCAACAATAATAAAATGTGCAACATTTAAACAGTCATACCCAACAGTGTGCTTCAGCCCACCTGAGCCGATTTTGATGAGTCCATTGTGCTGTATGAAAATGGTGTCACAGGTCAGGTTCCCATGGATAATGGCAGGTTCACATGAATGCAAATAGCTGAAGGAAGAACGGTGAGAAATGTGAGTGTAATAGGAGCTCTCCACGAGACTTGTAGTGGAACATCAAAACAAAAAGAAATGGATAGCTATAACAGTCACAGAAAACTTTCCAGCAACCAATGAGGAATTTGTCAACATTTCCAATTATATCTCCACATTACTGGTAAACATCTTAACATTTGAACAAAAAAATAAATAAATAACTAACTAGGGATAGAGAAAAGTACACACACCTTAAGGCAGATAATATCTGAGTGCACCAGCGTTTCCATGCCTAGAAGATTCCCAAAAAGAGTTATTGGCATTGACAAGACAAATAACCGTCTGATACTACAGCAGGTTTCTTCATTAATCCCATATAAATAATGCATTTTGTTTTTATGATATTTTATTTTATTTATTTATTATCCAAAGCGACTTACAAATGAGGACAATAAAAGCAGTCAAAACTAACAAAAGAACAACAATATATAAGTGCAAATGACAAGTCTCGGTTAGCCTAACGCAGTACACGTAGCAAGGTGTAATATATATATATACACATACACACATATATACATACACACATACATATACACACACACGCACAAAGAAAAACAAGTAGATAGAATAGAAAAAATAGAAAGCTAGTGTTTGTTTGTTTTTTGTTGTTTTTTTTAAATAAAAAAAAAGAAGATAAATATAGATAAATTAGAATTAAAATAGAATAGAAAGTGTCAAATAAAGGTGGAACAGATTTGTTTTTAGTCGTTTCTTGAAGATGGTTAAGGACTCAGCTGCTCAGATTGATTTGGGCAGGTCATTCCACCAGGAGGGAACAGTTAATGAAAATATATCATATGATATCTTATATTTGAAATTATTAAAATTGTACCAAAACTACTAGCAAATAGTACTCTCTCTCAAAAAAAAAAAAAAACATTCAGAGTTTTAAACAAATCTGAGTTGTGTCATACGGATCAACCATTACTAACATTCAAGCAAGTAATTTAAGACAAAAGATATGTATTAGTCTGCAGTGCATTATGTTTTCACAGCTTTTTTGTCTATTTGTCTGAATAGACAGAGTAGCAATATTAGGCTACCTTCTCATTCATGGTCTTATGATTCTTCTTTGTCTTCTTTAGAAACTGCTTCAGGCTCCCAGAAGACATGTACTCTGTGATGAAAATAACCTGAAGGGGGTGACAAAAAAACGATTAAACTCCAAAAATAGGACATTTTTTATATTTTTGTTGTTGCGTTTCATACCCTGGCTCTGTTCTCCTTCACATCTGCCCAGTACTTGTGAAACTTTACTATATTCACATGTTCCAGCTGGATGAGGTTATCAAACACTGCCTTGACTTTTTCCTGAGAAATATAAGAAAATTAGATTAATTTAACCTTGAGGGAGCTGTTTGCATAACGTCTTGACTTTTAGAGGAACAGGTTACTATAATATAATACTGAACTCTTGCTTTATTATGCAATAACAACAAACTTATTTAAAAGATCAAGGGAAAAACTCCATTGCTTTTTATGTGTTTATGGGAAATGCAATCAGCATTGTAGAAGGCAAAGCCTGTCAAAACGCAACCTCTAAAATTACTTATTGAATTCCACAAAGAGTGTCTGCCAAGCAGAGCGGAGCGCAGCATGTGGACGGGCCAAACAGATGGCTGTCCACGACTCTATGCCAGGCATTAATGAATCGAGTTTGATTAAAAGAACTCACAGGCAATGAGTGAAGTATGCTATATTAGAAAGAGAAGAATGACCTTTTAAATATTTCAACACTTAAAAAGATAGTTACATAACCACAGAGAATGCTTTTCTTACAATACTTTTCATAAGTAGCTGAAGGCTCTGAGCAAGACTGCCGTTTCCATTAAGGCTTGGCAGCAAACAGGTCAGACCACTTTATGTAAGGAGCTTACACCCAAGAAATGAAGGTAAGTACACTCATTCTGTGAAGCAATCAAGCTGTCCTAACACTCATAGTTAAATACTCATTGGTATTGCTAATTCACGGCTTAACATGTTAGTAAGCAAGAACACAGGAAGCAGTACAGCTGAATCTGTGGCTATGTATGGAGATAATAATCACTGGTGAACTTTCACACCAGAACGCTCACGTCACGTTTAAATAAACATTCAGCAGCACTACAGTTCACTCTCATACTGTTACAAACGTAGACCTCCACATATATCAAACCTGCCCTATTACTTACGATGTTCCCTATAACGGCAGATTTTGTTTTTTTTTTAAGAACCTCCCTTTAAGGCTGCATTTATTTGACCAAAAAAAAAAAAGTAAAAATTGTGAAATATTATTACAATCTAAAATAACTTTTCTATTTTAATATATTTTAAAATGCATTTTATTTCTATAATAGCAAACCTGAATTTTCAGCAGCCATTCAGTCACATGAGCCTTCAAAAAACCTACTAATATGCCGATTTGGTGCACAAGGAAAAAATGTTCATTAGTTTTCAACCGTTGTGTTGCTTAATGTTAGTGGACACCATGAAACTTTTTTTTAGCATTCTTTGATGAATAGAGAGTACAAAACAACAGAATTGATTTCAAACAGAAATCTTTTATAATCGTCTTTAATGTCAGTTTTGATCAATTGAATGCATCCTTGCTGAATAAAAGTATTATTATAATTTTTTTTTTTTTCATATTGACCCTAGACGATGTAATCTTCATCTGAAACAACTTTCCATCACAATGACATTGTTAAGGTGCATGCTATTGGACATTGTTAAAATAGATATGAAAGCAGGTTTTTAGCAAACATGCATTCAATCTGATTTCAATCTGGTATGTAACTGAAGCATAAAATCAAGTCACACCCCACATTTTTTCTTAATGAACATCATTGAAGTTTCAGCTGTTATTTCAGATAAAAGTCAGACTCCGTAGACTGCACAACTACCCGTCACTGCAAACCTTTGTCACAGAAACAACAAAGCAGGCACAAAATTAGTAGTTTTACCTCTTGTAGTTTGAAGTTCTTCCTTTCAGAAAACATGACCTCATTCCACACCACCTCCACACCTTCCTCTGTGTCCATGGCAAGATAAGCATTGTCGATACCTGGGACGTTGCGCTGGTTAACCTGTTGAGGAGGGGAACATTTATTTACTCATATTGCTTACATTTTGATCCATTCTTTACACAAAGCTATTGAAAGACTTGAACTGTACCTCTTCTCTCCGTTTCTGCCAGCGTCCACAGGGGCTTTCCTCCAGGATTTCAGATTCATCTTCGCTCTCCTCCTCCTCATCCTCAGTTGCAGGTAGTGCAGGCTGTGTTACTGTGGACACCGGAGGAGACACCGATGAAACCCCCTGGCCGGTAGGTGGCGAGGCTGTGGACTCAGACTTCGTGTCCATAGTGGATGCAGGGGCAGGGGTGGCGCTCTGCTTTCCTTCTTCTGACATCACTGACTGATAACTGACAGCCCTGTCCTGAACCGCCACAGAGAAGAAGACTGGCTGACTCACACCTCAAAGGCAGGAGGCAGAGAGCTGCAAAATCAGGAGCGATTCATCACAAGGAGTATAAACAGTATAAATATGTATTCAAGATCAAAACAAAATATTACGTTTAATAAATGAAATATATTGTCACAACTTTTATGATTCAGTTAACAGCTTTTTTCCTCCTTCAGTCAGTATCTCATAAAGACTGCTATCACAATATTTATATCATTTTTTTTACTTTTTACTGTTTTGTTGATTTCCCTGATACTTTTCCGTGACCTGAAACTTGATGAAGGTGATTGTAAACTAAATACAGGTAAAGTGAGCCATACATTACACTTTTCAGGTTAACTGTTATATGATATCCCATGTAAAATTATGATTTTTACATGTGCCCAAATCTCAAATGAAAGTGAACCAGCAAAACATTCACTCTGAAACACTAAAAAACTTAAACTAACAACTTCAAATGTAGGAACATTTCTAAACAACATCAGAAACTGAACTGAATCACTTCAACTGTCAACTCAGTGTCAGTTTCAATTAAAACTAGGGTAATTTTGACCTCCAAAACTGTACAAGTCTGTAACAGCTGCTGAGGCATTAACAGACACGCGCTTTTGTAATGTTGACATAATTTCTCTCTCCTCATTGTCCTGTCCTCAATTCAACACAGGCCTCAGTTTATGTTCAAGCATTCAAAACATACTACGCCGACTATCCCACCTCACTGATAAGAAACAAAACACAACAAATACAACACCCTTCTCCCCAGCATATAAACTGCATTTTCGATTATCTTACTTTAATCTATCCTGAGATGAGCGGCGTCCCCAGCTCGCCGGAAGCAGCTAGTCGGTGGAAGTTGAGGACACGGAGGAGGAAAATTTTCAGACAAGGAGAAAAAATGATAAATCCTCAAACAATATGAGTCCGTGTAGGAGTGTAGCTGTAAAGGGGAGAGTTAGTGGTCCACAGAATCTCCAAGATATGAAGTGACTGTTCAATTTCCCTTTTGCCGACTCGCGAATGAGAAGCTAGCAGCGCAGCTCCGCGGCCTCCGGAGGCTTCGCGATTATTATATCAGAGAAATAGATTTCCTTGGACGATATGATAAATGTTAAGTAAAATAATCAAAATATCAAAACTTTCCGGTCAGCAAAATCAGCTCAAACTGAAACAAATATTGCTAGCTGTCAGATTTGATGCGTTTAGTCAGATAGCCGCGGATGCTAACTTACACTCCCTGATATTCGCGTTCTTCAATGAACTCCTCACGGAACGTAACACTTAAGTATTAGGCTACGACACGAATGAACTCAAATGAACTAAACACCGATATCCCTGAAAAAGCTACAGGTAAATGGCGACAGCTCCGAGTTTTATGGTGCGCTGTTGCTTATTCCTGTATGAACCGCTCTGTGGTTTATAAAGCGAGTGTAAAGTTGGACCAAGTTCACACAGCGCCATCTGCTGGATGACATTGACACCTTCACAGCTCAGAATTTAAAGGGATAGTTCACCCAAAAATGAAATCAATAAGAAATAATCATTATTACACACCCTCATGTCTGTTTATCGAAACCCCTAAGACCTTCGTTCATCTTTGGAACACAAATTAGATATTTTTGATATGAATCCTGAGTAGCTGTCTGACCCTGCATACGACAGCAACGCAACTGACAAAAGTTATCCCAAGTCCATAAACGTACGCTGTCTTTGAGATCTGTAAAATAATCCATGTGACATCAGTGGTTCATCCGCAATTATACGAAGCTACGAGAATACTTTTTGTGTGCACTTTTGATATGGATCTGTATATTGCATTGATTATGAAATTTATCGGTACATCCACGTTCTGTCCTGTAGAACCTATTCATTCATCGGTTCTAACGTCTCATTCATATTTCATTCATCTTACGTCTTCCGCAATATTCTGTCCTCTCGTAATGTTTGGAGTCATTGGAAGTATTTATTCATTTATTTATTTTCATTTGTTCAAACCACTTGTTTCTTGTTTGTTTGTTTGTTTGATTGATTAAGTGCGTAATGACAAGAAGGTATGCAAGAGTTATTGGCAATTTCTTCGAAACTAAACCAAACTTCATATAGGACACAAAGGCAAAGTCCATTGCCAGTTTTTTTTCTTTCTTTTTTTTTCGTCTTTCGTTTTGGCTTTTTCTTACCTTCTAAACATAGTACTACTACGAACGAGAAACTATAAATCTCGTCTGAATATGTAGGTCTGAGGACACGTTTACAACATGTGTATATTAGGTATTGTAGATGTATTAGAAGTAAATAGACATTTTAAGTATGTGTTCACTTAAAAAATTTCCATGAAGGATAATTTACTTTTTAACACCTGCATGTTCATCTGTAAACATCTATAGAAATAAACATTTGGATTTGTGGTATAGTGCTCGGGGGTTTTTACTTTTCTAATCTTTGACTGGACCTCTGTTATTCCCATTATCTGCATTGGAAATGTCTGAGGTCACCAGCTGGGAATCATGCCCCCATTAGACAGGCGAAAGAGAGAAACCCTCATGTCCCTGTAGGAGGCCTATAAATAGAGTTAGCTTCCAAGAGGAACAGGGAAAAGTTGCAAGCACATGTGAGCATGTGTGCATGTGTGTGAACCGGTGTAGATACTGATTGAATATTGATACTGAGCCCTATTCATTCATCGCTTCTTTGGCATCTGTCATCAAATAGCAATATGGCAGAAGAACAAAAGTTCTCAGAAACATCTGTCCAACTGACTGAGGCCGCTCCACAGACTGTGGGCAGTGGTTTTACTGCCCCGGGAAACATTTATTCAGCCATTTTAAGTCGCAACGAGACTGTTAAAGATGCTAGGCGTCTCAAGGACTTTCAGGAGCTCAGAGACAAATATGTACTCAAGAAAGTGCTGTTTGAAGACCCGCTGTTCCCTGCTGAGGATTCCTCTCTCTTTTACAGTGAAAAGTTCCCTCTAAAGCTTGAATGGAAGCGCCCGTCGGTGAGTGACCTACTATAACGTGGCACTGTGCATGAGATCAGTTACATCTGACCCTCTGTGGAACAGAGATGTTTTTGGATAAAATGATAATAGAATTTCTGCAGTTCTGCATGGGGATATTTTCTTCTTGGCTAATTCAAAATTCAAAATGTATTTTAATTGAACTGAATTTAATTGAATTTGAATAAATGAAATATTTTTAATTTAATTTGTGTTTTTAAAATATTATTTTATTTCATTTTTGCCATTTTGCTAGAATATCACTTTATTTCCTTACATGACCATCTCCATAAATTTCCCCCTTACATGCATAAAAAAATAATGTATTTACTCTAACTGTTGATTAATAATTAATTGCAGTGTTTCAGATTTTCAGTTGGTTTTATATACCTAAGCAACAATTTCAGTTGCTATGTGAATAGACAGCATGAGATAAGATATTTTTTTGCAGGCATGCCATTAGAATGTGGCAGGGTTTCTGTAGTGTGTGTGTGTTGGGGACATGGCTGCAGTTTAGCACGCTCTGGAGTCTCAGGCAGCTGACTTGCCAAATCATGCATGCTATGTTGTGCTAGTGCTTCATAAAACAGAGCTCTACCTGATTATGGACTTGTGTCATTAGGTTTGATATGTGGCTCTATTTTCTTATCATCACTATTAAATGATGTAAACAAAGATTTTGGAGTAGCATCTTGTTTTTAAAGTATATAAATGTGTCATGCATTTGCATTAGTGTTCTAAGTGAATATTGTTTGTCAGTCCATCTCATGTAACTTATTAAAAGTTGACCTATTTGTTTTGACTGATGTGTGACAGACATTTATAGCTTTACTTCATAATACTGCTTCAGAGAATCAGGTTACTGGACACGGCTTGCAAGGCCTTTGCTAGGTTGTTAAATACATTTTTGGATTGGTGCTTCAAAAAGTCAGTCACGCATTTTCATTTGCATTTACTGACACTTTAAAAATAATGAGAAGGATTTACATACTGTACATTATCATGCCTTGACCCCTTTTGAGATGCAGCTCATAAAAACGCGCTAGCGAAGTTCCGGTCAGCAAACTTTATGACCCATGGACAGCTGCTGAATTTCTGTGGTGGTGCTGATCTTCAGAGATACAGCCATATTCTTTTTCTGAAGATAGTAGAAGTTTAAAAATACAGTTACTATGTAAATATATTTTTTATAACAATTATAAATATATGTTTCTCTTTCCTAAACAGGAAATTTGTAGCAATCCACAGTTCATTCTTGGGGGAGCCAACAGGACAGATATCTGCCAAGGAGACCTGGGTATGAAAGTGCAAATGCATGGCATTCTAAATACATAAAAATACATAATGTTTCTGGGGATGCACAAATATTTAAAATTTAAGATAATATCGATGAGCAAATAATTATTTTTCTGTCATGGTCTTATGAATGGCCGATATTAAAATTCTATTTCGTCTAAAAATTTAATTAAATTAAAATTCTATTTTGTCTATAAATAATTTTATAAACAAAAAACTCAAATCAACCATTTTAAATGCTAAGTGAATTTAGGAACAGCATGAAAAGTAGAAATTTGCCAAAGATTACTTACATTTAGATTATTAAAGGTAATCTAACTACATAGCACCTGCTTGTGACCTGTATACAGGGATTTCCTTTCCTCTTAGCGTATCCAAATACTCTGTTGGAAAATAGAGCAGTTGTGTGACACAGAAGAAAGAATAAAAGTGTCTGCTGCGGTATCTGTTGCGGTGCTGTGTTCCACCGAGGCCATCCAGTGAAGGCAAGGGCGCACCAGAGCAAAGGATCCTTCAGGTCTGACAGTAGAGTTGTACAGCTTTGTATACCCAAAGGATTTTCAGTTCTTTCTCTTTTTTACTTAACCTTTGATTTTTTCATGAGCTATTACTGCATATTGATATATTCAGTATATATATATATATATATGTATATATCTATGTTTTTTTTTTTTACTTTGGTACAGGTGAGCCACTATTTTAAATAATGAAAGTGAATGAGTACTGCATAAGTACAACTTATGCGTAATGCATTATATTCCAAGCATAACATATTTTTATATTGTACAAGATCTAACTGAATTGATATCTTGATATCTATCTAATATCTTGAAGTGTCTTGAGGAGTGTTATGCTGAACTCTATCCAAAACTATGGCATTTTTCAAATTGCATTACGATTATTATGCATGCAGTTTCATTATTTGTATTTAATTTCTAAATATTTTAGATATTTACTAATATTTCTATGTTTCTATGTATTGCTCATATTGTATTTCTGTTTTTATTTGTATTTGTATGACCATTAAAATTAACTAACGACTTAAAATGTTGATTAAAAGGTGGTGCAAACCCCTAAAACAGTGGGTTACAGCAAATATATACATTTTTACCTTACATTTCTATGTTGAAAATAAAATGTCACATTTAATCAAAAAAATATGTGTTGTAATGCTATGTAGTAAAACCTTATTTACGGTGGTATATTAACATCTGCAGGAGACTGCTGGCTGCTGGCTGCCATTGCTTGCCTGACCCTTAATGATATAGTTCTGAAGAGGGTGGTTCCTCATGACCAGAGCTTCACTGAAAACTATGCTGGCATTTTCCATTTCCAGGTATGAGCATCAAAACTGGACCGTCCTTTACTGTCTGATGAATGTAGCACAAACTTAACTCACTCTTTGTCTATTCTTCTAGTTCTGGCGCTATGGGGAGTGGGTGGATGTGGTTGTGGACGATCGACTTCCTACATACAAAAATCAGTTGGTGTTCACCAGGTCTGGACAGAAGAATGAATTTTGGAGTGCTCTTCTGGAGAAGGCATATGCAAAGTAAGTTTTTTTTATATATATATAAATGTAACACAATACTTTGTCATTGTAGGCCTGTTTATGCTTTTCTAGATATCCTTAGCATGTGTCAAAAATCAGTCCAAGATGCTAAATGTGATGGTTTGACTTCTGGATCCTAGACTACACGGCTCTTATGAGGCTTTAAAGGGAGGAAACTCACTGGAAGCCATGGAGGACTTCACTGGAGGATTAACTGAGTTCTATGAGATTACAGAGGCCCCGAAGGAGCTGTACAACATCATGAGAAAGGCTCTGAAGAGAGGGTCCCTCATGAGCTGTGCCATTGATGTACGTATACTAAATGAACTGGATGCTGTTCTGGTTAAAAACCAGCTAAATCTGATAAATATATCTGATGTTTCTCTGTGTGTGCTGTATCTAAAATGTACTAACTATTGAGCTTACTGTTACACACTCCACTTGTCTATGTTTGTACATTTCAGACAGACTGTCATTCTGTGCATTAGTGCTAGGAATTTTTTTGTCAGTCTTTCTGCATGTTACATCAATATGCCAGTAGGTGGCAGCAAGTGTTTTGAGTGCGTTCTTCATTCAAATTATTTGTACAAAAAGAATGATTCAAGAAGGAAACAAATGACTGGCTGCATTAATTAGTTTGCAAAAGTAATTAGTTTGTGTCCATTCAAAAAATCTATATAGTATGAATGTGTGAAGTGTAAATGTAATTCAGACGTTTTACATTTGTTATGTTGTCATTGTCATGTGACCTACCAGTGTCAGTTGGCTTATATGGGATAGTAAAGCGTCCCGTCAGATGTGCACTTTTTTCACCTACTGTTTTATGAATAATATAAATTAGGTCATAATTCTCGTCTCACATACTGTGTTTCATACTGTCTAGTAGGGAAGTATGAGATTTTGAATGCAGCCACTGTCTGTAATGAGTCAGTGAATCAACCATTCTACGGATTCATTCAAATACAATGATTCTTTCAGGAAGGAAACCCTACTATGTTTTGTTTGCTCAGAAATGTGAAATGGTTGATTGCTTGGGGTTTCAAGTTTTGAACTATTTTCATTGGTGAAGCAAAAATAAACTGAAGTAAAAAAAAAAATCTAAAATGACCGAGCAGTTACATAATCACAGTCCAACTCTTGCTCATGTGATATTGATTAATTATATAATTAACTGATATCAAATATAATGAAGCATTTTAATAAAAACTGCTGCATTATTGTGACATTAATGTGACATGCCATTACATTTTGCTTCTTCTGCACAGGTTTTGGTTCCAACTGCTCAAAGGACTAAAACAGCATCTGGACTTGTGACAGGCCATGCATATTCAGTCACTGGAGTCGAGCAGGTGGGCTTGTCATGTAATCAAGCATTTGTATCAAACCTCACAATACAGAGCATTGTGCGAGAATGCATGCAGTAAGTGTTATTTTAGTACATTTAGACATTTAGCAGATGCTTTTATCCAAAGCGACTTACAAATGAGGACAATGGAAGCAATCAAAATCAACAAAAGAACAAGAATATGTAAGTGCAAATGACAAGTCTTAGTACTTTAATATTATTAGTTTATAATATTTTAATGTTTTTCTATTTCTATTTTATATTATTATATTATAATTATCATTTTAGAAATATTGCATAGGAAACACATTAAAGTATGTAGTTTTTGTTTTATTTATTTCAAGTAACAAAATTGTTTTTTTATGGGTAGTTTTAACCCTGTCCCAAACTGTAAAAAATTGTGATTT
Organism: Sinocyclocheilus anophthalmus; assembly: GCA_018155175.1. NCBI lineage: Eukaryota > Metazoa > Chordata > Actinopteri > Cypriniformes > Cyprinidae > Sinocyclocheilus > Sinocyclocheilus anophthalmus. The sequence goes on from JADLZN010000418.1 coordinate 356,137, forward strand.
TAACAGTAAAAGACTGTAAAAATGCTACAGTAAAAACCTGTTAACTGGTTAACAGTAAGTTTCCATACTATATTCGGTGAATAAATGTAATTACTTTTAATGTGATTCTACAGTAAAATACTGTTAAAAATACGGCTTTTGGAAGTGAAAAAGAAAAAGTCATTGTATAATTTACAGTGAAAAACCGTAAATTGACACTCCCAGAATTCCCTGCATGACACTTCATATTTGATGTTTTTTTGTTGAAATAACATGTTTCTTTTTAGTTTTTTCTTATCAGTTGTGTACATTAGGGTTTAATCCTACATCTAATGTTGTTAAATCAATGTTTATTGCATTATTTCAGTATCATGTGTGTCACCATGATGGTGTTTAGTGTTTGTGTGAATGACACTGTGCAACTTCTATATATAAGTACTTCCTTCGTCAGCTTGTGGAAAAGCTGTTTGTGATGAGCTTTGGTTCATCATGTGACTTTCTCATCACCACCAGTTTTTGGTGGTTATCAGTGCATTACAATGGTTCAAACCAGATATTAACACTTCAATATGTTGGTTTATTAACATTACATCAGTTAATGAAATACAGTATTTTATTGTGAATTTAGATTAAGTCTGTAAAAACTAAAATGTGGCTACCATATTTTTTATGGTGAAGTTCTGGCAACCACAGCTGCTGGTATTTTACCGTAAATGTCACAGATTTTTTTTTACAGTAGCATCAGCTGCATGTTTCAGGGGAAGTCATGGCCTAATGGTTAGAGAGTCTGACTCATAACCCAAAGGTTGTGGGTTCGAGTCTCGTACCGGCAGGGATTGTAGGTGGGGGGAGTGAATGATCAGTGCTCTCTTCCACCCTCAATACCACGACTGAGTGCCCTTGAGCAAGGCACCGAACCCCCAACTGCTCCGGGCCCCGCAGCAAAAGATCCACTGCTCCGGGTGGGTGTCACGGTTTGTGTGCGTGTTCACTGCGTGTGTGTGCACTTTGGATGGGTAAATGCAGAGCACTAATTACGAGTATGGGTCACCATACATGGCCACATGTCACTTCACTTTCACTTTCAATGCAATAGCAAAAACCTTGTTCACAGGGTAAACGCAAGGATGGTAAAGACCTAATGATCCGTCTGGTTCGTGTGCGAGACCCCTGGGGAGTTGCCCCCCCTCCTGCCTGTAAGTCTAATGACTGGGCTGCACTAGCCACATCTGAGCAAGACAAGGAGAGACTCCGGCCTACAGAGCAAGGGGAGTTCTGGTTAGTTCACAGCTTTATGAGTCCCATCAGGCTTCCAGAAAGTCTCAAACAGTCTATTACACTTCATTTAATGCTCATAAATGGAAGCCGGTACCTCTTATAATTTTACTAATTTTTCTTCAAACAAGGATGTGCTTTGAGGAATTTAAGAAGAACTTCACCAAACTGGAGATCTGTAATGTCACCCCAGACACTCTTGAGGATGACCAGATGCTCAAGTGGAATGTGACCACACATGATGGCCGATGGGTGAAAGGCTGCTCTGCTGGTGGCTGCAGAAACTTTCCGGGTATCTAGTATTATCTTGCAAAATTGTAGACTTGTTTGTCCTCATGAGATGGTTTTAAAAGCACCTTACATTAACATTACTGATATTTTTCATGGAGATGTGGCTTATACTATATATATAATTTTTATTTTTAGATTTGCCATTTTCATGGTTTAAGTTTTTTTTATATTTTATTTTATTTCAGCTAATTTTTATTTAAATTCTAGTAATGGAAATGTTTTTATGGTTTTTAGTTGTTGTATACTGTATTTGGAAAAAAAAAGTAAAAGTAAAAAAAAAAGAAAAAAAATGTCACAATAATCCCTTTCTGTCCATTTTGTCACAGATACATATTGGACAAACCCTCAATTCCGCCTGGTTCTTCTGGAGACGGATGCTAAAGAGAAGACCTGCACGGTGGTGGTGGCATTAATGCAGAAGGGCAGAAGAAAAGAGCGCTGCTCAGGTGCCACCCTACACAACATTGGGTTCGCCATCTATGAGGTGCGATCAATTAAACACACCCTCAGTACAAAGAACATTTCAACATACACTACATACATAATCAACACTCTTTATTGGCAACTATGGTTCCATAAAGAACCTTTAACACATGAAGAACCTTTCAAATGTGCAAAAGGTCCTTCAGGTTATGCTCTTTACACTAAAAACTGAGAACTGTTCACTGGAAGGGTCTTCTATATGGCATTGGTGTGAAAGCCCCTTTTTCAAACCTTAATTTTTAGACTAAATATGCAAGGCTAAAGTTAGTTACCTACAGTTTTTCAGTTAATTACCATGGTTGCTGATTTATTTCAACACTGTTTTACCCACTGTCTTTCCCAGGTTCCTAAAGAGGTATGACCACATCTTGAAGAGACCGCAATGATGACATCATATGTCAGTGTGACTGCATTTAAACAGACACATCTTTGTTGTTTGCCAGTATTTCATTCATTTTAAGTCCTTAAATCTGTTCATTACTGCATGATTTATTTGGTCATAGAAAATCTGTAAATATCAGGGAATTTTACAGTTGTGATCTTAGGTCTGGAATAATATTTCTAAATAGAATACAGATTTTTCCCAGCTATAAAATATTTATTTAAATTGGCTAGACTACAAATCAACAACTAGATAAACAAAAAAGTAATATTTCTTGAAATATTGCCTTGAAATGTTCTATCTCCTATCCTGATTTTAGATGAAGGGCAACCAACAACAGCTGCCAAAGGATTTCTTCCTGTATAATGCTTCCACAGCTCGCTGCAAGTCTTACGTCAACATGCGTGAGGTGACGGAGCGTTTCTGCCTGAAACCGGGCGAGTATGTCATTATTCCATCCACCTTCGATCCCCACAAGGAAAGCGAGTTTCTGCTCAGAGTCTTCTCTGAAAGCAGGAGCACCTCAGAGTAAGTCTTCACATTGATTGTGCACGTCAAATCAGTCATTCTAATAATATTAACCAGTATTAATTACCAATACATTATCAGTTTAATTATATAAATAAAAACATATTTGTATGATTGTTTGTGTGTGTGTGTGTATATATATACAGTATATAATATATTATTATAATATATAAGAGCTAATGCAAATTACGTATGTATCTGTTTATTATAAAGACTTTCAATTAAAAGTATTAAGGGTTTCAAAGGTAAGCTCTGTCCAGTAATATGTTGTTTGAAACAGAACTCGTGACAGGCTAACGTCTGCATTTGGCGGACTAGCGGCCTTTCTCTCTCAGGGTTATAGATGCAGAGATTGAGGTGGAGCCTGTGGTGAGTCCACACCTGTCTCTGTCTGTCTGTCATGTTCTGTGGCACCTCATACTACATCCTGTCTCTGTGTTTGTCTATGAATCACTACGTCAAGTGCTTTGGTCTCTTGAATGTAGTAGATCATTAATTTAGTGCAACCGAAAACAAAAGTAGTTCAGTTTTTTCTTCTACATAATCACAAAAGATAATAAAAAAATATTTTTTTTAATCTGATGTTTCACTTTCTTATACCAACAGACGGATGTCAAGAAGAAAATCAAGGTAAATATGGAAATGAGATTAAGATGTTGCATCAATTGATTTTCTTTCCTGTTTGATATTCTATGTCAGCCCATGTCAGATGATAGAAGGATTAAAAAAAAGATGGAAAAGGAGATGAAAAATCATTGTGATGTGATGTTCTGTTAATTGGCTGCACTGCTGTAGACATGCAGCTCTGTTTTCATCTTCAGTTCTGCTTCAGTAATGACAAACAGCATGCACACAGCATGAGCTGGTACAGTATGTCAAAACTATAATTCAAAATGGCACTCAAAATCATAATAATAAGCACAAAACTGCCTTGTTGTGATGTAATTTTTACTTGCAACAGCCATAGAAAAGGAAAAATGTAAAAGCTCTGATCTAAAGACCACTTATAAGCAAAGATTAAGTGGATTTGCTCTATAAACAAAATAAAATAAATATAAACACTGAACTATTTAAAGGCACATGCACACATATTTAGATGTCCACTAATTTAGTTTGTTGTACATTCAGTATTTCTTATTTCTCACGTTTAGCCATTTGAGGAGGAAGAGACTGAAGAGGAAAAACAGTTCAGAGCCATCTTTCAGCAGATAGCTGGAGACGTGAGTACAGTTATGGAAATGCACTTTTGAATGCCATATTCACTTCATACTATCAATATTGTGATTGTTTCTTCTTGCAGGACATGCAGATTAATGCCAATGAACTCAGAACCGTCCTTAACAGAGTGGTTGCCAAATGTGAGTAAAATTGTCTTATTGTCTGCCACTGATTCTCTTCTGTATGTCTCTGTCTGCAGGGTTTTAATAATCAATCCCTTTCCTGTCCTCAGATAAAGAGTTGAAAACAGAGGGTTTCAGTCTGGAGAGCTGTAGAAGTATGATCGCACTTATGGATGTATCCTTCACTGTGCATTATGGACAAATAATGTATGTATGAAGTGAAGTGTGGCCAAGTATGGTGACCCATACCCGGAATTTGTGCTCTGCATTTAATAATCCGTGCCAGTGGCTTAGCAGAATGCGCCACTCAGTTGACATGAGTGTATGTGCATAATCCGGTCATGCCAAAAGGAATCGACATGATCAGAAGTTTCCCATGAGGGTGAAAAAGTTCCCCACACAGACGCTGCTCATTCTTAAGTTGGTCACATGAATTCGGCACATAAAAAAAAAACAGAAACCTGATGGGTTCATACTTTTGAAATCGATTTTGAACTCGAAAATTCACTGAACAACGGTGAATGTGACTGCGCCTTAACACTTCAAAAACAAAGAAACAAGAGCCACTACATGCTCAGTGGTAGTATAAAAAATACACCGACAAAAATGGGTTTGTGAATGGTTGGCCACTATAAGTTTAGGTAAGAACACGAAAGAAAAGCAATTACTCAGCTTAAACCAGAAAATGAACAAACAAACTGTGCCAAGACCAAAATCACCCCCATACTCTTAAATAATACACTATTTGAAGGAACAGCCATTTATAATGGTGTCCAGAACTATAGTGGACATTATTAAGGGCACTCATTTAATCCTATGCCACACCGCAATAACGAGTGTACAGCTGATGCATGCTCAACCACTAGCACCCTCATTTTCATAATAATAATGAGATATTACAATTGTGTAAATAATAATAATTAGATATTACAATTGTGTAAATAATCATAATAATTAGATATTACAAATGTGTTGCACATTTTATTGGTCCAGACTCCAGAGATATGTATTTTGTAAAACGTTTGCACGGTTGCTATAATCAATCCGAAACACCACTTACATACTCATTCACTAATAATAGCCACATAAAAATCATTGGGTGCCCTCTCCCAACTTTAGAGGACCTTCACAGTTCCTGCTGTCTCAAGAGGGCTCACAGTATCATAAAGGACTCATCACACCCTGGTCATTCTTTGTTCAATCTGTTACCATCAGGCAAACAGTACAGACCGTTAATTAAAACAAATACAAATCAACTCAAACACAGTTTTTATCCAATAGATGTACTAGCTTTAAATGCCTCAGGACTAATGTGAAGAAATGATTTTGTGTATTTATTAATATTTGCACTTGTGTGTGTTTTTTATGGGCTTTGGGCAATTTTTTTGAATGTAAGTGGGCTTGTTGCGCTAATTTTTGATAGCGAGAGACACAAAAAAGATTTTCATTTGGACTGTTCGGGAAATAATCGACTACTAAGGGATTCGTTTATAAAATTGCTCTGTAAACACTTGCATAAGTGTGTCCCATTGGGTAATGAAAAGTTTTACACACACTTGTGGTCTTCATGTCCACTGAACAACTAGACGAGCACAAACTACAGGAAATACTTGTCAATTGGACCCAGCAGACAACTTGTGGGTCTAATTGTGAAACTATGGCAAGTGTGGGTATTTGGACAGGCCCTGTGCATCCCTCTCCCATCTTCCTTTCTGTAGATTGAAATTTCTTGCTGCATGTGAACAGTGCCCCTTGTGGCCTGGATGATTTGTCACAAATAGTTTTGTTATTTCAAATTTGTCACATGCATGATGACACACATCCATACAAAGGTTCAGAAATGTAACTTAACCACGACTTAACCTTAGACTGATGGGACAGGCCACCTAAACCTGCAAGAGTTTAATCACTTATGGAACAAGATTAAAAAGTGGAAGGTATGCTATTGTTTTTGCCTTTATAAAGCAGGTCCAGTCATGTTCTTTTGTAATACACTGTATTAGTTAAAACCATTACACATGGTTTCTCTGTACATTTGTTTCAGCTGGTGTTCACACGTTATGACACAGACAAATCCAGTACGATCAGCAGTTTTGAAATGAGGAATGCTCTTACTGAAGCAGGTGAGGCAGTCAGATGTCTTTGTTTAACTTCTAATTTGACGATATACACATTTTTATTGGGCTGATCCCTTAGATATTTCTCTGTACCTCAGGTTTTCAACTCAACAATCAGCTGTATGACATTATTTGTATGCGATATGCCAATGAACACATGGAGTTGGATTTCGACAGCTACATTAGCTGCTTAGTGCGACTCGAGGGAATGTTCAGTAAGTGTGATAGTCTTTTCTGTTCAGACATATTTTTCTTCTAAAGTACCATTATGTTTATTCTTGTGAGACTTTGTGAAATTAGACTTTGTAGCGACCGGATACTTGTAGTAAAAGAGATTCTTTTACAGGGGCATTCAGAGCCTTTGACAGGGATGGAGATGGCATTATCAAGCTCAATGTTTTTGAGGTGAGCAGCATAATTTTTTTCTTCATTTGTTTATTGAATATTAACAGAATAAACATTTACAAGCAGCATGATTGTTAATCATATTTGTACTGATCACTGCTATTTACACCCTAAAACGTTTCTGTTTTCTACACTATATACACAGTGGCTTCAACTGACCATGTATGCCTAAAGACACAAACACAGATATAAGGTCAGCCTGGTGGAAAGTGAGTGGTCTTTTCCCATTTTCAACTTCCATTAAGCGGAGAAAGGTCTGGATCCGAATCAATTGTACTGTACACCACTGCAGCTTCTGTCTTCAGAAAATGCTGGTCTAGAACAAACTGGATTGATTATGAGCTTCTGAACGGACCATGATGGCTCATTTATGTCTATGAAAAAGCACTTATTTGGTCGACTATCCCTTTAAGGTGACAGAATGCTGTCATATTAAATGTCATGCCTAAAACGACACTCATTTGAATCCATCCTTGTAAAATGTGTGTGCTACTGTGCAACTGTAAATAATTCAACGGAATAAAGAGCACTGTTCTATTCCAGTTGTTACCATAGCCATGATTTGCAAAGCATAATCAAACAGCACATAATAGTACAATAGATGTGTGTCATGACTGCAAGCAAAGGACAAACATATGATGAACCGTGAGCATGAACAAAACTTCTTGTGCTGGAGTAGCAAGAACACAGATGATAAAAACAACCAAATGTTTTGAACACTTTAAAATATTATTCAGATTCCTATGAATAGAACAACTACAAACCTCTGAGAGCAAGTCTGAATGAATATGCTAGTATGTAGTCTTGTAAGCAAACTTAATTGCCGTTCTGAAAATCTTTTAACTGACCTGAATCATCAGATGGATGGAAGCTTTGTTGGACTCTGTAACATCTCCTTTCATGTCCTTTTATTCAAAACTGTAGGCAAGCATGTCAAGATAGAAATGACATTTTATCATGCCAGAATCAGAGCATTTTTTTTCTTTTAGAAATATTCTGCATCTGTCGAATCAAATGAATGCATAATCCAGTGTGATTTGCCATAAAACTACTATAAAACTAGAATTAAAGTCTGTTCTAATAGTGCAGTTATGGGCTTTGCAATGCGGTACTTGCTCACAGAGCTCAATTTTGTGCACTGAGAGGTATGTTCAGCATCAGATACTTCTGGGAGTAGGTCCTGTGTTACAGCTGCTCTGTGAGGCTCATTGGGTTGCTGAAGACCAATCCTTTCATCAGAGGTTCACACAGCTGTCAAGATTCATTTAGCACCTCCTGCTGGTCACCAGGATCTGACAAAACATTTGAAGTACAAACAATGATAATGCATTATTGTAAACATGCATAATGACATGTATAATATAACATATTAATATCAGACATATATTTATTCAGAGTTGAACTGAATAAATATATTACAGATGTTACAAGAGCTCTTACTCTTCATATCCTGCAGAATCTTTATGCGCTTTGCCCTGAGCGAGGCCATTTCTGAGGTTACCTGACAACAGAGAAGTTTGTTGTTTGCAAATAATTATTAATTACATTATGAATGTATTAATTGTACAGTTTACAGTATAATTAATATTCTAGTGCATTAGTATACATGTGACCCTGGGCCACAATACCAGTCATAAGGGTCAATTTTTGGAAATTGAGATTTATACATCATCTGAAAGCTGAATAAATTAATTTCCATTGATGTATGGTTTGTTATGATAGGACAATATTTGGCCGAGATACAACATAGGGAAATTTATGGACCCTGAGGGTTTGCCAAAAAACAAAAAATACCAAATACTGAGAAAATCGCCTTTAAAGTTGTCCAAATGAAGTCCATTCATCTAGAACAGGCTATTTAACTATCAAAATCATTACGTTTTGCTTATTTAAGGTAGGAACTATTTAAACAAATACTCTCCATGGAACATGATCTTTACTTAATATCCTATGATTTTTGGCATAAAAGAGAAATCTGTAATTTTGACCCATACAATGTTTTTTTTTTGGCTATTGCTAAAAATATACCTAAGCGACTTAAGACTGGTTTTGTGGTCCAGTGGGTCCTAATTATGTGCATATAATATTTAGGATCTATAATTGTAGTATAAATTGGCTACAGAAAAGAAAAGTAGGGAAAATATATTTGTCGAACTCATGACGCAAGCTGCCGACACTGAAGTATGTAAAGACTGTTGTCACTGCTATAGTAATAGAACCAGCCAGTACCTCTGGTCTTTAACAGTAGTAGATGCTGAACTTATGGAGGAGATCTGCAGGGATTGGAGTAGCCGGGCATAGCTTTGATTCACTAAATTCTCCAAGAGGCTGTCCCGTGACAATCTCTCTTGTTTCATAAGAACCAGCGATTATAAAATGTCACTTTCCTGAGAATTTATCATAATACACACAGGTGAACACTATGACACTGTACTAGTGTGTTTTGGCCGCCGACTATGCCCAGTGATGAATTTATCGTTACAGATGGTTAACTCTATTAAATCATTCAGGTATAATGTTATATGAACAAGGCTATCTATTTTTATTACATAATTGACTTTATTCTCCCCATAAAATGGACAAATAGGAAATTCAAATGGCATTTTGCATGATAAAATGAGATACATTTTAAATAATAATAATGCCATTCAAATTCATGCCTAGGTTAAATAAGACCAATCGTTCACATAAGGACCCATCAACTATTTTTGAAATTAGCCAGTTTAAAATCCACTAGAGCTTAAACAGTGAGTTTACCGTTTTTCTAATCAAAGCCCATCTCATTCCGGCGTAATACACAAGGAAATTGGCTGCTCGTACCACGGTTGCAGCAGGAGCAATGATAGTAGCAGCCGCCCTTGAAATAGTCACAGCACGTCCCCTGTGCAAGCAGCGTGGTAACACGGTGTATGTGGAAGGCAACAGTTAGCATATTTTCAGGCGCCTGCTGTACTGTCATTGCGCCTGCGCACCCATGATTACGGTCTAGCAAATTACCTAATTATTAACGCATGGGAAATTGATGCGTTATAGTTCCTCTCAGCCTATATCGGCTAGATCGAATAACGCAACTCTTTTAATTTTTCGTCAGTGTTAGTACACAATGTACTACAGAAGAGTCAAGTTTTAAATAGGAAAAATATAGAAACTCTTTGGTCATTTTTGAGTGAGATGCTAACGGTCTAATCAGATTCAATGATCTATGCTAAGCTACAGCTAAAAGTGCTACCGCCAGACCCAGAGATCAGCTGAATGGATTCGAAAACGGTAAAACTCAACTGTTTAACTCTAGGGGAGTTGTAAAATGAGCCTATTTTCAAAAATAGTGGAGTGTTCCTTTAAAGCTATAATAAAATGGAAAACTCACTTTTTCGGGATATTTTGTTGTTTGTCTCAGGATTCAGATCATGTGAATCGTCCTGTAAAATGAATAAAACTCTATGATACATTTCTATGAATTCCAGATACTTCTATTAGACACAACATCCCCCTAAAACTCTTTTACTTGTTTTTTTGTCTTGGTTTTCTGGACGTTGCAGGAGATGGCTTCAAAGCTGCGGTGATGCTCCAATGATGTTTCTCCCTGTTCTGTCTCACACGCATCTGATTTGTTTTTCTGAACATGCGCAGTATGAGGCCGAACGTTTTCAACAATCTCCAACTCATTTTCTGAAGCCTGGCTTTCGAACATCTCAGCCGGGACAGATACAGGCGGAAGAGAATCTGCGTATGTTTCTGGTCCACTCATGCATTCTCTAGGGAACAAAAAAAAAAGATGTTAAAGAGATCATAGTTTAAATGTTATTTCATCTAAGGTTAGGAAGACTTTTAAGACTGAAACATGCTCTTGGATCCAATTTTATGGCTAACTCTCAAGAGACTATAAAAGAATGAGTCTCGAAGAATTTAAGCAAATAAAACTCATAATTTATTCACCTGGTCATGCCCTGTTCACTCTCTGATGTCGCTCTGTTTACTTTCAACATAGACTTTTTGGAACAAGTGTGTAGTGGAGGATTAAGAACAACAGCTTCATTCCCAGTTGCTGCCTTCTGTGTTAAACAAACTCCCCTTGCTGCTGTCAAGTTGGGTATGTTGGCCTCCATCCTGCTTTGGTCCAGTCCAGGGTCACATGTCGGCTCAGCAGCAGCACCACATTCAGTTCCTGGAGTCATGTCGTTCACACAAACATCTTTACCTTTTCCATCACGGTTGGGACGAGTGCCATGAGCAGACATTACCTGAGGAATATTTTCTGATGGTCTCTCAAGACAAGGCCTTTTCACAAGCGGCCCATTTGATCTGTCCATATGAAGTATGCTCTCTTGTCTACGTGTAGGCAGGTTTTGTTTATGCTGGATAGATGCTGGATGGTCATTTTGATTTTCCCAAAAGGACATGAAATGGCATGATGGTGGCAACTGGTCAGTTTCAAACTCCTCATTCACCATGAAAGGTGTTGTACAATGCTCGTTCTCAGCTGTGCTTCTTATCTGAATGAACCTCATTGTCTTCGGCCTTTTTGCTTCTTTCCACTTCTCCATTTTCTCTTTCTTTTTCATAAATCTAACAAGAAAGAAGCAACAAGTCTTACAGCACAAAACTAATGCTATTGACCAAATAACTGACAAACGCAAATGCATTTGAATCATTCAACCATCAGCCATTCAGAAGATGTATAATTAAACAAATAACCACATGAATGAGCTGACAATGAGTTTACCTTTTATGGTCTCTTTGGGCACAAAGGTCTTTAAGCTCATTAAATTCAACACTGTAGTCCACTGTATTTTTTCCAAGTTTTCTATTCTTCGTCAATTCCAATAGCTTCATTTTGTGATTTTGGGTGGAAATATGCTTCCGAAACACTGCTATTCCTGTCATAGTCATTTCGCAGGCCCAACACTTATGCTCGTGTTCACTGTAAGAAGAAAAGCATATATTTGACATTGCATTAATAAAGATGAAGTTCAGCTTGTAATCATTTACTTACTCTTGTGCCTTTTTTCCACGGAAGTCAAAAGGAGTTATTAAGCAGAATGTCTAAGCGGCTTAAGGCTGATTTAGACGGGGCTCTTTTTGGAGCTTCACCAAGGCTGCATTTATTTGATCAAAAATCATTCTAATATGCTGATTTGCTGCTTAAGAAATATTTCATATTATTATCAATGTTGAAAACAGTTTTTTCTGCTAAACATTTTTTTGTGGAAACTGTCATATCTTTTTTTTCCAGGATTCTTTGATGAATAGAAAGTTCAAAAGAACACCATTTATTTTGAAATGGAAGTCTTTTGTAAGCTCATAAAAGTCTTTACTGTCCATTTTTAAAGGAGTAAATGATAAAATTATTTTCATTTCTGTGTGAACTTTCTTTTGAAGCAGGGCTTGACAAACAACACTTTTTAGTTCCATACCTGCCCTTCAGTTGCTCAGCTGTCTTATGGTGGATAAAACTGTGCATATGTTTGTCCCACTCCTGTTACAACAAAGACAAAGTTAATTAAGAATAGATCTATATCCATAGCCATAATGTGCCTAAACATTACAGCCTAAAATGACCCTAAAACATTCCATTTGGGAAAGCAAACACCAATGAGTTATAGGTCCACCATTACATCATACACAAAAGCATTACTTACTGATAATATGATTTTAATTCCCTGAAAAATGATAAAGCTGAATATTGTAAGCTCCATCCAACATTGGTTCTCTCATAGTGAAGGTAGTACTGTCCTGTACATTATTAAATCTACCAACTCTACTTCTACCATTACTCTACCCAAACACAAAATTACTGACCTGTTCAGGGAAACGATGAAGGCAGATAGAACATTTGTCCAGATCTTTTTTTTCTCTCCTAAAATAGATAAAAAGAATTTTTCAACTTTGGATCTAGTACACAAACAAATTATTATAGATAAAATAATAAGCAAACTCATTTTAAACAGCAAATGTATTCAAATTTAACAGCATGTAAATTTCAAAAACATGTATTATTAACAAAACAGATAGATGTATTTAATGTATAAGGTAACAAACTTACCTGTCTTGCCGTCTTAGATCAAAACGGGCTTTTAATTCATTACCATTTAGGTCAATATTGTAGTCCGCTTTAAAATGCTTTCTTTTATGTCTTTTATCTTGGAGTTTACACAGATTTTGTGTGTGCTTGTGGGCGGCAATATGCTCCTTGTACTGCTCTAGTCCCATCACAGATACATCACATGCCCAACACTTATGCAGCTGTTCACTGCAACAACAAAAGTGCTGATTTCAACTTACTTTATATTGCTGAGAAAGACATGATAATCAGTTCAGTGTAATTCCATACCTGCCCTTGATCTTCTCAATTGCTTCATGGTGGAAATAAGAATGCATATGCTTATCTATAACCTGTAAAAACAAAATATATAAACATCTAATCAAGTAGTGAGAGGCATAAATGAAAATACATCGTTTTCATGCAATGTCTTCATTCTGAACTTCCTCTCCACTGAGTTTTGCATTGCATTTAATATATTCAAAATGTACCAAAAATGTTGATGACTCATCCTGCACTCACTTGTGTTGTCCAATCAAATATCTACAATGCCCCGCCCCGTCGTGTCATCAGCAACAAACTAGCAAATACCAAATAATGGTTCATGGCTATGACGTAAAAATGTAGAAAGCAAAAGGGTGCGGGTCCTTCTATATACACTGCACACACAAAAAAGGTCTAAAACATATTTATTGTTTTTTTTTAATGTATCTGAAGCCACAATACTAAAGTGGCCATACCCTGTTTAAGGACGCAACAGAGAACAACAAATAATAAGATTAAAACACCAAATTGTTTCAAATAGAAATAGTTACAAACAAACAAACCTTCTGTTCGTACTGCTGACCGCAGATAGAACATCTAATGCCAAAGCTGACGTTGGTTTTCTTGGTCTTTTTGCTCATCGTTGTGGTGTCTCTGAACGTAAATGAAAGAAAGAATTTCTCTTTGTTTTGATTTACAAAATAGAGCTAGCGATTATATTTATAAATTTGAATCGATGCTAGGCATTCAGAGCATTCGCTCTAGCTGGAAGACTCCTGTCATGTACATTAATCAGGCCACCCACAGATAATCACAAACTGAGAGATTACTGATCAATTTCATATCAATCTTAAGAGATAACGGTCACAAAGGCAGTCCTTTCAGAAAATACCGTTTTTATGAGTTTTCAGTCTGTTACGATGCCTGTCCACGTGTTTGCTGCTGAATCAGTTTATTGACTGGATTCTGTTGCCAGATATCGTAAAAACAAGCTATTACGTGTCCAACATATGCAAATTCTCTGATCAAAATAAGTCCAAATAAGCGACCAAATTTAACTTAAATAAGACTGAAAAAACTTTCGGAAAATGTATGTTAGGGAAAGTGTCATTCGTGACTTTACACGTTTATACGACTTTTCGTGTATTTTCTGCAGACATGGCAACACTGCCAGCACTGACAGTGCCGGAGAATGCTTCCCCTAGTGGTGTGGCTGCAATTAATTTTACAATTAATTAGAAAAAATATATGTTCAGTTTGTAATAAACAAGCATTGAACAAATCTGCTAAACATATTTATATGTGCAAAATGCAATTTCTGTTCATTATATTCAGAAATTAAAAAAAATGTATAATTAAACCATTTCTCTGCAGCAAGCCCTTACACAGTCAAAATGCAATAAAATGGTTTGAGCTCCTTGTAATGTAGAGTTTACTGTAGAAATGATTTTGCATTTCTCATTTATTTATTTACTTACCTTCAATTCATTATTAGCTGTGATCGCAGATGTGATGAATGCACCGACGGAGGCACTACAGTTCGTACAGAGAATTCACCGAAGAAGAAGACGAACACGGAAGCGTCTCAGTGTTTCTAATCTGCACTACTGTATGTATTAGTTTTATTTGTCTGATACGAAATGTGTACTGGTTGTGTGCAGAAACAGTATCCTGACAGGGTGAGTTCATGATCAATGCTGACTGCACATTTGTCCGAATCCTTCTGCTATTAACTTACTTGCTATCTGCTCCTTTAATGCCATTAAAGTGTTAGAGGCAAATGTAGCGCTGGCTGTTGTTTTCCAGCTACAGTTGAATAGCACTGCACTCCTGTGTGCTGAATACTTTAAAAGTGTTTTTCTTCGAACCCAACTGAACTTGCATTAGGCATTTACCTCTTTCTAAAAATTCCATTTGATAGCACGAAATTGAGTTTGTTTGGGTTGTTTATGTTGTGTGCATAAATAAAGGATTTTTTTTTATCTCTCTTACGTGCATAGGGTCATACCTGTCTGGAGAATGGTTCATATCTTATGAACTTTCTCGGCTGTGCTAACTGTCACCAGCGGGACTTTGTGCTGATCAGCGACAGGACGATGGTGAATGAAGATGAGGAGGAGGTTGTCACTTACCTGCGTGAGTCACGTGACTTCAGTATATGTTAATATTCGGTCAAATTTGTCATCAGTAACGCCTGCTTTTCCTCAGATATGTGCAAGAACTGTGATCATGTCATAGCCAGACACGAGTACACCTTCACTGTGGTGGATGACTATCAGGTGAGCAGTGCACTCAATTCAATAACTGAATAAGAAAAGTTGAAAATAAATGTGGAAGGTAGGTGTAACTAGGGTACATCGGGCGCGACTAACAGGGTCGGTTTTGTAGTGAGGGGTGGGGTTAGGGGGGGGGGAGAAAACTATGAAAAGGTAAGGGCACATTATCAGTGGGGGGGACACACATGGTTTATATATTACATATTTGTTATCCATTGTGCAGAATAGCACAATGATTGGATGCTGTTGTGTGGAGAAGCAGAGGAAATGAATCAGGGGGGGGCATCAGTTGGTGTGCTGCCAGACGATCCCAGACAAACAGCACCTCTGTTCTAGAGTATTTGCCCAGACACAGAGACAGGGAATTGACTTCTTTGTAAAGAGCATGGTTATGCATGATGGAGGGAGCCATAACACATGCAACATTTTATATACGCTTAGCACTGGAGAACACGTTTAATCCAGAAGAATATACCGCAGAATTCATTGTGCTCTTTGTTTCTACTGCTTCAGGGAAGGCTCTAAGGTTCACAGCACAGCTTTGACTCATAAAGATACATGCATTTGAGTCATACACAAATATTAAACCTAATTAGGAATCGCTTGTGTTTATCTGATAATTATCCTGTTTGATTCACTCAAAGTGTATGGAACCCCGTTTCTGGCAAATAGAAAAATAAAAAAAGATAATTACAAATTTTTATCTCACAATTCACTTAAATATTGTGAAGGGAAGGACAATTCTTGCATTGTACAGGTGAGAAGAACAAAAAATTCAGAATTGTGAGATGTAAACCCTAATTTCAAGAAAGTTTTCTGTTTCTGCTAAACGTTATAGTTAAAAACACACGACACTGACACCTTCTGACTTTTATGAGTCACACCAAAAAAAATAAACAGACAATAAATGTGAGGACAGATAGCCGCAAACTGTAAGATACAAACGGGGGCCAAATGTCGTACTGCCTGTCTATTCCTTCTGTGGGCGACCAGAGGTACACGCACCACATACATGTTATTTTATTTCCCCTGTTAAAGTTACAAATACATCTTATCCACAACTAAAACAAAGTTAATAGCACAATGTTGCTCTGTTGCCCACAAAAATAGATAACACACAACACCACAATGTTGACTGACCAAAAAAATTATAGGTTTTTTGAGTGGATTAATCCTTTGTTACCCACAGCAACTCAAAAAGGGGGGGACAAGCTAGAATAATTGTTACATACATGCAAAGCGCAATAAACATTCATGTAACAACCGTCAAGATACCGAGTTACACCAGATAAAACGTGGGTGGGGTTTGAAAAGGGTACACACACAGAATAAACAGATTCCTGCATGTTTATTACTGTCACCCATTAAAAAAACGGAAGGGGAAGAAGATACACAATAACAACCGGCGGTTTTTTTCCACATATACTAAGCCAACAAAATTTTTTGAATAAGGACAGCTTTCTTTAACTAACTATGAAACAAAAAACATGCACTCTTGTTAATGGGTATGTAAGGCATAGTGGTCATAGTGGGAGGTACATTTATAGCAGCACAAGCTTTCAACGTGCCAAAGCCACTTACAATTAGAACACACCATCATAAAAAAAAAGCGGATATTCTTCTTAAGAGGCAACCACACAAGAAGTGTTGTAAGACCAAGTTCGTAGACTTGTTCAAAAAGTACAGCATCTAGAAGAGAAGGAAGAAATAAGGCGAGAATATATTTTTTTTGATGAAGTCAAGTAGCTTCGAAAGAGATGAGTTTTCAGCTGGCGCTTGAAAATTGTCAGGGATTCAGCACTCCAGATAGGGGTGGGAAGATCGTTCCACAAGCCAGGAACAGTGAACGAGAATGTTCTAGAAAGTGATTTTGAGCATCTCTGTGATGGTACCACGAGGCATCACTAGCGGATCTCAGACTTCTGAAAGGGATGTAAATTCATAGTAGTGAGTGGAAGTAGGCGGGTGCTGAGCCTGATGCTGTTCTATATGCAAGCATCATGTCTTGAACTTGCTCAGTCTGGCCGCAAACCGGTACCCAGTGCAAGAGATAAAGAAGGGTGTAACATGGGCTCTTTGGGTCCGTTGAAGACCATTCCTGCCGCTGCATTTCTGATCATTTGAGAGGTTTTGATTGTGCTTGATGGGTCCAGCCATAAGAGCATTGCAATAGTACAGCCAGATAAGAGGGCCTGGATAAGAAGTTGTGCAGCATGCTCCGTTATAAAGGCCCTGATCTTTCTGATGTTGTGCAATGCAACCTGCAAGATCTAGCAGTTTTTGCAATGTGGTCTTTGAAGGTCAGCTGCTCATCAAAGTTTACACCAAGATTTCTGACCGAAGTTGGTGGGGTAATTGTAGAAGAACCTAGCTGGATGGAACAATCATACTGTAGAGTTGGAGTGGCAAGGAAGACAAAAAGCTCAGTCTTTGCCAGGTTGAGCTGTAAGTGATATTATTTCATCCATGCCGAGATGTCTGCCAAGCAGCCTGAGATCCGTGCAGCCTTGTACCTTTGATCATCTGGGGGGGGGGGGGGGGGGGGGGGGGGGGGGTTGAATGGAAAGATAGAGCTGTGTGTCATCAGCATAGCACTGGTAGGAGAAGCCATGTGCCTGTATGATGGGTCCCAGTGATGTAGTGTATATGGTGAAGAGGAGGGGTCAAAGAACTGTTCCCTGAGGAACCCCAGTGACAAGTTGATGTGCTTTGGATACCTCCCCTCCCCAAGACACCCTGAAAGACCTACCAGTGAGATAGGTTTCAAACCAGCAAAGTGGAATCCCTGTGATGCCCATTGAAGATAGGGCAGACAGGAGGATCTGATGATTGACAGTGTCAAAAGCAGCAGAAATGTCCAGCAGAATAAGGACTGATGATTTGGAATCAACTTTTGCAATCCGCAAGGCTTCTGTGACTGACAGTAGCGCAGTCTCGGTTGAATGGCCACTCCTGAAACCTGACTGGTTAGGATCCAGTTTGTTGTTCTGTGAAAGAAACAATGATATCTGTTTGAAAACAACTCTTTCGAGGGTTTTCGCTATGAATGGAAGGAGAGAGACAGGTCTGTAGCTGTCTATAAGAGAAGTGTTTAATGTTGTTTTTTTTGAGCAGTGGGGTTATCCGAGCCTGCTTGAATGCAGTGGGGAAGGTGCCTGGGAGGAGAGATGTATTGATGATGTGTGTGGGTGTTGGTAAAAGTGTAGGAGAGATTGATTGGAGGAGGTGTCACCTCCTCGATCTAGTTCCTAGAGGCTTCTGCTAAGAGATGGGTCCGGATGTCAGGGGCAGGGGTGACACGGGAGCAGATAGCAAGCGACAGGTGGACCACATGAGAGCAGAAGTTTTGATACTTCTGCCTCAGTGAGGGGACAGAAGATGAAGATGGGAGTTTTTGCAGTGGGTGTGGTTGGTTTGAAGTCCTGTGTGTGTGGGGCTGAGAATTGGCTACTGATTGTTCTGGTTTTGTCTGTGAAGAATGTGGCAAAATCATCAGCTGTTATAGAAGTGGTAGGAGGTGGTGGAGGTGGACAGAGGAGAGAATGGAAAGTTTTGAAGAGATTACGTGTGTCTGGAGCGTTGTTGATCTTGTTGTGGAAGTATGAAGATTTGGCAGTATGGACTTCAGCAGAGAAAGAAGAAAGCAAAGACTGATACATACTTAGGTCTGACGGATCTTTTGATTTGCACCATTTTCTCTCAGCTGCCCTGAGTTTGGTCCGATGTTCATGAAGAACATCGGATAACCAGGAGTTCGAGGGGGCAGCCCGTGCTGGCCTGGAGGAGAGAGGACAAATATCATCTAGACAAGAGGTTAAAGTAGAGCATAAAGTGTCAGTTGCTGCATTCACATCCAGAGATGAGAAATGGGTAGGTGAGGGAAGAGAGGAGGATACAACGGAGGAAAGATGGGAGGGGGAAAGGGAGCGTAGGTTTCATCTAAAAGTAACCGTTATAGGGGTTGGTGGCACACAGGTAGGAAGATGTAGGTTAAATATAATGAAGAAATGGTCAGTAAATGAAGAGATGTGTAGGGGTTTTACCAAAATGTTTTCTGCAATACAATTGCGTGTGTAAATTAAGTCAAGTTGGTTGCCTGATTTGTGCGTGCTTGTGGTGGTAAGTCGTTTGAGATCAAACGTGTTTATTAAGCTAATGACAGCATAATATACTTATTTATTCCATTGATGTGAATACATATACATTCCAACATGGTAACTTTGTTTTTTGAATGATTGAATTGTTTGTTAGCAAAATACAGTACATGAAGCATGAGGTGGAATTTATTTTTCTTAATATATTTATATCTATATACAGTTCAGGTTATATACAGTTCTTAAGATAAACCATCAGTTGTACCAACAGTTGTGGGCCTATACTGATGCTTTTAAAGTAAAAGTACTTCCAGAGGACAAAATAGACGATCCAGAGCAAAACAATTATTCTAGCTGCACAGCACACAATGAAGTCGTGGCAATGACTCGGTAGCTACAATCCCTTTGTACATCACACGGGTCTCGCACTCCTCATACAACTGTCAATAAATGCCATGGTGGAGAATTCAATCCCAAAAACCGCAGAAGTGTCTTAGCATAAGCAGCCAACTCATCAAGCAGACATCTTGCTGATGTATTCAAGTAATATGGTAATGGGACTATAGTGTTTGAATCAAGTTCATTTAAGGGTCCATAGTGTTTCACTGCAATATATCGGTAAGTTTCTTACTGACGTTATGACTATTTACAGGGATTATTAGTATGATATTGCAGGCATGGAAGAGATTATACTTGGCAATTGCAAGGTTGCTGACCCTTAATGTGATGGCGAATTCACTCAGTAGCAAGTAATAAAGCTACATCATCAGGTACATAACCACATCCAATAAATAAATAAATACATTCTATAGATGATACAGTTTACAGTACATACATTCCCTGAAATACATATATACACACATGCTTGCTTGTACCAGATGTACCTATACATGAATGATAATACACTGTATAGATAGCTATCTGTTGAAATTAGCATTTAACCATAAACGCTTTGACCAATGATTAAAAAACAGAAAAATTATAGAAAATGTAAGGCTAGAGTATCTGGAGTGCCTAAAAACATGCATCTGTTTGACAGAATACAATGAGTTACTAAGTGCAGCCCCATTGTTTTCAGATTTCAAATGTTCTCACTGATAGTTAATGTTCAAAATCTGACATATCTTACATATGTCAGATTGTATGTAAACCAGAAAGTGCAAAAAACATGAAAAAGTAAACAGATAATTTACATAGCAAGAAGAAAAAGAATATATGGCACAAACTATATAGATTTTGATTGCAATGGGCAATTTGTTTAGAAGAAAGTTACACAGCGTCACTGGAACATTTAGCATGTTAATATTTCACATTTTTCAAAAATGTCCAAAACATGATGCTCTCAAGTAATCACAACCAACCGGCAAATACCAGGTCCTTTATCGCTCTACTTATCAAAACACCACTTGTAAAAACGCTACAGTTCATCAAACGCTACTTTTGAAACCGGTTGTCAAATTACTGACAACTCACGCCATCGGTTACAAGCTTTTCTCTTTATTTGCTCATTTTGGTTGTGGTTTTGCTCTCAGGACTTCCGGCTCTGACTCTGGGGCAGAACCCTGACCCGTGATTTACTGTTAAGTCACTGATTCGAGGAGGCGGGGAGGCCGAGCAGCTATTTGGTGACTGGCTGTGACCCCCCTCAAAACGGGAAGGCGAGGAGCTTAACGAGCGCTGCAGAGAGGAGGCAGTAGTGCGTTGGTAACGTGAGGTGCTGACGGCCAGTCCTCCTCGCTCCTGCATGAGCTGAGAGAGGTTGTCCAAGAGGTCCGTGTCACCGGTGCTGCTAGCACGAATGCGGTAGCGCCTACGTCTGAAATGACAATAACTTTCAATATCACATTGATCATGTAGCGGTATATTTAGGAATTGGACTACATTGGCTGTGCTGTTGTTTTATATTAACTAAAAAGAACCAGGTGAGAATGAGAGTTGATTGTTTGTGAATCAGACTAGACTGGTCACGTTGTATGTTTTTGATTCACTTAAAAGAACCAGCTATTTCAAACTCTTTATTAAAAGAACCAAATTCTTCCATTTTAAAAATCGGACTACACTGGTTGTTCTGTATATTTTTGATTCACTAAAAAATTTTCATGAATCAGATTACACTGCTCTTGTTACATATATGTCTTTAATTTACTAAAAATAAATGAATCATTTGTGGAATCAGACTACACTGGTTGTGCTGTATGTTTTTGATTCACTATAAAGAGTGGGTTCATAAGAGTCATTTGTTCATGAATCAGACTACATTGGTTGAACTATATGTTTTGGATTCAATAAAAAAAAAAGAACTGGTTCATAAGTGCCATTTATTCATTAATTAAATTACACTGATCACACTCATTTTGATTCATTGATTCACTAAAAAAAGATCCAGCTCTTAATATGCATTTGTTTGTAAATTGGACAACCCTGTTCGTCTCTTATGTCTTGGCTTCACCAAAAAGAACAGGTTTGTAAAAGTAATTTGTTCATGAATTGACTACAAATTGGTCACTCTGTATGTTTTTGATTTGCTTAAAAGAACCAGTTATTTAAAACTCTTCATTAGAAGAACTCAATTCATCCATTTTCAAGAATCAGACACTGGTTGTTCTGTACGGTGATGCATAATGTACCATATAGCCTATCTATAATAATGGAAACATGTGGTTTTTATGACATAATATGTTGTTATTACGAGAAAAAAAATCGTTTTAATGAGAAAAGATGTAGTTTTAAGGAGAAAACATGTCGTTATTATGAGAAAATTTCGTTTTTACGAGAAAACATCTCGTTATTACGAGAAAAGATGTCGTTAAAACGAGAAAAGATGTTGTAAAAACGTGAAAAGATGTCGTTAAAACGAGAAAAGATGTAGTTAAAACAACATAACATCTCGTTATTACGACATAATTGAGTGGGGGAAAAAAATGTGTGTGGCAGCAATGCATCACCGTAGTTCTGTATGTTTCTGATTCACTAAAAAAGCCAATTGTTCATGAATCAGATTACACTGCCTGTGCCCCATGTCTTTGATTTACTAAAAATAAATGGCTCATAAGAGTCATTTGTTTGTGAATCAGATTACACTGGTTGTGCTGTATGTTTTTGATTCACTAAAAAGAATGGGTTCATGAGAGTCATTTGTTTGTGAATCAGACTACACTGGTTGAAGTAGCGCAGCAGTAAAAAAAGAACTGGTTCATAAGAGTCATTTATTCATGAATCAAACTTGCATTGAATTACACTGATCGCACTCACTGTATTTGTTTGACTAATATGATCCAGCTCATAATAGACATTTGTTTGTAAATTGGACAACCCTGTTCATCTCATATGCCTTGGATTCACTAAATAGAAAGGTTTGAAAGAATCATTTGTTCATGAATTGACTACAAATTGCCCACTCTATGTTTTTAATTCTCTAAAAATAACCGGCTTTTGTTTTTGCATGCAGCCTGTGAAGATACAACTCAATACACTGACACAGGGAACCTTCTAACTTAGTACACGATGAAAGTATACATTTTTAAATTCTTGGTCCTCTCACCTGTTCTCGCCACCTGTGCGAAGGGGTGGTTTTCCTGGTGGCGGCCGTGGAATAAATCGTGCAGACAGCTGATCCGGCACTAGTGTGGGGCTCATGGGTCTTGGTATTTTACTCTTGCTCGACACAGGTCCTGAGGAGGAAGACAGAGAGTGTGGCTCCTCCACCTGCCAGTCGGACCCTCGAGAACCAGTGGGGAAAGTGAACTTGTCGCGCAGCAGTGCTAAGGGGAAGTGCTCACATGACAGTGACAGAGACGGAGAAAGCGGAGCTGGAAAACCCCTACGGGTTGGAGAGTCCAGGTCACGGATGGGGATGCGACTGGCTCGGGGTGAGAGTTCACGAGGTGATGCCGGAGCTGCATCAACACTGTGTCCAGTGGTCTCACCCTGGTTGGGGGTTGAAGAAGGCCCACCATCAGGACAGCCCGAGTCGCTCTCCACATCCTTGTCAGAGGCCTTGACAGAGATAATGTTTTCATCTGGCTTGGTAGGGCTTTTAGAGGGTGAAATAGCTGGCACGTAGTTGTGCTCTTTTTCTGCAGGGCCTGATGGATTGTCAGGCTGGGAGTCGTCTCCTGTCTTCTGCTGTAGCACTGCATTGGATGACTGTGAAGGGAATAACATTAAGAGACAGGACATTATTAATGGAGCTCTGCAGGGAAAAACTCTTATACATCTGCTGAGCTCTGGTGAGCTTTGTGTCAGCTTCACTTTCAGTCTATTGATGTTTTTGATACAGTAATGTATAAATCCAAGTTGCTGGCCAAAATCCGAGACATAGTGATGTTGCAGTGAAACCACTGCAATGCACCCATAAACGATCACTGCTTACTGCTACAGTTTTCCATACACAATCAAACATATGTGACCCTGGACCACAAAACTAGACATAAGAGTCATTTTTTTTAAATTGAGATTTATACATCATCTGAAAGCTGAATAAGTAACAGAGATGCAAATAGTTAAGGGGGAAAAAAGGTGAGAACTTTGTGCGGATCAGGGGCCTGCGCCACACAGAATTTCTATTGAAGATATTTGCTTTACATGCTCATTATTTCCAAAACGGTAATACCTCACAAAAAACTAAACAAAACCAAACACACAATTTTTTAACATCTTGTGATATTTTACAAAAATCAAGATTGAATATATTTGGTAAAAATCCCATGTTATAAAAGATGAAGTGCTATGCAGACTATTTAAGACAATATTGGCTGATTAGACGGCAACGCTGACCTAAAATGCAAAATGTTTGCCCTCTCTCTCTTCACCATTCCCACATCTCAGACCTCAAATACATATAATAATACCCTTTTTAGACATAGTTTTTGAAGTAAAGAGTAAAGAAAATACTTTGCAAAACTTATTGAAATAACCTGTTTTTTATTTACCCTTGTAAAATCACAAATACCCTTGTAAGACCCACCCTCATAAAAACACTTTCTCATTGGATCCAAGCAAATCTCATAGGTGACTTATTTTGATCTCAAAAAAGAGAGTTGTCACTGAAAGGTGAGAAGTTTGCATCTATGAAATAACATTTACACAGTATTATGGTGTTATGATTATGACCAATATTCGCCCGAGATACTATTTGAAAATCTGGAATCTGAGGGTGCAAAAAAATAAATATATTGAGAAAATCGCCTTTAAAGTTGTCAAAATTAAGTCCTTAGCAATGCATATTACTAATCAAAAATTAGGTTTTGATATATTTAGGGTAGGAAATTTACAAAATATCTTCATGGAACAAGATCTTTACTTAATTTCCTTTTGGCATAAAATAAAAATTTATAATTTTGACCCATACAATTGTTGGCTATTGATACAAATATACCCGTGCGACTTATGACTGGTTTTGTGGTCCAGGTCACATTTCATGAGATAATTACACTATTATGTTCAAAGGAATTTTGTCATAATGTAATTGTTGTCTGACAATTCCTGCTGTATATTTCACAATGTTTAGAAATGCTAATACATCTACTTAAGAATGTAGCATGAGATACTGACCTGCTCAAGATAAGTCCTGCTTAGGACCACTGACGCAGGCTGTACTGTGGGCAGTCTTTTTAATCCAGACAGGCCTATCACTCCAGGCAAGCCTGGTAGTCTGGCGAATGGAGGACCAGTGTGGCAGACGCCTGTGTGGAATTCTGCTGAACCAGGCAGACTGCTAGCGCGCTGAGGCAAGGGGTCAGACCAGGTGCGAGGGAGGGCGAAGGGGCTGGAGGAGCGTGGTGAGATCCCTGAGCGTTCCTCCTCATCCGGTTTGGATCCTGCTGAACCGCTACCGCCCTCAAGCTCTACTAGGACCCACTCCTGTGAGTCACCCTCTTGTGGGACGGGGCTGAGGTTGACGGCAACATAACCGCTGCTGGCCGCACACTCCTCGTCCTCCAACGAGCCCTGCTCGACCCGACAGACAGACCTGTCTTGGGGCAAACCCGAACGATGCTTCCCTAAACTAATAAGATGAAGGAGAAGTGGTTATGATGTTTTTAGAGACCAATTCACATTTATAAGGAAGAATATTAGGATTTTGTTTACTGACTAGGCCTCAAGGAAGCGTTCAAGTGTGGGTTTGGGTTCAGGGGTCAATCTTTTGTCTAGCCCCATGCTCTGACTATGGCGCATCCTTCTCAGTAGAGGAGCAACACGGTCAATGAGCAAGGTCTCCGAGCGCACACGTCTAGGAGAGCCCTGGATGGAGCCACTGTTGGGGCTCTGGTTGCCCTCTTTGCTTCGCTCCTCTTCACTAGCCACCTGAATCAGAGACACAAGCTCCAACTTAAACACTATACTTGCAAACTCCAGACTGGCAAAAAAGGTGATGGGTGGGGTATAAGTAACAACAGGCCTACTCATTTAAATCTACCAAAAATTTTTTTTATTTAATTAAATAAAAAATTGGAGCACTTGAAATCGTTTTGGAAATGTTTGATATTAGAATATAACTATATGTTGTTTTGAAACAACATTAATGTTCATCCTAAACTGTAAAATGACTATAAAAAAACTATGATTTAAACAACTTTTCAGTTCAAATAAAACAAGTTTTGACAAAATAAAGTTTTATGAAATGATAAACCCCACATTTCTGTTGTATGTTACATATATTTGGTCTACAAAAACAGCAGACAGTCAACAAAATGGCAAATTGGCTAAATTAAAATACAAATTCACATTCTGACAGTAGGTGGGACAGCAGAAATATGGTAGTTACCTCAGTTGCCACTGTATAAGTCAAGTCACCTTTATTTATATAGTGCTTTACACAATATATGCTGTTTCAAGGCAGTTCATAGTTACAAGAAGGAAAATAACAGAATCAATGACGCAAACTTTATCAAATATGAGTCGAATTCACATTTTGGTGTAAAGCACCACTAAAAAGATAATAGTCTAATTATTTAGCTCATAGATATTTCACTAGGGCTGCACGATAAATCGCATGCGATATTTAACGAGCATCTTATCAGTAAAGCCGGTTCTGTAATCAGCGGTAAATCTCCATCACGTGCGTGCTTTCACATTGAGCAGCATTAACTACACAGAGCCGTAGTTCACTGACGAGCTGCGCAAAACCACGTTCATATTATTCACGCGATTTTTTGTGCAGCTCGTCAGTGAACAACGGCAGTGTTCAGTTTAGTTCAATAACTGTAAAGTTCATAAATCATGAAACAAGTTAAATTCAAGCTAAAAGCTACTTTACAGAAGACAACAGTGTCTTTATTCAACTCCAGTCAGTTCAGAGTTGATTCAATTCAGTTGATTAAGTGTCAATGGAATAAATAAAAGCATTATGAAATACATTTTATTCAGCTATAAAGCAGTGCTGTGCTTATAAATACTACTTTATTAAGCATCAAGACATTTTACTGAAAAGTGGTATGTCAATAACTGATGAATTGCAGGTATGTCAATAACTGATGAATAGTACCTTTCTGATTAGAGGCTGAACGTGGTTGAGGTTTCGGTCGCGGCTGTGCTCCATATCCTCCCAGACATCCGCTCCCTGTGCAGGCTGCATTGGGATGGGGGCGCAATTATCAGCCTCACTGAGGCGCTCACCCTGAAGGACATCCTCTGTGTTCTCACGCTGTAGATCGCCCGGGATCACGGAGGCATTGGCCATGCTGGAAGGAAATATATTCATTTAACCATGTAGACTTCAAACTGTTTATACAGAGAAACGTTATATCATTGAATCATTGCAGATACTAGATATCTACCCCAAATATGCCGGTGTGAGGCGGGTCAACTGCTGGGCTGTGGTTGCCAGGGTTCCAACATTAAGTGTGTCCTCTGAATCTGTCCTTTCCCAGTCATACGGATCATTTTCCACCACATTGTAGCTCTTCATGCTGTTGTCAAAGACTGACATCAGGAGCTGCAACCCAATGAGAGAGCATGTAAGTGATTGTCTACGTTTACAAAATCTATGGTCAAGAAAGGCTAAGAAAGTTCAGTACCTGATAATCGGGTTTAGTGAAGTAGTCCAGGTTGGAGATATGGTCGAGGAAAACGCTAAACTCATCTGGGAGTTGTTTGAGCATGAGGCGATGGTTGTACGTCTCCTTCATATTTCCGACCTGTTCCTGTATTGATGGCAGGACTGAGAACCGCAAATCTCTTATCCACGGAAAATTATGATCAGAGCAAAACTTACTTTATCTTTGATTTTTCTCCAGGGTAGCTGACCCACCATGAACTCCACAAGCATATAAAATAAAGACCAAAGGTCATCATGTCGACCCATTTCCTTTTTAAAGAACAAGAAGAATGTGCATTTTAGTGAAATATGAATAAGTAACATGACCTGCTATGTATAAGAAACCTGACCGGCATCCGCCATTGGCTTGAGAATGTAAGAGAGAGAAGTTACCCTATTCTTGTGAGCATTAACTGAAGCATAACGGACGGTTCCTCTGAATCCTGCCACTGGACGTGGCTTTAGACAA
The DNA here is from genome assembly GCA_018155175.1 of Sinocyclocheilus anophthalmus. Taxonomy (NCBI): domain Eukaryota; kingdom Metazoa; phylum Chordata; class Actinopteri; order Cypriniformes; family Cyprinidae; genus Sinocyclocheilus; species Sinocyclocheilus anophthalmus. The sequence goes on from JADLZN010000418.1 coordinate 384,118, forward strand.
AATAAAATAAAAGAGAAGACATAAGTAAACATACAGAAACACATTACAGGAATAATTCACCCAAAAATGAAAATTCTGTCAAAATTCTGACATTGAAATTTGTGTTCATTTAAAAATCTTGACTTCCACCACTACCTTTTTTGGCGCATTCATGAGAGTTTGAGATGTAACAATTCACGAACAACTCATTTAGATAATTTCTGTGACCAAGATCAACTGATTAAAAAAACATATTTAACAGATCCATTCATTCTCAAATCGTACATCACTACTTTTCTCATGAGCAATTCTTCAGCAATTGCTTGAAATTTCTACTTTTGTGCTCCACGGAAGAAATAAAGTCATACAAGTTTGGAAAGATTGTGAGTAAATGATGACTGAATTTTCATTTTGGGGTGAACTGTCTGTTTAAGTAACACTAATATGAAATTTCATAAACATTAATTTTTAAAGGACATCTGTGATTACTTACCGGACGGACTTCTTGACATGAGTTTGTAAATTGGCGTGCCAACCCAAAATCAAGCATATAACAGGTTCGGCACGTACTGGCAAGTCGACCCATTGCGAAGTTAGACTATTTGAGGAAAAAAAAGGTTTGATGACTAGTTTATATAGTCTAAAAATAAATAATGAGGCCCTCTTAAACATGAATTATAGTCAACATTAGAAATGCTTTTAGGCCCAGGGCTGTCTGTGAGAGAGCAGACTCTGTACAGCACTCTTACGGGTTTTATGTCTCTGTGCAGGAAGCCCACAGAGTGGATGCTTTCGATGGCTTCTAAGATTTGTCGGCCCAGCCTGAGTGTGGTGGAGAAGCTGAAGGTGCCGCGGCTCATATTGCGTCGAAGGTCTGCCAAGTTCCTTCCCTGCAGTTCAATGGACAAACATCACTTCAGGTGACTGAAATCATGGTTGTTGTAATTACGTTGAGTTGCGATAACATCCATAAATTCAGAAACAAGAATAAATAATTTGATGCCCTACCTGAAGCTCCATAACCACATAGTTGAAGCGGTCATTGCGTCCACAGCCAACAAAACGACAAACATGGTCTTTACCTATGACATGGATCAAGGCAAAAATGGTTAATGTTATACAAATCCATATATTTTTAAGTAATATTCCCCTTGTGTTTGGCAATGTATGATTGCCCATAGAGTAGCATACACACAGTGCAAAATGACTGCTCAAATATTGTTTTCATGCTTGTTTTTATATACATTAACTCATTAAAAAAAATGTGATTCTTAAATATCTTATGTTCATTTTTACCCTGAAGTTTTTTCAAAACTGCTACTTCCATCTTAAGGACCTGTTTGGGTTGCTGGGCAGACTCCACTTTCAGAGCCACATTGACTTGGCTCACCTGGTCCAGGACTTCATAGATCTCACCAAAACCACCCCCACCAATTTTCTTCAACTAGTTAGGAAAGAGACATTTTTAATGAATGACTACTGTGCAAAACATTTTGGCCGATAAGATTTCTTCCATGTTTTTGGAAGTCTCTTATGCTCACCAAGGTTGGATTTATTATTAAAATCATAGTAATATTGCAAAATATTATCAGTAATATACTTTAAAATGTATTCCTGTGATGACTAAGCTTAATTTTCAGCAGCCATTACTTCAGTCTTCAGTGTCACATGATCCTTCAGAAATAATTCTGATTTGCTTATTTGGTGCTCAAGAAATATTTATTATTATCAATGTTGAAAACAGTCGTGCAGCTTTATATTTTTGTGGAAACCTTGATCATTTTTTTTTCAGGTTTCTTTGATGAATAAAAAGTGCAAAAGAACAGCATTTATGTCACTTTTGATCAATCTGATGCATCATTGCTGAATAGGCTTACTGAAGTGCGATATCAGTCCTCTATGAGGAAGTATTGGTATAACTGTCTTTTTTAATGTGTATTGTTTTTTATTGTTTGTTTCTTGCTAATGGACCTTGAGTCTAGAAAAAAAGTTGAATTGAATAAAATTATAAATTTTTCAAAAAGAAAAAAAAAAACATATTTTAACCCAAAACCTTTGACAGTAAGTAAACTGTATATATGTTTCCTATAACTGAGTAGACAGCTTTCAAACTTGTGTCAGAGAACAGATATTACAACAGTTCTGTTCAGGCATGAAATGCTGTCTTAAAAAAATGCCCTAGCAAAACAACACTTTTATCATGAAATAAAATGCTGTGTCTCGTAACTATTTGTCAGCATGCTGTACAGTTTTCTGTGCTGATGTCAGCACTGCTCAACACACCTGCAGTGTATCGTTTGACTGAGCTCAAAAGAAAAAACCTCCTTGACTGAGTGAATGTTTACATGAAAGAATCTGACAGCTATCAGAACATCTCTACAAAACCAACAGTGAGTATTTGAATAGTCCTGAAGCCTTGTCCTCCTAAATACAGCTCCTTCAAAACAACTCACCACTCTCCATCGCTCCCGGACCATGCTCCCAACAGCCAAGATATCAGTCTGCTCCCCGGGCCCACTCATCCTGAGGCTCAAGAGTGGACTGAGCACACTCAGAGAAGATCTACACCTCACATCAGTGAGCTCGGGTCCACGCTGAAAAGATTAGATAAAACAGATCTGTAGATTTTAAAAATGCTTCATTTAGCTGGACCTGCATGGTTACTTCAGAAATTAAAGGCTCTAGAGACGTTTGCAGACATAAGGGAGATTTACCTACAGGGCTGTAGACTCCATCCATATTCTTAAGAAGGCCTTCTGTGAAGGCACCCAAACTATATCAATCTGACCTGTCCTAAGGTTGTCTTTTGAGCAGAATAGGTAAGATCTGTAGAAGAACCTGTCCTGATTCTTTTTATGACTGTCACTGCTAGGATGCAGAAACTAAAGGAGCTAAATACAGTCAAATCCTTAAGGAACAGGCTTACTGTAGGCCTGAAACAAGAATACAATTCACTATATCTGCAAGACAGTGACTCAGGGAAACATAATCTGTAAATCTACATCACAAAGACTACAAAATACTATTTTACGGTATATGCATGCTTAGTTGTAAGACAGAGAACCTTGGCTCTGTTTGAACGTCAATGATAAAATAAAAATGCAATCAATACTATTTGCTAAGAAGCTAAATTAAACATTCTGCAAGTCATGTACACATCCGTTGGAGTGGTAAATATATGCATTATCTTGAGCAATATGTTTTTCTGTATATTATGCATGTATGTATGTATGTGTATACTGTGTGTTTTATTCTTATTGCATACACTGTCAGTCTTATACTGTCATTATTTGACTGCAATGTTGGTGAATTATTAATTGTTGCACTTGTTTATATGGTGTAATCTGTTTTTTTTACTAATTACTAACATTTTGACATACACAAAACTGTTTTAGTAATACATTTAGAATATCTAAAAGATATATACATTTAAAAAAAAAAAAACTTTCGTACCATAAAATGTTTTGTGTTTTATATATGTATGTAGGCATATAGTTTGTGTTTTGTTGCTTTGTTTAGATTTTTATATGCATAAATATGCATGCATGCATGTTACTTTGCATATAACATAATTTACCTGTAGATTTTACATTTGAATAAATTTGAATTGGAGTACAAAAACATTATAGTTTCAAATAAATCAAATTATTGTTTTAAAAAGGACTCAACGCTATTAAAAGGTTTTTACTCAAGCTTTAATCATTAAATCTGTACTGTATTAGCAATGCTGTTTTCAGTGAGGATCATCTTAAGGATGGCTGCAGCTGGCCTGTTACATGTCTTTATTAGTTGGCTGGCTGTGTAACTGAATTTTTATGCTAACATCCACAAGCTATGCTGAAAACTGCCGCTGTCTTGTAGATATTGGTTGAGGCGTTCTCTGTCCTTTCCGCATCCAGTGATAACAGAGGGAGACATAGGACACAGGCTAGCTAAAGCTAAAGCATCAGCCAGAGCAAATCACCAAAACAAAAAAGCGCAATGAAGCGACACCGCGCTAGCTAATTAGCCAAACTGAATAACGCAACGCACCGCTATTATTGAACATACGGTTGCCAGGTTACACAATGGCAACGCAATGTTGTGACAGCTGTAATCCCGCTAATAATGCGGAGCAACGTTAGCTCGCTAAACGGACTGCACGCGTTCATTCAGGGACCCGGTGTGTTCCTTACCTGTCTGCAGCGGCGGTCCAAGATGTTTCCGAAGACTTCAAAACATCTTTTTTTGTTCTATAGGCCATGATGATATAAAAGGTTGGACATAATAATCCCATAACGTTTTGAATCACAAAATAACGACTGAAGTTGACGTTATTTGCCTCACTTCTCTCAGCAGCAGCGGCAGCCAGCGATGACTGCGCGAGCGGACCCATATGTGACGTCACGTCGCGTCGAATGGGTTTAGTTTGATTTCAAACATCGTCTGGAATAATCATCACATGAATAAATAATTCAATCATATTTATATTTTCAGTTGTTAACAATTTAATACGGACTCAACATTTACTAATACATTATTAAATCCAAAAGTTGTATCTCTTCGTATCCCTTATGCACAGTTGCATTTAACTACCGTTAAAAAAAAGATGATTAGAGCACGTTATGTATTGCCAAAGTTCCTTTAAGGGCTTTTTTAATTCTATAGTCTTTGGTATTGCTCATTGTCAGCTAGTTTGTGTAAAGTGTTACCTTTCTTATAATTATAATTGATGGCCATGGTTTTAAACTGCGTTGGGATATAGCTAATGCTCTGTCTATTGTTATATACCTGTACATACAATTGTCGATTTGTATATTTTTATTCCTTAGTTACTTGTTCTATTTTTCTATTTTTTATTATTTGTGTTTTTGTTCTGTCGCTGTCATTGTGTTGCACTGCGGAAGCTACTGTCACGTAAACAAATTCCTCATATGTGTAAACATACCTGGCAATAAAAACTCATTCTCATTCTCATTCTCACACGCTGAACATCTGTTGTGTAAGGGTATACATAAATTAAGATTTACATAAAGTGCAACAGTCATTATCTTGTTCACATATTTTCATTGTGGATACACAGGTCAACATTTAGTTTGGAAATCAATAATAGTGTTGTTACACAATTAGATACATGACACAGACATTACTTGTAATTAATCTAATAGTCACTGAGTGAAACCGTTCTCTCCTCTTCATGTTTTCATTAACAACAAACAACTGCATCCACAATGTACAAACAAGAATGTGAGAGGAAATTATACATTTATGCAGAGGACAGATTTGTGAAATGAAACGGATGTCAGTTAAATACTTCTAGCAAAAACTACACTGTTTTGAGACTAGGGTCCCTTGTGTATTACTAAAAAAAAAAAAAAAAATGAAACATGATATTTACTGGCAGGAAACTCAGCGATACTTCCATATTTTTTATAAACCAAATATACACAGACTAACAGAACATTTTCTTGTCAGTACACAATCCCCGTTTCACAGATGACTATTACTCAAATAAAATGATTGGAGATATAATGTCCTCCCAACAACAGCACATCACGTAAACAAAAACGAATGGTTTTGAAACATATAAACTGCAGGATTAAAAACTTTTAAATATTATTTTAAGGATTTTTGGTATTAAAATCATTCCCTTTCCTAAAGTAAAAATGTGCATTCAACCATTTTAAAATCTAAGCACAACTGTTCTTTGAGACATGCCCACAAAAATTGCTGTAGGCAATAAGTAGTGATGGTTCCCAAGTGTTGAATTAAACTCTAAAACAAAAACACAAAAATGTGATTCCTTCTTAAAATGGAAATAACAGTTAAAACAGTTAAAAGCTTTGTGGGCAGCATTTTGTTCAAAGTCCAATATTAGCTCTCGTTTGCAGCTTTTCCTGCACCAAGCAGTCTCTCTCTCTCTGGGGCTGCTCCCTCCTCTGCTCTCTGCTCTCCAGGGCAGCAGGGCAGTTTGGCCATCAAGGGCTTGTGGAGTCCATTGTATAGTGCTGTACCCACGAGTAGGATGATGAAGCCTAAAATCTGTAGGCCGTGGAATACCTCCCAACCCAGCAGTAAACTCATGACCCAGATGACCACAGTACGCAGACTGTCCAGCACCATGCGAGTAGTGGCACTTATTTCCTTGGTGACGCTGATGCCGGCAAAGTTAAAGAAGGCGATGCTCACGGTGTTGCCCAGCAGTGCCAGTAAAATAAGGGGCTTATGGCCAATCTGACAGAAGGCGTCCAAAGCATCTTCAAGGACCTGCCGTGGGTTGTCGGCAAAACTTCCCACATGGATGTAGAACATTGGGATGAGGAGCAAAGTGAGGATGACAAATCCGAAAAAACCTAAGAAAGAGAAGACAACTAAGCCACTGGGAAATAGACCAGTCTCAGAAGTGTTGCTAAACTTATACGTTTTTTTTTTTTTAATAATCAAAATTGCCTGTTTGTCAGTAGATGTTCATCATTAACAAAGGCATATTTGGCCGCATTGAATGGGGAGGATTGAGAGTAAAATAACCTCAGATATGCAGACACTGCTTCAAATTAAGGTATCCTAAATGGAGTCTAGCAAACACCTATGGTAATGACAACATTTGGTTCTAAGCCAATCAGCATTGTTTGTTTCATTAATCTATACTACCTTTGATTTTTTTTTGCTGATTTAATCTTTTTAGCAGTTAGACTTTTCTAGTAATTGATCATACATAAAGACTAAATAAATAAAAGTTGCTCTTTTGAACTTTCTATTCAACTAAAAAAGTAAGTATCATGGTTTCCACAAAAACAGCACTGATAATAAGAAATATTTATTGAGCACTAAATCAGAATATTAGAATAATTTCTGAAGGGTCATGTGATACAGAAGACTGGTGTAATGGCTTCTGAAATTCAGCTTTACTGTCACAATAATAAATTACATTTTAAATGATTATAATTTATTTTAAATTGTAATAATATTACTGTTTTTGCTGTATTTTTGATCAAATAAACACAGCCTTAGCAAGTATTGGAGACTTCTTTCAAAAACATTAAAATCTTACTGGCCTGAAACTTTTAAACTGTAGTGTGTGACATAAGATAAATTCCTATCATTACCATTATGACAACATTATTAATACATAGCATTAATATACTTATACTAATATACTAAAACTTTACCTTCAGTCCCAACAGCCTTCAGTGGATGCACATTGTGCTTGTAAACAAACTTCTCCTCCAGGACCATCTGGACTGCAACAATAATCTGTGCCATGATGATCAAAAGGTCCCCTATAAGACAAGATCAACAGAAAATCAGTCCAGTCAGATAAAGTTGCAAGATATAATCAAATAAAGAAAAAAAATCCCGATATCCAGCCTACGAGAAGATTTTCTGATTTGTAAAAGGCAAATAATCATTACGTATGATTAAAACCATTCAGCAGCAGGTAACTACTGACCTGTGATAACCTCACTGAGCTTACGGGAGTCATCCCCATGGCCGCTCAGAAAATCAGCCAGGCCAACCACCACCAGACCAATGATGGTGACTAGGATCCCAATCCACTGGCTGGGCTCCAGCCGCCGTCCTAAGAATGCTACAGACAACAGTCCAGTGAAGATGATCACAGCTCCTCGCAGCATCTGGAAACTGGAGGCACTGGTCATGTTCAGTGCTAGAGAAAGAAAACACAAGTACAGATCCTGTTTAAAAAGAATGGATGTTTCAGCTATTATAAATCGAAACTTGTCTATATATAGTAAGATAATACACATTGTTCATTTACTTATAGTGCTGTCACTGTAACAATACAAGGCTGGTTGTAAATCAGTGAACCTACCCTTTAAGAACTAAAGACTATGGACACAATATACTTCACATGTTGGAAACTCACCAACATACATGATGGATGTTCCCAACATGTCACAAAGGGCAGGGGGGAGGAAAAGTAGGGGGTTGAAACTTTGGCCCGGATCCATCGTTGGCTCAGGTTTGCGCCGATCATGACAAAGGAGAATGTGGAACACCACCAGACAGGACAACTCTCCCAAAAACATTCCCACGGCCTGGAAAGGTGAGAGTAGGAGGTGTGTGGTGAAGAAATATTAAGAAGCATGCAGGAAAAGTAACAGAGATGGGGACAAGTGATATGAAGAGGAGGACACAGAGCCGACCAGTTCTCACTTTGCCAAAACATAAATAACACTTTCAGTTCTCGGTTTTCTTAGAGGTACTGAAAACAATGTGATGAGAGGGAAGTTTGATGTGAATGGTGTGCTGTTATCTTGAGGATTGATGAAAATCATTACCTGTACAAAAGGGTGGGAGAAGGCATGATTTGGGGAACCATAACATCCAGGTGCAGAAAACATATCAGCCCATCTAGGAGATGAACAGATTCAGGTCATTAAACGTGTCATTTTCCAATATTACAATTCATCAGACTTAACGTGTATTAATATGCAGTATAACAATAAATAAGGCACAACAATAAATAAGTCAGCAAACACTGACTCAAAGATAGCTTAAGTTTGGGACTGCACACAAATCTTTTGTCCAAACAGTAATGGCTACCGGACATGATTAGGAAGCTTGTTATATTTGTACTGTATTTGTAATGAGATTTTCTCTTTATCCATTCACACTACACACTAAAAACTATGATATTACAAATGTAAAATCTATCTTCCAGCTGCCAGTCACTGTAAGTTTAATAAGTAACTATGCACATGGTACACTAATGCCATTTTTACAACCATGAAATGACAATGTGTGACTGACATAAAGCCTCATGATGAAGAAAAGACTTTAACAACTCTTTCTTTAGATTTAACTTAAACCATTTGACTTGATTGATTTGAGAAAAAAATGGTTATAAATAGAATAGTGATTATGGCACTGTAAATAGTGAATAGAGATTATGGCACTGTATAAAACAAGTGTACATATAATGAAGTGTTAAAACAGCGATGTATCATCATCAACATGAGTGTCAGTTTTTCAGCAGACACTGGGTGAAGTGTGGTATCAAATACCGTCTGCCTAGAAACATCAAGCTTCTGTTTTAAATACAAAGCTGTATCAATTTACAAGTTACTTAACAGTATTTGCAGCAGACATCTTGTCAAAATGGACTACATAATTCTGATTGTACGATGTTTACTGCTGCGATTGCACTATTGACTAATAGTCACAAAGGTTGAATTGCTGATTTTGCAGCATCAACATGTCAAGACACGTCGGATCATCACAACTGCACATGAGTCGTCTAATCATCTTGGCCTGAAATGTTCGATTTTCATCTTCGTCTGTATAATATTAAGTGCATACATTAGTACTGAAAGGCAAAGGGGAAATGATGATCATCTTTCATCAAATTTTTTCTCACATTATTTAACAAAAAAACATGTCCAAATTCTCCTTTTGAGATAATAAAATTAAACGCCTTCACAAAATAATAAGGACACGGCGTACAGTTTTGTAAAAGAAAACGTGAAAGCACCCTTGTCTTAGTAGAGGCAGAAGTTGGGGCAACTAATAAAAGTAAGCAATAATCGCATGTAAACAAACACCATCTAGCGCGTGCGTGCTAAGTTACTTACTTTGCGGATAGTGTGTTAATAGAGCCTGTGATGAGCATCATAGCGGCGAGAAAGAGCTGATATTTTGTCCAAGCCATGGTGAGTGTGGGACTGAGTGGCCGCGAACATCAGACTCCCAAACTGTCTTGAGATGTGTCTTTCTTGCTGATGAAGTGTACAGCTATCTAAACAGGTTGTTCCCCTGTATGCAAATCACATGATGGTGATCATGTGACACACCAGCTGACGAGTTATTTCCGCAGATTTTCAAAGTAGAGGTGCACTGATCTTCTATCTTAAGGGGTCATATGTTGCGATTTCAAGTTTTCCTTTCTCTTTGGAGTGTTACAAGCTGATTGTGCATAGATAAGATCCCTGAGGTTGCAAAGACTAAAGTCTCAAAACCAAAGAGATATTCTTATTATCAAAGTAAGAACTCTGCCACGCCCCCCTAAAACTCCTCGTTCTAACACGCCCCAATATATCTACATCACTATGTGGAAATATTAGCATAATGCCGCCCAAATGTTCACGCAAAGAAAGAAGGCGTGCAGTTAGTGTTGCAACCGCCCGGCAGGAGACGCGTGTTTCTGAGGCGAAAGCAAAGCATTTTATTGCCCTACCGAAAGTATATTCATTTTGTGAAATCTTTTAGATCACTGTACAACAAACTAGTGATGCGCTTTATGGACTAGACCTTGTTTCTGCACCATAGTAGAGGATGTAATCGACACTTTGCTATGACAATCTGGCACTTCTGACTCAGCTACTGTTTTGTTATTATTTTAAGTATTTGGTATTGACTGTTCAAATGCGATTTTTGCGCAGTTGTGTTGTGTGTGTGTGTGTGTGTGTGTGGGTGTGTGGGGTGTGTGTATAATATCTAGTTCGTAGAGAGAGAGAGACAGGGTCACATGCACATGTGGAGTCTCGTCTTACCGAAGGCTTGTGTACTGCACACATACCCAGCATCATCCTGGTGTCTGTCACTGCTATCTGTTCCACTTTCGGCATTTGGACTGTGTAGTAAAACTAATGACATTGAGGTTTACTTTCTTTAACATTTATTTTGAAATAGAGCTCGTGCTATTATGGTGAAGGGGCGTGTACATTTCCGCGAGTGCTTGTGGTTGTTCGGAAAACCAATCCAATGCCGGTGTCGCAGCTGGCCAATCAGAGCAGGCTGCGCTTGTCGGAAGGTGGGACTTTGTAGAAAACTAAGCGTTTTGAGAGAGGCGGGGCATATAGGACCACAATAATGTACAGTATGTTGAAAAACAAAAAAAAATAAAAACAAAAAAAAAAAATTTGGTGTTTTTTTTTTTGAGAACATTAAAGCCTGTCACATATGCTGTAGCAAGCCAATACACCAAATCATATGCAGCGTTAAAAAGCCATCATATGACCCCTTTATACGATATAGGAATCATATATGAGCAGCCCAAGCATCGAACCACACAGTCGTTTGAGGAAAATTATGTAGAGACTTAACTACAAGTGTTCGACTACAGATGTGTTTTGTGTTCCTGCCTTTTTGGTACATAAATAATCAAGTAGAAAAGCTGATCTATTTTACTTTTACACGTATTAGATAAATAGCTTTTAGCTGCAAAACTTATTTAATATCAGTATATTATACAGTATTGGAAATTTCTTATAAAAGTTTCTTAAATTTCTCGTGGGTCCAAATGTCTGTGTGTTATATTGTGTTGTACGGCTTTGAATCACTATGCAATGACTCGATTCCTTGAACGTCCGATTGACCTAAAAGATTCGTTCAGAAGTTTATGTTCTCTGACCCTAATTAGCATATCGGAGGTACGCGAGCAGTGGCGTCGAGTTTCTTTATTGGTATTTTAGCGGTACAGTGAGTCATTTGTGAATCTTTTCAACAAGCCAATGTCGTTAAAAAAGTTGTTACAGTCGCCCCTTGTTTTCTTGTTATGAACAAAAACATTTAGTTGGTCAGCATATTTTTGTTCACTAACACGTTTTGTCTCTAGACTGCAAGTTTGTCCACGAGGTCTTACACATGATGTAATTCCATAGACCGTTCCAAGACTGGTAATGATGCATTTAAACTGTCAGCATCATAAATAATTTTTTCTTTTAAATGTATGTAAATTTATAACACTATACTTTGTATCACCTTTGCATCAAATTACAAAAAAAAAAAACGAGTGAACGCTAATGCAAGGGTTTTTCTAATGCAGTGTCTCTGGGAGGGATGGTACATTTGACATTGTTCTCTCTTCAGAATGCCATTATCAGTCTCTCTCAATTTCCCTTTTTTGAAAGTCATGAAAACACTAGCATGGAGTTTTTAATTTGCTATTTGAGCAAATGGGAATGCAAAAAATATATATATTTTTGTGGTACTCTCTCATTCACTGCTCTCCCAACTATGACGACGAAATGTGAAAAAGGTCCATTATGGTCCGATCTTCACAAGAGACTTCAGGGAATGAAAATAAAGCATGAAAATTAACTAAAATGATTCGCCCACTTAAAGAAATAATGTAAAAAATAAGATTAATAGTTTTATTCAATATACATGTTGTGGCAAGCCATAACATATCATTTAAATCATACTATATATTTGTTTGCTACTAGCACTTATGTTAATTACTACTATTCCATTACTTATTCATTAGATACTAGATCTTTTTTATTAGATGGTTGTACTTATTCAAATAGTGACTAGTATTTAATTATACTTGACTAGTTAAGAAAAATAAATTAAATCAGGATTTAATGTTAAAATGACTTGCCACAAGTCAGTGTATTAAGTTAGGCACACAAGGTGACGCTGTTTACCTGAAGTTTCTTTCTCATTGCTTGAATTTGGTACATTTGTGTGGTAGAGAGCTTGATGGATTACATTTATACGTTCAACATTATATAGAGAACCAAGATGTTTTTGTTGTTGTTGTTTTTTTGCATGTCAACATGCATTTTTAACATGAATGTAATGACACTGTTAACACATCATGCACTATATCTCGAAGTCATAAAAAAGTGAAAGTGATATGGAAATATAAAGGTCTCCTGTTTCACTTGGTTTCACTAATTAAATATTACACATTCCAGCAGTGCGCGAGAAGTTCTTTCCGTCCAATCACAGCGTGCGCTTTTGCGCCTTGTATCGCCTCGCCTTCAATCCGAAACGAGCTGATTGTCTGCGTCAGTGCGAACTGTTGTGTTGATAAATAACTTTGATGGATTGATTATTTTTCAAGAGGATCCTCGAACTCTGCACGTCCTGCAAACTGTATCGGTAAAATTGCGCTTAAACAGCAGATTGTAAACAGGAAAACATTTTTGGCGTCTACAGCTGAAGAGTTCAACTGTGTTCGGATACCAAAAGTTGTTAAATCTGTCAGCCTACATGTTGGAAAGGCCTCTCGATGCATTGTGACATGGTATTTTAGCGTATCAAATGTGCGCATTTACGTCTAGGAGATTACGACAGACTGCATTGTTCGCAGTGTGTATATGGTCATGCACGCTGTTGACTTTGCCCAGGGTTGGAACAGTTTTGTAAGGTGCTGTCACCCGAACTTGACAAGTAAGGAAGGAGGACATCAATATCATATTGCTACAGTGTAAGTACGCTGCAGTTTTAATCTGTTTTCATACACGACCTGTCGTTCAATAAACCAAGAAACGCAAATTGCACAAATATGAAGATGTCGTCTTACAGGGAAGTAAGTACTGCCGTTTGCTTTGATATGCAGCATTGATTCTACATATCTTTTTGTATATAACAAATGTTTTCACAGTAGTTGCTAGTTTGGGAGGGGTCACCAATGGGCTGAAAAGTAGTTCTGCTTGTTCTCTCTCTCTCCTGTATTCTTTCCCCATCTCTCTCTCCCTTTTCCCTCTTCACTTCCTGTAATTCTTGTTGTCTTGCATTGCAATTTTCATGCCCCTCCCGTTCTGTCTGCTCTTGCCTTCTGCATTTGTGTTTGTCAAGTTTCCTGCTTTTAGGCCACTATGTTCCTTCTCTACGCACAGGTCTTACCAAACAGCCATTCATTAATGATGCGAAAGGAATTATTTGCATTTAGTTTCCTGTCATTGTCTGACTCAGGTTTGACATGCTATGGCCTGTTTTCTTATTGGTGATCTGAAGTTTACTTGACAACTCTTTCTATTTATAATTCATTTGAACTGTTGTGTAGCTGTAAATTGATTCGATTATTTAGGTGCCAGTCACACATGACATTCTGGTTTACAAATAAGAGCATCCATGATAAATAAGTTTATACATACGTACTCTTTTTTTTTTTTTTTTAAGAAAAATTTAATTTAATGACTTGTTTACTTTAATGTTGTTGTTTGTTTTTAGTTTTAGGATGTTGGCTTCCTGATGAGACTGAGTTTTCTGTTTTACTTTATAAGTTTTGTTTATTTAAAAAAAATTGTAATAAAATAATAAAGGTTTATGTGAACCTACTCAAGTTTTCAAGCTTTTAATGATGCTCTTCATTCTAATATCTGCACAGTTGTTGTACCCTAACATCTTGAACTTTATGCCCTCCATAAATATTCAAATTAATTTTAATTCAGAAACTAAAATCATCATTATGGAGCCCCTAAGGGAACGTAATGATGAAAAAAGTGAGATTTAAAAATTATATTTCAGTGCTTCTGCGTTTGCAGTTTTGTGCCCCTAGAAACTGTGTGTTCACCCGCTATGTTTCTTGGGGGAACTTTAAATGTTTTGCAATGTTGCACAAAAATATTGAAATATAATTTTTCCTTAAATCTCATACTTTGTCCCTTTAGGGGCTCTGTACATCATAGAAGATGCATTTTTAATGTATTTTTGAATAAATTATTACATAGAGACAAATTAAAATACGTGTCATGTCATTGTCCTATTTTACGTTTACATTTTTTTGTCTTTTTGTTTATTTTGCATATAATACAGACATCATTATACCCCTATTGTGATTGTTTAAAACCTTACTTTTTGTCTTTCTCTCCTTTTTAGAACATTTCCTGTGACTGAGGAATGACTGAGCTCTTAAATATTTACACCACCTTTATACTGCAGTTTAGAAGCAAGAAGGGAGGTGGGGCTCCTAGACCCCACAAAATCTTGCATGTGCTCTGCTCTGTAAAACATTTTTTTTTTCATCCAGCCTTGTCATAGGCTTACTTAAAACTGAAGTGTTGAATGCCCCAGGTTTTTACTTGTCTTATAGTTTCACACAATTGCCATGAGTCTTTCTCCACACCAGAGAGGAACCTTAAACACTATTAGCAAGCAGAATGTTGAAGCCATTGGTGAAACAATGCAGCATTCAGGAGATCTGTTCTACAACATAGGCGCTCCCTCTTTGGAGCAAACTCACAGCAGCCCAGAGATTTTGGTGGATTCTAGCCCTGAAGTCCAGAGCGTTTACAAATCTGATAAAGCATATCAGGTCCGGGGCCATTTTCAGCAATCGGGACCAGTAAAGTGGACCACTCAAAACCCAATGCAGACTGCGACTTGGTTTCAGGGCGTCCCGAACCTGAATAAGTGGTCACAGAATTTTGGACCTTCTCTAGGTGGTATGGATGATCCAAGAGCCTTTCACAAAGGGCATGAAATGGAGGCTATAAAGTTGGAGAAGCATTCACCAAGTTCCTCACAGTCCTACACAGACACCGCTCACATTCCCGGGGAGGATTGGGACCATCACACGATGGCAGCCATGCATCATGCTCAATATCAGGCGCTCCAACAAGGTCACAGACCTGCAGACCTCCAGTATCAGCCTCAGGGAATGCATCACGATATGTCTGACTCTACTCTGCAACCCTTCCAGTTGGCATTCGGACCTACCAAGCAACCACAGGCGCCTGGTTTCCAACAAGTCTTCCAAGGCAACAATGCATCTTTAAATATGAATTATAACGAGAAGCAGAAATCGCAACAGCAGCTCTTGCAGTTGCAACAGCAGCAGCTGCATCGCCAGCACCAGATGCAACAGCTGCAACAATTGCGTCAGTTGCAGCAGCAGCAACAACAACAACAGCAGCAGCATCAAATGCAACAGCAGCAGCGGCTGCTTCAAATGCAACAGCAATACCAGCTGCAACAGATGCAGCAGCAACTGCAACAGCATGCTCAAGATTTTCAACACCCAGAGCCTATAGAAAAGCAGCGAGTCAAACAAGAAATTGAGTCACAGGATCTAGCCAGTACTCGGGTGAAAACCGATTCAAGTCAGACCCAGCTCACCATCCCTCAAACACAACATCCTATCCCTCAGGGAGCAGATTATCAGGAATCGGGTCCTGCAGAGGCCACTCCAGTACTCCGAGAGACCCAAACCAAACGACAGGTCCTCCCTCGCCGCTCTCGACGGCTTTCCAAAGATGGAGTCTCTCCTCAAGGCAACCAGACATCCAAGGACAAGGTTTCTGCTCAGAATGGAGGAGTTGGTGGAGTCCACGGACCCGCAGTGGGGGTCATCCAAAGCACTCCGAGACAACGGAGGGCCTCAAAGGAGATCAACCTTGAGACTCTTGCTCAAAAGGCTTCAGAGATGGAGCTTTTGCCAGCAAAGGTGAGCTTGTTTCTTTTGGAAATCCGTTTGAAGCCTATTTTTACAACAATCGAATAGCAGAAATCTGTTTTAATATTAATTGTAACATATTAGAACATACTGGGCTGGAAATAATATGCTGATATGGTGCTCAGGAAACATTTTCTGTTATTATCAATGTTAAAAAACGTGTTGTGCTACTTAATATTTTCGTGTAAACCGTGATACTTTTTTTTTCAGGATTCTTTGATTCATGGTAATTTTAAAACAACAGCATTTATTTGAAATAAATGTTTTTACTGTCACTTTTAAAAAATGTGTCATTGCTAAATAGAAGTATTTATTTAACTGACCACAAACTTGTGAAAGGTTATCATGCATTAAATATATGCTAGAAGGTCTCCTAAGTTTTTTTGTTGTTGTTTAAACCAGGTAGTGAATTAGCTAATTCAAAACCTAAACATTTCCATTGCTGACTCTAGTAAGAAGTTGAAGCTGGGTGAAATGTGTCATCAGCTTTATAACTAATCAAACTATAAAAGTAAACACTACAGTACAAACTCAGCTCAGAGTAGTGTTTGCTATCAGGCTTCCCCAATCACGTACAGTGGAGTTTATGGAGTTATTGAGCATTGTAAAGCAGTCTGGTGAGCGGCTGCATGTCTGCACACCTTCACATTCCACACTCTCTCAAAATCCATTCAGTTGGATTTGGGAGGGGCTGATTCACCAAGCCCTATTTGCTAACATCTATCTGATCCAAGCCTCACAAAACAAGACGTTTCTGGTATGATTTTATTCTTTAAAATGTCTTAGACTTCAGATATTGCAGTGTACAGTAACAGGGTAGAGACAGCTCTATTTGTTTGAGATGGTTGTTTAAAAAAATTTTTTTTTCAAAACTTGGCCTGTAAAGGTGTTTTTGGGGCAGAGTAACTCAACTAGCGCTATGACTCACTTAAACGCTGCCGGTTGCTTACACACACTTTTATTTGTGCTTCTCTGTCCTTTGTTTTTTCTCTTCTCCATTTACATTTTATTCTGTCTTTTTCTTATCTTCTCTTAATAGTGTGAGGACGTTACTCCTGGTAGACCAGCAGGTATGACACCCCTAGTCATCCCAGTCTCAGTGCCAGTTCGGAAAGGTCAAATGGAAGCGCCGGGCAGCTGGACACAGCTGGATAATGTTCGACATCCCTCAGAGATTTCACATCAACAAAACCAGCCTGATCGTAAACCCTCGGTTATTGTTGCACGCAAGCACTCAATAAAGAGCTCAGCATCCGAGAGCTTCATCCAGGTTAATACAGTTAATACAGGTTAATGCCAGTGTTGCCAGATCCACTTATTATAAGCAATTTTAGGCTTGTTTATTCAAGAAGTCACTTATAGATTTGGGTAGTTGTGAGGTTGTGTTTTTTGGAGCTTTTTTTTCAGAATACTTTTGTGCATTTGGGCTTGTTAGTGATCGGCACCTATAGGACTAAACAGCTTTATCAATATGTGTGATGATGATGTTCTTCTGTCTGTAAATGCCACTGACATGCATTGGTTTTCCCCTTTTTCCATCAAAATAATGTTGTAATTTATGCTAGAGCCGTTTGTAGTAATTTAATTCAGCATCTTTTTGCCATCACAAGCTGCTTTTGATGAAACCGCAAGAGATTTCAGTAACATTTTACAATAAGTTTGGCATGATATATGTATGCCCCTACCCCAAGACTAGGGGTTGCTTATATTGGGCTTATTTTTTCTGACCATATCGCTTATTTCTTTAGTGAAACCTGGTAACGCTGGTTAATGCTCTTAAAACATCTCAAATGGTTGTCAAATGATTTTTAAGTTAATGTTATGCCTTTTTCCACAAACTGTTTAGGGCTTTTAAAAATAGTTGTTAAAATATCTGTTCTTTCATTTGTTTGAATCAGGGTAAAGGGCAAGAGGACAAATCCAGGCGCCGCCCACGTCCCGAGCCTCTGGTCATACCTCAACCTTGCACATTCATCACCCCTTCTGTTTACTCCAGCATCACTCCCTACCAGAGCAATCTGCGCTCCCCAGTACGCCTGCTAGACCATGCCAGTATCATCCCGCCATACACCCCTCCACCCATTCTTTCACCCGTGCGAGAAGGCTCTGGGCTGTACTTCTCTGCTGTCCTCTCTTCTATGGCAGCAGGCAGCCAGGTCCTGCCCCCTCCATCCACACCCCACGCCACTCGAAGTTTGCTACATGCTACAAGTGTGTTCCATATCTTTTTGTTTTAAAGGACTTTTTGTATTAGTAAGGATTTACAGTAAGGTTCTAAACATTTGCTAATGCATTAGTTATGGTAAACTACCAAGGAAAAATTGTTTCTTTCAGCATTTATTCATCTAGTTTCATGTTCATTTACAGTATAAACACAGTATTGTTCATTGATAGTTCATTAAGTTTGTAATAGAACTTTTAATAATAAGGCATTAATATAATGCATTATTAGTTAACTATTGTGCTAACTAATGTAACCTTTTTAACTTCACTCTGTTTATTCATACATATTAATAGCTAAAGAAATTAACATTAATTAGATATCCTGAACCATCAATAAACTGGACATTCGTAGAGCATTTATTAATCATTAATGTAAATTTACAGTATAAATGCACTATTATTTATTTGTTATTTCATGTTCACAATGCATTAACTAATTTTAATTTAAATAAAAGTTGATGTTAAAAATCGATTAGTATACCCTAGTAAAAAAGTCATATATTTAAAATACATTTCATTTCAATTACATATCACTCGAGACTTACTGATTTAGAAATTCTAATTACACTTTATTTGGAGTATCACTTGTGCACAATGCACATTTATTAATATTAAGACTAAAATGTGTTTTAATATCACTATTGATGAGATTTGTATAATCTTTGAATACTATCGGTCTTTAAATGCAAGTTATTTTAAGTGTACCTAAAGTATACTTGCAATAGTTCCAACATTAGCACAATCAAATATACTTCAGTATATCTTTAGTTGGACTTCAGCACTACTTACACACAATTAAACTGCATTAAGTACAAAATTAGTTGTTCCAATTTAGCATTGCAGGGTATTTTTTATAAATACATAAATATGTAAATGTAGTTGTAGTCTACTTGGGATTAAATAAATGTATTTCAAATGCATTTTAGTATATTTGTTTTTCACTAGGGTATGTAAAAATAAAACTAGATGAATAAAAGCTGTAGTTTATTAGTTAATGCATCGTTAATCATAATGTATCGTGAACTAATAATGTTAACAAATTTTTAACGTGTTGTGTATTACTGTATTATTAGCTGTTAGTTTGTGTTAAATAATGGTAACTTATAAGCCTTAATGTAAAGCGTTATGTTTTTCACTATTTGTTTATTTGTGTTTATTCTTACTTAATGAATTGCAAGTGTAGATTAATTGTAGTTCATCATTGATCACAATGAACTTTGATTAATTTCTATATCTCTCTTGCTGACTTTATTTTCTGCACTTTAGGCAGTTCTGAAATCACCCCTCCTGCACTCTCAGTGATTGGAGAAGCAAAGCCTGTCAGCCTAGAACCGTGAGCATTTATAAAAAAAAAAAATCATCACAATCACTGTCCTCTATTCTAATATATTCTCTCTCTTATGCACATTTTAGGCGCATAAACATTGGCTCTCGGTATCAGGCAGAAATTCCTGAACTATTGGATGGAACACTGGCCCTACAGGACCAGCATGAAGCCACTTTGGTCTGGCTCCCTAATTCAAAGGCTGATTCTACACCCTCCCAGGATACAAGATGTAACTTATCTTTAGACTGCATTAATATAGCTGAGGTTTACCAGCTGCATATAACATAGACATATGTCTCACATACTTCCATTCCAATCCTTCCATTCCCACTATTTTCCAGTTGATGATCTGATGAACCTGGTGTGCTCCAGTGTCACGTATGGAGGAGGAACCAACCCAGAGCTAGCAATGCACTGCCTGCATGAGTGCAGAGGGGATGTCATGGTGAGCACAGTTAAATATACAGTGGTACCAAAAAGTGTTTGGACACTTGAGTCACACTGAAAAATGTCTGACTTAAGACATCTAAAAATCACATTGACACCAGTTAGGAAAAATGTTAGTTCACAAATGCCCTTTGATATTTTGTGTCAAATGAAATGAAATTCATACACTTTTAAGGACTCCGACTACAACTCAAAAGTTTGGTATGAGAAGTGTTTGTGGAAGAGGTCTCTTGTGCTCTTAAAGGTGCATTTATTTAATAAAAATACAGTAAAACACTAATATTGTGAAACATTATTACAATTAAAAAGAAAATGTTTATGTTTTAATTATATATAGTTTAAATGTTGTTTTATCTGTGATGGCAAAAGATGTCTTCAGTGTCACATGATCCTTCAGAAATCATTGTGATATCCTGTTTTGATGCTCAGGCAACGTTTCTTATTATTATCAGTTCTGAAAACTGTTGTGCTGCTTAATATATTTGTGGGAAATGTGATACATTTTTTCAGGATTCTTTGATGAATAGAAAGTTCAAAAGAATAGCATTTATTTGAAATAGAAATCTATTGTAACACTGTAAACGTTTTAGTTTCCTTTTTAATTTAAAGTTTCGATTTAAAGCGTCCTTCCTGAAATAAGTATTCATTTCTTTCATAATAACTCAACATTGAAACATTATGTATGGGGGGGGGGGATCTAAAAGTGTCCAAATACTTGTTGGGGACACTGTATATGATGCATATGCATGTGACTTTGCCTGTGAAAACCCAGCTAAAGTAATTTTTTTGCGATGTACTGTTTTCTACATAAAATCGTATTGTAGTAATGTACAGAACATTCTGTGAAAATACAAACTTGATATCTTTAACACTGACTGAATAAGACCATGGTAAAACTTGAAATGATAATGAAATTAATAGGTGAAATCAAACTTTGAGGCTTGTTATCTCAGAATTAGATTTTTAGACTTTTTTAAACTGGTTTTCACAGGCAGGGTCACATATGTTTTCAGGATAAACAACAAATCTATTTTGACTCTAGGAAGCTCTGGAAATGATGTTGATGAAGAATCCCATCTTCTCCAAGAACCACGATCTGGCGAACTACCACTACGCAGGTAGAAATTCATTTACATCTAATTGCAGAGCTCACTGTGTTCACTTAGAAACATTAAACATGATTCAGCATGCTGTGACTGTAAATGGATATAGTTTTGCAATGCAGCAGAATGTTTGTAATGTATAGCGGATAGAAAGAACCTAATGTCCCTTAAATATTGGCAGGATCAGACTGCTGGACTGTGGATGAAAAAAGATGCTTCAACAAGGGAATTTCTGCTTACAGGAGAGATTTCTTCTTGGTGCAAAAACTGGTATACAATCTTTTTTGTTTACTGGTCTTATATAGATTCATGTAAATCAAATTTCCCCTTTTTAAGGTGACATTGTGTTTCTATTTTGGCAGGTGAGGAATAAAACAGTGGCACAGTGTGTGGAGTTCTACTACACCTATAAGAAACAAGCAAAGGTTGGCCGTAATGGCACATATACATATGGACCTTTAGAGCCAGAGGATAACATCCCTGTGGTAAAGGCTATTACTGCTTTTAGACATTGTTTTGACTAAAGAGCTAATAGCACATGTACAGTAAATTAATAATTATTCATAATAATTATTCAAAAAGGAAATTTGTATGAATGCTTACAAAATCTGTGCTAAAACAATCTGTACATTGTGATACATGAGTGCTGGTCAGACTTGTCTGTTCTTTTATCTCTAACAAGATTAAAGTGAAACAAGAAGAAGAAAATGATAGCAGACAACAGGAGGCCACACAAGACAATGTGGATCACAGTCTACAAAATGTGACCAAGACACTTCAGAACATTAAGAATGTAAGTATTTGGATTGAAGGCATTCTCGTTTGTATATAAATATAGTGAATACACCATCATGTTTCTCTGGGATGGAATGTTAAATGTCCAGAATGAATAGCTAAATCTGATCGCGTGGGTCTGTTTACTAATTTGTCCAGGAGAGGGCAGACGTGGCTCATGAGGACCAGAAGAACAGCTTTGTGGAAGAGTCTTCTGGCCTGATGCCAGCTCCTCAACCCTCCTTCAAAACTCCTTCCCCTGCACCTCCAAAGCCTCGCTCTGACAGCACCGGGAAGAAAAACAGGGCCTCAACTGGCAACAAAAGTCAGGGAGAGCCAGAGGGTATTTTCCCTTGCAAGAAGTGCAGTAGGTGAGTCAGTGTTTATATAACAGTATGTGTCTTTGAATTTCTACTCATTCAATTTGAAGCATCCCAGCTTGTCCTAGTTGCTTTTACTTCAAAAGACAGTTGAGAACAGTTTTGTTCCAGAGTAAGAATTCTGCTCACTGTACACTCGGTATCTCTGATCTCCAATATAGTTTGTCTGAAATATTGAAAGTAATATTTCTATATTTGAATATCAAGTCCCCAGTGTTAATATTATCATCACAATTAATTTATTAAAATATTGCAATATGTTATGTTAATATTTCAATAATAAATATAATGGTAATATCCCAATATTGTAACATCTAGACTGTGATTTTTCTCCAAATTACTTAATATATCAATATTTTAATATAAGTGTTGTTATTTTTATTATTATTATAATTACAACCATTAATATTGAATTCATGTTGTATAAAATTAAAATTATATGGACCTGGAAATGAGGATTTAACACATATGAACAGCTGCCCATAAATAGCTTCCATTGATGTAGGAACGTATGGTGTGTTAGGTAGGACAATGTTTGGCCAATATACAACTATTTGAAAAATTGGAATCTGAGGTTGCAAAAAAAAATCAAAATATTGAGAAAAAAAAATCGCCTTTAAAGTTGTCCAAATAAAGTTCTTGTTTAGCAATGCATTTTACTAATCAAAAATTAGGTTTTGATATATTTACAGTAGTGAATTTACAAAATATCTGAAGGAACATGATCTTTACTTAAGATCCTAATGATTTTTTGGCATAAAAAAAAAAATCAATAATTTTGACCCAAACAATGTATTTTTGGCTATTGCTACAATATACCCCAGCGACTTAAGACTGGATTTGTGCTCCAGGGTCACATATTACAATTCAGTATTTTAAAATAAAATATTGTTTCATTAATAATAATTTCCTAGTACTTTAATATGTAATTAATTTAATAGCAACACACCTTAAATAGCAAAACAGCAAAACTCTTAAATGTTCAAAAACATTTCGGTGATAAATAAAAAGATCTGTAAGGACAAGTGCTTTTTAAATTCTTTTCTCATGCCCATGCTTTCTCATGACCATTCACCTAGTTTTTGGACTATGGGTTTACAGTGGGGCAAAAAAGTATTTAGTTAGCCACCAATTGTGGAAGTTCTCCCACTTAAAAGATGAGAGAGGCCTGTAATTTTAAACATAGGTATACCTCAACTATGAGAAAAAAAAAATCCAGAAAATCAAATTTTAGGATTTTTAAAGAATTAATTGGTAAAATCCTCGGTAAAATAAGTATTTGGTCACAAGCAAGATTTCTGGCTCTCACAGACCTGTAACTTCTTCTTTAAGAGGCTCCTCTGTCCTCCACTGGTTACCTGTATTAATGGCATCTGTTTGAACTTGTTGTCAGTATAAAAGACACCTGTCCAAACCTCAAACAGTCACACTCCAAACTCCAGCATGGCCAAGAACAAAGAGCTGTCAAAGGACACCAGAAAAAAAATTGTAGACCTGCACCAGGCTGGGAAGACTAAATAGGTAAGCAGCTTGGTGTGAAAAATCAACTGTGGGAGCAATTATTAGAAAAATGGAAGACATACAAGACCACTGAAAATCTCCCTCGATCTGGGGCTCCACGAAAGATCTCACCCCGTGGGGTCAAAATAATCACAAGAACTGTGAGCAAAAATCACAGAACCACACAGGGGGACCTAGTGAAAGACCTGCAGAGAGCTGGGACCAAAGTAAAAAAGGCTACCATCAGTAACACACTGCAACGCCAGGGACTCAAATCCTGCAGTGCCAGACGTGTCCCCCTGCTTAAGCCCATACATGTCCAGGCCCGTCTGAAGTTTACCAAAGACCATCTGGATGATCCAGAGAAGGCATGGGAGAAGGTAATGTGGTCAGATGAGACCAAAATAGAACTTTTTGGTAAAAAACTCAACTTGTCGTGTTTGGAGGAGAAAGAATGCTGAGTTGAATCCAAAGAACACCATACCTACTGTGAATCATGGGGGTGGAAACATCATGCTTTGGGGTTGTTTTTGTGCAAAGGGACCAGGACGACTGATCCGTGTAAACGTAAGAATGAATGGGGCCATGTATCGTGTGATTTTGAGTGAAAACCTCCTTCCATTAGCAAGGGCATTGAAGATGAAACGTGGCTGGGTCTTTCAGCATGACAATGATCCCAAACACACCGCCCGGGCAACGAAGGAGTGGCTTCGTTAAGAAGCATTTCAAGGTCCTGGAGTGTCCTAGCCAGTCTCCAGATCTCAACCCCATAGAAAATCTTTGGAGGGAGCTGAAAACCCGTGTTGCCCAGCGACAGCCCCAAAACATTACTGCTATAGAGGAGATCTGCATGGAGGAATGGGCCAAAATACCAGCAACAGTGTGTGAAAACTTGTGAAGACTTACAGAAAACGTTTTGACCTCTGTCATTGCCAACAAAGGGTATATAACAAAGTATTGAGATGAAATTTTGTTATTGACCAAATACTTATTTTCCACCATAATTTGCAAATAAATTCTTTAAAAATCCTCCAATGTGATTTTCTGGATTTTTTTTTCTCATTTTGTCTCTCATAGTTGAGGTATACCTATGATGAAAATTACAGGCCTCACTCATCTTTTTAAGTGGGAGAACTTGAACAATTGGTGGCTGACTAAATACTTTTTTCCCCACTGTATATGTATTTAGCTACAGCGGGTTAAAATAAGTATGAACACGTCACCATTTTTCTCAGTAAATATTTTTCTAAAGGTGCTGTTGACATGAAATTCTCACCAGATGTCGGGAACAATCCAAGTAATCCATACATACAAAGAAAACAATACAAATAGGTTCAGAAATTAAGTTCTGTGTAATAAAATTGAATGACCCAGGAAAAAAGTATTGAACGCGCTTACTGAAATTTGGTAATGCCTTTGTTGATAATGACAGCTTCAAGACGCCTCCTGTATGGAGAAACTAGTCGCATGCATTGCTCAGGTGTGATTTTGGCCCATTCTTCCAAACAAACAGTCTTCAAATCTTGAAGGTCCCATGGGCCTGTTCTATGAACTCTAATCTTTAGTTCTATCCATAGATGTTCTATTGGATTCAAGTCAGGTGATTAGCTGGGCCATTCTAGCAGCTTTATTTTAATTTTATGAAACCAATTGAGAGTTTCCTTGGCTGTGTTTGGGATCATTGTCTTGCTGAATGTCCACCCTTGTTTCATCTTCATCATCCTGGTAGATGGCAGCAGATTTGTATCAAGAATGTCTGGGTACATTGTTCCATTTAACCTTCCTTCAATTATATGAATTTTGCAAGTACTACACCATGATGTTTTTGGGCTGATGTGCAGTGCCATTTGACCTCCAAAAATGGTGTGTATTATGGCATCCAAAGAGTAAAATTTTTGTCTCATCTGACCAGACTATATTCTCCCAGTATTTCACAGGCTTGTCTAAATGTTGTACAGCAAACTTTAATCGAGCTTCAACATGCTTTTTCTTCAGCAATAGAGCCTTGCGTGGTGAGCCTGCATACAGGCTACGGCGGTTGAGTGCATTACTTTTTGTACTTATTATTTTCTTTGAAACAGTTGTACCTGCTAATTCCAGGTCTTTCTGAAGATCTCCACAAGTGGTCCTTGGCTCTTAGAAAACCCTTCTGATAAGTTTTTTCACGGCTCTGTCAGAAATCTTGAAAGGAGCACCTGGTTGTGGCCGGTTTATGGTGAAATAATGTTCTTTCCACTTCCGGATTATGGCCCCAACAGTGCTCACTGGAACATTCAGAAGTATAGAAATCCTTCTGTAAACAATGCCATCAGTATGTTTTGCAACAATAAGGTTGCAAAGGTCTTGAGAGAGCTCTTTGCTTTTACCCATCATGAAATGTTTCTTGTGTGACACGTTGGTCATGAGACACCTTTTTATAGGCCATCAGTTGGGACTGAACCAACTAATATTAATTTCCACTGACAAGGGGCAGGATTGCTTTCTAATTACTAATAGATTTCTGCTGGTGTCTTGGCTTTCAATGCTTTTTTTCACCTCCCTTTCTTCATGTGTTTCTTCATAAGTTCTTTATTACACAGAACTTAATTTCTGAACTTATTTGTTTTGCTTTCTTTGTATGTATGGATTACTTGGATTGTTACGACATCTGGTGAAAATTTCATGTCAACAGCACCTTTAGAAATGTATTTACTGAGAAAAATGGTGATGTGTTCAATACTTATTTTACCCGCTGTATGTAAAGCAGTTTCTTGACTTCAATAAATTCTAATGAGGTCTGTATATACAGGGTGTTCTATAAGGTGAAGAGTCGCAGCGCTCACATGAAGAGTCACGCCGAGCAGGAGAAGAAGGCAGCAGCACAGCGAAGAGAAGAGGAGGAGCGGGCCGCTAAGGCAAGGCAGGAGATGCTGGAGGCAGCAAGGAGGAAAGAGGCACAAAGAGGAGGGCAAGAAGAGAGTAGTGGAGCTGAGGAAAGCTCAGTAGAGCTGGATGATGAGCAGGATGTGGACTGGGATTGAGCAAGTACAAGACTCTTTTAGTACTCTTCTTTAGTACCAGTTGGTACCAAAAATGTGCAACTAGTGCATCCCAGTTAAGGGCAGTTGGGATGTTTGAAAAGATAAAGGTGTCTGAAATGCCTTTTATTTTTTTACCAAAATTTTATAAGAACTTTCCTTTGGTATGTATTTTTTTAAAAGTGCAGATGTATGTCAGTTTAGCATCATAAATGTGATGCTTACGAAACAATGATACAGTAAATATGATAACATGTAAAAAGGTTTGCAGAGCTGAATTTGATCAAAATACCTGAACAAATCTTGTTTGCATTCAGCGAGACTGTATTTTTTTTTACATGTTTATGTAATATGCATACAGTAATATGTAATCAAGAGCACAAACTAAAATTCCCCCTTCAATTAAATATTTCTTGTGCATGAAATGTATATAATGCTTCGAAATATATATGTTGACCTCTGTGTATTATACTGTGTGCAATATTGATGCAGTTGTGTGTGTGTTTTTCAGTACTTTAAACTTCAAAGAATGTGTATTTATGTTTTGAATGCACTTAAAGGGAAGTGGAATATGTGGGATTAAGGGATTTTTATAAAAACTCACATGTAAATAAAATCTGAAGTTTAGCAAATCACAAATACATTTGTTGACTGTTGTGACCATGCTTGATATTTGCTATATTTCATAAATGTCTGCACAATAAAAACAAACTTCCAGGATAAACTTGTATAATTTTACCTTATATAATAAATATAAAAGGAAAAAGTTCAGTTATCACCATCACATTCAGCACTGGAAGAAGTCTTTGTTTAATAGACATTTGTGATTGTAGTGTTCTTAGTTTAAATGTATTTTGGGCTTGCTGATCGCTAGTTAGTTTTGGCAAATCTCTTCAAATTAAGGTTAAGATCATTATCATTAGTAGCAGAAGGCTCAAAGACACCTTGATTCTTCCACTGCTCCCACCTGCCAAAAAGAACAGTTAATGTCATTAATTGGGTATTAAATTTTCTTAAAATTCTAGCAGGTAGAAAAAGCTAAATGGGTAAAATAATCTTTTAGACTGATGGGAGAGGCCATTTTTGAATGAAAGCCTTCTGAGAGTCAATTCAAATGCTTACCAGCATCAAAGTTATCCACTAGCATGTCTTTGGTGTCACTGAGACTTCCATTGTTTGCTTCTGGAACTACACCCAACAGCTTACACATCAATGGATAGATGCTGACACTCAAATGGCTCAGCCAAGAAATTGTCCCGAAAGTCTGGCCCAAAGGCTCGAAAGAACATTTTCATATCCATTTCCTCATTACTGAATCCATGATCTCCTTTGTTGATATGCAAAATGACCCTCTGCACAAACAGCAAACAAAAAGTTAGAGTAGAAGACGAACTGTTTAATAAATTCACCCACTTCCAGTACTTTACATGTAGCTTTAAGCAATATTTACTATTTACACTACTATTTTTTAAAGAAATTAATGCTTTTTATTCATCATGGACACATTAAATTGGTCAAAAGTGACAGCAAAGACATTTATAATGTTCCAAAAGATTTATATTCAAATAAATGCTGTTAATATGAACTTTCAAATCATCTTTGAATCCTGAAAAAAATGTATCAGGGTTTCTGCAAAAAAATATTAGACCGCACAACTGTTTTCAACATTGATAATAGAAATGGTTCTTGAGAACCAAATCAGAATGATTTGATTGAAGGATCATGTGACACTGAAGACTGGAGTAACAATGCTAAAAAAATCAGCTTTGCATCCCAGGAATACATTACATTTTAAAATATGTTTTAATAGAAAACAGTTCATTTAAACAAATAATGTTTCACACACAATATTACTGTTTTTACTGTTTCCAAATCTCACTAATCTCAAATTTAAGACATATTTATTGATATTTTACTGATACGGACTGTAAACTGGCTAAATAATGTGAAGCTAATATGACATAATTAGCATGTTTGACTACAATATTTTATTATTTGAGCTTTCAAACAACTGGCTAAAATGAGGGATATTTATTTTCAAAGAGACTTACAGAGTTGATATTGAAGCCCAGGTCAGCCAGAAGGACGATGGGTTGAATTCTCTCATTCTCATGTTGAGTAGGTTTGAAATGTTGTTTTTTCTGGTATCTCTTCTTGCTTATAGACTGTCAGATTGGGATGTGCGTTCTTCAGGGAATCATAAACTTCCTGTCCTTTGCCCTCCCTAGGTGTAATCATCCCAAACCCACCGTAGTCAAGTAGGTCAAAGCGGGCTAGATTGAATAAACTCATGTAATTGCGAAGTTTTATCTCATTAACCTCACTGGCCATTTTAACAGTGGTCATACCATGGTCTGAGCTCAGGATGACGTTAAGATGATCAGTCAAACCATTTTTGTGAATTGCCTCCCTGAGGTAGCCAATAATGCGGTCGATCTGTTCAATGATCTTTATTCTCTCTGGGGTTTTGGGGCCGAAAGTGTGACCCACGTTGTCTGGTGCTTCAGACCCTTTGAAATATATTGGAGACATTATTGGAGAAGAGCAGTATTAATTTGTTAATTAATTTACAATGAGGAATGCTTTTACTGGACATATTTACATACACTGTAAGGAACATATGTGAAATTTATGGTAAAAAACAACAACAACAGCTGTGGTTGTCAGAACATTACAATAAATTTTTTTTTGTGATTTAACTAACATTTTCATTAAAAAAAACATATATTTGATTAACTGAATAATGATAATATACAGTACCAACCTACTGAAGTACTAAAAATCTGTTTTGTACCTTTATAATACAATGATAACCAGCAAAACACGGGGTAAAGAGAAAACCACATGACAAATCAAGTTAATCACAAGTAGCTTTTCCACAAGCTGAAGTATATACTTAATATACTGGTAGATATAATGTATAGATATTATATATAATAAAATATAATACTTATAATATATATATATAGTTATTAACACACATGAAACTGAAATAATGCATTAAACATTAATTTAACAACATAAGATATAACATAAAACCCTAATGTACATAAAATGATAACAAAAACGATTAAAAAGTAAAAGTTATTCAATGAAAAAGCCACCAAATGCCAAATTCTGGGCTGTTATCCACAGGGGCAAAGCACCATTATCCCACCATTCTGATCTTTTCAGTGTTGCCTTGTGTGGAACTCTCAGGCCAGTTTTATCATTAAACATCAGGTTATGGACAACACCGTGATCCTCTATCCATCTCCCTGAAGAAAAGATTAAGATACAATCATACTGATATATAATAAGTATACATTTAACATTGAAAATTGGATTCAGTTAGATCAACCAATATGTTTCTGTGGTCAAATAGTGTATTTCAATAAACTAAAATGACTTGTTATGGCAGCGTGCATGTAAACCCACATTTCGTAATACTCTTATACATGCTCTTATATTGCCACTGAGCAAGGTTTATGAACAAGGAACACTGATTATGCAAATAACCTTTAAGCTGGAGTTTGTGCTAATTTTGCACATGTCATTTAATGAGGCTGAGGTAATTGGCCCAGTAAGTGTGTGCTCAGCAGCTCTCAGAAGACAGCTTAAGACTTTGAACATCATGATATTGCAGACTGGACAAGAATATGTACATTAACACAGAGTAAACTATGGTGAAGCAGGTGCATGAATTTATGCACTTTTGTTTCAAAATGATATTAAACAATACAATTTTATTAAAATGTAACAAACATTATAATATTATAATATATAATATATTCGTACTAAGTTATATTTTTTATTTAAACTGTATTAAATGTGGTAATTTACACCTGTATTCATGTAAATAGTATTAAAATTCAGTATTATTAAAATATCATAAATTAATTAAATTATTTGACATTTGAGTTGTTTCTCTCAGTGTCTATTTTTTAACTGATGTAAAACATGCAGTGATACTCAGTCTAACCAGACCAAATCATATGAGAACCACTGATTTAAATGTTATAATATTCAGTACGCATTACAAAATTATAGCTACCAACTGAGTACTTGGATGAATTAGGCATTTGAACATGTGTTAGAGCTTCTGTTTTGTTCTTTTTTTTGTCTGTAAGTGTGTATTCTGACTACACATAAGCCAATAAATAAGCAGAAGGTCGAGCCTTACCAGTAATAGTTGTAAAGTGTGATGGAGATGTCATGGTGATCGCTGGGGGATTTATGTATTTTGCCTTGACTCCTTCTTTAACTAGTTTGTCCAGATTTGGTGTGTTGGCATCTTGGTCATAATCCCACCTGAAACCATCAAAAGAGATCAGCAGCAACTTATTATACGTCCTGCTTTTGGACAGGGGTTTACTGCTCACACAGAGAGACAAGGCCAACACCAGCAGAAGTTCTGACTTCATCTCGAGACGCTGTTAAGCAGAGTGAAAATCAGCAGAAGCTGATCTTGGTTTTATAAGCATTATCAGGGCACTGATAAGACAATCTATTTTCTGTAGTTCTCAGTCAGTTTATTGCCAAACCAGTTAGCCTACATTTCCAGTGTGAATAAATGATAAATTCTAAAACAAATCTGAAATGCACTGTATTGAAAAGTGGAAAATTTTTATTATTACCATCCACACACAAGTCAGTTCCCTTTTTACAGTTTGCATTTTTGACCCACATGGGCCATGAGAGGGTTTATCTTGAGAGATACGGATAGAGCTGATAAACTGTATGGATGTTATGTTTAGAGCTCTGATATATTATTGATCATCAGTTTATATTATCTTTATATGCACACAAGATCTATTGAATTAAAATCATTCTTAAATATATCGTGGCTTGCGATTGTTCGGTTCCATAATAATAATGAAAATGCACAACATAGAATTAAGGGACTTTTACTGTAGAAACACTAACCGGAAACAAGAAGTGTACAGTTTTCGAGTTCACACTGCTCTCAGGGCAGGGTCCCTGACAGCTGATGTGATATTCAGAAAAAAAGCTTTTATTTTTACCAAATACAAGTTAAAGCGTTAGAGAAGGCATTTTCGTCGCTCACTTGGATAAACTTAAGGTAAGATTCGACTAACGTCGCAGTTTATTAGCTTCCCGAGAAGGCCACAGCGCTGTTTACTGTGTCAGCTGACCTTTCATAAAACAATCTGTTACTATAACAATAAAGACATCTTCATCTATATACAAAACCGATTTAAATAATTGTCGAACCACGAAAAAAACCACGAACTCTGCATTTAAGAAAAGTATTAACGTTACTCTGCAACTGACGGTATTCTTCTAACGTATTATTCTGATGTATGTCATATTAATTAATAATTATCATATTCATACACTGTGGTATTTACATGGGATCACCCTGGTAGATTCTAGTACAGTTCTGTGAATGAAGGGCAAATGTACCTTTAAGTCTACATGAATAAAATTTTATGAATTTGATCTTTTAATTTTAATAAACACCTTTGTTTGCCTGCATGCTTCAGCCAAATTTGTAATGTCTTATTGTGTCTTGTATACTTGATTATTGTTGTAAACTGACAGATGAAGTATCTGCTATAATCTGATTTTTTTTTAAATATGTTGCATACAAAAGAATTCACTTTTGAATGACTTGGACAGCGTCAACGAGCAGAAGGCCCTTTCAGCTTATGAGTCAATTGTGCTTTTAATTTCAGGATTAAACATGACTGCCATCAAGCACGCCCTTCAGAGGGATATTTTCACCCCCAATGACGAGCGTCTGCTGAGCATCGTCAATGTCTGCAAGGCAGGGAAAAAGAAAAAGAACTGTTTCCTGTGTGCCACAGGTAGAGCAGAGACACCGATCCATGTCAGAGAATGTCCATAAACACTCTTTTATTGTTTATTTGACCTCTGTCAGTTCTGTTTATCTTCTTTAGTGACTACAGAGCGCCCAGTGCAGGTGAAGGTGGTGAAAGTGAAGAAGTCAGATAAAGGAGATTTCTATAAGAGACAGATGGCATGGGAACTACGGGACCTGACAGAGGTTGATGCCAAAGATGCCAATAAGGTCAGAGGTCATATGTGAAAGATTCAATTCAGACATGAAATAAAGCTCAGTAATAAAATAACTATTACTAAATATTATGGATACATAATATTACCTGTTTCAGATTGCTTATCGGATGATATCGGATACAGTGTTATTTTAGTATTAATTATATAGGCCTACGCCTACTATAAAAGTAATAGTACTTCAGCTTATTTTATTTCAGTTTCTAATTTTCATTTTTTTATGTTTAAGTTTTTCATCTAATATTTATACTAGATATAATAACTTTATTTTATTTAACAAAGACATTTTTATTTTAGTTTAGTTTCCAATAATTACACCAGATGGATTTCATTTAAATGTTAGATTACCTTTTCCGTCACTGAAGGCTCACTTAAAATTAATCTTTAAAAACACTAATAATTTAATAACTATTAAAACTGTTCAATTTAATCTTTCGCAAATCTCAAATAAACCATACTGTGCATAAATAATGTTGTTATACCTAAATTCACTTATAGCACTTAAAGTGATTGAATTTACTTTTTATTGTTTTGTATTTAAATTAATGAAACATACTTATGGAACATATTTATGGAAATTGGGGTAACATGAAAATAATTATTGACCTGGAATCGACCTGAATTTACTGAGCAAATCTTCGACTTCTCCATCCTTCAGGAGAACCCAGAGTTTGACCTTCATTTTGAGAAGGTTTATCGGTGGGTGGCGAGCAGCACTGCAGAGAAGAATTCGTTCATCTCGTGTATCTGGAAGCTGAACCAGCGCTACCTTCGGAAGAAAGTGGAGTTTGTAAATGTCAGTCCACAGCTGCTGGAAGGTGTGGCTCACTACTGCTCCCGGTGTTGTGGAAGTGTAATAGCATGTTGTTAAACTACCTGTGGAATTTTAATATGTAAGGAAAAGAGTCTGAAAGCTTGAATGTAGAACTATTACATTTGCAGTGGTAGGAACTCAAACTAGTTTCTGTTTTCCTGTGGCTAGTGCTCTCTCTCTGTCTTTTTCTGAGCTCTTTGGGATTCTGCAATGTGTCTTTTTGAGTGTCCTTTAATGCTTTAGTTTAACCCGATCTCTGCTGTTCTCTCTAAATCTCTCACTGGCCAGAGCTTCCTAAAGCTGAAGGTTTGTACGCTGTTTTTTTTCTTCCATCTTTCATCCTTGTCCATTTCCCTATTCCAGTTTCCACCTTCTGCTATTGTTTCCCCCTCATTAATTGTCTTTCTTTCTTCACATTAATTCATTTTGCTTAGTCACATAGTTATCTGGGAACATTTACCCACTGCTCACTCTCTAGATTGTGTTTGTGTACATGTGTTACTTACATTGCATTTATGGAGTAGTTTAGTTAATATACTCATATGCTCACACTCACTACCATTCAAAAGTTTGGCTATGTTTTATGATAGAAGTCTCTTATTCTCAACAAGGCTGCATTTATTTAATTAAAAATACAGTAAAAACAATATTGTGAAAAATTGTTACAATCTTTCTGTTGTAATGTAATGTCATTCTGTTATAATCTGACAATTTTTCTATTACATTTAAACATGTAATTTATGCATGTAATGGCAAAGCTACATTTTCAAAATTCAAAAGAACAGCATTTATTTGGATTATTAATGTCTTTACTGTTATATAACATTTCGTTTTTTTTTTTTTTTAATCTTGCTGACACCAAACTTTTGAATGGTAGCTTATACAGTAATAAACATTTGAGGTTAATAAGCACTTTTTTCATGTATCTTTCCTTCTTCTCAGAGTCGGTCCCGAGCGGAGAGAGTCAGAGTGTTGCAGGGGGAGATGAGGATGCTCTGGACGATTACCAGGAGCTGAACGCCCGTGAGGAGCAGGACATTGAGAGCATGATGGAGGTCTGCGAGTATGCCATTTCCAACGCAGAGGCCTTTGCTGAGAAACTGTCTCGTGAGCTACAGGTCCTAGATGGGGTGAGTTTGTTTAATCGTTTCCTGAAGTAAAACACTGGTGTGTTAGCACTAGACATAGTGGAAAGTATTGATTGCACCTGTCATCAGGAGTTTATAATTAACTTTACCTATATTGAACTAAGTGAAACAATTATCTAACGGTCAAGGTAAATGTGGATTGAAGTCTGTTTGATTAGGGAATAGCAGTTTATTCTGAGTAGTCTTATTGTTTGACAGTCACATCAAAGAAAAAACAAGGCATATTTTTGTTGTTGTGAATAGTAATCTCTGTTCTTCTCTGCTCAGGCTAACATCCAGTCCATCATGGCCTCTGAAAAGCAGGTGAACATCCTGATGCAGCTGCTGGATCGGGCTCTGGGAGAGGTGGACAACATCGAGGGGAAGTTGCTCAGTTATGAGGAGATGCTGCAGAGCGTGAAAGAACAGATGGACCAGATCTCCCAGAGCAACCGTCTCATCCAGATCAGCAACACCAACAATGGCAAACTACTGGATGAGATCCAGTTCCTTGTGGTATGTTGGGACACAGTAGAGATAGATCCCAGAAAACTTTCCTTTGATGAGTGGAACACAACATTAACAAAATAATTCTAGGTAAACTAGTCGATCTTATTAAACAGGTTGATGAGGTTGGTGGATGACTAGCTGACCATTGTGACCCATCAGTAACTGCCCCTTTAAAAACATTAAACAATAAATACTGGGATAGCAGTTTTTTGTCACAGAAATTCCAACCTGACTTGAGGTGCTCGGCAGCTCTGTTGCCTGTGGTGGACTCTTGCCACCTTTATTTCAGGACTCAGACTTGCAACTAACAAGTCTAATAAGTCTAGACTATTTAATCATGTGATAAGCATGCATACATATTCCTGAAAACACTTCCACTTCCAATCTTTTATTGAAAACTATAAAATAAGGGATTCGGAATCTTTTTTGTCAGAAAAAAACCTTTGACCTCAAATGTATAGTCAAGTCAAGTCAAGTCACCTTTATTTATATAGCGCTTTTAACAATACAGATTGTGTCAAAGCAACTGAACAGCATTAATTAGGAAAATAGAGTCAATAATGCAAAGTGACAATAGTAAACAATCATTTTCAGTTACGAAAGGTAATCATTGAATTCAGTGATGTCAACATCCAGCTCAGTTTAAATAGTATACTGGAAATACCACTGAGATTTTAAGTAACACAACACATTCGCATGTTCAAAGTTCTCTGATGATGGTTAATGGTCACATGGAGTGCAGGCAAACATAAAATACATGTGTTTTATTTGGATTTGTTTTAGAAATGTGGAAATGTTGGATCCACATTTCTTAAAGCTGGCAGCTGATTTTATTGCGCCACCACTAACCTATCTTTTTAATCTTTCTTTAGCTACAAATGAAATTCCTTCTATCTGGAAAACTGCTTATGTTCGGCCATTATTTAAATGGGGTGATCCAACTGTATTGAATAATTATAGGCCTATTTCGAAATTGTCTATTTTATCAAAGGTTTGGGAATCGCTTGTGAATTATCAATTAAAATAATTTCTATATTCTAAAAATGCCTTATCAGAGTTCCAATCCAGTTTTAGGAAAAAACATAGTACATCCACAGCAATTATAAAAGTATTAAATTATTTAATGGTTTCATTGGAAAAACCATAGTGCTGCTCTTTTTATCGATTTATCCAAAGCTTTTAATTCCGTAGATCATGAAATTTTGAAGCAGAGGCTACTTAGTGTAGGTTTATCAGTAAATACTGTCGGATGGTTTGTTAATTACTTATCGGATAGATCTCAATGTACAAATATAGAGGGACTCACTTCTTGTACTCTAAATATCGGCGTACCACAGGGATCAGTCCTTGGGCCATTATTACTTTTTTTCTATATTAATAATATTGGGAATAATCTCACACATTAAAGTTTTCATTTATACGCTGATGATATGGTGATTTACTCCTCTGCATCAACATTGGATCAGGCTCTGAGTCATCTTCAATCTGATTTTGATGCAGTTCAGCATACATTGAGTGATTTAAAACTGACTGAGTTTTGACTTTAAAACTGAGTGATTTAAATGCGGAGAAATCTAAACTTATGATGTTTACAAAAAGAAAGTCTGCACTTTCAAACTCATGCTCAATTACTACTCTTCAAGGTTTGGAGATTGAAGTAGTATCTAAATATAAATACTTGGGATTTTTAATTGATGATTCTCTTTCTTTTGGGCCTCATATTCAGTACCTTGTGAGAAAATTCGAAGTCGAAACGGGGTCTTTTTTAGAGTCAAGTATTGTCTTTCTTTTGCAGCAAGGAAGAGATTGGTAGCAGCTACATTTTTGACAGTGTTGGATTATTGTGATAATTTAGGTATTTAGGTTTACTTCCTTCGTATTTACAGCAGAATATCTTACAAAAAGGTGTAACGAATTATGGGATTTGCTCACAAGACTATTATCTTTTAAGCA
Source organism: Sinocyclocheilus anophthalmus (assembly GCA_018155175.1). Lineage (NCBI taxonomy): Eukaryota > Metazoa > Chordata > Actinopteri > Cypriniformes > Cyprinidae > Sinocyclocheilus > Sinocyclocheilus anophthalmus. Next base: position 421,437 of record JADLZN010000418.1, read on the forward strand.
TCCCTAAAGTTCGTACTAATATGGGTCAACGGGCATTTAGTTATGCTGCTCCATTTGATTGGAATCAACTACAAGATAACTTATGCTTAAAAGAGTTGGTAACACTAAATTATTTTAAATGTATTTTAAAGGATCTATTTGTAGAGTCACCTGATTGTAAATGTTTTGAGTGATTTGTGTATGTTTCTGTGTATGTAAACTAATGTATTTTGTTTTATGTGTAACTAAATGTGCTGCCTATCTTGGCCAGGACCCTCTTGTAAATGAGATTTTAAATCTCAAGAGTTTTTAATTTCCTGGTTAAATAAAGGTAAAAAATATTCTAAAATTATGTTAATTTTAAATTTTTTTAATTTAATGAATTATTAGCTTTTTTTTATAAAGCCCCTGCAATTCCTCCACAGACCCCCGTTTGGGAAACACTGTATTAAATTATAAATATAATTAATTGTATTTTGCTTAATTGTAGCATAATTAAAAAAAAAATGTATCTGAACTTCTGTATTTTTGTTTATTAACTTTTCAGCCAGGGTGAACAAAGTTAAAGATGTTTTGAGTGTGCTTCTTTACTGTTTTGTTTGATACTAAAACAAAACTCAAATAAAAGATTACTGGTATGATTAAAATTCTAATATGTCTATAATGATCTCTCTGTTAATATTTTTGTATTTTTTCCATGATAGAACTACATGGATCTATCAAAAGGGCACATCAAGGCTTTGCAGGAAGGAGATTTGTCTTCTCCTAAGGGTATCGAGGCCTGCATCAATGCTTCTGAGGCTCTGTCACAGTGCATGAACGTAACGCTCAAACCAGGTACTGCTCTCAAACTTCACCCACTGTGTGAAAACAGCACTTAGAGTTGTGCATGAGAAGCATTAATCTTGTTTGTGTGATGTTCTGTTACAGGCCATGAGAAGCTGATGGCAGTCAAGCAGCAGCAGCATCTGTTTTCTGAGCTCAGAGATACTTTTGCCCGACGTCTCACCAACCACCTCAACAACGTGTTTGTGCACCAGGTAACATTATTACACATGTTCCAGGTAAAGAACACGTACAACTTACATATATGAGGAGTGTTAGGCTTTCTTTCATTTTCTATTGAGTCTTTTATCTGCCTCTATCTGATCAATTCTTTCTCCTGTGTTCCTGTTTGGCCACCAGCGTGTCTCTCTATATCACTTTACTTCACTGTGCTCTCTGTTCCTCTGTCAGTTCAACCACTTCAGTCACTTCAAAATGACCATCCCTCAGTTCTATAGGTCGTCCTGTCTGTCACTCCCTGTGAGTACGCCCACTCCAGCACCCTGTTTGACCCGCCCACTCTAACAGTCACGCAACTCCACTTCTTTAGACCTAACTGTCTCATCAATGCTTCTCTCTCTTCATGGAAACATTCCGTTTAAGCATGTTCATGGTGATGTAATCCAGACATTCTCATCTTAGGGTTTCTAAGATGATCGCCCCATAAACCTCCTAGCCAACATCATTCTCGTGTTAGTAGCTGTTGATTTTGTCCCCTGAAGATGTAAAGGGGTCTTCATTGCCTTGTTTGCTCACTCTCCGATGGAATTGTGAGGTGCTCGTGAGAAGAAATGGCCTGGTCAGCATGCAGTTCCTGCAGTATTTGCTTTTATGATGTGTATGTTTCATAGATGCATTGAGAAGGAACTGCTTGACTGTGAGAATATAGCACTACTGTTGCAGTCTTCCTGGATTTGTGAGGCTTGGTGATTTTTGCCCGATTAATTACTGTTTGAGCTGGACGTCACTGTAATATAACAGCGACCGTTTGTGTGGGAGTAGAGCTGGGTGTTTATATAGATTTCCTCCATATGAAAAGATATTTTCGTTCAGCTAATGCTTGTATACAGGAAAGGGTTTTAGTCTGATTCCCCGATTCGTTTAACACCTTTTTTAGAATCATACTGTATGTTTTGAAAAGAATAGTTATTTGTTTGTAAATCATACCTCACTGGTCACGCTGTATGCTGTTGATTCACTAAAGAACTGGTTCATAAGAGTCGTTTGTTCATGAATCAAACTGCTGTGTCCGTTCTATATGTTTTCGATTTACGAAAAATAACTAATTCATAAGAGTCATGTGTTCATGAATCAGACTACACCGGTCATGATGTATGATGCTGTTTCACAAAAAAGAACTGGTTGTTAAGAGTCAGTTGTTTATGAATCAGACTTTCCAAACTGTATGTTTTCGATTCACTAAAAATAATTAGTTTATAAAAGTAATTAGTTGATGAATCAGACTGCAGTGTCTGTTTTGTATGTTTTCAATTTACTAAAAAGAACCAGTTCATAAGAATCACTTGCTCATGAATCCGACTTTCAAAATGATATGCTCGTCGAGTCCAATACAAATATAGTTATAAAAGGAATTAGTTGATGATCAGACTGCAGTGTCTGTTTCGTATGTTTTCAATTACTCAAAAGAAAAAAGTTCATAAGAGTCATTTGTTCATGAATCAGACTGGACTCGAGTTGGACTGTTCCCTCTAGGTTTTTGATATACTGAAAAGAACCTGTTTAAAAGACTAATTTTTTCCATGAATGAGATGATTTTTGCTTTCAGCCCACAAGGACTGCTCAAGAGAAAGATGTTTTTGCCATTATTTTGCGGTACCATTTGCATCACATTCAATACGGATTGTGAACAGATGTTCGCAACACAAATGTAAAATATGATTTGTAAAATGTTTTTGTAAAAACACAGCTACTAAAAAAAAGTCATTAAGCAAACAAAATGCCAAATTTGAATTTTTTTTTGTTTTGGAAAATCTATATTTTTACCCAGCTCTTTGTGGGAATGAGTGTGTGTGTTTTCCATAATATTAACTTGCTTGGACAGTGAACTTTTTTCATACTGAGTTTCCACTCACTGAGTGTGTCTGTGTGTTTGTGTGTTGGGGTAGGGACACGATCAGAGCTCCACAATGGCCAGCACACAGGCTGCTAACTGACACTACCCAAACACGCCCTCTGCACAGAGCCTGCTCGATACGACCAAACGCATGGAGTGGCTGAAGAACACCCAGAGAGAGAAATATGAGGGACTTTCCAGGGTGAGTGTTTATCACTTCCATCACTGTGCTGATAATTCACGGATGTATCATGACGGATGTAAGCCAAAATAAGGGTTGAAGAATCCGTTCCGTTTGTACAAATGTCATCTTGATAAAGTCGTAAACTGTGTGACAAAAGTCAAGGACAAAAACATTATTAAATACTGTAACATTCATAATTTTCCTGACACTGCAGATTATTAGTATTACAGAATTGCAATATCCATAGCTGCTGTTTGCAACCAATTTTACTTACCTACCCCTTTTGTATTTGAGTGAAAGAGGATGTTTAATAAAAAAAATGGAGGGCAGGACTTTATTTAATACTCCACTTGAAAAAAAGTGTGTTGCATACACATCGGAATGCCAGAGTAAATGTGAATATGAACACATATTAAAAGGCATACAGTAGTGATTCAGGACAAGACAAACATTTAAAAGATTGATTCATGATTCATGCTCATTATATAAATTTTGTACATTTTGAACAAAAACAAAAAAGTTACATAGTATACCTTTAATAAGACAAACAGTCCCATTATTGCTGTATGTTTTATCGTATAAGCATTATACTGTATGTTTTAACAATTTGACAGTTACAATCACCAACAGTAATCACAACTAAAAAAAAAACCTGTTATCATTTATGACCACTGACACAGTACCCTTATGATCAGTTACAGTAACCATTAAAATGCCATCATAATAATGCTGCAATATCCTGATGTCCTCTGAGAGCCAGTGGTTTTGCTTTTGAAATGGCAATGCTTTAGTAGAGGAAAATAGGAGTTATATTTAATTTTAGCTCTGATCAGACTTAATAGTACTGTTAATGTTATTCTACAAACATTAGACCAAGGGCAAGGCCATATTTAAGGGTTTAGTCAGAACGATTAGGTCTTTTCTGATCATCGCTCAGTGCTAATCTGATTCCCAAATGTTTTAGATGCATTTATTTCTGCCCTCTATTATTAAACTGTCTTTAAAATCCAAATGTGATGGCAGATGTGGCCTGGATGTTGCTGTGTGTGCTCTGGCAGATTGGATTTGTGTCTGGTTCCCAGTCCTGTTCTCTCTGTCTGTCTCATTCACTGTTATTTCCTGTGATCTTTCTAACATCCTCTAAATGAGAAAAACGCTGACAAATAAAAAATCTAAATTTGGTCAAATTGCTGATCTTCCCTTATGTTTTTATAGACCTATGTGGATTACATGACCCGATTGTATGAGCGGGAAATTAAGGACTTCTTTGAAGTGGCAAAGATCAAAATGGCAGGCACTAGTAAGGATGGGAAAGGAAAATTCGGTAAGATATATATAAAAAACTTTTAATCCTATATATATATATATATATATACTGTTATATATTTGTTGACAGGAAATCTACTCTTGGAAAGGGATTTTTGTCCATGCTGTTTCTTCAGTCTCTGTGTGTCCTGTGAATGCTATGTTGAGTTTTGTCTGTATGTGTGTGTTTTTTCTTACACTAATGTTAAACTACATGACAAACACTGAAATGATTCAACAGTTCTCTAGTAAAATCATTGAGATGTCAGTCGTTGCTTGTCTCTGCTATGATGGTGTGCAATGTCACATGTTTTCATTGTAATGTCCTGACATGTGCTGCAAGGCCCACAGTGTGTGCACTATTACACATGGCATTAAATGCATACTAGAGGCATGACAACCAAAATATTCTGTGGGGGGAAAAAACACTAAATACATAAGATTTCAGGATTATTAGAACAGTGTAGTACATTTCTCAGAATGCTTGTAAATGGTATAAAGAGAGACTTTTTTTAATGTTTATGAAATAAACATGGTCTGTGTGGGCATTTTTCCCACACCATTAGCATCAAAATAAGACTTTGTGTTAAGTTAAAAAAACAACAACAGTACTTTCAAAAACATCTCTCATTCCATTGTGCACCATTGAACTATTTCTAATTTTGATGACTGCAACATCATATTACATAAAATTAATACAGTGATGTGAAAAAGTGTTGGCCCCCTTCCTGATTTCTTATTTTTTTGCATGTTTGTCACACTTTAATGTTTCAGATCATCAAACAAATTTAAATATTAGTCAAAGATAATGCAAAATGCAGTTTATAATTAAGGGAAAACAAAATCCAAAACTACATGGCCCTGTGTGAAGACGTGTTTGCCCCCCTGTTGAAACTGTGGTTTATCACACCTGTGTTCAATTTCTCTAGCCACACCCAGGGTTGATTACTGCCACACCTGTTCACAATCAAGACATATCTTAAATAGGACTTGCCTGACAAAGTGAAGTAGACCAAAGATCCTCAAAAGCTAGACATCATGCAGAGAGCCACAGAAATCCAAAGAAATTCAGCAACAAATGAGAAAGAAAGTAATTGAGCTCTATCAGTCTGGAAAAGGTTATAAAACCATTTCTAAAGCTTTGGGACTCAAGCAAACCACAGTGAGAGCCATTATTCACAACTGGCAAAAACATGGAACAGTGGAGAATCTTCCCAGGAGTGGCCGGCCGACCAAAATTACCCCAAGAGCACAGCAACGACTCATCCAAGAGGTCACAAAAGACCCCACAACAACATCCAAAGAACTGCAGGCCTCACTTGCCTCAGTTAAGGTCAGTGTTCATGACTCCACCATAAGAAAGAGACCGGGGCAAAAATGTTCCAAGAGTTCCAAGACGAAAACCGCTGCTGAGCAAAATGAACATAAAGGCTCGTCTCAGTTTTTCCAGAGAACATCTTGATGATCCACAAGACTTTTGGGAAAATACTCTGTGAACTGACGAGACAAAAGTTAGTAACGTAAGTCCCATTACGTCTGGCGTAAAAGTAAAACTGCATTTCAGAAAAAGAACATCATAACAACAGTAAAATATGGTGGTGGTAGTGTGATGGTCTGGGGCTGTTTTGCTGCTTCAGGACCTGGAAGACTTGCTGTGATAATAGAACCATGAATTCTGCTGTTTACCAAAAAAAATCCTGAAGGAGAATGTCCGACCATCAGTTTGTGACCTCAAGCTCAAGCGAACTTGGGTTCTGCAGCAGGACAATGATCCAAAACACCAGCAAGTCCACCTCTGAACAATTCTGCATAGATGAATGGACCAAAAATTCCTACACAGCGCTGTTTTTTTTTCTTTTTCGTTTTTTTTGCGTAACAGAAACATTGCACCAAGTTGTATAGCCTTATAACACTTGTTGAATTGCAGGTGTTGTGCTACGGGTGTCCCGACAGGTCCGACGACAGTATAGGTTTAGGGGGCAAACACTCTTCACACAGGGCATGTAGTTGGGATTTGTTTACCTTTAATAATAAAAATAGTCATTGAAACACTGATGGTGTGTTCACTGTGTTACCTTTGACTAAATTATTTTGATGATCTGAAACATTAAAGTGTTACAAACATGCAAAAAAATAAGAAATCAGGAAGGGGGCCAACACTTTTTCACACCACCATTTTTTACATGTTTGCATATCATTACAACAGGATTTCCATCTATGTAAAATGTTTTGAAGTTGGGGGAAAAGGTGATTGATCACTGCTGTCATTTCCAAGTACTCTGTTACTTGTGCCCATCCCTATTGGAAACATTTATCCCTGCTTACGCTGGTACACTTCCAGGCCTTAGTAAGATGTTCCTCTTGTTTCAAAAGCTTTTTCCTCCATGTGATGAAATAAAATGAGCTTTTTGTTTCCAAAGGCCAAAGAGCCCAAAGCCTAAATTCAGCCACTGCAGTGCATGTCATATTTGAAAACTTTGACCTTTAACCCCTAACTCTGGCACCATGCTGCATGTTGTAAGCCTAACGTGTCTCTGTCTCTGATGCCTGCCTTTCTAACCGGCCTCCAGCCACACTTCCGCGGAAAGAGAGTGCTCTCAAACAGGAGACGGAGAGTAAGTATCAGCGCCACATGCCATGCCTATCCCATAATGCCTTGCTTCCTCTCTTCCTCATAAGCACAGTAAACCATTATCTTAACTTCAGTTTCAATGTTTCATGGATATGCAAAACATGTTTACAATGTTTTTTTAAGTTACAAGCACCTTTTTATGGATTTTATCTTGCCTTATTTACTTCTCATTCAAAGCTAACCTCAAATATGTCTACCAGTTTATCAAATATTACAATCTTTAATGTTAATGCATCAGTGGTTAAAGGGGAGATTGATTATTTAATCACGCCGTAAAGCCTCTGTGATCTGTATGAGATTTTTAGTAGTTGGGTTGCATGTCTGTTATGACCCCTTTCAGATCAACATATACTTTACAAGGTAAGTTTAATAAGCCATATAGATGAGGTGATTTTAATATAAATCAAGTACAACTGACTTGTATGTTTTATATGGAGTTCATGTTCTGATGGTTTCTCCTCTGATGGTATCTCTCAGGCCTGCATGGAAGCTCTGGGAAGCTTACAGGCTCCACATCAAGTCTGAATAAACTCGCTGTGAGCAGCTCCAACAGCAGGCGCTCTCAGTCGTCTTCTCTGCTTGATATGGGCAACATGTCTGCCTCTGACCTGGACGTAGCAGACAGGACCAGGTTTGATAAGGTGCACCACCGCTAAATGTGACTAAATACTGAAAGTTGTTGTCCAAAGTATAATCATAAACACTGATGTTCCAATGTTTGGGGTCAATTTAATACTTTTATTCATGCATTAATTTGTATAAATATCTAAATTATCATGTGACACTGATAACTGGAATAATGGCTGCTGAAAGTTCATCTTTGGCATCACAAGGAGTAAATTCCATTTTAAAGTGCCCCTATTATGCCTTTTCGAATATTACCTTCATGATGTTGCCATGTGAGTTGTGGTAGTTGCTTGTGGAAGTGTATGCGAGTATAAGACAGTCTGCAAAGTTGTTGCAGCGCCGCAGTGGCACGATAGGAGATTAGAGTTGCGGTACTGTCTATCAAAAAAAAAAGGAAAAGGGGGGGGGAAGTCGGCTCTCATTGCCCTAAACGCTCGTCAGAATTCGAATCTTAATTCTGTAGGGCTACTAACGTTCACGAAGTAACACATTTTCCTAATGTCCCTCCCAGTCTACTCGCCAGACTTGCCCGCCCCCAAACATAAAACATCCGTTTGTTTACCCTCATGTCGAAAGACGCTGTAGTCCTACCTGTGATTAGTTTGTTTAATCACATTCTATAATTTACCACAACTTGTTTAACACTTGACACTTACCCTGAGAAACGTCTCTTTGTTTCGTTTGCCTCTCTTCTTGGTTGATTTTTTTGGTGTGGCTTGAATTCGTTTGTCCTCTGTCGATCACCACTTCCAACCGGTTTTTCATTATCAGACTCCGGCTCGAATTGGTAAGATACAATCGATACCATCTTTTCTATGTATTGACAAGTCTCCAGGCTGTCATTCCTTCATTGCAATGAGCTGTTGTGGGTTGTGTGGTTTTGTTTGTTTGTCTGTTGTTGGTTGTGTGGGTTTCTGTTTTTTTGTTGTGCCGACACGCCTGTACGCGGTAAACCAATCCAGAACCCATCTCTCTAACACGCTGGACCACTCACAAAGGAAAGCAGTGAGGCCGCACAAAAGGAGGGTTTTAGAGAAACTGAGTCTTTGAACGGCGGCGCACTGTTGTGTGGTGGTTCGGGGGGGGGGGTGTTAGGTGGTTGGGGGGGTGCTGGGGTGTGGGTTGCTTGTGGCTGATGGGGTGGAGCCTGTAAAAAATTAGGTAAAAGTTAAAATCGTTTTGTTTTTGTGATAAAACGAACGTGTTGTTTGGACCATGGCCTGCATTAGTTTAGGAGAGTCCATAAAACAATAGTAGCAACCGTAAAATGGCAATAATAGGGGGCACTTTAAATAGATTCACAAGAAAATATTATTGTCAAGAATAGACGGAATTAAGTAATTTTAAAAAAAAAAAAAAAAAAAAAGGGTAGGGCCTGACTGGCTAGTGGTGGGAGGGGGTTGTCTGTGTTTGTAGGGTGGTTTGGTATAATAGATTTTCACAATAATGACTTTTTGTGCATATTTTAAATGCCGTGGTGAGCATGACTCGGCTATTGACCCGACACTGGAAGGGAGAGTGGTACATAAGGCCCATGGAGGCCCGGCGTGGTGGGGTTGGCTAGACTGGTGGAGCAGGGGGGAGGAGCGAAGCCGTGTCGGCGGAACAGGACTTGAATCCAAGGGCGGCATCGGGCACAAAGGCCGACACGAGCGCGTGAGAGCAGATACATACCGCAGATCGGTGTTGAGTGGGGAGGGGGTGAGTTAAAGGAGGAGAAAGCCCTCATTAAGGAGAGAATGTGGATGACAGCATGGAAGGGGTTCACTCCAGACCCCCCATGAACCCAGTACCTGCAAGACGAGGGGGGACAGTTGCCTCTTGAGCGCCTCTTTAGATTCGTGCAAAGGTGGGTTTGAAGCAGATTACAAAAAAATGATCATGCATCCGTTTCTCTTGCAGAAAGGACATGGTCCGGATGATGATGAATAAACTGGCATAGCATCCGCACGGGCGAACAGTCCGGCATAGCTTTTAGGCGATAGAGCGACAGCTTCAACTCTGCCTACATGCCGGAAGAGAGTCACGCACGGCTGGACGCCAAAATGTTGAGGGGTGCCTCGGTCGGTTTGAAGTGTTGGCTTCTTGGGGGGGGGTCCGTTTTTGGGGCGTCGGGGGCACGGACCGTGGACCCGGACTTGTTGGCTGTTAGCTCGGGCACTGGTGCCGGCTTCTGTGTATAACAAAACATTCCAGTAGGAAAACAGTAAAACTACCACAAAGAAGACAAAAAAGCTCATGTCAAGCATTGTTTGATGTATCAATGGCAAGACCAGTATTTAAATCTTCTGATGTGTTTGTTGCTGTTTTAGTCTGGACAGATTCGTCAGATGGAGGAGGTGAAGATTTCAAAGAAGAGTAAAGTGGGCATCCTGCCGTTTGTCACCGGCTTTGAGGAGTTTGCTAAGCTAGCTGAGGCTATTTTCCGAAACGCAGAAAGACGCGGTGATCTGGATAAGGCCTATATCAAACTCATGAGAGCTGTCTTCAATAACGGTGAGGAGCATCATAATCTCATACATTTGTTTATTCATCACTAGTTGTTAGAATGTGCAAGAAGCCCTAAATTAATTGAAATGCTGCTTTTAAAAAAAAATTTCAACATGAAGAGAAAGAAAGCATGATAGCATTATTTTTTATACTTATATACATATTATTTTGCATTATTTTGCATTTCTCCAAATATGTATTTTTTTATAACATATCAACAATAAATATATATATTATTTTAAATATACATATTATTTCAAGAAATATATTTGCAGTTTAGTTAATTTCATTTCTTTAAGTGTTATAATATTTTTTGGTGCTTTTGGTGTCCCGGTTTTTATTAGTTTTAATATTTTTATTTCGTTTTTATCATTTTGGTTTTTCAGCTTCAACATATTTTCACTACTCAACTTGGTCAAATTTTCAAGTTGTCATCTAGATTTAATTTATTTCACTTAATCAATTACTTAAAAAACCAATAACAACACTTTTACGAACCATCCATTAATAGAGAATGTAACTAATTCTTCATGTACATTTTCAGTGTTTGCGGTTCTGCTTTCTCTTTAGTTTTCAACACTCTTGTTCTGCTTGGTCTCTTTCTGTTTGCATATCCGTAGTGGAGAAAGTGGCCAACGAGAGCCAGAAGACTCCGCGTGATGTGGTGATGATGGAGAACTTCCACCATATCTTCTCAACACTGTCCAGCCTGAAGATCTCCTGTCTGGAGGCAGAGAGGAAGGAGGCCAAGCAGAAGTACACAGAACACCTGCAGTCCTACGTCATCAACTCACTGGGCCAACCGCTTGAGAAACTTAATGTAAGCCAAATCTTCATGGAAATCAGGATTGAGCAGTATTACAGTAGAACATCCGTGTAAATCACAATTTTAGAAATGAAACGAAGATGTGTTAATGTAAATGGATTCTTCAGCTTTTATGTTTATGAACCATTTTTTCATTTTCTTCCCATTTTGCAGCACTTCTTTGAGGGAGTGGAGGCTCGTGTAGCTCAGGGTGTCCATGAAGAGGAAGTGAGCTACCAACTGGCCTTCAATAAACAGGAATTGCGTAAGGTTATTAAAGAATACCCTGGGAAGGAGGTAAAAAAAGGCCTGGACAACCTCTACAAGAAGGTGGATAAGCATCTGTGTGAAGAGGAGAATCTGTTACAGGTGAATAAAACGAGGAAAATAACACTAAATGGCTCAATTAAATGGCATTTGTAATGCTTGTGAGATTCTTGAGTGTTAATGTGAATTTTGTTCTGTCCACTAGGTCGTGTGGCACTCCATGCAAGACGAGTTCATTCGGCAATACAAGCACTTTGAGGGCCTGATAAACCGCTGCTACCCGGGGTCTGGAATCACTATGGAGTTCACCATTCTAGACATGCTGGAGTACTTCTCCAGTATCGCTCAGTCCCACTAAAACAAGAAGCTGAATGATTGTTAGATTGCGCAGAGTGAGAAGAAAAGTGCTGTGTGTGAGAGAGAAAGAGAATGAGTGCTTATATTGTACATATATTACAGTGCAGTTTTGCTTGTAATGTTGTGTCATAACTAACACTGGAACCCTGTTTGTAACATGCAACTTGAGTTTCTGTTGTTACTGATTTCATGAAAACTAAAATTGCTTTATAACACATTAGTATCGCATATGACTGAACTTTCTCATTACTTCTACAAAACCTCAACACTAAAAATGTGTGGCTGATTTTTCATGCACATGAATGCTGATGAGTATCAACACATTAAAAAAAGGCCTGGAGTCATATGTAAAAAAAATAAAGCATACTTTTGAAAGTTAATTTCCTTTTCTTCTTGTAATTTATTGTGATGATAAATTTATTATAAAACAGATAATTGTCTGTTCACAAAAATAAACCCCTATAACATAAGCAACACTAATATAAGTAACTTTATTAGCGTCCAAACCAATAGACCATAACATTAAGTTGTTGGATAGTAATTCTGATGTTTTTATTCTTCATCGGTTAAAAATAACTGCTCTGAAAGTGATTCTTCTGCGTCTTTATCATTATCATTGTGGTGTGGAACTCCCCATTGAAGCCTGTTCTCACAGAGAGTGAAAACATTAAAGTTTTAATAGTCATTCTGTCTATGGGGATAGGTGAGTCCACACCACAGCTATAACAATAACGACACAGTTGCAATCACTTTCAATCACAGAAACATTGTCAGCAAATCAACTCGACTCAAGTTCACAAAAAGCTCGAGAATTTAAAGCGGCAGGCGACATAACTTCAGCGCAAGTTTATAGCCCAATAAGCTGAAAATCATTCTTGGTGTGAACGAGAACGATTTTTAAAACTGTATGGTTACTGTTAACGTTATTGTGAACGGTCCTTGAAAACAACGTTTTAATTAAAGAAAAAAAAAGCTAAAATATTTTCAATATTTAGTAACCGTTTTATAGGAGATACAAGGCAAGAGAGGCTGTACGACTAAAGAACATTTTAGTATGTTTCTATATTCATAATGCAGCAGCACAATTCTTTGAGTGCATTTTTCTCTTATTTCACTTTTCGTTTGCATAGCTGGTAATTCTAGCTACTTTGTTTTCTGCACTTTTGTTCAGTTTACAAAGCAGCTCACAATGGAGATGCTGGAACCAGTTATTAATGTATCTGTGTAATTTTAAAGCGGCTTGACTAGTGTCCTGACTCGATCACGAACAGCGTAAGTTTCCCCCGAAATCTGTCCACGCCCCCCTTGCTCAAGACTTCATTTCCCATCATGCTCTCTCAAACAGCTTTCCCCCCCTCCTTTTCACAGAAAGCACTGAAATCAGAAGTTGGTTAGCTGCTTCACTGAAGCGATGGACGTGTTCTGATCTGTCGGTATTTTGAGTCAGTGAGCCTCAATAACCGGACGGAGACAGACTCTTGTACGCATGTGATTCACTATGCCGCCTCGAAAGAAGGAGTACGGGATTAAACGAGCGAGCGGATCCCTGGTCCACTTCAGACCGCCAGTGAGCGCGACCACCGGTCGCCGACACTCCGCCGTCGTTCCCTCGGTGCTGACGTTCGCCGTGATCGTGGCATCCGGAGGCCTGTTGCTCCTGATAGAGAAGGGAATGCTGAACAGCGTGCAGACTCCGCCGCCTCGCGCCGACGGGAAGAAAGTGGAATACCGACTGAGGGACAGCGACGCGGCGGTGGACGTGGAGTCTCAGGTAAGGGAACGTTAGCCGAATAGAGACACAGGCTCGCTAGATTAAGAATAAACTGTGACGTTTTTTTGAGAAACTCATAAATGTTTTAATATGTTTGCATGAAGTCATCAGACTTTCTTTGAGTTTCGCGAGTCTGAACAGCAATTCATTTTCATGAGAACTCGGGCTGCGTCTCAAAACCTAGTGAGCCTCCTACCTAGACAGCATCTGGATGCCCATAATTCAGTTCAGTAGTGTCCCCAATTATTACTTGGACAATTTAGCCACACGTATTAATGTTTAAATGTCGTTGCCTTGAATAACAATGATTATTTTAAACAAATAATGTACAAACTCATGTTTCAAGCGAGGCATTTAATAAAAATAAGTTTGGTAGGTTTCATACGAAACGATAAATACACTTTTTAAAAACGTCAAAGGAGTATGTTGATCAGAAAACTTAAGTTTTGCAGACTGAAATCTAAAAGAATGGCTCCTAAAGTGTCTCAAGTGGTGTTTGCCCAGCTAGTGTACAACTCTGAATATGCAACCTGGACAGAAAAGAGAGAACACTTTATGGGGAATAAAAACATTCAAGACACTCACTCTACAGTAGTCAACATTTGAAGTGGATCAAAAAAAGTTCTTCAAAGTTTTCCTAAGACAAGAATGCATTTTGGTTTTAGTTTTAGGACAACTTTGATAAAAGGTTTTGATCCACTTTAAGTGTTGACTGGTATAGTAATGTGTATCCTCTCAAGTCATTTGGTTTGTCAAAACCTCTCAACATCTTTTCCTCTGCTATTACACTTTCTTTCTGTACCATCTGTGTATTGAACTTGTGGACAGTAGAGTTAAATAAGTCATTTTAAAGGGTTAGTTCACCCAAAAATGAAAATTATGTCATTAATTAGTCACCTCAAATTTCGTTAAACCTGTATACCTCGTATCATTTTCGTAACACAAATTAAGATATTTTTGATGGAATCTGAGAGCTGTCTGACCCTGCATAGATAGCAATGCAACTGAAATGTTCCCAAGTACAGAAACTTTGCAAGGAGATCTGTAAAATAATCCATGTGACATCGTTCATCCGCAATTATACGAAGCTACGAGAATACCTTTTTGTGCACAAAAAACAAAAACGAAAATGCGCTTTTAGCATACTATCTCTGTATTTAAAAAAATGTATTTAGTTACCACTTATAGTACATTTGAACCCATCTTTCATAGTACACTTAAATGTACTACAAGTGGTGACTAAATACATTTTATAAATACAGAGGTAGTATGTTAAAAGTGCATTTTAGTTCATATTCATGGTGTCCCAAAATAGCACAGTTAGATTGAGTACACTTAAGATATTCTTAAGTTTATCTTAAGAAGTACTAAAGAATCACTTTTAGTATATTAAGTACAAAATTAGTGCGCAAAAATAGACCACTTTAAGTAAATTATGGAAGTGTACTTTTTTATTTTTTTTTTCTGGGTCTGTATATTTTGCAACATTTGAAATGTTTTTCTTCTTGTTGTGTATGTATCCTGAAAATGATTGATGATTTAGTTTTAAGTGCAGTTCACATGATCCAGTGGAATGTCTAGGGTAAATATTCTGTTGTGTTAAGTAAAACATTTTAATGTTTCATCTGCTTTTGGGTCGATGGAGAGATGTTTATGGAAATTGTGCTAACTAAACATAGTTTGCTATTTTTATATGTAAATATTTTTTATTGGTAGTGTACAAAATTATATATTTTGAGCAGACTGAATGAGTTGAGACCTTTTTAGTAAAGTCACCTATATTGTACTGTACAATATACCAATATTTTGGTACACTGTTGGAGCACACCATATTTCCATTTTTACAGGTTTCTCTAAAATATTTGATTCTGTTTGGTCAGTTTTGCCCATGCAGGGCTCAGATTTGCAACAGTGTCCTATCCAGCCACTATTTCAGTGGACAGAATTGTTTCTCCATTTATTTTTCCCATAGCAATTTTCAAGTCTTTGTTAAAGCATACCAAGCCATCATCCAAATCAACTACAGGGTGAATCACAACATTACAAACTTAACAAAAAAACAACAACATAACAAAACGTAGCATAACAACATAACAAAACGTATTTGAAAATTTGACACACAAAAAAGACAAGTGTGTACTTAATGGCTTTGAGTGGAAAAAACTACAATCCCACGAAGCAATTTTTAACAAGGTAAACACATTAACAACCTTGTAGCTCACAGTAGGTCTATACAACATGAAACTAAATTTATGTGTGGGTTTTTATGTATTTACAGGCAAACCAAAAATTATTCAGACACCAGATATAATTTGATATCTTTTTACTAGTGGGTGCAGGACATTATAGTTAATTTATGTAATGCCCGGTTCAGACTACACGATTTTGCCACGGTTTGCTTGACGTAGGGTGTCGTGGGGATTCGTAAACAACAATGGGCGTCGGAACGTAAGATTCCATCGTTTCAGCACGTGTAGTGTGTCATAGTGGACGACAACCGATTCTGTGTCTGCGATGCTTCACGACAGAAAGACTAGCATGTTTAATTTTTTTTCCCGTCGTCCACGACGAGTTCTGTCACATTGGTGACCTAAATTGGTATTATCTAATTGTGTACTTAAATTGAACTGCTGACAGCTCTTCAACCTAATTCATTACATACCTTTCTATCAAAGTTATCTGACATTATCAAGATGATTTGTTCTGACACAGTTTAACTCTGAGTTCTTGTCATATTTTATTACCATTTTCTAAACTATAACGAATAAACTGTGATAATGTGAGAAAGGTTGAAGGTGTCTGAATAAATTTTGGTTTGACTGTATATCGTTCTAAAATTCTGTATGCCTCTTCCCCCCAGATTGTACAAGAGATCCGCAATCGCACCATAAGATCGATGTGTGGTCAGAAGAACATGCCTCACAGCGTGTGGTCTCTCAGTCCGCTGCAGAGGAAGACTCTCCTCCAGCACATACTAGTGAACGACGAGCATCACTTCCTCTACTGCTACGTCCCCAAAGTGGCCTGTTCCAACTGGAAACGAGTGCTGAAGGTGCTGAGTGGCACTCTAGCCAACGTGGATGTCAAAGTGAAGATGGACCATCGTGCTGATTTGGTCTTTCTTTCGGACTTTCCCCCCGAAGAGATTCGCCATCGACTACGGCATTATTTTAAATTCATGTTCGTGCGAGAGCCGATGGCACGCTTGCTTTCAGCCTATCGCAACAAGTTTGGCGAAATTCAGGCGTATCAGCGTAAATATGGTGCAGAGATCATACGCCGCTATAGAAAAGGCTACGCAAAGGATAAAAAAATAGCAGGCAATGACGTGACATTCACCGAGTTTGTGCGTTATTTGCTTGACGAAGACCCGGAGCGAATGAACGAACACTGGATGCCCATCTACAACCTGTGCCAACCCTGCGCCATAGAATATGACTTCATAGGCTCGTACGAGAGGCTGGAGAGTGATGCCACTTACGTGCTGGAACATGTCGGAGCGCCGCAACATGTAAGTTTCCCTGAACGCCAAACATGGTACAAACCCGTTACCAAAGAAACGCTGCATTATTACTTATGCACTGTTCCACAGAAGTTTCTCAAAGAGCTCCTGCCCAAGTATATTTTGGACTTCTCTCTGTTCGGTTATCCTTTACCCAACACAACCACTGAATACTGTAGGCATTAACAAAGGCATTGGTTTATTCCAGTTTTGTAAGACGGTCTATAATCTTTCAATACTGTAAAAAATGACCGTGAATTTAACGGTAAAAGACAAAATATGCTACAGTAAAAACCTGTTAAATGGTTAACGGTAAATTCCCCAACTATATACGTTGAAAAACTGTATTGGACATTAATTTTACGGTAGTATACTGTATAATTTACAGTGAATAACCGTAAATTGACATTCCCAGAATTCCCTGCGTTACATTTCAAATTTGATGTTTTTTTGTTGAAATAACTTTCTTCTTAGTTTTTTCTTATCAGTTTTGTATATTAGGGTTGTGTTACACCTAATGTTGTTAAATGAATGTTTATTGCATTATTTCAGTTGCATGTGTGTTACCGTGTTGGTGTTTAGTGTTTGTGTGAATGATACTGTGAACCTTCTATATATGTTATTTTTTTAAAAGCTGCTTGTGATGGGCTTTGGATCATCTTGTGATTTTCACCTCCTGCATTTGGTGGTTATCATTGTATTACAAAGGTACAAAACAGATTTCAGTACTTCAATAAGGTTGGTATATTAACATTATATCAGTTAATGAAATTACGGTATTTAACTGTAAATTTAAGTTAAAACTGTAAAACCTAAAACGTTGCTACCGTATTTTTTACGGTAAAATTCTGGCAACCATAGCTGCCGGTTTTTAACCGTAAATTTTACGGAATTTTTTTTGCAGTGTATGTTCATATTTTAATACTTTTTAAACCTGGGTTTTTTTACGCTGTACGATGAAAATATAGTTGAATATAAGCCTCAGTACAGTGTATTTGAGAGCTATTTAAGTTCAAACCACTATTTAAAACTGAAAATACTCTATCAGCTATTTTTATTCATGAGATGCGGTAGGGTGTCCATATTAACGGGCATAAAATGAAGGACATTGTGCTGTGCGCAAGACTATCGTAAGAGTTTTATATTAGTAAGCACAAGCGTCCACCATTTTTTCACTTGTCATTGCAGTATTAAAGTTTCCAGTGTTTTTCTTTTTGGTTATTTGGATAATCATTACCTCTGCTGTCACCCTTATGATGTTGTTGATTAATCCTTTTACTAAATGAAATGTGAAACCCATAGAGAGAAATCGAGTCTCTAAATAGCATTTGAGGCTGTTCCTATCTGTATCTATTGAATTGTGTTGCGAGCGTGTAGTTTCATACGAACAAAACAAATATTTCTGACCACAAACTTGAACCCTTCCCATCTGCCACTTCCTCTGAAAAGATGAGACTCTGAGTTGAATCCCTTAAGAGATTATGAGGAATGCAGTTTAACATCCAAAAGCAGAAGTACTGTACAATGAGGAAATAAAAAATCTTTAAAACCCACAAGCTGTATTTTTTTTTTCTTGGTTTGAGCATAATATTTATATTAAAGAACTAAGCCAGAAACAAGCTAATGGTGATTTATATCCTACCAGCAAAATGAGAAAAAAAGTGGGAGGATGTGAAAGCTCCGATGACACCCAAAAGGTCAGTCTGGATAATACCAGGAAATAAATTGAAGGGCTGTTCACATCAAGAACTGCAAGATAACTACATCCATAAAGTATTAAAAATAGTTGTGTATAAGAATACCAAAGAAGATCAACAATATTGTTGATTCACTTTCAGAGCATTTCTATCAGAGGTTATGGATTGTGTTATGATTGGTTATCAGCCCAGCTAACAGTTTTTGGTTCTCATAATGCTCTGGGAATGTTAATTTTTGTTAGAAAAAAATAACCGACAGAGAACATTACCAGAATGTTATTATTTGCTTCTCCTGGAACCGTATACTGAGGTGAAGTTAGGGGAATGTTCTGTGTTTGCTGAGAGGGTGTTGCTCGTTGGGTTCTTAAGTGTTCTGAGTGGTTTCTAATGCATTGCCAAGCAGTTGTTAGGGGCCGTTCACACAGAATGCATTTTTCCATTGCATGAAAGCCACAGAATGTGCTGCTTCTACATTTTCTGTGTAAACAGTTCATTAGTGAACAGCTCATTAGGGTGTTGTGGGTAGCTGCTTACAAGTCAAGAGCTGAGAACTCAAGTCTTAATCATATACTTTTATATATTTTTACTGGTTATTCCACTTATGATTTTTTTTTTTTGATGGCTAACAATAAAACAGTCATTTGACATAATAGCACACTTCAGTAAGCCCCCTCATTCATGTAGCAAATGAAAGGGTGTTATATTAGGCTAAGTTTTAGCTCTTTAGATACATTTTCTAGATTAAGAGGATGCATGTTATTTTGCTATGTCCCATGCACTGCTCATTAAATTTGAATGAAGTAGAGTATAGTAGTATATGAGTAGAATATAGTAAAATCATAATTTTTAAAAAAAAAATTCTCCTATTAATATTTTGTTAAATAAGAGATTACTCAATTTGAGTGTATTGTTCATTTGGTGATAAAAACTATATTTTTATTTAATAAAAAAAGAAGAGATTGTCCCTTGAATGGTTGTCCACCCTGTGGTATTGGGGAATCTGTTCCTTTAAGTAAAGGCCATCCCCTTTAGTGACGTCAGGACAACAGATTTCTTGTCTCTTCATTGGCTGGAATTTCAACGGCTGAGGTAAGTTGGTTTTTTTAATGGTGGGGGAGGGGGGGGGGGGGGGTGACAAATTTTCTTTGTATGAGTTTGCTTTCTTGCTTTGCCAAAGCTTAAAATGACCACCCTGTCGGCATAAAATATGCCAGAAGTGATTACTAGAATACAGTATTTTCAAAATATGTTAGTTTAAATATACCAAATTCTCTTCAACAACCAGACTAACTATTTAGCTAGTCAGTTTGTCGTAAGCTAATATGCTAATTGAAGCTTAAAATGTCCAGTGTTGGCCACTTAGACTCGATAGAGCGGTCATAGACATGACAGGGTGGACATAGCATTAATCTGTAGTTAATATTGCTAAAAACTAAAATGAATGTGGTGGTGGGGGTTGTGTATATCAATGTGATTGAGAATATAATTATATTATTTATTTTTTCCCAAGTTGAATAAATGTTTAATTGTCATATTTTGTGTTCTCCTTTGTGTCCAGCCCGGCACGTGCTGGTCCACCCTGTCTCTTGATATTTAAAGGGGTCATAGATGCTACATGCACTTTTACAAGTTGTTTGAACTGACATGTGTTTTGGCAGTGTGTGTACACAACCACCCGATAATGATAAAAATCCAACCAGTGTTTTAAAAAAAATTTTTTTCCCCTTTCTCAGATCGAGCTGATCTCAGATGCCTGTCTCTGTGACCCCTCCCACGATAGTTTGATTGACAGTGGCGTTTCAGCAGACTGGACAGGCGTCTTACCTTAGACCCGCCCTGAGTGAACTGTCGTCAGTCCGCCATTGTTTCACCGCTGCAGCAGATGTAGACAAGAATGACTCCTAACAAGCGATTGAGATGTTCTGTTGTTGGATGTAATAATGAACATAGCAGTCGTCATCTACTCCCGACATCTGAGCCGCTGAACTAGCAGTGAATTACATTTGTTTCTGAAGGGAATGCTCCACCGATCTACATAAATCTTTCTATGTTCGCCCGAATCATTCATGATCCAGCCTCATCTACAGAAGTATGTTTTGTAATGAATCTTTGCAAATCACCGGTCCTATATTGCATATAGCAATTTCCGTTTCACTAAAGTAAACAGTCTCTCTGAGAGCAGCTCGGAAGAGGGGTGGGGTCAGCAGAGCTCATTAACATTTAAAAGAAAATGATACAAAAACGGCTTGATCTGAAAAGAGCCGTTTTTGACAGGGTAAAAAAGGGTTTTTACACTACCATTGAGACATTTTAAACAAACTATGTTACAGACTTCTCATTAAGACCCAAAAGAATCATATCAACTTGTGGAAATGGGCATCCTATGACCCCTTTAATCATATCTATATAATCCAGTGTGTTCAATAGCTAGGTGTGGGGGCAATAACATCCAAACAAAAAAATGCATCCAAATATCAGTTTTCTCCAAATAAGAAAAAATACATTTTAAAAACACAGTTTACATAAAATCTTTTATGTATTTATAATTTGAAAGCAAACAACCCTGTTTAGGACAGGGACATCATACCTTTCAGAAAATATAATTTGCATCTTAATATTGCAATGAAAACTTATTTAACAGTAATATATGTTCATGACAGGGTGGACGTATCATGGTTTATGCTTCGAATAATGGCCCATAATTATTACAAAAAAATGTGTGGGAGCTCAGCTAATATGTCTCTATAGTACTTGAGTGTCTACTATTTATGACACGACAAAGCGAATGGGAAATTAAGATGAAAATTTGCGAGTATTGTGAGGGTTGAAAGGCACTCTATGGTGATATTGACCCAAATGGTGTAGAATGAGTTACATGCCAATGTTATACATACCGTTGATGAGCACGGCTTAGCAAGTATCGCTAATTAAAAAGCAAGTTAAAAAGAAACGTTAAAAACATTCAAAAAAAGAGAAATGTTCAGCACATGTATCTGTTTAAAACTTTGTTACAGATATTAAATGCTGTTAACATCATCAAATAAAAGCGAAAAGAAAGAACAGGAAGGCATGCTGAATAATCATTGTACTCCAGAATATCAAAGGCATTCTTATGGATTTTTTCTCCTATTTTATAAGGAAAAAAGAACAGTGATTGATTTCTCATCAGCCCAAATGAAATGTCACTCTGATATCCAAACACATAAAAAAAAAAAATATTAACAGTAGTACACCGTGCCAAGGGTAAATACTAAACCTGAAATAGATGATATTAAAAACTATTCATGTTTATTCATAAGTTAATCAGTCAACATACGTTCTATTATTTATACATACATACACATTTAAAACACAGGTTGGAGTGGTAGTGTGACATTAACACAGCCCTGAGTAACATGGCCATATCAACTTCTGAAGACCTCTTTGGTCACTTGCATTGCCAGTTCATTTCAGACATGTTTTAGATCAGTTTCTCTTAAGTGTAACTTTTTATTAAAACTCTGCCATGTAAGGATGATAAAAATATAAAATACATTGAGTGCTACAAGCTGCCTCATTTTCCATCACAAATCTAAAACTATTAAGAACAATAATGACAATACAACTACTGCAAAACAATTTCTTTCAAGTTATTACAAAGTGTATAAATTAACAAAAGACACTGCTCGACATATTGGCTTTGGTGGCATAATCTTGCCTTTGACCTTATAGATATACAAGCACTTCCCTTTTAGAAGCCCAAGAAAATATCTTCTGGACAGATCTCAGAGACATCTCTGGCCCAACACAATGTATTCTCAGAACTGACTAAACACAAGAATCTTCCACATAACGTGTTTCTTTTGTCAGTGAAAATGGGACAGGCTGAATCATTTCCTTCACCGCTACTCCTTAAAGCTCACACTTCTAAAAAATGTAAAGTAAACAGAGGTTGATTTCAATCATATATGCATGGTTACGAATATCTATGGAAGCCCCTTTCTGCCACTGAATAAAAAAATAAAGATGTACTTTTTATCTCAGAATTGTGAGATAAACTTACAATTGTGAGAAACTTAATTGCGAGTTAGTCATTATTGCAAGATGTAAACTTTGAGATAAACAATATAAAGATAAAAGATATAAACAATTCTGAAAAATGAAGTCAGAATTGTGAGATTATAAAATGTGAATTTCGAGATAACCTTGCAATTGCAAGAAAAAAAAGTCATCTTTTATATCTCGCAATTCTGACTTTACTTCTCGCAATTGCAAGTTTATATCCTGCTATTCTTTATAATGTGCAAATTTGGGTTTAATATTACACAACTGAGAAAAAAAAACTATTCAGACGAACTTGAAATTACAAGTTCCTATCTCACAATTCTGGGAAATAAAAAGTCTGAAACTAAACTCGCATTTGCAAGTGAGATAAATTGTCAGAAAAAAAGTCGCGATTACCTTTTTTTAAATTTTTTTTTATTCAATGGCGGAAACGGCCTTCCATAAATATCACACAAGAACTGATATCTACTGCAGATAAATGATATTACACATGCAGGATTTAAGCAATACTCACTTTTCTGGCATTTTGTCTACGGAGTGCTCTGGTGTGCGGAGGATGGAGGAACTGAGAGAGGTGCTGAGAGGGGAGGAGCTACGCAGTGAAGAGAAAGATAAGCCCTGTCTGCGCATTTCCTGCACAGCTCTCTCCCTACCACAGAAAAACACAGCCACACATCAACAAACCTCTGACAGTACAACATACCAAGATCACAGCAACCACATACTCAAAAGAAAATTCAAGATTTTTCAAGTTAACGTACATACTAAAATAGTTGTAATTAAAAATGAATTATTTTACCTAATATTTGCCTCATTCATTTATATTCTTATTAGAGTACTGTGCCCTTAACTTAGCAACATGCTAATCTCAAACACTTTTTGTTTAGCTATATAGTTAATGTAGATGTAGAATATTTCTAAATGGGTCACTTACAATACATTCTATGATGGTTAGGCAGCTCACTAGGTTTTGTAATAAAGCCAAGGCCTAACCTTTCAAAGCGCTCAGTGGTTAGCTGCCTCTTGAGGACGTCCATTTCTGTCTGTAGCTGAGACAGCTTTCCACGCAGCTGAGATACCTCTCTAGCATGACCAGCCCTACAAATAAACACATTTTGAGATCTTAGAAGAAAGGGCAAAAATATTATTATAACCAGTTTGTATTGCTTTTAAACTGCTGGAGTGGATTAAGACATCCTCATTTGATTGATGTATTTGTTCCACATGCTGCTATCAGTGATCGCCATGGCAATTGCACAATTACACTAGTCAGCACTATTGAGAAACTGCTTGTTGTTGGAGGAAAGCAACATTGAATGGACTCTTTATGCACCCTTAAAGAGGACACAGTCCTCTGTGTTTGCCAGTGACAAATGCTTCACACAGTTCCCTGTGTAACAAGACTCCTAGGAAACAATAACAAATGTTACTAATACACACACATATACACACACATATATATATAATATATATATGGCGCAAAGAAAACAAAAATAAGCGGATACGCCGTTTACGCTTTGATCTGAACGTAAACAGCGTATCCGCGTACATACTTTGCGTATGTGATACTCTCCAAAATGGCGCTACAGGGTGACACGGAGGAGATGAATTGATGAATAAAGTCGTTATTTTTGCTTTCTTTGCACACAAAAAGTATTCTCGTAGCTTCGTAAAGTTACGGTTGAACCACTGATGTCACATGGATTATTTTAATGATCTCCTTGCTACGTTTCTGAGCCTTGATCGTGGTAGTACCCTTGCTGCATATGGAGGGTCAGAGAGCTTTCAGATTTCATAAAAAAAAATCTCAATTTGTGTTTCGAAGATGAACGAAGGTCTTACGGGTTTGGAATGACATGAGGGTCACACTATAGCCACACGCACAGTCGAGGGGAGCTGTTTTCATTTTATGCAAAAGGCATTTTGTCTAAAAAGTGAACTAATGTTATTCAGTAATAAAGCAAATTATTATAAAACTAACAATTTTCAAGGATTTCAAGCACCCGTACGAACCCTATAACTTACAGACTTTTGAAAGGTAGTGTAACAGTCACAAAAGCATTATAAATGGCCCTTTTGCCCACTGTTTTTCCACTTACGTTTTGCTGTCAGCAAGAGCCAGGCGGTCCTTCAGCACTTTGAGCTCAGACTCTTTCTCACTGGCACTCAGGTGCTTCTGAAACTCCTTCTGTCGATTGGTGGAGAGCAGTGTCTCTAGATTGCGTACCGTCAGCCGCTCGCTGGCCAACTGCTTTTTCAGAAGCTCTGCCTCAGTGCGCACATCCTCCAGTTCACCCGTCACCTGAGTTTGACATTCAAAGGTTAGTGTTGGTTGCTTGCATATTTGCTCATTTTCAAACCCTTTCTAAAGATGTAGTAGGATGATGTGTGCGTCTTACTCTCTCCAGCTCCATGCTCTTAGCTGTCAGCTGGCGAATGGTGAGCTCTTTGCTGGAGTCGAGTTTGACGCACAGTTCTCTGACAGAAGCCAGATCTGCCAACACTGAGGCTTTCTCAGCTCGAGTCGCCTGGATCTCCTCTTCCAAACGAGACATTGCCCGTGCCAGCGATGACACCTGAGCTTCATATGCTTGCAGAGCGTTCAAGTGCTGAAGGAAAACAGAGGCGATGAGGCAATGAAAAAGGGCCTTTATTGTGCTTCTCATGCTCAGAGTCACTCACCTCCTGTATCTCCCTGTCCTGCAGTGAGACTCTCTCTCGGAGGTGTCTGCGTTCTGTGTCAGATGAGAGCAGCTCCAGTCTGATAGAGTTGTTTAGCCCCTCAGCCTGCTGCAGCTTCAGCTCTCTATCCTCCGACTCGGTGTGGATGGTCCGGAAACGCTCCAGCATGTCCCTGTTTTCCTGTTCCTATACACAACATAAAACAGCGTCAGTGCAAAATCTTAAATTGCATCTGATAAAATCGACACTTCTGACTTCAAATTGGAGCGTTCAAAAAATATTAAAAAATTAGTTATTTTCTTAAAGCTGCAGTCCGTAAGTTTTGCCTTTTTGTCGCCATCTCTGTTTGAAAACCTGGAATTGCAGCTGTGTGCGGAATTATCTAGCTTGCATGGGTTGCGAGTTGGCACGGCTCCAGCGGGGATGAATCTAATGTTCTGAAGAGTATGTGTGGCAGTCAGTCACCGCAGCGGTGTGGATATTTACTGTACTTCGCAATCACAGATTCTAGCCTACGTAATATGATCCAAATAAAAATTTTCACCGTATATTGCCATCTGAACAAGTAAGTAACATATCTGCCCACGTTTTTTCTGACCAACTGAGGAAAAAAGCATTGCTATAAATCTCGCTACCAATGGTGATTACATCTTAAGATCGGTTAGCTCATATCACATCAACCGTACAAATTATTATTATTGTTATACTTTATTCTCAAATGATTAATGTTAACAACATCAGCATTGGTGACTATGAGTATACTAGCATGTAGATTTCAATTTCTGCACAGTCTAATCTAATTATTATACTCATCAAATTTCATATTAAGAAATTCGTTTAACCCAAAAAGCAAACTATGCTCCCTTCGAACTAGGCCTGTCTAATCGCGGTTATTTGATCTAACCGCGGTTGTTTCAGACAACCACGATTATTGTGCTTTTTATACGACATAAGGGGGAGTCATACACCAAAAGAAACAGAAGAGCACCAGTTTGCATTTCATGCACTGTATAGCCTATAAAGGGCTCCAGACTCATTCATCCCATTGGTCACTATTTTGCAACTAACTTTCTCAGCTGGTCGCAGGAGCAGATGATTTGGTCGCAATATTTTTTATTTTATAAATAAAAGAAATTTACAACATGGGATTATTCAATGCATGCTGATGAACTTTTATCATAGTTTATAGTTATATGGAAACGAAAGTGGTTAACCCATTCTTTATCATCAGTAGTATTATTTGTGATTTGAATTTTGGGAATGGGAGTTTCTCTTTTGCTGTGTTAAACCTCTGGCTTCGGATGCTTTCACTTTCGAATTCGTGATCTTGTTGTCACTGTTTTGCTTAAATACATCTACACACCTTTCATTTTTTAAGACTAAAACAAAAAATTTATTCATTGATATTCTTAATTAAAAAGCACAACAACAATAAATCAGTAAGATACAATGACAAACTAGCTTACAAAATGATTAATAAAAACGAATAAGATGAGGCATGGCACACACCACATGCTGTATTATATACCGACTAATAAATTACAGAACATTTAGCAAACACTGAGAAATCAAATAAATAAATAAAAGAGAGCCTCCATAGCGTAACGTGAGGTAAACAGCAAAGATAACAATCTTTTCAAAATGAAAACAAAAAGAAAAGTAAAACTACGTGAGTTCTTGCATTGCATAATCTATTCCATATCTTAATGTGAGGGACAGAATTTAGGTTTACAGAAACTCATCCTCCTTCTACTGCAGCTGTCAGTCATTCTCCGCTCAGTATTCAAACAGCACGTCACGTTCAGTTATGACAGTCAGCATAAAACTCTCTCTCCAAGATGATATATTCCCATTATAATACTTTAAGTTTAAGGAAGGAATTATCACAATCAGAAAGATTATTAGAAGCCTTTCTTTTTCTCATGATTTCTATCTTATATTCATGAATGTATTTTGTAAGAATACAAATAGTTAACAGAATAAACATGTTTAAATTGTATAATGTGCACCAAAGATTTTTTTTGTCAAGATATTGTTTTTGCTGCTAAATTATACAGTCAGCTAGTTTAATTTCATAGCTTATATATTTTTATTCAAATGTAGTTTTTCTCTGTAATTAGGAAGTGAGTATTTAGTGGATTGCGTTTAAACGAGGGACCATTAGTTCCACAAACACAGTATTGATATCCTGTAGTGGTGTAGAAAAAAAATAGGCGCTGGTGTTGGATCGGTATTGGCCAATTCTTAGAATTTGGAATTCTCTATGTAATCTTACACTGCAAAATAACAACTCAAAAAGATTAAAAGATAACATCATAATTATTTACTGAACCCTTAAATTAATCTATTATATAATGAAAGCCATAAAAACAGACAATTAATCGCAATAACCGTGAATAATTTTAGACGATTAATCGTCAGCCGAATTTCATAATCGTGACAGCCCTACTTCGAACTGGTTTTCTTTAAAATACAAATCTTTGTAATCCCAGGCTATCTGTAATCAGAAGCACATTTATAACTAGAATATAATTTAATTTCATTCACATCTGTTTCATAAACACAATCTTTATGGATTACAATCCACCATCAAAATTATACATTTAATTATTCTGGCTGCTGTGAGAAAAGGCTATAAACGATCTGCCACCTGCAGGATCCTCACATGCCATAGCCTAGTAGCCGGGACAACTTCTTTATGTTTACCGACGTGACGTAATGATGCAGTGCCATGCTCGAATTTCCCGCGAAAACCTACCCATACCACTCAAATTAGAAAACATTATTATAAGCTAACCGTTGTGAATCAGGCTAAAGGAAGACGATACTTTCGAACACTGGCTGGTTATGTACTTGCTCAAATATTGATTTCGGATCATTTTTAACCAAAAAAAAAGTTACGGACTGCAGCTTTAAGTTAATGTAGTATTTTCATCACCTACTTTAATTTTCCTGTGAAAAATAGTTTGAGATCAATAATTGTAAACAATAATTAGTGGCCACTGTAACCCTGGTTTATTTAATTTAACTGTTTACTGAACATTGGTGTCTTTAATCAAATGACTTATTTTTGGTGTTTTTTCCTCTCCATTTCTCACCTTGGCAGCCATCATGCTTTCTATCCGTGCCACTTCTGAGATATACGAGTGAACCCTGAGCTTCAGTTCATCCCTCTCATTCAGAGCTTCCTGCATCTCTCCGTGCACCGCCTGGAGAAAGGACCACAAGAACGTGAGCATGTGTGTATGTGAAGTTCACTGGTCATAGATGGTCATGTGAACAGAAGTGGGTTCACCTTTACCATTTGGAAGGGGTGGGAAGAAGAAAAACAAGGAAAAAAGGAGAGGTCTGTTGTGGATGTATGCACCTGGTTTTCTCTGGTCATGGTTGCCAGATCATCCTGTAACCTGCGGTTCTCTCTCAGCGCGACCTCTCTGTCTCGACTGACGGCTGAGAGCTCCTCTTGTGATTGGTCCAGCTGTCTGCGCAGACTAGCGATTTCCCTCTCTCGACTGCTCAACGTCACCTTCAGCTGACTGAAATACATGACATATGTACATCCAAGGCCTTCTATTCTTCCCCAAAAAGACAGAAACATCTCATCATCCTAAGAACATTCATGTTACTTACTCCAGAGAGTTCTCCAAGTCTGTGACTGTAAGCCGGACTTCCAAAAGAGTTTTCTCCTGTAGAGCAAAACCAACTTTATAAAGCAGTACCCAGAGCAATTTTCATGATTTACTGATTGCAGCTGTTTATCTTCTCTACAAATATTACAAAACATTCTGTTTTGGGAACAGGGCTACAATAAAACATCCCCTCATACTGTGTGTCAAGTATCAGCAGTACCTTCCTGTGGATGTCCTCTTGTAGCAGCACCATACTCTCAGTCTTCTGGTCCACGGCATCCTGCAGGGCGTCTTTCTCTCGGTCTAGAGAAGCTATTGTGCTCTGCAGAGCTGCAACCTCATCCTTCTGAGATGAACCGTGTATACTCAGATCAGCTACACAAAAAACACAGCGATCACAATCTTCTTTCTACTACAAAAGGATTTACAACTGTACAGTGAAAGAATGCATCAAATGCATCTCATTAACACTAAACTAATATGCTATTGAATACCCCCCCCCCAAAAAAAGTTCCGTTCAAAAGTTTGGCGTTAGTTAGATTTTTAAAAAATATTTTTGTAGTCTTTTGAAGTATTTTTAAGCTCACAATGGCTAAATTAATTTGATCAAATTTATAATGTAATTTCAGAAATCATTCTAATATGTTGATCTGGTGTTGAAGAAACATTATCATCAATATATTTACTAATTAATTTGAAACAATGGCATATCACCTTTAAGCATTTCTCAGTTAAGTAACTTTCTCAATTAGTTAGATAATACTATAAGAACAATGAAATAAATGTGTTGGCTAGATACCAAAGTAAAGGTACTTCTGACAAGCCTAATACAGAGAGACAGATGCATGAGAGAAAACAGGAAGGAAGAGACAGAACAGCTAATAATTAGATAAAGATGTGCACTTGAGAAAATTCGAAGAGTGCAATACAAGACACTGTTCTGACACACACCGATTTTCTCTTCTAGTTTGTCAATCTGTTGGTGAGCTGCTCTCAGTTCATTGGTCTTGACAGATAATCTGTGCTGAACATCTGAGAGAGACTGCTCCATCTGCTCCTGCAGAAGCCTAAACGCAAACCCACACACATATGTGAAATATCAAGGGGATTTATAATTTTGGGTACAACTGCTAGGTACAATTTAAGCACAACCAAGACAGACAGGAATGTCCATCTACAGCGGTGCTACACAAACAAACACAAACACACACAGACCTGAGTGCACAGCTCTCGGCTCTCTGCTGTGTGGCCTCTTCTACATTCTGCAGCAGCACCGCTGACTGAGCCTTCAGCTCCTTCTCAACAGCAACATGACTCTCCTTGAGCACAGCCACCTGAGCACGCAGATCAGCCCTCTCTCTCTCCAGCTACACACACACGCACAGTAATGTTTCAAATTATGATTTTTTAAAACCTAAAAATAACCTCACATATAGGGCAAATTTATAAGTGAGCATTTCTTTTGCCCTACCCACAAACAAGGCAAAGGACACTTTAAAGGGTGCATTGCATTGCTCTCATATATATATATTTTTTTGAAATCCAGAAGGTTACCCTCATAACATACAATCAAAACCTATGTTTATAGCTTTTAGGTTAAGTTTAAGTTGTTAATATAAGTTTTGTGTCAAATATCCAAATGGGTTTAATCCAAGTTTACTTGCGCTGTTTTCAGTGTGCCACTTGGGGGTGGAAAATGAAAAATACGGGGAGAAAGTTTTCTGCTATTAGTATACCAAGTATAATACAATTTTTATTCATGAGAGCAATTCAGGTCTCACAATAAGTAATAAAAACTTCCCACCCAGGATCAAATGATCATAAATTGCAAATTACAAATGTACAGGTCACAAAATGTCTTTTGGAAGGGATTCAGTTTAATTTTTAACATCCCTACAAGTATGGTCCCCTTCCTGCAGTGCCCTCAAGACATCTGGAATTAGCCTATGACTATCCAGACATGACAAAACACACTGGTAATGTTTGTGAAACTATAAACAGTGCAAGCTCTGTTAGTGTAGTACCATCTCAATGGTGTTCTCCAGGTCAAGAATCCTGATCTCCTCCTGTTCTCTGTCTGTCAGAGCTGTGCTCTGTGCAACCTGCAAAGTCCGAAAGAAGATTTATCTTGGCAACTCTCCCTTTAACACACAGTTATATCACTCAACCTACAAGTGAACTACAGTTTAGAAGTGCTATGTGGAATTTCAAACGCACAACTCGGCCTGCATATACTTAGCAGCTATTTATGGTCTGCTAAAAAAAAAAAAAAAACTCAATTTGCAAACACATACACAAATGCACAAAAACACACACCTTGAGTCTGTCTCTAAGTGCGTCTCTCTCGGCAGTAACTCTCTGGAGTTCAGCTTCAGTCTGTTCCCCGTCATCTCTGATCCTGTACTGGAATTCAGAGGACTCAAGCTCCCATTGGACACGTCTCAGCTCCTCCTGAGCCTATATTTAAAACACACGCATAACTTTAAAGGAAAACAACTAGATGTGTCTTATCTTCTATCTAGATGCGTCTTTAAAGAAATGCATTTCCAGATTTCTTCTCACCTGCTGGTACTGAGTGCTGAGCTGGTCTCTCTCTGCAGTCAGTAATTTAACTCTGGTCTGGATGTCTTCCATGTGTTTCTCAAAGCCCAGCAGCACTGACTGTAGCTCATCCCTCTCCTTCAGTGCACGTGAAAGCTCTGCGTCACCATCTCTCTAGAATATATATATTTGGTAAATACTTTCTAAAATAACTGTTTAAGCAAGTAATTAAAGAGTCAATCAGTAAAATGTGCACAAAAATGCAGCCTTGTTACAAAATCAGTTATGATGTATAAAATAAAGGTAATAAGGAAATATGCATAAAATGTATAATAAATAACTATAATTACAAAATATTGCATCTTTTCACAGACATTTTCATTTATATTTCTTTTTTTTTATTACATTTTCACTGGTTTTTATATTTTGAAAACTTAGCAATCATTATTTATTTTAAACAAAAGGTATATTTGTAAATAGGAAGCTTATTTGCATTTCATCCAGGTGTCCATATGTTAAAGGGATAGTTCACCCAAAAATGTGGGAAAAAATGACTCACCCTCAAGTGGTTCCAAACTCGTAAAACCTTTGTTCATCTTCGAAACACAAATTAAGATATTTTTGATAAAATCCGAGAACTTTCTGACTCTGCATAGACAGCAAGGGTACTACCACATTCAAGGCCCAGAAACGTAGTATGGACATCATTAAAATAGTCCATGTGACATCAGTGGTTCAAAAGCAATTTTATGACGCTACGAGAATACTTTTTGTGTGCAAAGAAACAAACATAATGAATCAATTTGTGTTCCGAAGAACGAAGCTCTTACGGTTTTGGAACCGCATGAGGGTGAGTAATTAATGACAATTTTCATTTTTGTGTGAACTATCCTTTTACCAGTTCAGAAAGTGAGAAAACTATAGACTTTATGTATGTATGTAATAATTAGTATGTAATTACAGAAGTAAATGTCAGCTCCAACCTTTCCGTGCCAGCTGCCTCTTCCTCTGGGGCTCCTCCCCCTGCCCTGACTAGGTGGGCCTTTTGTCTTTCCTGCCCCTAAGCAAACCGTAAATCGCTCCAGCTCCTGTTTGTAGTTATTCCTTTCCTCCTCTAAACTTTTCAAAAAGCCATCCAGACGGGATGGAGACTGCTCCTTGCCACACATCCCATGCCTTGCACGCATCTGCTCCAATTCTAGAATCATCTCCTTATCTGAAACAAGCACAGTACCAAAATCAGTGAATTCACACCCACATATGCAGACCCCACCACCACACACACACACACACACACCTGCAAATAAAACATATAGAGCAGTGTTACATCTCACCAGCCTGTGTCATTGCTTCTACTTTATCCTGAAGTCTCTTTTTGTCTACTTCCAGAAAGTGTATTAGGCCCTCCATCTTGTCATTCTGTTCTTGAAGATCAAGCAGCTGATCCCGCAGATGGCCTTTCACGTGATCTCCCTCTGCCATATCCTGCAACAAATCATAAAAAATTTTTTTTTTTACTGAATCTCATTCTCACCCAAATCACAGTTATAAGTGAATGCATTGGGTGGCGCCAAAG
Organism: Sinocyclocheilus anophthalmus; assembly: GCA_018155175.1. Classification (NCBI taxonomy): domain Eukaryota; kingdom Metazoa; phylum Chordata; class Actinopteri; order Cypriniformes; family Cyprinidae; genus Sinocyclocheilus; species Sinocyclocheilus anophthalmus. Next base: position 454,424 of record JADLZN010000418.1, read on the forward strand.
ACTATAGAAATACAAAGAAGGTTCACTCCTATACTTATGAATGGGAGAAACTGCAATATGGCTGAATAGTCCCGCCTTCTAAATAAAAGAGCCAATCGCTGATTTGTAAAGTCATTGCATCACTGCAGCAGCCATTAGAAGCTCCAGTTCCCATAAAAAACCTGAGGCTAGACCAGCCAATGCACATGCGCAGTCTTAAAGGGGTCCTATTATGCTCTTTTACAAAGTCTTGATTTTGTTTTGGGGGTGTACTAGAACATGCTCTCATGCTTGGTTCGAAAAAACGCATTCTTTTTTCACATATTTTACATTATTACAATACCTCTCTCCCCAGGCTGGCACAAACGGCTCGATTAGTTCCGGCTTTGATGAAGGTCCGCCTTCCGAAAAACAAAATGTGTTGTGATTGGTTAGCTGTCCCAGTGCGTTGTGATTGGCGAACAGCTTAGACGGTGTTTCAGTACTGCCACGCCCCTTGCTCTGTCTTTCAACAAAAAATTTTGTGCGAATCCGGCACTGTACTCCCTCGTGATGTGGAAGCTGTCCTCAGTAAAATTCGCAGCACACAATAGCAAATTGGGGTAATAATGCTCAGGAACAGAGTTAAAAAATAAATTGGGACACCCTGTTTCCGTACCATCATCCGCTTCGGAGCCCGGAGTTGAAAAAAGAGTTTTAAGGCGTCGCACACCGGACGAGAAGCGCCGCGTCCGCGCCACAACTTTAAAATTCAAATACATTATTCTCTATGAGTGTAGGCACACCGGCGGTGCCGTTCGGCGTCTGTCCGCGGCGCCCAGCTACGTCGTGTTGTACTTGTAAGAATTGTTCTAGACCAGCGGTTCTCAATTCCAGTCCTCGCGTACCCCCGCTCTGCATGTTTTGCATTTCTCTCTTTGTTAACACACCTGATTCATATCATCTCGTTAGAAGTGAGCTCCGTGCATGACCTGTGTTCCGATTGACATGGTCCCTACAAAGCGTCCATTGCTCCCTACTCCCTGAGCAAGGGAAATCCGTTGAAGTTTACTTCACTTCGGAATATTCATTTACAGATTTGCGCTGCCTGCAGCGTCTTCACACACAAACGAAACTTACTAGAGAAGCGTGAAGTGGGACATAATATACTTCTGTAAATAAATACAATTTAAATTCACGTCTCGCACACTTAAATGCCCTTTTGTATGGAACATATACGCTCCCTTAAAACTTGAATTATGGAGGAATATCCGGTAATGTCCACATCACAGGGCACTTACAGTCAAATATAACAAAACGTATGAAGCAATAAGAGAAACAAAATGTGCAGAGCGGGGGTACACAAGGACTGGAAATGAGAACCGCTGTTCTAGACATGCCAAAAATTTAAGGCAACAGCACAACAGCTCTTCTTCTTGGTTTTCTCGGATGCACTAACTCTGCAGCAGCTCTTCTTCTTCTTTGTCTCGTCTGATGCGCTCACTCAACCAAGCGTTCTAACCACGACCTCGCCCCTCCCCACCCCCTATCATTCGAATTTCTGTAGGTGGGAATTCTTTTTAATGTTATTCTAATGAGCCGCTTTGTGATATTACAAAGCCCGGAAAACAAACGCTGTAGTCCAACGAGCCGTTTGCTGTAGTTCTTGAAAATTGATTTTTTAAAAACTTAATATCTCCCTTTGGAGTGGACTTTGAGATTTGTAACTTTCTAGATCCTTTTAATGCCCAAACATACACACTGACTAAAATTTAAAAAGTGAAAAAGCATAATAGGACCCCTTCAAGCGTGCTATGACTGCGCAAGTGCATTGGCCGGTCTAGCCTGAAAAACAAGCTTTTTAAACACTATTTTAGCATAAGAAACAACATTCAAGGGGCAGTTCATTTAGATTTTGTTGCTGATTTGAAATATGTAATTTAATTGTGACTTCAGCGAGCAGTTTTTGAGATTTCAGGATTCCCCCATTAATTTAGATAGGACTTGGTCTTGTTTAAGCTGCCTGGAGGCGTTGCAAATATGGCCGCCCAGTGAACAGACTTTCTTTGAAAGGGACTTTGGTAGCGCTGTGGACACGACCTGATGAGTGGCAATGGTGTATGCTTCAAATTATTAATTGGTCATTATGATTTTTAATTGGTCATTCTTTTTTCTTCTTTAATTAATAAATACAGTTCATGTTGTATTGTCTTTGATTTTTTCTTTGTATTATTGCATTTGGATTCAAAAGAAATGCCTGGTTTCTGAAACGGTTTATAAATGTTATTTACAATGCACACCTTTAATTTATAACTTAATTTTCAGATAAACATTTTTATTTGTGTGTTAAGATTATTCACCTGCAAAATTCCTAATTACCACTTAACACTCTAAAGGCCAGTAATAAAGAGTGAGATATCTGGAACAGCTATATGAAGAAGTACTTCCTTATAGTCAGGAATCTTTTAATAGATGTTGTAAAGTATTTCCCCAAAGATGGTAAACAAAAACATAAGTTTATATCCAGAAGCTATACTTAACCATCCATGTCATGTCAGGTCAGACAGAATAAATGTGCTGTTCTGAACCAGATGGTTAATTTAACAGCTCATTTCACATGCTGCAATGTGGACCCATGCACATACCCGTTTTAATGTAGCGATGACCTCCTCCAGGTTCTCTAGCTCCTGCTGTTGACATTGAATCTCTTTCTAGAGATAGAAACAGGGCTAGTGTAAGTATCACAACATAAAGCTAAATATTTAAGTATTTAAAATATTAAAATCCAAGCTTTAGCACATTGAGACCAAAAGTTAACATTATAATAATTCGTTTATTAAGTATTAAATAGCAATAAATATTAAAATATATGAGTATTAAAATTTAATTTGTCAATTTTAAAATGTAATTTAAGATTTAAGATTCTCTGCATATAAAATGTCATCTAATATTACTGAAATGCACTTGTCTGCGACTGGCCTAGGCTCTTAAAAATATAATAAAATAGAATTAAATAAAATAGAAAGGCAAGTAAAAAAAAAACTGCTTAAAATCACTTATATACAGCAACGTTAATATAGTATCATTAATTTTATATAAATAGATTGCACGCATAGACCCCACTGAGTTCACCTTGGCCTCTTGCAGCTCCATGTCGGCAGTCTCTAGAACCATCTCCTTGTCTTTCTCTAGCTGCTGGGCAAGCTGGTCTATCTCAGTGAGCTCCTGACACAGCTCTTGATTTCGAGCGCTCAGATCAGCCACCTCACTGGACACGGTCTTCTTCCTCTGCTGCAGTCCATCAATTCTCTGTTCCAGGGATCTGTTGGTCTCCTGCAGATACTCTATCTGAGAGAGGAAATTATTTGTTATTATAGGCTTATTACAGGGTTAGCATCTAGCTGGAGATAAACACCTATAAACGCATAAAGCAAACAGAAAGAGGTGATGGACATCAGTGAGCTCTTAATCTTGAAAGTATATGTTTGGTTCGGTGGTCTCAGTCAGATAATCTGCCAGACAAGATGAAGTAAATATAATTATTAGAGGAATATCCATTTACCTGCAGGTTCAGATGAGCAATAAGTTTTTCGTTACTGATGTTTTGAGCCTCCAGAGAGATGACATAATTTGGTCGACCACCATCCAGAGCTCGATTCAGACGCTCAATCTCTTTATCTCTCTCTTCCACCTGTACACACAGCATGACCAAAATTTCTAAGGGTGCATGTAATGAATAAAGGCATTCACTTATAAAATATAATAAATAACTGAGACAATATTATTTTAGAAATAACTCTGACAGTTCTGAATACCCATGTGGTCTCCTGAAGGATGTTGCAAAAAAAGTATTAAACAAGTTTAAGGAGGACTCTCAGTTTCACTTTAACAACTATAATCACGCTCTCATTCCCACCAGACAATGAGAAAGCAGCTCATGTAAAACAATTTGTTTCCTGAAATATTAAAATAGCACCTCAGAATAAGTAATCAAACTATATACATAATTAAATTAGATAAGTTTAAGTGTGTGCATGCTTACCTGAGTGTTTAGATGTTTGATTCCTGCTTGCGCTCTCTTTAGGTCAAGCTTCAGCTGTGCCACTTCCTTTTGAAGCTCCTGAAATCCTAGCAAAACGAGTCTACTTTTTTTATTATTATAAAAGCTGGAAAAAGTATTTAATACATTGTATTCTAGTTATAAACACGTAAATCATGTTTACTATATGTTACAACTGGGCTGAATTTGTTAACTTGTGCAACAGATTAATTATATAAAAAATATATATATATATACACACATTCCCACACCATAATTTTAAAATAAACTTAAACTATACATTGCAAATAATTAACTTTTTTTATATTTATAGCCTTTTTAAATATTATGAAATATTATAATAATGTGTTAGAATCGGTGCTATCAAAATTAATGCAGTAACTCATGCAAATTAATTAAATGTTTAAATATTGCCTTTTTTCTTTTCTTTCCTTAAGAAACACTTAATGTCTGCCCTCAAATGCATTAATTACAAAATTGATTTATCATGATTCTGTTTTGTTTCCTTCCCCACACCTGTCATCAGCCACCTGAAGAAGGTCAGCGATGTAAGGATCATCAGGTTGTGCCACAGATGAAGGGATGGAGCCACTGGAGGGTGGGAGGAGTTCATCTATCTGCATCCGCTGACGTCTAAACGGGATTGATCGTTTCTTCCCTCCTAATTAAATTAGTCATTCACTATAAATTGCTCTAACTGTAACATAAACAGATACAGATGAATATCATAGCTGCAATGTTACATAAAATGTACCAACCCGGTGTCTGAACAACAGCTTGCATGTTCTTCTCCTGGAGCTGTAGGATACGCTCTGTCTTAGCTTTGCTGTCCTGTTCAAGAGACCGGACTTTGTGCACATACTGATTATTGAGGAATTTCAGATCTGAGGTTTCATGGTCCAGTTTCCTGATGTATGCTTTCAGCTCTGTTAATGGAAAAATGGTTATTATAATCATTCCCTTTAGATCAAATTTGTTTGCAACAGGATTTGAGGCATTAAACTCAATCCATACCCCTGCTGATCCGATCCTTCTCCTCTCTCAGTTTCAACAACCCAAGGTGCAGTTCATTGCTTTCTTTGACTAGCCGGGCATTTTCAGCTTTATATGGCTCCAGAACAGCATCAACATTTCGACTTTCTTTTTCCGTCTTTCCTGCAGCAAGCTTGGCATTCCTGAGACTCTCTGTGGTGTGGACCAGGTCACTAAGATAGAAATGAAAACAGAATGATTATGCTCCTGTCAAATCATGTTTAACATTATATACATTTATAAAATCATGTTTCATTTTCATGAAGACTATTTCCAGAAACGAGATAAAATGAACACATATGTTCAGCCATTTTGGAACTGTTATGATGAACATCAACATGTTCTTGGCAGAACTCGTACTTGCTCCATTAGGCCAGTGTTGCAATTGTCACAATCTAATGATCGTGTATTTGTGTTTTTATGCCACCAAAATATGTAAATATTTGGCTTTGTGTGATGTACTCAGAATTGTTATCTACAAATGACTTAGAAGCATCAGTTAAATTATAAACAAGTAACCATATTCCACAGTTTTTCATAAACAGTCATTTGTTTCCAAAATGAAAATATTATTTTTGCCCCACACACACACATAATTTTATTATAATAATTTAATTCAAATATAATATAATTATATAATATAATATATTGAAACGGCAGGGCAAGAGTATCTAAACTACTGACCCAGATGACAAAAATCTATATTGGTGTATAGTTCAGCATGAGTAATACAGCATATTCACCTGAAGAGTTTCTCGACCAGTGGCAGGCTCTCAATGGCTAGTGGCTGTCTGTAGCCCAGTTGATCCAAACGCTTCCGCAGATTGATAAACTTCCGCTCGGCGCTGGTCGTCATGGTCATTCAACACAAATACACGCTCCGCTCTACATACACACAATGATACACACAGAGCACTAGTTGGTTTTGTATCTTTATTTAATACTTTAAACCTTTATTAAACCAACGTTAAGAAGGGGAATCGTTGGTTGTGTTCCAAAATCTAGTGAGCTGCCAAAACTGGGGTGCGTTTTTCAGAAGCAACTATGGTCGCAAGTTCCGTTGCTACCAAAAGAGTTCAATAGAACTGGCAACCATAGATGCTTTTTGGAAACAACCCCTTAAGACAGCACTTTTGGACGCACTGCGAATGTTTTATAACTGTCTAAGTTAGGTAGGTTAAGTTAAGCAGCTCACTTTTAAAACGTGACCATAAAGCTACAAAAGCCAATTAATAATATAAACATAAACCGTTTTCACAAAACATACTTACTCTAACGCTTGTTGTTGTTTACGTAAACTGTCAGTCTGTCTTCGGAGGGCAGTTTGCTGCGTTAGCCTCAGTCTTCATTCAGCAGTATTCATAATACTAACATTAGCAGTGTCTCTGACCCACGGAAATAAAGCTTCTCTCCTCAGGAGGCATATAATATCCGATACAACAATTAACCCTCAAAGTCTGCTTGCTGTTCGTTGTTTGGGTGCTTCTCCTCGGTGCTTTCATAGTGTGAAACTGTTTTGAGGTTAGCTAAGCATCAGAGTCTGCAGATTTCCTCCCCTCCCCACGGTGAACGGTCTTCCGGCGGTAACACTGTTTGAAAATGGCGCCGAGGAGAAGGAAAGACCAGTCCTGCTGAAGCTGCGCCATCTAGTGGAGACTGAGTGAAAAGACAGATAAAAGTGGTTACAAATATTTGCTGTTTAAGAGAGTTCAGAGAACATAATAATCCCAGTAAGCCCCTAAATATGAAATAATAGAAAATAAATTTTTTACTGTAATACCGAAACAGTTTATCGAGTTTTTAGAAAAAAAAAGTTTGGATATGTCTGTTTTATGTTTTGTATCTTATTTGATACATCAGGCTTTTATGGCCCATATGGTGAAGGACGAATGTGCTTATATACTCAAGGAAAACTCATCACAATTTTATTCAGAGGCCCAAACGGTGCAGAAATATTCAGTTTGGTACAGTTATTACAGCATTCAAATTTTTATAGACTATAAAATGCATATAAATATCAGTTGTCAGTCACTGTCCAATAATATGAATTAGTAAGATTATATTTATTGCTAGTTTTATTATCAACGGCACAGAGCAACAGTTTCATTGGATTCACTTTCAGATCGATTTTTTTCACAGCTGATGAACGATAAAATACTGACAGTCAATCAGAATGCACCTATTTTAAGCTCAAGCATTTAAAGCGACAGACCACAAACTGCAGCATGCAACCATAATGTTGTCATTCATTAGGGTCAGGGTTTGGGTTAGGGTCTTTCTTTTAAAGGGGTCATATGATGCTATTTTAAAGATCATTATTTTGTGTATTTGGTGTAACAGAATATGTTGACATGCTTTAATGTTCAAAAAACACATTATTTTTCAAATACTGTACATTATTGTAGGTCCTCTATGCCCCGCCTCTCTCAAACACGTCGTTTTCAACAAAGCCCCCTCCTTTGAAAGCGCAGTCTGCTCTGATTGGCCAGCTGACCCAGTGCATTTGTGATTGGCCGAACACCACAAGCACTCACCGGAAATGTAATGTCCCTTACCATAATCGCAAGCTTCAGCTTTCAAAGTAAATATCAAGAAAGTTAATAATGTCGTTAGTTTTACCATCAGTTCAAGCCCGAAAGGGCAACAGAGTCGCGTGACAGACACAGTGATGATGCCGTACACAAGCCGAGGTAGCCAGATGACGGTGCGATGATTTATGACAGGCGTTCAATATCCTGGGATGGGACCCTGTTCCCTCTTCACACACACACACCCGACGCATTACTCTGCGCTGCGCAAAATTCCGCATTTGAACAGTCAATAGCAAATCTTAAACTAATAACAAAACAGTAGCTAATTCAGAAGCGCCAGATTGTCATAGCAGTCGGAATTGACCTTTTTTTTTGTTGTTTTTTTGTGCACAGCCAGCCTTGTACTCTTCTCGGTTCAAAAAACTGTCGTCCATAAAAAGCGTTGCACAAATTCGAACATCTTGGTTGTGCTGTTCTGATTGTAAATAAATCTTAAACATGATTCTAATTGCATCGACTTCGGAAGGCCAAATAAAGTGCTTGGCTTTTGCACTGAAACCAGCATATCAGATTATGGCCTGCTCACCACGGACTACTGTTCCTGAAACCACGCCTTCTTTCTTTGCGTGCACATTTGGGCAGCGTTAATCTTCCCACATCCTGACGTAGATATGTGGGGGCGTGTTAGAATGAGCCGTTTTAGGAGGGTTGTGGTTGACTCTTAACTTTTATAAAGTATATCTTATTATTATTGGATTTGAGACTTTAGTCTTTGCAAATTTACCGATCTTCTTATGCACCCAGCGCTTGTAACACTCCAAAGAAGAAAGGAAATTGAACTCGCATCATATGACCCCTTTAAATACTATTCGGACGCTGAAATAGTTGGTTTGTTATAATTAGTTATCGTTCTTGGTTTGAACGGGTCTAGAGGACAGATATGATTAAAATTATGTCTTGTGAATTTATATAGAATAATTTTATATTATGTTTCTCAAAAGTGTTGTATATTTAGGCCTATGTGTAAAGCCTTTTTAATTAGCAAACAATACGGAGGGCAATTCTTTCAATCTCTGTAATTCTTTCAGACTGTGGCCTGCATTTAGAGGCTTGTGCAGAATTCATTAAATTAAAAGGGCGTATATTTAGAAACAGAAATGTTAGAGCAGAACGCTCTGTTTTTATTGTGTGTACGGCATCTGCCACACCCTCGTGTTTCACGTGCAGCTGGGTGAGAAGCAGCGCCTCCGCGCGCACTGAATGCGTACGGAACTGTTGCGAGGAGGAGGCGAGCACTCACAGCATCAGCAACACACACATTCACACACACACACACATGCATGCATGCACACACACACACACACACACACACGCACACAAAAAGGTCAGCTCGCGTGCTGCGACTTGAATGGAAGATAACCGAGTGCCGCGAGACACAATAAAGGAAGCATAGGAACTGATCGCCGTGCCGTGCCATCACACACGCTGGAGAGGTAGGAGACGATCAAACATTTGTTTGAACTGCATAGCTTTGTCGGTGATACTGACCTTGTCATATAGCCCATCTTCCAAAATCCACCATTCTTCACAGATGTGTGCGCAGCTGGGGAGGCATGAAGATGTCTTGGGCTGCATTTGGCGTTGAAATGCATGATATAAGATCTGCCATTGTGTAGAAAACGCCGTCGATACGTTTGCATCATCACATCAATCTGCCCCCTCCATATGTTGCCTTTTATTAGCTTACTTATGAATGACAGTCGTTTTGATTAGGGGATGCTATGGATTTCTTAGATACGTCCGCAAAACATTGACTGTTTGAATTATGAGTCGTCGGTCATTCATAATATGCTTACGGGAACTAGTGCAAGCAATTGATGGTGCCCTGAGCTTTAGTGTCGTTTTCGCTCACGATGCATACCTGCCACAATGCATGCTTTTGTGTCAAAAGATGCCATCGATAGCATTGCCCGTTCCTACAAAGGACGTGATGGCTAGTCACTACTTAAGCCAAATATACATCACTGATACGCAGGCGTCAATACTCATAATACTAAGAATAGTTTTAATAGACAGTGTCTAGCCTAATTTTTCTTCTTTTATCATGACGTAACGATGATGTAATGCGTAACTGTAAATTGAATTTCAGTTTTCTTTGTTTGTTTGTGTCTGCTATCAGGTCCGCACTATATAAACACCCTGACGTGGTGTTCTTGAATGAGTTGTTTATTGGGTATCTAACATTGCTCTTATATTGTTGAAGGCTCACTGATCAATAACATACATGTAAACCTTACACTTACTATATAAGGTTAGGATTTTTTTCTCAGTTTACACATAACTCATGAATGGATGGATGGATTTTCAGTAGCTGTACAGACAGATGATGATATTCAGCAGTCCTAGCTGTAATGTGTTTTCTTGCATGGAAATGAAATTTAATCAAAATCATTTCAATCTGAATTGCTTGGATCACATGCTTTTAGGATAAGGGATGCACTGGTATTCAAATTGATGGCCAATATGATAAGCTAAGAAGTAATTAAACTATTTTGTAAAATATAAAATTAATAATAAAACAAATGAAACACTGAAAACTAAATACAAGTGACTTTAGACATTTTAATGTACAGCATGAAAATTTATATTCATTCAGATTAGCCAAAGATTACATTTAACCATGTTAAATTATTTGCATTTTTTTAAATTAACTTTTGATAAGTGTTTGATGAAGGTAGAATGTAAAAAAAAAAATGTGGAAATGAGCATGCACAATTCAATCCCATATTGACTAAAGAAAACCTTCTAATACTGGCCAGTAACCAATATGGTATATCATGCATTCAATGGTTGAAAACCAAAAATTTACTTGGGGACAAAATCATAATTTTTTGCCTCATGAAAATGTAAAGTTATTAAATCATAATTTAAATTGAAAGGTCAAGAATCCTCAATGAAAAAAAATCTAAATATCTGACAAAATATTACACAAATAACACACTGGATTAGCACATAAAACAGCGTGAAGCAACAAGGAGAAAATTTTCTTTAAATACACTAAATATACAGCTAGACACACAAGCTACCTTACTCCTCTTTTAATTTTACATTCTTGGGCCTGACATTTGAAAGCTATAATGTCCATTTTTAAGACAGGAAACAGCCTCAGAAGTTCCCACTGCTGACCTCGGTTTGGGGGCATGGTCCTCTTATTCACCCTGGAGATTTGTGTGTTCAAGTAGAGGAAACCAGAGAAACTGCTCCAGAGGCTTCCTCCCACTGTAAATAATTAATGAAAAGGCCAATTAATATTAATTCATAAAAAGTACTGCATCAATACAAGTTGACCAGTGAAGGGGAAAGGCCTTATGTGTTTGACTGGGGTGTCTGTGCTTTTGTTGGTGCGACAGACGATCCCACAGCATAATCTGAATAAGGTTACACAACTTTAGACAACAGTGGGTGTGACTTAAGCATGCTGGACTTTATAGGATGTTATTTTCCACCACAATATGACCTAATTAAACCCACTTTAGTATGCTCACGGATTGGATGTGACAGACATTGGCCCCAAAACATTATGTGGTATAACATTGCCCTCTAGTGTAGTACGACACAGATAGACAGTAATATAGTCATCCATTGATCCCTAGAGGAATTTATATTGCCTTTGGCTGCAGATATTAAAATAGATGGGCATCGATAGACACTATCAAACAGTGTCGTAACAGGCACTTATAGAGTAACATTACCCTCAGATATAAGGTAACAGAATCTGCACTTTGGTATCATTAGAAAATGATCTTTCATAAGCAGAGATGTACACTTGAAAACATCACATGAAGTAAGAAGTGTTACATCTGAACTGATATTCACTTAGCAATACAATTGAATGCATATATGAAAAATGTTGCCTAGACACTAGAACACACCATTGCTGATATGTAGGTCAGTCAATTAGTCGGGGCAAGTAGCGTTTTACATGCAATTGAGGTTAAAAGTTTCAGAGTTCAGTTAGTTTTCTGTCCTTGTTAGTGTAAACTAGACAATTTTGGCATATTAACATGCTTATACTTTTATATTGTTAAGTTTTCGAATTGAACAATTAGGCCTATAGATCTATCTGAATAATTTCATAATTAATAATTAATTATCTTTTAATAATTAATCTGAAGGAATGTTGCTTTGACTAAGGATGTGTTTACACTTGTAGTTCGGGTCTCTTGGCTCTTTTGGTCCGGACAAAAAAAAAAAAAAAGGATTAATTTAGTCCCGGTTCATTTAGCGTTCCCACTGTCATTTTTAACACAGAACTTTCAGATACAAAACAAAAGACATAAGGATAAGGTCACAATCTGATTGGACAGCTTTTATGACGTATATTTTGTGAACATCACACAACAACAATGCTGTGTGCTGGGCTAAATGCACGTATGTATGTGTACTGTACATATGGTGGTGTTTTTTACCAGCTTATAACTCACAAAGAGCACAAACAGCAAGAATTCCTCCATTGCACTGAGATCTGCTGCAAGGAGATGGCTGTTCCGGTGCCTGTACAGAACTGTAATGCTAATACCTGTGACAAGAAGAAACAGGTATGCTTGAGTATTTTGTACTTCTTACTTCTTAGGGTTGCATCTTGTGACATCACGTCTGGTTTTCGGGTTCATTTAAGTGTCTTCGATCAGTGTTGCATTCATATATCAGTTGAACCGCACCAAAGTTTGTTTGGAAATGGAATGAAACCCCCTGAAAAGGTGGGTCTCGGTCTGCATGTTTGTTGCACACCAGGGTTTACACTTATTCAAATGAACTGCACTAACAGAGTAATCACTCCAGTTCATTTTAATCGAACCAAACCTGCCAAGGGTAAACACACCCTGAGACTTGTGTGGAGGACCAGGAGATATGCACACAAAAAACTACTGACATAAATCTCAAGTAGCTGAACACAATCAGTACAGACCACTGTTAACAATGACACTGCACAAATTTCTGTACAAAAAGAGGGAGATTTTGAGATCTAGACACAAGAACAGAGGGTTTAGAAAAACAGACTGACAAAACAAAGGCCAGATTTGTCCGATTGAAGTGGATTGCGATATTCTGACATGCAGATGCTTTTGTTTTTGTTTGTTCTGAATAAAAATAGAAGGACTGCATACAGTATATGTGTGTGTATTTGATAGACAGACTGTGACAGGACACAGTTAGGAAATGTGTGTCTGTCAGGGAACGCGCTGTAATTACATTACCTGGTTCAACCCAGTTCCTCCTCTCATTTTAATCAGCAACACTGTATGCTGTAAGAAAGACATTTTAGCTGTGCTATCATACAATAGCTGCTGCACCACATCAGTAATTTCAACATTAAAGCACCTCTAATTTCACCCAAACCACAAAGTCATGTTGTACAGAAAATATCTTAACCAGAACACAGGTCGGTCCTTGGGTACACAAAACTTTGACCTCCTATGCAATTACAATGCAGTGGCAAGACTTCCAGACTAGTTAGTGCTGGTTTGGTTCTGGTCTTGTCTAGACTCTTTATCAGCAAAAGGAGTGATAGTCTTTATCGTGTAGCATGGCAAAATCTGCTTTTGTTATTTTTAGGTGACCACACTGTACTATCAAGCTGAGAAATTATTAACGACTGACTGGAAATCACATTTCCAACATATCAATTAAAACCGAGACCATAAAGTTGTTCTTGATGGATTCATATTCTATAGTTAGAGATCACTGGAGGCCATGTGTTTTATTGGAGTGGGCTGCTGGTCTTGGCCTGTTCTTCTGCAGATCTTGAAAGGTAATGTTTTGAGATTGAATCTGATTCCTCAATGATTCCCTTCTGTGTCTGTTCTGTGGGAGTTTTTATTAAACGCCGATATTCACTGCCAGAGTGAGTCACTACAGTCTCTGAAGTTGAACACATCTAAAAAAGACTCAGCCTTCCAGTGCAGGCAATTCTGAATCTCGAAACACCATCAAGATAATGAACTTATTTTTAGAACTGAAAACAAACAATTGAAAGTAGCATTGTTGAAACGGCAGCGTACAATTTCCACACCACTGATGCAATAATGACTGTTTCCAAATAAATACTACACATTTCTTCCTGCTCCCATCTATCATGGTTCGACCAAGAACTCCTGCTCCAAACTCACACCATTGGTTAAGCCACACGCTGACTTGGGCTAAGAAGGTTTGTCTAGCAAGCTAGTTTGCAAGTGGTTTACTAACAGATGTCTCTCCACATTAAAATGAGACAGGAGAATTGATTTTTACATCAAGTAAACGGCACACATCAGCTTATAGGGTCTAAATACTTTTGCAAGGCATTGCATGTTCATAGTCTATTAGTAAATATAGTTCATCATGTTAACACTCAGTAAACATGCCTGTGTCAGTAGTGCTGAGGACAGTAGAAATGGCATTTGTAAACGTTTATGCTAACTGCTAAGTGTTCTTGTCCTTTGAGACAGCATTTTATCCTATAAGATCTTTAATTAATTTCCAGTAAAGGGACATTTACATAAGTAATATTGAACAGTGTATTTTGATTGGGTACAACATAAGGGGCAGGCAAGGTGTGAAAGTCATATAAACTCCTCCAAGAAAAAAAAAAAAAAAAACCCCCCCCAAGTGAATGATTAATAAAGACAGTCACTTTTAGTCACCTATTGGTGTGACAGAAAGATTCACCTAACCCCACCCCTGATGCAAAGACAGACAGTCTGGATCATCAAATGGAGTGATACAAACCGTGAAAAGTCCCTGTTTAGATCATATATTAGCACCTCTCGACCAGTCAGATTTGAGAACCAGAACTAACGGAATTATAATTAATCAGGACCTACTTCATATTAAGTGCCTTTCACTACTGTTTTAACATTGAAATGAATGACCAGGCGCTGGGGTATATTTGTAGCAATAGCCAAAAATATATTGTATGGGTCAGAATTATTGATTTTAATTTTATGCCAAAAATCATTGGATATTAAGTAAAGATCATGTTCCAATGAAGATATTTAGTAAATCCTAATATATTAAAACTTCATTTTTGATTAGAAATATGCATTGCTAAGGACTTCATTTCTCAATATTTTGATGTTTTTGCATCCTCAGATTCCAGATTTTCAAATAGCCGTATCTCGGCCAAATATTGTGCTACCCTAACAAACCATACATCAATGAAAAAGCTTATTTATTCAGCTTTCAGATGAGTATAAATCTCAATTTCGAAAACATTGACCCTTATGACTGGTTTTATGGTCCAAGGTCACATATGACAAAATAAACTTATGCATGGTTTTTAATTACATGTGTAATTAATTTCTATAACCTTAACCCACTCTAAACCTAACCCTACCACAAAACCTACCTGTATCACACTTAAAGAGATAGTTTAAGAGATAGTAAATTAGTTACTCTGCATGAACTCAACGCGCATTGAAGACTGACAGTAAAGTTGATATATATATATTTATTTTTTTTTGCGCAAAAAAAGTATTCTTGTAGCTTCGTAAAATTAAGGTTAAACCACTGATGTCACATTGACTATTTTAACAATGTTCTTACTACCTTTCTGGGCCTTGAATGTGGTAGTTACGTTGCTGTCTATGCAGGGTCAGAAAGCTCTCGAATTTCATCAAAAATATCTTAATTTGTGTTCTGAAGATGAACGAAGGTCGTATGGGTTTGGAACAACATGAGGGTGAGTAATTAATAGCAGAATTAGTTTTTGACACAAGTACTTTGGAAAGACACCTGATATCAACTGGGACCATTCATCATGCCAACTAAACTAAAATGTATGTACTACTAATTTATATAATACTATAATGTAATGACATGCATTATGTACAGCTACTTTTGTATTTGATGTTGATTTAACTTTATAAGTAACAGCCATGTTCTGATTGAGAATGTTAATTAAGTAATATATTCAACTGAAATGCATGATATGCCATGTTTTATATGGTTAGAAAATAAGTATGTCTACTTCAAATTGCTCTTTAATAATACAGTTGAATTGTGACACTGGAGACAGGTAGCAGTTTCTGCCACTATTGATCGCCACATGTCTTTATTCAGTTAATGGAGGCCCTTGTTCTTCTTTGAAATTGTTTTAGCACAATACACACACGCATCCTCACATACGCTGACAAACAAGCTTACAGTCACAGTCTTTGTGTGTGTTGGGCAGTTTGAAATGATCAATGCATGTCTGTTCTTCCTGCCCCTGGTAAGCTGGCCAATGAACAAAGTGTCATTCTGTGAGCAGCAACAGAGACAGCAGTATGAACCAGCACACTACCTCACCATCATCACCCACTTTCTTCTCTCTCAAACACATTCTAGGATTGTTTTCAGTCACATGTGTAAACACATCTCGGGCATAGGCCACTAAGCTCTCACATAGGACATCATGCAAACAAAAATCCCACAAGGAACACACAAAAACATGCATTGTGAGAGTTTTATGGTGGTATGAATATACATATCATAATTTTTCACACTATTCAATAATGGAGATGTTTGTGAATTCATCGCAGATGTATTCGTCCTCATGTTTGCACTACAACACACACGGCTATAAGCATTCTTGAGTTCTCTGTGCACCTGTGCAATGTGACACCTGACTCTAGGTAATAGCGTAGCTCCACAGTAACAGCAGGCAAGTGGAACAGCCACACGTTGATACACGCATACTTTCTAGCCTCTTACCCAGATAAATCGACAACCAGGTAAGCCTTTATTCTTGCGTACACCTTCGACCATATATGCGATGAAGCGGAGTTTTTTTTTGCGTAATGCAAGTGGTAAGATCGCGTTAAACACAATAGGCCTCTGTTCATGAAACTGCCATTATCTCTCGCCAGCCCCACATCCTCAAAGGCTCAGTGTTTCTGTCTTATTGTATGCATTGTAATGAAAATAAATGTATGTACATTCAATGATAACAGTGTGTTAGAACCAAGGGTCAATAGCTTTTTGTTTATTTTGGTGTAAAATATAATATGTATTAAAGTGAGCTTTTTGTATATAATTTTTTTAATACAGTTTTATTTGAATAGTTAGTGGCTAAGGTCATGAAATGCACCATGTTTGTATGTATAGGTACACATGTATCACATGATTACTCTACAATTCTTGCCATGAATTTTTTCTTATTTTATAGTTGTTTCAGACCCCATACTTATATATTTGGTATTATTATATTTATTTACTACTGTTTAAAAGTTTGGGGTCAGTAAGATCTTGATTATGTTTTGAAGGAAATACTTTTTTTTCCGCAAGGAGGCATTTGTTTTGATCAAAGTCATTTATAATGTTGAAAGATTTCAAATAAATGCTGGGTTCTTTGAACTTATGTTTCCCCCCAAAGAATCTTCAAAAATTGTATCACACTTAAGTAACAACTTTCAACACCATAATAAATAATAAATGTCAAATGTCAAAGCCATCACCTATTAGAATGATTTCGGAAGGATTGTGTGAAACTGAAGACTGTCGAGATAATTTCAGTGCTTTGCTAACACAGGAAATAAACCATCATTATTAAAATAGACAAACAGTTTAAATTGTAATAATGTTCCCATATTACTGTGTTTTTGATTAAATAATGCACTGATGAGAATAAAGAGGATTCTTTCAAACATTACTGAACCTAGATGTTGAACAGTAGTTTTTGGTTTGTGGTATGGGTGTGTGTGTGTCTATATATATATATAATATATATATATATATACAGTTATCTTATTTATATACAGTATATATTTTAATAGCTGTAGCCCAAAAGGAAAAAGTAAAAGCTGAGCGGGGAGGGGAGATGTAGAGCAAGCATTTAGAGACTCAGATATGTCATAGTATCCCTAACACCCCTCCAAGCGTGTGTATTATAGTACGCAACTTCTGCGCAGTTTTTGTTTCAATCCTAGATAAATGATTGGAAAAAGAAGAGAAGGGCGACGAAAGAACTTGACTAATGTCTGTGACTGACAGAATGAAGTACTGAGTCAAGTAGGCTGCATAAAAGTCTAGGGCGGCCACGGAGGATCTGACGTGGTGTGTGTAGTGTTAAAAGTAGGGTTTTAATAATCTTTGCCCATATTATTCTAAACTTAATATATATGTTAATTATAAGGGAGGAATGGGACTAGTTGTCACATGGGGAGTTGTCAAAATGGCCATACTGGGATCCTGTATTCACTAAGGTTTATACAATTTTATCTTAAAGCTTGTTTGTTGTGTTGGATTCAAACTCTTAAATTTAAAAAAAGAACAATTTTATGAATTAAAAATTCAACAAAAAAGTTAACTATTGATGTTACCAAAGTTGAACTTCTGTTTTAGACATTTTTATACTGTATTCAGAAATATGTTGGGGCAAGTTGTGACATGTTTTATATGTTCTATTCCTATTATTATAATGTAATATAACTTGATATTTTAATTTTTATTATATACTAAAATATTTTACATGTATATTTAGTTGAAAGTTTCTGAATGTGACAACTTAACCCACAAAGCGCAGCTATGTTTTTCCTGGGTAATATTTTTCAAGGTGGGTATACAGAAATTTACTTTAAATCAACCTACACTTAAGTAAAAAGTGTGACAACTAGCCCCAGTTCCTACTTATATTACTGCAAGTTACACAGGGTTCAGTTCATAAGAGTAATGTTTGGATCAGAATTGCCTGGTTCATAATGCTGAAGTCAAGCTTTGAAAGGCAACCCTGACATCCAATGAGGTCTTATGGGCTATTGATGAAAGATCTGTGTTCATCTGATCTCCATAACCATCATTCATCCAGAAACAACGCAATTAGATTTATTAGCCTTCATACTTCAATAAAGACTTGTAAGATATGGCATGCCATTATTACTATATTTAATAGAGCTCTATAAGCTGTGATTCAATGGTTTTGTTATATTTTTCCCAAAAGCACCAAGGAGCAGCAACAGAGCTTTGCAAATCAAGGTGCAGAAGGTTGAATCCATGTTCCCTAAGGTTTTCCTTCAGTGGTGTGCAGCTCTTTCCAGCTGCGTGGCTGAACTAGGTAAAAGTGTGCTTTTGTGCTCAGTAAGCACAGGCAGCTAGACAAGCTTTGCTATACGCTGTGCAGTCAACCATCCCATTTTGCTTCAGTGATTTCTAGCTGTTCCTTCAAGCCATTCCATTGTACAAGTGAAGCTAGCTTGCTATCATAATAATATATCACCCCTGATACTTAATGCATTACATGTGATTTGCTTAATGTGCAGGCATTACTGACAGCTTCAAGTCCTGTTGTGTATTTAGGCTAGAATCACAGCTATGTAGCCCATCTTTATTTAAAAATGCCTGCTCTGACCATCATCCTATAGTATCTGATGCCGCTCTGCTGAGCCTTTCGTTCTGTGTAGATATAATGCTACATCAGAAACACCCTAAATGTTGCTGTTGTCATAGCAATAACCACACATGTTGTGTTCTATCAGCTGTACATGAGAATCAACACAGAAGGCAACATTATGCTAAAAAATGGCCATGAACAAAGTTGTAAAATTGTGATTCCTGTGTAAATGCATTTATGTTGCCTCTAGGCCACATTACAAACATTGTATATTCTGCTTCAAATGCTCTATGTCTCTTTTGTGGAAAGATTGCTTAATCGATGCTAATTCTTCTAAGATAGCATCTGGAAAGTCTGCCATTCAGGCAAGGTTTCCTTCGCAAAGCGATATCAAAAACAAATACTTTAGTTTTTTTTTTTAAAGAAATTGCTTTCAAAACATGAAATCTCTTGCCAAGGCTACATTTATTTGATCCAATATACAGAAAAAAGTAATACATATTTTTACAATTTAAATAACTGTTTTATATTTGAATATATTTTAAAATAGAATTTATTCTTGTGATGGCAAAGCTGAATTTTTCAGCAGCCATTACTCCAGTATTCAGTGTCACATGATCCTTCAGAAATCATTCTAATATGCTGATTTGGTGCTAATTTACCTTCACTTTTGATCAATTTAATGCATCCTTGTTAAATAAAAATACTAATTTCTTCTGTTAACCCCCCAACACACACAAATGTTTGAACAGTATTGTATTTAGCCTTGGTCATTAACATTAGCTGTTAGCCGCGGCAGGAGATCACTAGAGCTACCTCATTTTTCATCAATTTTATTTGCAGTATTTAAGAACATTGAGTGGGTGTGTCATTTTGGTTTTTCAATCCATTTATAAGGGCTATTATGGCATTTATTATGACTTATAATAATGACTTGCATAGCTTTTAGGTTCAGGAGTTACAGGGGCACCATTTCAGGAATCTACTTACAATTTATAGTCCACTGGTTTGGTCAAATAGAGGCAGGTCTGGGCTAGAAATGTTTGTAATGATGGTTAGAGCTGCTCTTGGTAACATAGCCTAGTAGTGAGGTCAGTCTGTACCTTTAAACATCAGCAGTGGGTTAAATTAGCGCTATAGCAGCTAGAGCTAACTTAGCAGCTAACTTACTGTAGTGCTGCTGCTGCCTTTTCTGTTTGTCTGAGGTATTTTCAATGTCCTGCTGCAGTGCATGTGGTTGTGACCTGCGCTTTTGCCATCGTTATTTTGTCTGGAGCTTCTATTATGCACACAACACAAGCAAGATCATTGGCTAATATGTGCACGTGAACCATAACATGACAAACATGCACACAGTTTTGACCACGTGCACACTTGTGTCACAGTCTCAGATGCATGTGTATGTACAAACACATCTGGAACAGAATCATAAACAGACAAGCTTTTTTTTTTGTCACAGCTGAGCCTGCTCAGACAGAGAGACTTTCAGGATGACGCTGTGAGCCATTAGAGGACACTATCTTTTCATATAAAGAGAAACAACACAATTGCACATAAGGATGATGTAAGACTGTAATCATTTACAGTTTGCTGTGTTTAACAGTTAGTGCAACACTGTGCTGCCAAACGGTTTATGTTTGCCAAAAGGAATGCAGGTTTTGAGGGAATGTGTTTTGATAACCAACGACATTTTAAATCTTGGCATTTTGTGTACTGGCATTCTAAATGAACACGCGTAAAAATCCGAGCAGCAATATGGAACAATAAAACCTAATTTGGGGAACTTTAGTGCTAAGACTGACTTATCAAAATGATATTATGCATGAGAATTTGAATGGATTCTGTGGTAATCAGTTAACAAAACAATTCACATTTTTGCTTTTTTAAATATGCTGTTTTGCAGTATCTTGTATGAGGGAGCCATTAACATAAGATGGTAGAAAAAGTGCTTCTTAAATAGCCATTAATTTAGACTGCTGAGCAAGCACATATCTGATGTGATAATGCACTCTACTGTACCTAATATGGAGGTAGAGTGTACACTACAAACAACTGTGATTCACAGACACAATACTTTACAGTTTCACATTAATATACAAACACCCACACAGACACACAATAAGAAGCTTGATCATTCAGATAGCATGTATGTACACATACACACACACGTTTCACCAAAAAAAAACTATCTCTCTCTCTCTCTATCTCTTATCTATCTATAATATTTTTTTTACTATATAGATTTTATTTAATTTTTTAGTAATTTTAGTACTTCAACTCAAACTTATTTCAGTAAATTGCCAAAACTTCAAAAAAAAAAATTACATTTTCATCTAACATTTACATTTGATATACCGTTTTAGTTTTACTTTTAGTGAACAATAACAATGCCACAACCTAATGTAAAAAGACAATAAATTATGATTGTCTGTATGAAGACAATAGTTGTAGAGGCATTACAGATAGATATGACATTATATAACACAGCTAGAGAAGGGAAGTCAGGTACACAGCAAACAAAGAAAACAAGATGTTTATGTGCATTTTTATCGATCATGGCAGCAGTACATTATTAAATTATAACCAAAATGCATTTTAACTGTGCATATATCCAGACCCAGACGCAGTCCCCTTAATATAAGGTTGTGATATGCCTGGAACATGAGGAATTTCATTCAATTCTTAGCAAATTCCCTCTGAGAAAAGGCAAAGAGATGGTCCTGTTGTTCGCAAACAAGCGATTGCAAAAAAATAAACCCAGGACTAAAAGAAGACTAGCCTATGTACAAGCACAAACAGACTATGATGATAATAAAAACAGGGGCCAAGCATTTGAAAAAAAGGGCCCAGAAGCACCAAGATGGAAAATAAGGAAAAGCGATACAAGTGTCTCATGATCTCTGTAAGCCTTTCTATCTCCTATTATTGTTGTCATCTCCTTCAATTTTCTTTTCAGACTTGCACACACAAACCATACACATCAATGAGGAAAATACCTCTGAGTTCACACTTATTCCCCCGCTACCCTTGCTGCAGACAAAGCCCGTCGTAACCATGGCGATGGACAGTAAGGAGGCTAAGCTCGACGCGCAGGTCGAGGTAACAGTATCTGAAGGCCCAGGTAAACAAAAAACTGAGTGAGGATCTTTGCAAATGGCCTGCTCTTTAAGTGACAGTGACTAAATGCCTCAAAACATTAGTGCTGTCTCTTTAAGAACTGTGGTGTGGGCACAAAAACAAAAGAATTGTGTGCCGTGTCTGCGTGCATGAGCCTGTGTGTCTTTAAAGGAAAGTTCACTCAAAAATGACAAGACTCTCAGTATTTAGAAGTCACATGAACCACTTTTATGGTGCGTTTGTTCCCTTTTTGTCCCTGGTCCTTATTCACTACAATTGCATGCAGCAGAGTAACCATCACATTCTCCAAAATTTCTCCTTTTTGTAACTGGGAACAATGAGAGTCATACAGATTTTGAAATGACATGAGCATGAGTAAATGATTTTCCATTTCTGTGTGAATTATTCCTTTAAATATGACTTAATCACATGTTGCTGTTGTCCAGGGTTTACACACCTTTTCGAGTGAACCTTGTGCCCTCAAACTTTATAACCTCATCTAACTTATTAACATAAATATATCTCCTGTGTGACTTATTTCATGCTTCCTCAGTACAGCTGAAGTTTGGCATGCTTTAGTTTGAGCTTGTTTCTTTATGTTGTTACAGATGTAGACCCATGTGTTAGGCAATCAAGTGCACTGTTGACAAAAGGAACAGTGCCAATTATGTTGTTATGATAAATATATAAATGAATCATGTACTAATACTGAAATTTGGAGTGTGAGGGGAACAGTCAGGTTCAGGTGGGAGAAAAAAACAAGTTACTGGCTTTGCTGCGCTAGTGAGAAACATTGTACGACAAGAGTGCGAGGAGCAAGGTTGAGTATTCTTATGTTGTCAAGTGGGACAGATGTGTGTTTTAGCTTTTGTGAAGAAGTGAGGGGAACAGTCAGGTCTGAGTGAATTTATTTAGCACTACTGACACTCATAGGAGCAGGTAGGCTGTGTTTGAGTGTATAGTGGCTGTAGTATGGAGGAGTACAAGGGAGACACACTGAGGGCTGTTTCTCTGGCTGAGTGGTGTCCACTCACATCATATGCCTCAGTGATTGAGGACGCCTGCAGCACTGCATTGTGGGCCAGAGAAATGGAGTAGTAGCGGCTGGGAACAGACTGTGACTTGGACGTGGCTTTGAGAGGGAAATGACGAGACAAAATATGAGAAATCATAAAATCATCCAGTCATATGCGCTCGTAAAGCAGTAAACTCTGGAACAGTAATAACTTCAGGAACTCACATCAGAACAACAACAGAAGTGGTGACTGACGCCAGGTACCAAATGTCTTACTTTCTTTGTTATTGTGTTTTGAGCAGCAACACTTACTTAATGTGTAACTCCACACTACTTTCCACTTTTAGCCTGTAACAGATCTACGCTGATCTCTCGCTGTTAGAATTGATCGACTTCTGTGGTGTAGAGTGGCCCTTTCCCCCCAAGCCATTTCACTTGAAGCTCCTACAACACAGAGAGTCAGACACACAAACATCTATAAAAACAGAAAATACAGTCTGGAGATGTTTTGCTCTTGGCTGGCAGCGTGCTTATGTTGTACTTATAATACCTTCAGAAGGACCAAAAAGGAACCTGCAGGCTTTGATAGAAAATATTCACACATATGCATATTATAATGTTACAGAAGATTTCTATTTAATATAAATGCTGATCTTTGTGAGCTTTTCTATTCATCAAAGAATCCTGAAAAAATCTTAAGTAGCACAACTGTTTTCACCATTAATAAGAAGAATTGTTCCTTAAGAACCAAATTAGGATATTAGAATGATTTCTGAATAATCATGTGAAAATTCAGCTTTGTCATCAGAATCAATTGTATTTTAGATAAACAGAAAATAGTTATTTTAAATTGCAATAATGTATCACAATATTGCTGTTTTTAATGAATCTTTGATTAAATAAACAAAGTCTTGGTGAGACTTCTTTCAAAAACATTTAAAAAATCTTACAGGCCACAAACTATTGATCAGTAGTGTATATAGCTAATATTTTATTTGACATGTTTTATATGTAAATTTTATTCGTAAATATGTGTTTTGAGCTACTCTTATCTCCGTAGATTTTATGATTCCTAATAACTTTCTAGTCTCAGGAAGTGGAGCCTCTCCACAGCACTCTTTACAAACCAAAGGTCCCTTGCCTTATCATTGGTTTAATGCCGTTACATGGGAACCATATGATTCAGTCATGCCAGAGACACTTTGCAACTGCAGATTTCCACTTTAATTGGTAGGTTGAGAATTATTCTATAAATGTTTTCTTTACGATTGTTTTGTGTTATTTTTTTTACAGATTAGGAATTAGTTGTTTAAAAGTTGGTGTTTGATTGTTGGTCATGAAGCTCAGATTATATCCACAGTGTGCATGTTATCAGAAGTAACCGATGGGAAAGAAAGTAGCTTATTTAGCATTAAATAAAACCTTCAACCCAGTAGAGGTTAAATTCTTTGTATACCACCTTTCACAATACATATCAATTCAAGCATTTTTAAAAAAACTCCAGATTTTAGAGTAGATTTAGAGGAACCTACAACATCCCCCTGTGATACTGCCCTTGAAAAATCTGCACAATATACAAGATGCTCAGTTGTTTATTCATGTAGACTGAAGTATTATTTGAGTCGTCTATTTGGGTATTTTAAAACGTTTTGTGGTTGCTGCATCTATTGTGTCTCATCCATGATTGCTCAGGTGGATTACAGGGCTCACACTGATTTAAAAATGTGTGAGAGGAGTACGTTTATTTACAGTATGTAGCTTAAACAACCAGATGCATTTCAATTTGTTCAAGTCATATCTTGTAAGCATTTGAGTGGCTGGATTGCTATCTTCTTTTCATAATTGTAAA
Organism: Sinocyclocheilus anophthalmus; assembly: GCA_018155175.1. Lineage (NCBI taxonomy): Eukaryota > Metazoa > Chordata > Actinopteri > Cypriniformes > Cyprinidae > Sinocyclocheilus > Sinocyclocheilus anophthalmus. The sequence goes on from JADLZN010000418.1 coordinate 479,333, forward strand.
TGCATGAAGTGTAAATACCCCCAAAGTGTTTTCAGTAAAGCATGTAAAACTCCTCTCTTCTCAAAACAGTGTAACAACTCTATATTACTGACAACAGCTTTATATAAGATTGCTTCTTTAGCGGATGGCTTCTAATTTTTGGCTTTTTCTTTTTTCTGTGATGCCTTTTCAAGATCTTATGGCTTTATAGGACCTCGACATTACCGAATGCTTAAACAGGACATCTGGTCACCATAATTATAAAAGCCTGTCTTAGGACAAGGTCTTACCTCCAGTATAACCTGATTCCATAGCCTCTGATCTATATCTGGTCCTCCATTTCACGGACATCAAATAAAAATTCTCATATTTTTGTACATACTAAAACAAACAAGTATGGTTATTGCTACTTACTGACTATTTATCACTTTTCTTTGCCCCTACCGACCCCATTTTTACCAGAGCGGCGACGGCAGGGCAAATTCCAGCCATTCCGGCGTCTATTTGGGAAGAAGAAAAGGAGGGAAGCAGAACGTGGGTTTGAGGGATCTGAACTTAAACCTAGCCATTCCACTGATGATGTTTGCAATGGGGTGGTCTCAGTTAAGGAGGAGAATGATGAGTGTCCAAGGTAAAATTTTATATTTTATTAAATATATTGCTTTTATTGTAGATGCTGAGTTTATTTGTTGATTTGCGTACTGAAAACATTAATAGAAATGTTTTAATTAAACAGTGTGTTAACATCTACGTTCACAGGGAGTTAAACACCCTAGGGTCCAGAGCTTTTTCACACGAGAGTGTATTTATCCCAGAGGACTCAGAGAAGACATATCCAGGACAGACCATGTCCCAGGAGAACGTTTCAGACAAAGTTAGGAACATTCAGGTGAGACTTTCCACACAAACTGTATAATTAAAAATGTTCATATGCACACAATTAAGTCTTGCACCAAACTTCACTATCACAATTTTCATATAAGCATTGCACCAAAATTATTCAATTTATTTTATCTGTTTTATGTTAGTATCTTTGGGACTTAATGTTGGCTAATTCCTTCTTTTTCTCTAATTTGACTAACAAGGCAGCAAAATAAACTAACAAACAAACAAGAAAAGTTTTTTTACTCTCTATGCTTTTGTTGACAGAGGCAAATTGGACATAATATCAAATTTGGTCAGAGACCTCCTTCACTTAGAAAGAGTGAGGGAGATGAAGGTAGTTCAGATGAAGAAGAGGTACCACGAAGTCCACTGAAGGTTCTTGCTCAGGTGGAGAATGAGCCACCAGAGACCGAAGCCAAGGAAAAAGTAAGTTAATCTCCAAATTATTATCCACTACTTACATAAATGCTGTGTCAGTCAAAGTTTGACAATTTATATGGACTGTTAAAAATAACTTCTCTGTTTTAGAGAGTAATGTTATAAGACATTACCTCACTTGCAAAAATGTACATTTATGCATTTGGCAGGCACTTTTATTAAAAGCAACTTTTAATGCATTCAAGATATACATTTTGTCAGTAACCTTGTTGCTAATGGCGTACTCTAGATAAGCTGTAGGAAAGTGTCAGACTGTGAAAACACTGATTCCCCATAAATATAATATGCTTCCTGCTCTGCATAGTCACAGACTTGTTTGTGTTATTACTTTACAATCAGGCTGTCAGCCATGACACGGTCCAGCATAGAACTCCAGTCAAATCCCCACGCACCAAGCGCCCACCTCCCCCTGGCACAATTGAGTCCATCAATCTCGATGCTGTCCCTCAGTCTGTCCCACGCTTGGACAACACTGCTGCCAAACATAAACTGTCTGTCAAACCAAAGAACCAGAGGGTGTCACGCAAACACCGAAGATTCACACAGGTAAAGAGAATGGTGTTCATTAAAATGTGAACAGTGTCTATTGGGATAGTTTTTATGTATGAAGATGTGTGAAAGAGTTCACAGAAATATTTTAATTCAGTCATCAATTTACTCACCCTCGTGATGTTCCAAACCGGTATGATTTGTGAAACACAAAAGTCAATATTTCGATTAATGTTTCAACTGCATTTGTCAATACAATGTCAGTGGGGTCTAAAACAACACTGGATTAAAATTTAATTATTCAGTGAACTATCCCTTTTGATGAATACAACTCAAAGGCAATAACTTCTGTAAATTTAACATTTCAGGAGTTTCACGAAGAGGATCTCTCTGAAATGCAAGAGGAATCTGAAACACAAAAAGACGAAGAAGTCTTTGATTTGTCAAGAGAGGACTATACCATTATCCATAGAAGCAAAGAGGATTATGAACCCACTGAGAAATTGATGAGGCGACGATTTCACGAGGAGGAGCTAGAACGCCTTGAGCTTCAGAGAAGGGAACAAGAGGAAGAGAGAAAGATGGAGGAACAAGGGAGGAGAATCGAGGAGCAGAGGCTAGAAGAAGAAAAGCGGCGCAGACAGGAAGAGGAAAGGCTGCAAAAGGAGGAAGAGGAGAGGAAGCAACGAGAGGAAGAGGCGAGGAAAGAAAGGGAAGAGGAAGAAAGAAGAAGAGAAGAGGAAGAGCGAAAAAGGCAAGAGGAGGAAAGAATGAGGAGAGAGGAAGAGGAAAGAAGAAGAGCAGAGGAGGAGAGAAGGCAGCAGGAACTTGAGGCGGAGCGTCTTCGTCTGGAAGAGGAAAGAAAAAGGGAGCTGGAGGAGAGAAGGAGAAAAGAGGAGGAGGAGGCAGAACAACATAGGATACAAGAGTTAGAGGAGAGACGGCAGAGAGAGGAAGAGCAACGCCTCCGTGAGGAGGAAAGGAGCCAACAAGAGGAGGCTGAGAAGAAAAGACTAGAGGAGGAGGAGGAAAGAAAGAGGCAACAGCAAGAGGAGAAAGCTGGGGCTACTGACTCAGAATGGAAAAGAAAAGCAGAGGAACTGAGATGGAGAGAGATGGAGGAGAGACAGAGACCCTTTACTTTCAAGGTCTCTTCAGGCGAGAAGCAGATACTATTCCAGAAGGTCAACCTCACTCCTGTTACTCCATCAACTGGCCAACAGGGTGAAACAACAGCTGAAACCAGGGAGGGAGCCAAAGCTTCATCACCAGGATGCACAGATTCACCAACTCTGTCTTCATCTCTTTATGTCCCACATACTGCAATTCTTGTGACAGGAGCCCAACTTTGTGGAACCGCAGTCAATCTTGATCAGATCAAGGACACGGCCTGCAAGTCCCTTCTTGGCCTTTCGGAAGGCAAAAAGGCCATGGGCACTCCTCCAACCAAGAGCAAGACTTCTCCAGATCGTAAATCTGAAAAAAACAAATCCTTATACGAGTCTTCCTTATCTCCAGACCAATCTAATGCTGCTGTCCTGGCAGAATGGGCAAGTATCCGATCCAAAATTTTTAAAGGTGCAGAGGACGGAAAATATACAGAATACCCAGATCAGAGTCGCAGGCCAATAAGTGAGGATCTAAATACAGTGCCATTCTCTCACACCAACCTCAGGAAAACCATGTCAGCCAGTGCTAAGTTTTCAATCACACCAGCTAGAAAGAAATTTGCTGATTCCAAAAGGAACTCAGAGAGTTTTGGTCAGGAAGACAAAGAAGGTGTGAAAATAGAATCACCATCTACGGAAACTCCCTCTGTCCAAAAATCAGAGTTGCCCTCTTTAGGTATCAAGATCCAGAACAGAGGAAGCAAAGTTGTCCGCATTGCAGATAGTGCTGAAGAATGCATGTTTGCCAAAGACCTCCCCTCCTTCCTTGTTCCCAGTCCGCCACATGGATCTCCCAAGTCACAGAGGTCCGAGACTGGATCCCCAAGTCAGGAAGAATCAGAAGACCTGGATACAAAGGATGAAGGGGATCAGAAGGATCAGAGTGGTGAGCGGCCCTCACCTTTTGGAATCAAGTTGAGAAGAACCAACTACTCTCTTCGCTTTCACAATGAACAATCTGCAGAGAAGAGGAAAAAAAGGTACAGTGCAGGAGACAGTTTTGAAGGTGTCCCAGTGCCTCTCACCTCCATTGACCAAGATTCTGATACTTCTACACTCTCTGAAAAGTCTAGCCCTGTTTCTCCGCAACAAGAGATTACCGGATCTCGAACCGCTGCAGCACCCAGTAAAGAATCTCGAAGTAAGTTGAGCAGAAATACTCTCCCTTTGGCACGCACCGAAGGCGACAACTTTGTCCCCAAGCCTCCACTTTACCAAAAACCAGCTACCTCCCCCAAACCATCTGAAGGTGCCACACCTCCACCCTCTCCTCTCTCGAAACCTGGCAGAAGGACTTCGGGGGACATGATTTTACAAAGGACAGGGCAAGCAGAACAGGTAGATACTGAGCAGAGCAGTGATCATAAGGAAGAAGTTGCAGCATCTCTACCATCCCAAAAAAATGGACAAGGAGAGGAGGAGCTTAAAGAAAAGAAGTCATTTTTTCCATCCATCAGCATCCCATGGAGAGAAAAAACAGATCGCAGGACAGAACTCATTAAAAAAGGTTCGAAATACTCAAGCGCTGTAGAGCTATAATTGTATCTTCACAAATTATTATAATGCTTGCGAAGCATCAATTTATTTATATTCCTTAAACTTCTACCATTTTCAAGGTTCAGAAAGGTAGTAAGGACATTGTAAAAATAGTCCATGTGACATCAGTGGTTCAACCATAATTTTATGAAGCTACAAGAATACTTTTTGTGTGCAGTGAAAACAAAAATAACTTTATTCAACAATTCTTCTCTTCTGTGTCTGTTGACGTGCATTCGTGAGAGTACCATGACCCATGCATGTGGTGCTGCTTAGGCAGGAAATAGTTGAATAAATATAATAGTTATTTTTGTTTTTTAATTTGTTTGAATGGGTTTTTTTTTGTGTTCCGAAGATGAACGAAGGTCTTTTCATTTTTGGGTGAACTATCCCTTTAATTCTATTCTTGTAGACAGTACAACAGAGGAGTAGAAGACTCTAAAATGTTTTCTAGTCTTGCTTGTCAATTTGACACCTTCTGCATTTCTTCTCTTTCACAGAAAAACCCTCTCTGCAGGCCAGGCACTCTCTGGACAGCTCACGGACACAGGAGAAAGAGACAGGACCACTTTGGATCACTCTGGCACTGCAAAAACAGAAAGGCTTCAGAGAACAGCAGCAAAACCGAGAGGATAAGAGGAGCCAGAGAGAAGCTAAGCTGGCTGAGAAACAGGCTAAGGACAGAGATAGTGTATGTATACATTATCAATATAACCACACAATCTATTATCATTAACAAGCTACACTGTTGGTACTATATGTAAAATTGTAATAACAGTGAGTTTTAACCAGCTGCAAGGCAATATAATGCAACAAGCAATAACAGCTTTCCCTTTTAAATAAATTTTACCAGCCACGACAAGTAATATTTTGTTGATCACTTGTTGTCTACTTCTGTGGTGCTGTGCTGGGTAACCTCGTTCTTTAGGAAATCTTGTTGGTCCAAAATCTTGCTCCATATAACTACAATATGGTTTTATTTGTCTCTGAAAGGCTGGAATGGTCAGTCCCACAGAGGATAAGGGCAGTAGAAGTTCCAGCCCTCCCAAACCTCAAACAACAGATGAGAATAAGAGACCAGACACATTCCTGGCCCGTTTTGAACGACGTGACAACTTGAAGAAAGCCAATACCTTGCCCAGCTCAGTCACAGGTAAAATATTTTTTTTTTATTTGATTAAAGGATTAATTCACTTCCAGAAAAAAAATTCCTGATAATTTACTCACCCTCATGTCATCCAAGATGTTCACGTCTTTCTTTCTTCAGTTAAAAAGAAAATAACATTTTTGAGGAAAACATTCCTCCAATGTTTGAGGAAACATTTTTCTCCATATAGTTTTGACTTAAATGGTGGCCAATGGGTTGAAGGTCCAAATTGCAGTTTCAATGCAGCATTAAAAGGCTCTACACGATCCCAACCGAGGAATATGGGTCTTATCAAGAGGAACGATCGGTCATTTTCTAAAAAAAATAGAATTTATATACTTTTTAATCACAAATGCTCATCTTGCACTAGCTCGACCTCAAGCATTATGTAATCACATTGGAAAGTTCACACGTAACGTAGGCAGACGTACCGACCAAGTGTTTACAAAGCGAACATGCAAAGAAAGTCAAACGCCCTTTACAAAAAAAGGTAAAACAATTATGTCAGACGATTTTGAAGTTAGAGGAGAAAATTAGATGGATTTTTTTGCACTACGCTACCATTTTCAACCAAAGTTCACAGACGAAGAACTAACCACACATGACCTTTCCAACGTAATTATGTAATGCGCGAAGTCTCGCATGCACATTGCAGAGCTAGTGCAAAACGAGCATTTGTGGGTAAAAAGTATATACATTTTTATTTTTTTTTTAGAAAATGACCGATCGTTTCTCTAGACAAGACCCTTATTCCTTGGCTGGGATCATGTAGAGCCCTTTAAAACTGCACCGAAACTGCAATTTGTTCCTTCAACCCGTTGGCATGCAATTCGGGCCTTCAACCCATTGGCCACCATTTAAGTCCACTATATGGAGAAAAATCCTAGAATGTTTTCCTCAAAAACCTTAAATTTCTTTCCATTGAAGAACGAAAGACATGAACATCTTGGATGACAGGGGGTGAGTCAATCATCAGGAAATTTTTATTCTGGAAGTGAACTAATCCTTTAAATTTCCCTTTAGTAACTTTATACTAGGGTTGTTTTTGGTAACTTTGTGTCTTATGCTCAGTTGTTATTTAGGCTTTGTTATTTCTTTCATATACATTCCCCTAGCTGAAATGCAACTGACATCAGAGTGGGATTTAGACATGGTTCCCATCATGATGTGGTGCTTTTAAAACTGAGTGTTTAAGTGTAACAACCACTACAAAAGTGTAAAAGAGCCATCTCTAAGTCTTTATAGTGACTTTCTTTCTTTCGACAGTTGAAATTACAGACTCTACACCATCTCCCCCAGCAACAAAAGATGTGACAAAGCGCTTCCCTCCTGGTGACACTACCCAGGTTTCTACCGAGCCTGCGTGGCTTGCCCTAGCAAAGCGTAAGGCCAAAGCCTGGAGTGACTGCCCACAGATCATCAAGTGATCCATTGCTGCAGACCAGTGAAAAAGCGAATAAGTTATCTCCTTCATCCACATCACTTAGCCTTCACAGCACCCCAGCTCACCTCTTGCTCTGAACAAAGTCTATAATTTACTTTCTAGCATTTCAGAATATTTGGTATTTTAGTAATAAAATATTCACTATATTCAATATATATCAGCTTCACTAAGGATAAACAATTACATCAACCCACCCGTCCGGTTTTCAATATACTGGATTATTGCAACAACATGCATCAAAAGTATATTTACTCATTTGTGTCACAGCCAATTAAACAAGCCCTATAATCTTCAGAGAAGTTGCAGCCCTTCATATCCTTGAAGTCGCCAGTGGTTAACAGCGTAATATACACAATGCATGTCGAACTGTTGATTCTAGATATTACTAAAACAATATGAGTGGTTCACATTAAGTACAAATTAAACTTTTCAAGTAAAACAAGAAGGTATGTTATTGCTTTGGTGATAAATCTGGGAAGCAATTCAAGGGCTAATAATAACACAGCTGATGAAACCTTCACAAATTCAACTCCTCGCTCCCACAAGCATGTAAATCAGAGAAATGGCTTTGTCATTTTTCTTTTTTTCAATGTATACACTCAAATGAGTTGACACTCATAGACCTCGCCGATGCACAGACGTTGTCACTTTTTTATTTCTTAACTTATTATATTTGATATCTTGGCAAAGTAAAAAGATCTTCACTGTGTCCGTGACAACTGTGAGTACTTTCATTTGAACTATTGCTACAACTCATCATGATAATGACACGTCAGCACTGTTTACTCATATAATTAACTAACAATTTTTCCTTCAAGTTTCCATGACATCATAGTATATACTGTATGCACTTGAGCCGTGCTGTCAATTGATGAAAAATCTACTTCTTGCAGTGTCTATACCCGCCTGTTTCTGTAGAATTGGTTGCCTGGGATCCGTCTGCTTGCTGTAACATAAACAATGCTATCCTGGCGTAGCGTGTGCTAGCATCTTTTACCGCTAATTAGCAAAACCTGCATCAAGGCTAAGTGATGGGAGATCAGTGTTTCAAATGCAACGTCCCAGGGTGGAGGGGACTAAGAACAAGAGGTCTAGCCAATGGAAATATCCTTTACAAAAAAGGAAGCATTTCTAGTGAGAGAATGAATGGACTATTAACGCACATCACCTCTACGTCCTTGAATAAGGCAGCTAACCCCAGATCGCTCCAGGGGGGATTGTCCTTGTAGGTGAAGTTGCTCTGGATAAAAAGGGTCTGCTAAATGATGGTTATTAAACGGAAGCCTTGATCTCTCAGCAGAGCCACTTACTCCACTATCTAATGTAATGTTGTATGTATGTAGGTATGTATGTATGTATAGAAGTGAAATGAAGCGGACTGTATTCCTTTGGAGATCTCCTGAACTGCAGTCGCGCCACTTTGTTTTTACATTGGTCGTGTGCAATAGTGTAGCGTAAACAGTGTTGTATGTGATATAAAACAAAAAGTTTGTTTATAATTGCACTTTTTTTTGTTCCACTTTAGAAAAACCCATTACAGAAAAAGTGAAGCAAATGTTATGAAATATGTAGAGAAAATTAAAGGAAGCTGTTTGAACTCGGTGGACTGAAATTCCTGTGTTTGCACAAAAACAAACATGAACATAAATGCTAAAATATAGTACATACTGAATATATCCATGTATTTCTTTAATAGGCGCTTTTGGGAGTCTATTGAGACCCGCCTGAAGAGACCCATAAAAATATATTTATCCAGTTGCATGTTGTGATTAATCACTGTTTGGCCAGTTCTAGACAGTAAACATAATCATTGCGACATCCCACCACTATCTTATGCCCCCATACGACAGGAGAGGAAAAAAGCTCGCCTGGCAAAGACAAGGTGGCCTTCAGTGTGCCGGTTTCTCCATCTAAAATCCACACCTTTCCATCAGTGGAGCACACAGCCACTAGTGTTCTCAAACCCCATGGATCACCATCAAACACAAAGGGAGATGAGAACACCTTGCCTGTGGTCTGGAACTGCCACAGTAATGATCCGTTATCACCATTTACACAGTATAAATGACCGTCATGTGACCCACATGTGACTGTGTGATTGGATAATGTTGATGTGCTTCTGCTGGGTGTTGTAGAAACCTGCTGATTAGTCCAAAATGTCAAAGAGGAAATGCATGGCGATGAGAAGATTGGTCCTTTAGTGGAGAATTCCCATAACTGCAAAATAATGTAACAAAAATGCAATCAAATAACTCAAAATCAATGGAGGCATTCTCATAATCATCTGTAATTAAACTGTAATATTACTGGATTACATCTGAAGAGTAAAGGAATATTGCCATAAGCCTCTTTTTAATTCGCTAAAAATAAGGTTTGAAAAATGAGTGCAATATACATAGAAAAAAAAGCATTGTTGTTGTTTATTGCTCTACCTGTGAAGACCACAATTATGAAAAATAAGAATTAAAATCGTGATTAAAGTCCTGTATATTTAATTTATCATCTCTTAGAGCAACTTTTCCTTTTTCCTCTCACCGTATCTCCAGTATGGCTTATTCCAATAATTTGTCCATTTACTGAACCAATGAAGACAGAGGAATCAGAGCAGCGAGGAGATGAGAAAAACGGGACACTGCTGGAATATGTCCACAAGAGTTTTCCACTGTCCTGGACAGACAATTAATGGAGAATGACAAGATAAATGTTAGCCTTTAAACATGACCTCTGATCCTACACAATATGCTCCATTCTTAAGACCTTTCATATCAGAGAAGTTGGCTTATAAGCTTTGAAACTTAAACACTCAATACTAATATTTAATATTTTTTTAATATATCTTTTTCACTCTTATGAAGATAGAACATTTACTTACTGGATCAAGACAGTGTAGATTCCCTCCCAGAGTACTACAGTATAACTGTCTAGGAGACGAGTGGATGCAAGGGGTTGAAAATACTGCACCTCCACCACAATAGTGCTGCCATATACAAGTCTTAGCCTGGGAGAAATAGACACAAATCTGTGAAATGTCAAGGGAATATGCAAGAACATATTTACAAAAAACAGATTACAACTAATTTAATAAACATTTAGATGTAACAACATTGTTAGTGTTAACTAAAACAAACTATTACAAATATTTTTGTTTAATGAAATAAAGTTGAAATGAAATGAAATATAAATATCATACTCAAACTTAAAACTTGTATGAAAATTAGACTAATTGAAATAAAAGTTACTAAACTAAAACTGAAATGAAAAGCTTAACAGAAATATATATATTTTAAATTAATAAAAACAAAAAGGCACATACAAATTACTTAAACTCAAATTAAAATGAAAACTGAAATATTCCATAAAAAGCTAAATAAAAAATGTGGAATAAACCCTATAATGTATATTCATAATACTAAAACAACACTAATTAGCACTACAGAAATATAATTAAACAAAATTGAGTATTTCTCTTGTATGTTACCAGTGGGTCTAATGCATAAACAAAGCAATCATGGGACCCTGTGAACATCAGCCCAGTTTTAGGGTCTACAGTAGGGGAACTTTTCACCACATCCCCAGTCTCAAACGTCCACACAGTGTCCCCACAGGAAACATCCAGGAAATATATCTGTCTGTCATAGCAGCCTGAGAAAAAGGGTCAAACTCAGGTTACAAATGTGGATGACATAAATTGATGATATTGAATCCTGAAATCCGTTAGGTTCTGCGTTTTTAGTCACCACCCCCCCCCCCCCCCACCATATTCAAGCTAATCAGTAAACACCTATTACAACCACGTTAGTTCCCTTAATTAAATTAAGCATTCCTTTTAAAATCAAGTACAAACCAACTGCTACAAGGCTTCCACATTTGGAAATGGCAGCTGAAGACTCCAATCGATCTCCGAGGATACGCTCCCAGATGACCTCTCCATTGGACAGGTCAAGAGCCTGCAGTCTGTGCGAGTGAGAGCCAATGAACACGGTGGTCCTGTCAGGACCCACCAGCAGCATTGGAGAGGCATCCACACACCTGCCTGTGTCTGAGCTCCAGAGGACCCGCAGGCCCAGCAGCAGGACATTGGAACGGTCTTCCCCTGAACCTTCACCTGGGCTCTTACTGACAGGTAACGTCTCAGTAACTTCTTGAGGAAAATGGGGTTCTGTGATCTTTTTAATAGCAGGATTTTCCTGAGCTATATTATGAAGTTCGTGTGAGGGATTAGATATTGAACTGTCTTCAGAAATACTTGTCACCGTAAGCTTGCTCCCGTATGTTCCTAGTGCATCTGAGATGTTTTTCTCTTGCATTTTCCGAAAACAACCCCAATCAATAACCTCACCAGCTCGTCTCACAACTACAAATCCCATAGTCCTTCTCACTGAGGGAACTACAAAACCCACTGTGCTTTCTGTAGCATTCACTGTGCTCATTTCCTTCTGTTGTCTTTTGGGTGAAACTAAAGAGCCTGAATAATCCAGCATTCTCTTCTTTGATGGCTGGATTGCATTGCTATGCGTTTCTGTCATGACGTGGCTAACCACATCTGAGAAAGAGCCATCTAATATGACCTCCAGCAGGCCCACAGAGGTTGTCCCCATGGCAACAGTGATCTCATCACAGAGACGCAGGGCCTGAAGGGAGTCTCCTCCACTTAACATGAAGTGTGCATCTTCCTCAACCGCTACATCATTTGGCAGGCCAAGACATTCCTAATATACACAGACAAACACACAATGGCAGTTTCACTCAGCAGGCAATGGGAAAGATATTATTTAATATACCAAAAGAAAAAAATCCTGTGTCAAACATTCTAAGAATGTGTGGGGGGGGGATGGTTGTGGGTAATAAACGAGGGGGGGGGTGGGAAGAAGGGCCCACTACCCCCCACAACAACACCACTTAATTATAGGGACCAATCTCCCTATTATTCATTCTTACAAAGCACATATTCTGCATTATCATATTCTACATCCCTAATCTAACCCAATACCTGAACTTCACAGCTACCTTACTAAGCAGTAATTAGGAGTTTATTGAGGCAAAAGTCGTAGCTAATAGTTAATTAGTAGCAAGAATTGGACCTTAAAATACAGTGTGACCATTAGGACTAGTACATTTTGTGCAAAAAGAGTAAATCCTATTTATACCTTCCATAGGGTCTGTAACTTCATTCTCACAGATTCAATGTCTTTCCATACAGTTTGTGTATTTATATCTTGTTTTTGAGTGTCACACATCCTCATCAATTCGTCAATGGCTATTTTACCTAAAAATACATGCAACAGGAATATAAAAATGACTGAAATCTATGACCACAATGAAAACACATTCATAGAAATGCAAAAGATTAATGAAACAAAAGGAAAATGTCTAATGATAATAATATTTTAGTACATAGTCTATTTTTATTTAGCCTTTTATGTTTTATTGCTTAAAAAGGACACTTGCAATCATATTATACTTGTGAATGAAATGTATATAAAAACATTCATATATAAATTTGTATTTTGTACATAATGTATAAATAAAAACAGGATAAATGGCATAAAAGGTTCATTTAAATTTAAATTATTATATAAATTAATTATATTTTGATTGGTTGACATGAATTAAATTATTAGCAGTACTTCAAAGGACAATAACTATAACAATGGCGATAAAGATATGGTTTTAAAAATCACTCTAAATTGATAAGAATAACAGAGTTCACACCACAGCTATAACAGCAATCCCTAATATAATTATCGTTAGTTATCTTTACAGTTTCTGTTCTAAGTATTGACAGGCCTTCAGAGGATGGTGCTCACTTGCCATGAGAGGTGAGTGGAAGAGCGGGAATGAAGAATATCATGTCTGGGATGCTGTGATTGGCCAAAAGCTGTGATAACCTCTGGTGAATCTCTCCTTTAATAACTTTGAGTGGGGGGGAGGTGGAGTTTCTTGAGACGTCGACAGTGGTGAGGTCTTCAGAGGACTGTGTAGGATGTTGGAAAGGTTTTTGATGAGGAAATTCAGAGGATGAAAGGGTTCCTGGTTGACCCGATGTGAGCACTATAAATGCCAGTAGCCTGTCACCCTCACTCAGGCTCACTGCACACGCCTCCACCTGAGGCAAATTCTCAATGATCTGAGCACATAAGATCATATATGCACCTATAAATACTCTTATATTTTAATATAAACACACTGCCAAAGTTGTTGCATAACACATTTATCACCTACCTGCTGCAAGGCATCTAGGTGTACCCTCTGACCAAAGCGTTTGATGAGCCGATCCTTCCTGCCCAGGAAATACAAATGGGAATCACGCACCTGCACCCAGTCACCTGTAGCACGCATTGTTCCCTCGACTACAGTTTCTTCATCATCAAGCAGACACACCCTCTCTTGACCACCTAAATAAAAGGACAAAAATTCACTGTACAAAGTCTACAAACACAAAAACTAGCAAAACAACAACCGGATGTCTAAGTAAGTACACTAACATTCACAAGTTTGGGGTCAGTAGGATTTTTTCAAATAAATTATTACTTTTATAGAGCAAGGATGCAATACAGACGTTTATAATGCTACAAACAAAATACATTTAAATAAAATCATGTTCTTTTTTTGACTTTTACTCTTAACTTTCCTACTCTCATAGAATTCAGAAACAAATTTATCACAAAAATATGAAGCAGCACAGCTGTTTTCAACATTGATGATAATAAGAAATGTTTCTTAAGCAGCAAATCAGCATATTAGAATGATTTCTGAAGGTTCATGTGACTGAAGACTGGAGTAGTGGCTGCTGAAAATTCAGCTTTAGCATCACGAGAATAAATTATATTTTAAAATTGAAAACAGTTATTAAAAGCTGTAAAAAATGAAAATTTTCTTCTCAGGAAATTCAAATGATAAATGGCGTTTTGACTGTCTTTTATGTGGCATGACAGATCGCTGTACAAACGCCTTAGAGAGCCGCTTCTGGGACGGTTCAGAAACGTGCTGGTATAATCCCAACACAAGCACTGACTAGAGCAGAGCTCCGGTTCCCGTGTCTGAGCCGTGACGCCCCGCAGATTTGTGCAGAGCGCGAGTGAACGCGATCATTCCTTCCTCTGTACTACTAGTTTTAACGCGAATAAACATGACTGAACATCTCATGCCTCATGTAATTGTTCAATCAGTGTTTCAACCGCGGAAAGACATCAACAATATAGCATGGAAATAAAATGTCACGTAGCATTTAATTTACCTCAGCAAGTCATCAGTGTCCACAGCTCGTTAGTTCACTAGAGAAATGAAGTCTAGAGAGGAGCATTTTGGGAAATATTATACCATATACTCATTATATTTTACTAAACATGTTAGTCTTAATTACTTAATGTACACTATGTTTAAATTAATCTGTTATGAAACATGCTATGACAGCCATTGAGTAATTGAATATATTTTAACAAACGAAATTGTATTATTTATAAGTTATTTTAAAAACGGCATTATGTGGCAAATTTACATGATTCATTATGCATACAAATTGTATATTTTTTTTGTTGTTGATATTATAAAAAAATAATAAATCAAGTATGAGGTGTTGATCATAACAAATAATTTTACAAACATAAATATCATTACATATTCAAGTTTTTAAAGGAAAGTATAGAGTTATGAAATAAAATACAGGCCATACACAACGTGGGTACCTATCATGTAAACATATGCATACCCTAATCAGTTATTACGCATACAGCTGAATAGTTAGACTATTTTATCACAATACAAATGAAGAACTAATAAACATTGAATAGTATAATAGAAAAGAAAGTAGCATAAATACATACATTCAGAGAAATAGTAATAAACCCAAAGAATCGTAAAAAAATAAAAAAATAAAATAAAAAAAGTTTAGTTTTCCCCCCTGCTGTACCGAAATCATACCAAACCGTGACGTTAAAACCGAGGTACGAACCGAACTGTCATATTTGTGTATCGTTACACCCCTATGTAAAATACATTTCATCATTTTACTGTTTTGACAATTGTACCATACCAATGAACAGCTGTCCTTCTCCTTCAGTGACGAGACGTCCTGTCTCATCTCTCACCTCCATTACGGTATCCAACATTGGCTCTCCAAGGGGCACAAATTGATCAGTTCTTTAAAATAATACATATGATACATAAACAAACAATGCATTACAAGAAATGGGTAAATAATACTACTAATTTAGCATGATTTTTTATGTCAATTCAAAATAAAGCAGTGGACTTTGAGAAAACATTCTCTATAGACTGTTAATATGACTGTTTTTGTGGCTGATGTGTCTTTACTAGAGTGTTATTTTAGTATTATTTACATACTATTCGAGCTTTTAATAAATATTTTGAATGAGCTTTTATATTTTCAGTTTTATTATTTTATGATGTGCTTGTCATTTGATTAGTTTCCGCATGTCACTCACATGTCCTCCAAGCACAGGTGTTTGTCTGGGACTTTGTAACAGCTTGCCCAGCAAGAAACTTCTGTGGTACCGTAAAGATTACAGATGTGTGTGCCATTGCCTTCCTGTCTCCAGCTCTTGAGAAGACTTGGAGATGGACATGGCTCTCCTCCAAAAGCCAATAACCTCAAGGGTGAATAAGCACTAAGCACCTCCTCCTGAAGGATACGCCTTCCAAAGCGCCTCACAAGAGTGGGAGTGGCCTGGAAAATAATTAAAAGTCAATTATAATATTTTAGTATAGAACAGTACTATATGTTGTGTAAGTCATCTCGCACTTTACTGACACCTAGTGGTGTGGAGGAAGCATGGCATAAATGGTTTCAGCTATAAATGCTAATGTCAGAAAAATGCTATTCATGGTCAGCCATGATTAACCACACTGCCCACTGTCCAATGATGACACATGGACTATTTTAACAATGTCCTTACTACGTTTCTGGGCCTTGAATGTGGTAGTTCCCTTGCTGTCTAATGCATGGTCAGAAAGCTCTCGGATTTCATCAAAAATATCTTAATTTGTGCTCCTAAGATTAACGAAGGTCTTACGAGTTTAAAACATCATAAGGGTAATTAATGACAGAATTTTCATTATTGGGTGAACTATCCCTTTAAGAACTGGAGTGTGAAATGAAATTCTGAGCGATGCAAAACATGTTACAGTAAAATATTTGAAAACAAATTGTTGGTGCATGTAGATAAATGAACAAATGCCAAAGAACACACTCATTATCTCTGTAATCTGCATAATGCAGAAATTTCAGCTCACTACACCCACTACCAATGTTGATTACAGCACCATCATCATCTCCTCACAGCGTGTACACATTCATGACAAAGATAAATAGACAGATGAAGTGATTTGATTTTTAAAATCTCTAATTATAGGCTGTCACAAAAAGGAGTCTGTCCCACGACTGATGGTTTGGTGAGGAATAAAGTTACTTGCCTGTAAGACTGTTGTTTTGTTTCGTTTAAACAGCACATTTGCAAGTCTGCGTGGCATCTTTTTAACAGCTGAGGGGACAATTAGGAGACACGCTCCCGAGGACAGGGACAAAAACACCTCCACCACAGAGGGGTCAAAAGTTAATGGAGAGGACAGTAATACAACATCTTCTGCAGTCATCTTAAAGACAGATCTGTTGATAAAATAAAAAAATGTTTTATTTATTTTTATGAATTCTATCCTCCAATTTCAACACAATATTTTTGCTATAGCTGTCAGGTAAATAAGTGAACGCATTAAGACCACATTGTCATACATTCAGGTAAAAATAAACTACATAATAAATACACATTTGAACTAAAAGTTTAATGTGTTCTTACCTTAAATGTGTAATATTAGGCACAATACACCTGTGTGGGACCTTCACTATTTTTGGAAGCCCTGTTGTTCCGGATGTGTGCAAAACATAAGCCAAAGGTTCTCTCTGTTGGATGTCTTTGGTCATAGCAGAGCTGGAACGCTGATCGGACATTTGAACGTTTGCGTCCTGTTCACTTTGTATTTTTATCAAAGTGAGCCTATGTGAAGACAATGTTGCACATATTTCCAGGGATAGCAGGTTGGAAAATGCACTCTGGAATTGCTGTTGGTTATGAAACAACAATATTAGTAATAATATATAATGACTAGTATAATATAATATAATATACCTACATTAAGCAGTTCGTTTTGTAATAAACAGTAGTTCAGCCTGCACTTGTTTATCATTCTCAGGTTGCACAAAGGTGGTGATGCAGGATCAAGAGGTACATATGCAGCAGGAAACTGCAGAATACTGTTCAGAGAAGAAAACATTTGAATGATATGCACTAAACTATAAGACATTTGTTTAGTGTAATAATTAGATGCTAGAATAACCCGGTAGTCATGCAACACACACTGCATAACTAATCGTACCCAACAATCCAGGCAGGAAGGAGGACATCTGCACGACAGAATAACCCTATGGTACCATCATGTTTCTGGACAGAGATGCGCAGGTGTCCAGTTAATTCATTTGCGAGGGAAATAACTTCATCATATGTCAAACAGACACGCGCTGCAATGCTGCTGTCGAACGCGACAGCTGTTTTATTACCATGAGCACGCGCTGCATCGTGCACCAATTCATGAAGCAATTTTGCTGTCATATCTGAGCGAAAATTATACTAAATCATAATCTGAGAAATTGCAACGTAAATTTTCCATATATTCCCGTCCGTTTAGGAGCGCCTGTTTTGCAAACTAGCCATAACCAATTCATGAACGAATTTGAGTCGAATACTTTTTGAACCGGTTCACAAAGGTTTGAACGACTCGTTCACGAAGCAGACTGAATCGAGTCATTTGTTCTGTCCGAGCGGTTGTCATTAATGTAAACATCGATTGTTTTTCAGACAACAGATGTACATTTTTGTATTGTTTGATGTAAAAGCAAAGTACATTTAAGTTCCAAATTACTGTATGTGCTGAATCATGGCTGCAACAAATATCTAGGGCACATGATATTACAATATACGACTTTTTTTAATAAAACGTACTCGCAAAACAGAAATAAACAGTCATTTGTGCCTATAAAATTGCAGAGAACCACATGGACAAAGAATCTCTTTTGTGACTGCTTTTTGAACGAACTGTTCAAAAGAACCGATTCGTGGAAATGACTCGTACACCCCATTTGACAAATTCGCGCTTTAAGATGACGTTTCGGTGGTGCTTGAAAGAACGTCCAAATAGGAAAGAGGGGAAGGTTATAACAAGAATAAGGAATGGTCACACTGGTCTAAATAGTTCTCTATGCATGATTGGAAAGCATAATAATGGAAAGTGTGAATATTGTGGAGAGGAAGAAACCGTAGGCCATGTTTTATTGCATTGCCAGAAGTATGATTCAGAGAGAGAAATTTTAAAGAATGCACTAAGAGAGAGTGGAGAGCAAAATATTAGTAATATTCTTAAAAAATCTGCAGATGATAAGGGTTGGAGTTTACTTCTAGAGTATTTAGGATCAACAAGACTAATAAATAGAATTTGAGATATATAAGTTATTGAATTTTTTTTTTTTTTTTTTTTTTGTGTGGGGGTGTGTGTATAGTGATTTAGATCCTGAGTCCACACTCCAGATCAGTGGGTGGCGGTAATGCACCCGAAAGCTGTTTGCCAACCGCCAATAAAAAACAAAAGAAGAAGAAGAAGAAGAACGTCCAATCACAGCTCGATTTTTTTACTCGCGGAAAAATTTGAAAGTCCAGGCGAGCCGCTGGCTAAGTGCAAAATCTCAATTTATGTTGGTCAAATAAATTGGTTTGCAATCGATTTTGTTAATGCAACATGTCTACAAAACCTTTATATGCAGATCAATTCAAGAGAAATTACGATGTGTTCAGAAACACGATGGAAGCTATTTTTCAGAAGGTACGCAACGTTAGAGTTACAACAAACGTGCGAACGTTTAAGATGAAGTCCATGTATTGGTGCATGTCTTACCGAATGTTATGTTTCTAAAAAAAACTAGCGAATCCATGTTGTAACGTGTAGCTTTAACAGAGCATGTTTATTGCGTCCTTTATAGTATTCTAGTCTGAATGATCCTGGGATAGACGTCTGTCTGAAAACAATGACCTGCAGGACTGGTAGAGGTAAGCCAAAATATAGAAATTAAAAACTGACATCTAAGCATTTCTACTCGCTGCTGTGGGTTAGGTAAAAAAAAAAAAATGTTGTGTTGTTTTCACCTATACAGTCAGATTTGTTTCTGAGTTTGTGTATTATGTGACTACAGGTCCTGTGCCCATTGACAGTGCAGAGGGAGAACGTGAGTTGGAAACATTAAAGGTGAGAGACATTGTTGTAAATATAACCTAGAAAACGCATATCTAGAGGAATGTTTTCTGAAATATTTAGATTTTGTTTATTTAAAGGGGTCATATGATGTTGCTAAAAAGAACATTATTTTGTGTATTTGGTGTAATGAAACGTGTTTATGCGGTTTAAAGTAAAAAAAACACATTATTTTCCACATACTGTACATTATTGTTTCTCCTCTATGCCCCGCCTTTCTGAAACACGTCGATTTTTACAAAGCTCATCATTGTGAATAGCGAGGTGTGCTCTGATTGGCCAGCTATCTAGTGCGTTGTGATTGGCTGAATACCTCAGGTGTGTGAAATGTTACGCCCCGCACATACTGTGGTACGCCCATACGCCCCAACCACATGTGACGACCCCGGGCTGGACTCCGCTTGGTCCACGGTGAAAGCCGATCCGGCGATCCACAGCGCGAAGTTGATGTATTTCCTCAGTGACCAGCATGGATCAGCTCTAGGCATGACGAAGCGGATATCATCCTCTTTTTTTTTTGAAGGCCAAACAAAGTAGTTTCGCTTCACACGAAACCCAGCGCCTTCACGACATGGCAGCGGCGGCAACAAAAATACTACAGCGAGAATAAAAGTTACGCCTTCTTTCTTTGCGTGAACATTTGGGCAGCGTTATGCAAATCTTCCCACATAGTGAGGTAGATATGTGGGGGCGTGTTGGAACGAGCCGTTTTAGGTAGGCATGGTTGACTCTTAATTTTCATAAAGAATATCTCTTTAAATTTGAGACTTTAGTCTTTGCAACTTTACAGATCTTCTTTATGCACCAAGAGCTTATAACACTTCAAAGAGAAAGGAAAAATTTAAATCACATCATATGACCCCTTTAATAATCATGGACATAATAAATTCCTGTTGTAAATAAGATGTTGGTGTTCTTCAGTAGTATGTAATAATGAAAGTACGAGTAATACACAAGTTTACATTAGCGTTGACCTAAAATGTGAGCGTTTTTTTGTTAACCCATATGTGTGTAAGTTTGCACAATGGTTGTATTGGGATATTACATTTATTTTCTTATATGCAGAGTCAGACTCGAGTTAAATCAGACTATTCAATGAGGGGTAAGGAACATAATTTTGTTGTTTTGAGTATAATACCATGTCCACATTTCTCATGCTTAATCTTTTTGTCTTGTATTTTATAGAGTTTGAGGACCAGGAGAATGATCAGGTAGTAAAAAGAAAATAATAGATTGTAAAAAAAGAACAAAAATATATATTTTTTAACTTTTATATTTTGTTTTTCCCACCAGTTTCAGATGGATGTGTCAGGGGTCACTGAGGATGATCTTAATAGCTCAGGTCAAAAGGAAAACAAGGAAAATCTGTGTAAGCAATATTTATATAAATTTAAACAAAGTAACCTTGCACTTCAGCACAAAATAAACATTTCAATTAGTATTTCTGTGTTGTTTACAGTAAAATATTTATGTAAACTTAATATCTTAAAATCTTCTAGGGCACGGAGGTGAATCATTCCCACTCTCTATGATTCTGAATAACACATCTCCTGAATCTCTGTGGGGTGAGCTATCTCCACCTGAAGAAGAGGATGAAGAACTGGAGAAAACACTGAGCAGCCATGGCAGTACCCTCTTGGATGTCTATCCCAGCATGCTCAACCAGATCGGCGAAGCGTACCGGCGACAGCACATGACTGATTCGGCAAGGGCCGTGGTGCAGAAGTACCGCCGCAAACATTGGCAAACCGGCCCGATGCATCGCAACACATCCTTTAAGAACAGACACAACTGCACTCTCAACAAAACAACAGAGATCTCATTTTCCAGTCAAAGTCCAGTTCGAAGAAACATTAGCAACTCTTTCAAGAGCAGCGACAAACTTCAACATTTGCTGAAGAACAAACCAAGGTCTTCGCCACTCAAAAATTCACCCTGCGAGGCCAGTGCCTGTTTTTACTCACCCAGGAGGAACAGCACAGACGTGAGCAGTGTGAAGGATGAGTGTCCATGGACTGATTTGCATTTAACCAGTAAACCTGCTCGTGTGATTGACTTGTCCACGCCTCCACATTCAGGTTCCCCCTCATTTAGTGACCAATCTCCAGATCTGGACCAAACCTATGATGTTGGACCAACATCCCATGCTGTTCCAGCCTCATCGGTCCTTAGTTCTCCACAACAAAGCAGAGCCGATCTGTCTCTAATTGACCAGAGAGGAATATCAGTCACCTCCCGACCTTCCTCATTTGACAAAGAATGTTTCAGGGACCGCATACATTCTCCTGTCCCCTCCCCACAGCACAGTCTCATTGGTGTTTTGTCTCCTAGTGGGAAAAGTAGCTTCAGACCTAGTGTGCTGAACATAGAAAGGCAATTAAATGCAACAGCAAGTCCAAAGCAAAGGTCTCCTGTCCACCATCTATCCCATTCTGAGGTCCTCAGATCTCCTTATGGTGTCAAACAGGTGCCGTTGCCATCACCCTGGCGGTCTGTTTATGTCCACCCTGACCAAAGCTTATCCAAGGTGGAGAAACCGTTGCGTTTTACTCCATCCAACCGTCAACGCTCTCTTTCTGGCCCGCAGTCCACTTACTCATTCAGCGAACCGCAGATTGATGCCGAGTTCAGAAAGCTGTATCACCACTTCATCTGTCGTGGCACATCATCACCGTGTCCTTCCTCCCAGTGTCACCTGTGTGAGAGACACATGAAGGAGACAACCCGAAGCCCCAGCTTTTCCTCCTCCAGCATGTCTGCTCTCGCTCTGACACCCCTGAGGGCCAAGCTCAAGAAACGCCGCCGTCTACCTGAAGTGGAAGAGTCAATCCGATTCAAACGCTTCCGAGAGAGTCATTCTCCACTTAATCATCTACAGTTGAGAGACCAATATATGGGCCCTGGGGGGGGGCAAAAAATAAAAAAAAAAAAAAAAAAAAAAAAATATCAGAACCTACTGAAGACAAACACACCTGGGATAGAGCCGTCCTGCTGCAGTGCCCTAGTCCACGGTTCCTCAGGGGCACCGGAAACCTCAGGAGAATCAGGGAGGCTAAATTAAGCATGCAAATGAACCCACGTGCCTTGTCTTGGGTAAGAGCATTATTGATTTAAAATTTCCATGTAGGTTTTTGATCTAATATTTATTTTGTTTTAAAGGTATTTCAGTTAACAAAAAGGATTTTTAATAGTTTTAACAAAAACTTTATTTATGCAGTAAAACAATGGTTTCTCCACTTGTTTTGCAGAGAGATGCCCCAAGCGGAGTCCATCTAGTGGAGGGTTTGTAGTCACATTTTAATTTCTTAAAAATACTTGCTCTGCATCATCATGGCCTCTGTGTCTTGCTTACAGATATTATAAAATGTTAAGTTACCAATATTTTATTTCAACAGCTGTGTCACCCATGAGACTGTTTAATCAAGGTACCTCTCCACTCTCTCCAAGGTAATTTGAGCACAAAATGCTATCAGTTAATTTCTTACGGTATATGACTTTTTCTGGATGTACCAATATAACAAATCTGTCTAATTAAGTTGAGATTAAAATGTTATTTACACCTATTTTGCGTAACTAAAACAAAATTTAACCAAAATGTATAACTTTAAAAGCTATAAATAGTGATTACAACATATGTACAATAAAAAAAAGACATCTAACAGTGTTATCAAATTATTGTTTTAAAGGAACTTTTAGAGTAAAAATGGGCAAAATAAGCATACACATGTAAATATAAAAAAATAGACAAAATCTCCAATACTAGGCTGCGATTCCCAAAATCATTGTAAGCTCAAGTACATCATAGACCCATTGAAACCAATGGAGCTACGATCAACTTAGGCTTATGATGCTTTTGGGAAACACAGCCCTGGCCAATAACCAACATAGTAATATGTTGTGCATTCCTAAATTTTCTTAGTTTTTCCTGAAATATGGAGGTTTTTGTGCTTTGTTATTTGAGAATGATCAGATGTTCTCCGAGTCAGTCTAACACCGTGATTAAGAATCTGTTTTCTTCAGTCTCTCCAGGAGGCGACTGCAGTACAGTTTTCTGCAATGATGAGCTTTCCTGTACGCATCCCACAGCCTGCCTGTTAACCCTTGTGGGATAAACAATATATGTTGTGACTATATAAAGTTTACCCAAGTGAAAAAACATGGGATGACATCAATGTGTAGACACATATCTTAAAAATCAGTAGTCCTGTTTTCTTTTTTGAAATATATATACCTGTAAGTGCAGCTGTTTGTTATATTGTTTTTGTGTAAATATATTTCCATCACTTTCTCGTGTTTTAATATGATCAATTTTAATAGAACCCAGTGTTATTTTTAAACAAGTGTCTTAAGTACACGTGCATTGATGAATGATATGTTTGTCTGTAAATAATTCAAATGTTTTGTTTCAACAAATTTTTTAATAAACGTGCATTTCACATACAGAGTTTCATTTTGTGTGCTCTTGAGGACTAACAGAAAAGCAAGACAATCTGTTTCTTTAAGAACAGCTGCTAATGCGCACATTAAGTAAGAAAAAAGTTGAGAAGCTTACATGGGTACTGAAACAAATCTAATAAAATAGTTTTGATATTTACAAGATAGTGTTTTTACTAGACAAGAATCTTAACCAAACTAGTGGTTTGAAATCTGACAGCAACAGGAATGCTTTTAATGCAGCTCTTAAAAGGAATGTTTGAAAATTGAAAAATGCATGGAATGTTTTATTGTGTTTAATTCTAACAGTATATAGCCTGCCTTATGACATTTACAACTGCAACAAATGTTAAAGCAGCAGCACAGTTTTAATTCCAGTTTTAGTCATTTTAACAAATGATTTCAAAAGAAACAAACAAACAAAAAAACTATTCTATACAGAAATGAATATACATTTATGTGGGCCGAAATTCACCACTCCAGCTCCACTGGGTATTTTCCTGTGAGACAGGCTGTGCAATGACCAAATCTAGTAGTCTTAGTGCTGATCCTCTCATCTTTCCCATGTGACTCTATCCCACCTTGAACAGCAGATACCAGACCTTCAACTGACAGATAACGGACACTTGTAGCACCTGTTCAAAGCAAAGAAAATATAATTATCAATACATTTTTCTTTTTTCAGATGGGAAGTATTTTTATACTTTTCATAATTTGTGTATTCATTACAAAACCTCAGCGATTAAGCAAATCTCTGCTCCTGACTTACCAATGTAACCCGCTATATCCTCAAACTCTGGTTTATTAGCAATTAGCTCCTCTTTGGTAGGAATGTTAATGCCCATGTAGCATGGGAACCGGATTGGAGGTGATGCAACTCGAATGTGGACCTGTGATGTGTCATGTGACATCACAAAGACACTGCTGGTTAAAACAGATCAAAGCAGTAAACATACAGTACTGATTCAAATATATATTTTTTTTACCTCTGTTGCACCTGCTTCCTTCAGCAGTTTAATAATAGGGGAGATGGTGTTGCCCCGCACAATGGAATCATCGATAAGCACCACTCGTTTGCCAGCAAAGTTATCAGTCAACGCCCCAAACTTCTTGGCAACTCCAAGCTGACGTAGGCGAGTGTTTGGTTGAATGAACGTTCTGCCCACGTAGCGGTTCTTACACAGCACCTCTACATATGGAAGGCCAGACTGAAAAAGAGACGGAATGTAGAATTTTGTAAGGGCACAACATGAACCAATAAGGCATTAAGACTGATGTGTACAGCATCATTATTACTCACTTGTTGTGCGTATCCTAATGCTGCAGGTGTGGCTGATTCTGGAACAGTGCTCACTACATCAGCATCAGTGGGAGCCTCAATGGCCAATTGCCGTCCACAGCGCTGCCTCACTGTATATACCATCTGACCTGTAAGACAGAAAAAAAACATTTATTTCACCTATTACTATGTCATGATTTTAATATTTACTACCGTTAAAATTTTTTGTGGTCAGTAAGATTTTGTTTTTGAAAACTTAACTTTTAACATTTTATTTTAAAATAAAATGTATTTCTGTGATGGCAAAGCTGAATTTTCAGCAGCCATTACTCCAGTCTTCAGTGTCACATGATTCTTCAGAAATCATTCTAATATGCTGATTTGCTGCTCATGAAATACTGTATTTATTATTGTTACCAATGTTGAGAATGGTTGTGCTGCTTAATATTTTAATGGAAACCAGGATATGTTTTTTTTAATCAAGATTCTTTGATAAACAGAGTTTATAAGTACAGTAGTTGTTTGAAATAGAATTCACTGCCTGGCAAGATGCGTTTTCAATAAAAAAAATTGTCTAGTGTTTTTTTTTTTAAAGGGGACTAGAGAAAACGGAGCAAAAGGCCTGCTGTGTTCCCTTTTGCTAAAAAGTAGCGGTGCCACGATAAATCGATTTGTGGATTAATTCTTGGATTTTCTGAATGCATCACGATTCTCTTTTGAATCGATTCTGAGCTTAGTTTTTAACAGCAGATGGCACTGCGTGCTTTAGAAACCGCCGTACTCCGATTGCTTCCAGTTCCTTACACACACACACCACTTAAACTTAAAATTATCATTCATTAAGTTCGAAAAGGTTAAAGCGAATTACCAGAGTGTTCTCAGTGGCCTGTGTTTACATTAATCTCATGTCATAAAAGCAGAGGTGCAAGTACATTTAACCACTTAAATTACTCAGTTGAACACACAACTGCTCTTATTCGTGAGCGTTTAAGTGTGCAGTTTAAAACTAGGCAAGAGCACCATCAGTTGATAAAAACTAAGCTCAGAATCGATTCCAAAGAGAATCATGATGCATTCAGAAAATTGCAGAATCGATCCACGAGTATAGAAACGTCAACACCCATAGTGCACAGTGTTGGATCTAAATATCTGTGAGCTGGGATACAAAAATGTGGAAGCATCAAACGACGGACATTTACTGAAAAATAAACCAGGAGATCTGAGTGCAGGAAACATGGAGAAAGTGTACAGCTGGTTCATTTATATATACCATCGACATCTGTAACAATACAAGGTGGTTGAAAGTCTTAATGACCCCAATCATTTGGTTTAACCCAAACATTACTGTTATATCGCAATCTTTCCTTTCACTCAAACATAAGAATGATTTTAAACATTATGAACTTGCCTTCAAATATGGAGTCTGGCCTGGCAAAGTAAACATACTCAAATATGCAGAAGGCAGGAGGGTCTCCTTCTGGGCGTGGGACAACAATTAGGCTCTTCACTCCGTTTTTAGAGATCTGGACGATCTCTCCAGGCTGTACTTCACGATAATACCTGACAACAGAAAAATAAAACATATACCATTAATAAAATAAGCAACAGCTACTGTGTGCAGGCTTAGGGATGGAAACTCCTTTAAAGAAGTATATGTAGATAGCCAAAAAGAGTAATCAAAGCATTTCTGTTGGAATGATGTGAACATACTTTGCACCAATGGACTGGAAGCTGCAAGACTCAGAAGAGACCACCCAGCCTTCGGTGTCTGCTTCTCCAGCACCTACAGAATAAAAAATTAAAAAAACGAGTTTAGCACCATCCTAGAACTAAGGTACAGCACAGACAGGCCACATGCTCCCCCTGCAGCTCTTCCCCTCACTGCTGAATCACACACCTGAGCTGTGTAGTTTGGAGATGGGTACTAGACGTCCAATAGATAGAGGCCTGTTTCCATAGGGGTCTCTCACAGCATAGATTACATCTTTATACATAACTAGCAATGAGTATGATGTAGGTGTCTCTGTCATCAGATTCTTTATGCTAAGAAAAACAAACAATAAAAATACATAAAAATTAAGACTGCAGAAGCGGACTTCATTTTGCAATCATTAATACTGACAGGGTTTAACAAGTGGTGACCCAATCAGATGGGGAAGGACATGCAGAACATACCGAGCCACCCAATCAGGAGTATCTAGCTCCTCCATGGGTGGAGTCAAAGCAAGGAGCTGGGTAATAAGCTCACTGTCTGAGCTGGTGGAGAGGCCAACGCCATGGCGCATAACCTACAAAACACAAATACTTTATATCAAATAAAAAAAAAAACTCCTCTCTTCTCCTGAAACTCTATGTCGAGTCTCATGTAATCCCTATGAATCAAATCCCACCTTTTTGCGCAGTGCGGAGGCATTGACCAGTTCTCCATTGTGTGCCACTGCAATCTTGCCATGCAGCGTGTCTACCACAAAAGGCTGGCAGTTCTGCAGCTCTGAAATGCCTGTGGTGGAGTAACGCGTGTGTCCGATGCCTAGGTTGCCATTGCGCAGCTTCAGCAAATCCTCTGCTTTAAAAGCTGTATTCACTAAACCCATGCCCTGTGAGAAGCAATTATGTCAGGCATGTCTAATCTTGCATTCATTGCTGTATGTTGAAATGTGTTGGCCCATGGGACAGGAACAAATCATGTTTTAAGTGAGAGGAAGATGCTGTACGCATCGAAATGCTGTGTTATTCCTAGTACATTACCTTCAGGGTGGTGTATGTCGGTGGGCTTGTTCCAGTACTCGTGACAATTCCAGCACTCTCCTGACCCCTATTGAACAAAGAGTACTGTAAAAGAGGGTTTTTTTTTCACATTAATGATCTACAATAAATTATGCAGATTTGGCAATTTTCCTAAACTTACAAAGATGTACCAAACAAAAATGTGGTGTCAATTGATTTTTTTAAATTGTATTTTATTCAGTAAGGACACATTAAATGATTTAAAAAAAAAACATTAAAAGACATTTATAATGACACAAATTTTTTTTTATTTTTTAAATGCTGGTATTTGTCTCTTCATTAAAGAATCCTGAAATTATGTTCACAAAAATATTTTTAACAATAAGAAGAAATGTTTTTGAGCAGCAAATCAGCATATTAGAATGATTTCTGAAGGATCATGTGACACTGATAACTGCTGAAAATTCAGCTTTGCCATCACAGGAATAAATAACATTAAAAAAAAATTTTAAATAAAAAAGTAATATATATATCCCAAAACTTTTGAAAGGTAATATATACTTACACCTAGAGATATGGAGGAGGCATCACACAAACTTTTTTTAATCACTGATAACAATATACGAATGATCTACTGCAGAATGATCTGTCCTAACTACACGCGACGCGACAGCGCGAAGTGACAGAATCACAGCCATTCTGAAGCGCACTGCACTCCCAACGAAATGGACAAGTTTATAATCTAATTCATAAATATAAAACATTTTTAACATTAATAAAACTACATACTGACTGATAGTTCACAGTATTAACGTACATCTTTGCTTTCATTTATTATTATTTATTTATTCTCATGATCTGTTGTTGTTTTCAGTATGGCTATAAAGGTCCCACAAAATGATATTCAAACTCACATTAGACACGTTTAACTTTGAATAAGGCACATAATCAGCACCTGAGATGATCACTGTTTGAATGTTGTAGTTCCAGACGAGACGTCGCTGAAACATAACCCGTTTTTTAAATAGAAATTTCTGGCGTCACTGTCGTGGCTCAAAACCTCGATACCTTTTATCGCGTGTCGCGGCGTCGCGTGTAGTTAGGACACGATTTTAAACAGATTTACTATTACTTTCTTGATGTGCTACATTTTTTGAATAAAGGAATGTACTTTTAATAATAAAAAAAGTGCACATATTGAGACACACTGATGGTTTTTGTTGAAGTGATAATCCACTAGAAAACATGTCTTTGCGAGACTAGAGTCTGAATAGAACACGTGTCCCTCCCATTCTTCCCCTTTGCTATTTTACACCAACAAAATCAAAACTGTTTTTATGAGTGATTGACTGCACAGAGTGTGACTAAAGCGGATCAAACTGGTTTATGTGAAGCGGTTAGCCAGAGTCAAGAGAATGAGAGGGGGGGGGATTAGAGCAAGCATGTGTGAGAGAGAGAGAGAGAGAGAGAGAGAGAGAGAGAGAGAGAAGAGAAAAGGAGACAGAAAGCACGAGGAAAAGCATAGACAGTTCATCACAAAGATGTGACCAAATAACCACAAAATACATTCAAAATAGACATGTTAGCACAGCCAAACACCTCTGAGCCTTTTCCACGTGTCTTATTGAGTAAGATCGACGCAGCAAGTGCAGCTCATTCGCCAAGCCACTTCTCACATTTCTCCATGGCCCT
Source organism: Sinocyclocheilus anophthalmus (assembly GCA_018155175.1). Classification (NCBI taxonomy): domain Eukaryota; kingdom Metazoa; phylum Chordata; class Actinopteri; order Cypriniformes; family Cyprinidae; genus Sinocyclocheilus; species Sinocyclocheilus anophthalmus. The sequence goes on from JADLZN010000418.1 coordinate 508,864, forward strand.
CCCCCTCTCACGCAGCTTAAGCCAGTCATGTGGCTGTTCTCTGTTACGTGGCTGTTCCTAACTGGCTCAGTCGTCTGGTTGCCTTGGATACTGAGCTTAAAGTCAACAGGGAGGGGGAGGAGAGAGGATAAAGGCAGAGACACCAAACAGAAGCCATTTCTAGGCAAGCTTAGAAACATGGAGCCTGAAACAGACCAACAAAGGCATGCTGGGGAGGACAAGAGGCAGAGGGACACAGTTGGACACTGGAGAGGGGAGGAAGTGAAAGCTCTGCTTTCCGTGTGGAGGGAGAGACAAGCCTGGGAAGAGGAAGAAAGCAGGGCCAAGTATGAGGCCATCTCAAGCCGTCTGAGAGAGCTTGGGGTGTGTAGGGACTGGCTTGACTGTAAGGCCCAGAGTAGGAGCATGGCTCTTCCAGACTGGAGGCCTACGCAGACCGCATACAAACACTCTTCTGCAGATAGCAGGCCGCCGACCCAAAGGCCTTACGTGGCAGATGAAGAGCCGACGGCTGCTAGAAGAGAGGAGCCTGCTTCACTGCCAGCTCTTCAGGAAGGTAACAATCACAAGATTAACAAAGATACAACATTTTTGGATGAAACATTCGTGTTACAATTGGATATTTGCTCTCTTTTGATATTTTATATGTAGCTTGCATAATTAAACAATTACAATAATATAAAGAAATAAGTACAGATTAAATAATTTTTAGAAAGTAACTTTCACTCTACAACAGCAGTGCAAACTCCGGTCCTGAAGAGCCGCAGCCCTGCAGAGTACAGCTCCAACCCTAATTACAACCACCTGCCTGTACTTTCTAGTAACCATTCAGACCTTGATTAGCTTGTTTAGGTGTGTTTGATTAGGGTTGAAGCACAACTCTGCAGGGCTGCGGCTCTCCAGGACCGACGTTCGCCACCCCTGCTCTACAACAACAACAATGGTTTTCAACCAGGGGCATGGCCCACTAGGAGGCCTCCAAATGACTTAAATGCCAAAACTATAAAATAAAAAAAATCCGGATAATTCTTATGTTAATTCCCCTGTCAACAACATATTTCAAAACAGGACTTACATTGTCTTGAAAAACTTATATCTTACTCCATGGGCATTTTTTAATGAATACATTTTTTCTAGCCATGTCAAACACAAACAATTTAGTGGGTCGAAATTGTGAGTAAAAAATATTTTTTTAAACATTCTTATCCTTAAATTCTCTTTCAGAAAAAAAAAAAATCACAAACAACTGGAAAAGTCACGGGGCTGAATTTTGTTGTGGTCTATGGAGGGCCTTGTAATCAAAAAGTCTAAAAACCTGGTGGATTTTAAAAACCCACATGGTGGATGTATAAATCCAGCCCCTATTGTTTATATTAAATACTAATGTTGCCAAACCTGTTTTTAAACAAGAACCAATTTACTTCTAGGACTGGAAGGAGGAAGGCACTGGTCTGACAAGGAGGTTCGGGCTCTCCTAACCATTTGGGCCGACAAGGAGGTTCACAAACAGCTCCAACGCTCCCACAGAAACAAGGCCATCTTCCAGGAGATGGCACGTCGGCTGGAACGGCAACATGGCGTGGTGCGAGACTGGAGACAGTGCCGAACCAAATACAAGAACATGAAATATGACTACAAAGTCAGCAAGAGTCAAGGCCGGCCGATAAGGTTCTTTGCTGAGCTTGATGCTATAATGCAGGGCAAAGACATTGAGGGTGGATTTGAAGACGACGAGTCGTCTAGGAACGTACCAGACAGGGACCAGTTGGCCATGAGGCGTGAACCTGTCGAAGAACAGGTTATTAAGATCGATGACGGTAAGATTTGTGTTATTAATTACAACAAAATGGTGATGGTTCAAGTTCGCCATTAAGTTCACCTCCTGCATCTTCATGCCTTTCTTTAAGATGAAAGTCTGGCAGAGATGCAAACAATAATGAATGCCACCACTCATCCACTGATTGCAAGAGAGACAGGTGAGTTCTGATATAAACAGAAATGTTTAATGCTGTTTCAACATCTTCAGCTTTAAAAAAAACAAAAAAAAACCTCTAAAAACTGGTTTCTGCTTCAGCGACAACAGCAGCAGCTACAAACGAGATGAACGTAATCACAGTGCACGACTCGGGCAGAAACTGGAGTGAGGAAGAGGTGGCCGCACTGCTTCAGATCTGGGCTGAAGAAGGGATTCAGCGACAGCTACAGGGCTCAACCAGAAACAAAGACATATTTGTGCAGATTTCGCGCAGGCTTCTTCAGCAGGGAGTGGAAAGGGACTGGAAACAGTGTCGCACCAAGTACAAAAACCTGAAGTACCTCTACCGTTCTCTGCAGAGAGGAAAAGCCGATATCGGAGATCCTCGCCGTGTCATGAGATTTTACGAACAGCTGGATGCCCTTTTGTCCAAGCCTCCTAGAAGTCGACTGAGCTATGCCAAGTTTTCTGACACAAATAATTTACTGAGAAACTCTAGGATGTTTACTCCATCATTTGAGGAGCACTCCATGTGTGGACTTCCACAGGAGGACAATGACATTGTTGCGGTTAGATATGACCAGCCACCCATAGATGAGGCCACTTTGAGATCTCCTGCCATTTCTGCAAGGGTCTTTCAGAACCAAGTCGAGACCGAAGGCATTTTAACAAGACCAGAGGAAGTGTCAAATGTTGAATATGGGATGCCTGAAATGAATGCCACGATTGTGAGGTCAACTGGCAGCCCTCAGATAGAATATGAACAGTATGTCTCCTCTGACTCCATCACAGCTGTTATATACGACGACAGTCATAAGTACAGAAGGATCCCAGGTAATAAAAATTATTTACACTAGTGGTTTTGCATCAGATTTTACATTAGATATCATGTGGTGGCCCAAAGCATGACCAAATTTTTTTATCATAAAAGTAAACTAAATTAAAAAAAAAAGTAATAAATTTTTTAAAATATATTTTTAAGACAATAACACACTGCATCAATACACTGATTAAATTCTTGAATCCATATTTATTGTTGTCTAAGTTACATTTTATTTTAACTGGCAATGGTTTGTTCATGGTTTTTGAAAATGAGGGAATGTTTGAGGATGATGCAACCACAGTCCATGTTGCATTTTCTGACAGACAAATTTGTAAAATGATACAAAGCCTCTGACGTCAGCATCTCAAGATATGGGAAGCATTTTTCTCCCTTAAACAAGAAGGCCTATTTCTTTTGTTATACTAATGACACAATGTTGCATTTTATTATTTGCACTTAGTATTGTTTCTTCCTCTGCTGGTACCGACACAATTTTTTGCTCATGGCCCACCGGTCGAGAACCACTGACTTAACCTTTTAAATGAAATGTTTTGTGTTTGTCTCAATATGTGTGCATACATTTCCAATGTAGATAGCAGTGACCCATCATGCACAAGTGGAGAGCATGCAGCGGCTACCAAAGGAAGAAAGAGGAAAGCTGCAGATGAAGGTTTTTCATTATTACTCAAATTTGTGAGACTCAGGTGTGAGTTAATCTTGTGACTTCAGTTTGACTAATAGAATCAAGACAGGAACAAGAACACATTCATAGGATACATGGACAGCATTTCAAAACCGATGAAAATGATTTAATTTTTATACAATACAACAGTGGCAAACAATCCTGAATCTGAATGTCAAAAGAAAGGGAATCAGGATGGAACTAAGAGCCATTACACTATAGTAAAAGAAAATATATTGATTACTGAAAATATATTAGGCAAATTATAAAATACAGTCTCTATTATTATAGTTTTTTGACAAAAGTAGCATATTAAGAAATTGTCAGTGAACAACATTCTTTGACCCATATAACACTATATCTTGTGTTTAGGGGATCGTTTGCTTTGTAAACAGTTTCATCAGAGCACCGATGATGGAGAAAGCAGCACAGACTGGTCTGACAACATAGACTTCCAATGCAAAGAAGAGGAGGATCAATACATTCCGATCATGGAGATCACCTCTGTGTGTTCAATGGCATCTAATGCAATCACGTCTGGACAATCGGTGAGACAGCAGGATAATGGAAGTCTATTGATCTGTGATTCAACTGCATAGCTGCAGGGTATTGCAAACCATTATTGCACGAGCGTTTTTTAACTGAGCTATATCAGCATTTGTAATACGGTACTATGTAACAGTAAGAGAATAGAGCAGGCGATTGCAAAAGTTGCACCTAAGTGAATTATGCAGGTTCATGATAAAGAGCACTACATTATTAGTTTGCATTCCATGCAAACCATATGTGAAACAAGGGGTTCGTTTAATGTCAGTGTTTTCTAACAGGGAAGATTTCCAACCACAAGGAGATCCATGCTGAAAAAACAACTTAAACCAGCCTAGAGATTATTTGCTGGTCTTAGCTGGAGTAAACTGGCCTTTCAGCCAGACCATCTGAAAACTACCCAAAACCCCTCAAAAATCAGCCTGACCAGACTGGGAGAAAAGCTCAAACAAGCAGGCTTAGACATCCCCAGTAGGGATATATTAATCATATGTGACAATGTATCCTATATGCGTTAAAATTCCAAAAAGACAATATTAACATAAAATAATAAATATGCAAAAAAAATCTAAATGTGGTACAGTAACGTACAATCTGTTAAGATTTGTAAAAGGTAAAGATTAAGATAAAGCTTTTTGAATATTGGACTACCCAGATTGACTGGGGTCAGGGGTGGGTGGTCTTCCTGTCTAACCACCAGGCTGAAAAAAACCTGATTTAAACACCATTTACTCCATTTAAACACCGTTTAGTCTCTAGGTGAGATGTAAATGAGGTCAAATAGATCCCTGCTGAAAAACCGTTTTAAACCAATCTAAGATGCTTTGCGGGTTTTAGCTGGTTTACAGTGGTTATCCACATCACCCCCCTTTAAAATCCAACAAAACAGCCTAGCCAGGTTGGGAAACCAGCAAACCAAGTTATATATTTTTTATTTAATATGATCTTAATATGTTTGTTCTATAGTAATAATCTCAAACAAACAATTTACCTGTGCTGCAAAGCAACAAGTCCAAGTGTCAAAATCTGCGCGACCTCCAGTTGTGTTGGCCATTCTCCCGCTGCCACACAGCCGAACACCCCGCATTCCTCCCCAATGCCCGACTCCTCAAACTCCATGTCCTCCTCTCTGAGTCTGAGGCGTGAATGGGGTTGTAGTGTTCGCGTGTATTTGCACGCTGGCTGGAGTCACTCGAAGCACGTGTTTCCTCACACAGCGGAACATGCGGCGGAGGTTCTGGCAACACAAATGCTCAAATGAACAAAAACTCCAGCTCTGAAGTCCAAGTTACAGGAGAAGAAAAAATAGTAAAGTTTTTTGGGGGAAAAAATAGCAAGTTCTGTCCAATCAATAACTTAAACCATACAAAGTCTGGTAGGTAAAACGATCAATGTCTTGCGCAACGCGCCCTAACTTCAGTGTAGTTTGCAAAGGTTTAGAATGATTGTTTGCTTCTAAATAATAGCAATAGATAAGTCTTTTGTCTTTTAAAGTATGCAGATTGAGATTTTCCCCACGTGGTGAAGATGGCATTACTCTGATTGGCGTTTATGAATCGGCAGAGTGTCGTAACTGGTCGTAACGCTTTGCTCTTGGGAAAAGAAATGAGTCGAGTCTCACTCTGGTCTCACTCCTCCGCGACGCACTTTATATCAGCCTTTCTCTGAAGTCCAAATATACTTCTTGAAACGTTTGCCTGAAACCCAGCGACACAGAATAATCAAGTTTCTAATCATGTTTGCAGGAAAAACGAAGCTCAACAACGATGTCGAACACAACAGGTACGTTTGGTTTTATTTGTCTGCTTGATTATTTCTCTCTTCACCATGTTTTACCACAGTGCAATTATGCAGTGAATAAAATACACCCATACGGCGGGAAAAAATACTTCAGCTCTTTTTTTCAAACAGAATTAGTAACATTACTAGAGGTAATATATAAGTATTTTCAGCCAAGCTAAATCAGAATATGGGTCAATGTCAATTCTGTAAAAAATAAAGTAGACATCTTTTAAAATCTAGTTTAAATCACGTGACAAGTTTTTCCCTAGGCTTGGTCCATTTGTCCTCAACACAACATGTCTTTTCATAATAAGATAAGGTATGTGACATTTAAAAATAAATTAGTCTAACTGAATTAATAAATTTTTTTTTTCCATGTGTCGGTTATGCCACACTGCTTTTGATTCGGTGTACTTCCCCCGCCCCCCAAATATTAGTATTACATAAAATTATATTAATATAATATTAAATAGATTGACCAACTACATATTGCAAAAATTTATCATTTTAAAGTCATAGACCCATATGTGCTTGTTCACTATAATTTGCAGTGATTTACATCTCAAAGTCACATACATTGACATCAATTAATGTTTATTGTTGCCTTGGCTTATATTTGTAGAACTGAAACTAGGTCAAAAACTGAACGAGGGTAAGACCAAGCAGATCTTTGAGCTTGTGGATGAGCCGGGTCATGTTCTGGTCCAGTCTAAAGATCAGATCACAGCGGGCAATGCGGTTCGAAAGGATCAGATGGAGGGCAAAGCAGCTATTGCCAACAAGACCACCAGCTGTGTGTTCAAACTTTTACAGGATGCTGGTGAGATTTCCTTTCTGTTGATTTATTTTTATTTAATCTTTGGGCAAGCTGGTTAATTTATTTGCACAAATAATAATCATTCAAAATGATGTCATTTGTGGTTTACCACATAAAATGCTGTAAACAGGCAAGCAAGTAGTGTTGATCCACAATCACATGATGTTTATTGAATAAAAATTCAGCAATGTTATAGTGCTCAAACAAAGTTTTTTTTATTAAATCTAGTTGGAGACATTCATGAGGTAGGCCCAAATTCAGTGTTGCAAGAGATCCCTAGAGGGCATTTAATTTTAAAATAGTTGCCACAACCGCTGCAATTTTAGTGAATTAAAGTTGGTGTGTACACCATGTGCAGCTCCTGGTGAAGGTTTTACTCTGGGGAAATGACTGCCTTGTGACAGCCATGCTTCCTTTAATTAAACTGAATATTACACGCATGCTTGCTGTTTTCAGGCTATTAAGACTGCTGTCCCAGTTTCACTGCGTGAAAGCATTTTGTGCCTTTTGTCTGTCATACCTATACTCTGCACAGTCAGTGTCAGTATATCACTGTAATAATAATAATTCCTTACATTTATATATAGTGCTTTTCTGGCCACTCAAAGCGCTTTACATAGAAGGGGGAATCTCCTCATCCACCACCAGTGTGCAGCCATATTGCGCCAGAACGCCCACCACAAACCAGCTTATTGGTGGAGAGGAGACCGAGTGATTAAGCCAATCAGCAGATATGGGGATGGTTAGGAGGCCATGATGGCCAATGGGCAAATTTGGCCAGGATGCCGGGGTTACACCCCTACTCTTTTTCGAAGGAGATCCTGGGATTTTTAATGACCGCAGAGAGTCGGGACCTCAGTTTAACATCTCATCCGAAAGATGGTGCTTTTTGTCAGTATAGTGTCCCCGTCACTACACTGGGGTGTTAGGACCCACACAGACCACAGGGTGAGCACCCCCTGCTGGTCTCACTAACACCTCTTCCAGCTGCAACCTAGTTTTCCCAGGAGGTCTCCCATCCAGGTACTGACCAGGCTCAACCCTGCTTAGCTTCAGTGGGCAACCAGTCTTGGGCTGCAGGGTGATATGGCTGCTGTACTGCTGCTTGTGTGATATACTCTGCTGGAAAATGCCATTAATATACTAGACAAATAATTTAGCCATTTCTAATAGGATGCACACAATAATGCGAATCATGACTCTACCACTTTCTTTCAGGGTTTAAGACGGCATTTGTCAGGCAGCATTCTGAGACTGCTTTTGTGGCATCTCGATGTGAAATGATACCCATTGAGTGGGTCTGCAGACGGATAGCCACAGGCTCTTTCCTCAAACGCAACCCTGGGGTCAAAGAGGGCTACCGCTTCTCTCCTCTAAAAATGGAGATGTTCTTTAAGGTGAGGTTTTGTTATTTAGAAATAAAGTTGTGGAGAAGGTTTTGTCATCCATAATATTTCAAAGTAATGTCATGCCATTTCCCATATTGATGCCCTCAGTTTCTCTTTCATTGTTCTTTGTTCAGGATGATGCCAATAATGACCCTCAGTGGTCAGAGGAGCAGCTTTTGGCAGCTGGTTTTGAGCTGGCAGGTTTGACTATTGGCCGCTGTGAGGTAGACATCATGAGCAAAAGCACAGTGGCCATTTTTGAAGTCCTGGAGAAGGCTTGGGCCACACAGGACTGCACGTTGGTGGATATGAAAGTAAGAAACCTAAGTGTATTGGGCTAACACTTTTGAAGGTAGTTTCTGTTAGTGTAACTGGTGGTAGTGACATTTGCTACTATTGACCCCTACAGTAACTGTTTAATGGCCATAAACTTTCATTTTAGATTGAATTTGGTGTGAATGTGACCACTAAAGAGATTGTGTTGGCTGATGTGATTGACAACGACTCGTGGAGGCTCTGGCCTGCTGGGGATCGCAGCCAGCAGAAAGACAAACAGGTAAATAACCAAACACTTATACATGTCAGGCATGAAAAGGATTTACACAATTTCTTTACTGGAGTAAAACTAGCAGTTAACAGAGTTTGGTATTAATTCTGAGGAAGCAGATATCCTTCTGTTATGATCATGATCTTTCCAGTAACATGCTGATAACAGAGAATTAGCCAAGCTCTAGTGTGATCTATAGGAGTATGACTTTGTTTAACATGGTGTTCTTTGTGAAGGTGTACCGTGACCTGAAAGAAGTCACTCCTGAGGCCATGCAGATGGTGAAGAGAAACTTTGAGTGGGTTGCAGAGCGAGTCAAGGTACAATGTTTTACAAAATATTTTTTTTTTGTTGTGTTTGTTCCATTACATTTCTACACTTCTTGCAATTTAGGGATATATATTCATATTAAAACTGCACAAAGTCAGCATTAAAATTCACCTTTTCTCATTTTTAAATGCATGTTGTTGATCTTATTTTGAGCTATTCATGTGTACATACATATACAAACATGCACAAATGAACAGTTAAATATATCATTTTTTGTTTTCTTCATTTAGTCTGACAAGACAAGACAAAAAACATGAAAACCAGTGGATAAACTAGGCATTTTTTGTCATATCCAGGGGGACCCTTAATTATATGGAATTAAAATCGGGACCTTATCTGATTCCCTTTTTTACAGTGTTCGTTTCCACTCAGTTTGCACGCGTTTACAGAGACCAACCAGGTGTTCTCCTTGCATTATGGTCGCCTCTTGAAAGCTGTACCGTACATCACATCACCCCTACGTTACTCTACAACTGCGCAAAATTCGCGTTTGAATCATCAGTGGCAAATCCTTTAAATGAAAACCTACTTACAGACTGTAAGTCAGAACAGCCGGCGGCGGGCCAGCGTGAGCTGAGCAGCACTAAGTTGATGTATTTCCTCAGCGACCAGCACTCGATCATCTCTAGCTGACCAAGCGGATTAGACCCTCTTTTGGAAGACCAAACAAAGTAGTTTCGCTTTCACAACGCAGCACACAGCGTCTTCACGACATGGTGGCAGCAACAATACTACAGCGAGAATAAAAGTTACGCCTTCTTTCTTTGCGTGAACATTTGGGCAGTGTTATGCAAATCTTCCCACATAGTAAGGTAGATATGTGGGGGCGTGTTAGAACAAGCCGTTTTAGGTAGGTGTGGTTAACTCTTAACTTTTATAAAGAATATCTCTTTGGATTTGAGACTTTAGTCTTTGCAACTTTACAGATCTTCTTTATGCACCAGGAGCTTGTAACGCCAAAGAGAAAGGAAAAATTGAAATCGCATCTTATGACCCCTTTAAAGAACTCTGTGACCTTGGGCTATCAGCTTTTCAAAACCCCATTAACCTCTGAACACCTTGATGACCCCACCATCCCTCTTCCTCTAGTAAAGTCTTTCACAACATCTAAATGCATTTTTCCCAGTTTGAATGAATCTCACCAGCTTTCCTGACAAACTTTTCACTTTAGATAGGGTTCCTAATAGATTAAAGAGATGATTGTTGTTGTTTTGCTATTGTCCGTGACACCACAATGCTTCATATCACAAAAATGCTGTTTTTGTGGAGGATCCTAACTGAAACATTGGTGATTGAGAATCTGTTTGTGTGTGTACAGTGGGGCAAAAAGTATTTATCCAGGCCCAATTGTGCAAGTTTCCCCACTTAAAAGATGAATAGGCCCTTTAATTTTCATCATATGTATACCTCAACTATGAGAGACAAAAATAGAAAAAAAAATCCAGAAAATCACATTGTAAGATTTTTAAAGAATTAATTGGTAAATTCCTCGGTAAAATAAGTATTTGGTCACCTACAAACAAGCAAGATTTCTGGCTCTCACAGACCTGTAACTTCTTCTTTAAGAGGCTCCTCTGTCCTCCACTCGTTACCTGTATTAATGGCATCTGTTTGAACTTGTTATCAGTATAAAAGACACCTGTCCACAACCTCAAACAGTCACACTCCAAACTCCACCATGGCCAAGACCAAAGAGCTGTCAAAGGACACCAGAAAAAAAAAATTGTAGGCCTGCACCAGGCTGGGAAAACTGAATCTGCAATAGGTAAGCAGCTAGGTGTGAAGAAATCAACTGTGGGAGCAATTATTAGAAAAGTGGACATACAAGACCACTGATAATCTCCAACGATCTGGGGCTCCACGCAAGATCTCACCCCGTGGGGTCAAAATGATCACAAGAACTGTGAGCAAAAATCCCAGAACCACACGGGGGACCTAGTGAATGACCTGCAGAGAGCTGGGACCAAAGTAACAAAGGCTACCATCAGTATCACACTGCGCCGCCAGGGACTCAAATCCTGCAGTGCCAGACGTGTCCCCCTGCTTAAGCCAGTACATGTTCAGGCCCGTCTGAAGTTTGCTAGAGATCATTTGGATTATCCAGAAGAGGATTGGGAGAATGTCTTATGGTCAGATGAAACCAAAATATAATTTTTTTGTAAAAACTCAACTTGTCGTGTTTGGTGGAGAAAGAATGCTGAGTTGCATCCAAAGAACACCATACCTACCGTGAAGCATGGGGGTGGAAACATCATGCTTTGGGGCTGTTTTTCTGCAAAGGGACCAGGACGATTAATCCGTGTAAACGAAAGAATGAATGGGGCCATGTATCGTGAGATTTTGAGTGAAAACCTCCTTCCATCAGCAAGGGCATTGAAGATGAAACGTGGCTGGGTCTTTCAGCATGACAATGATCCCAAACACACCGCCCGGGCAACGAAGGAGTGGCTTCGTAAGAAGCATTTCAAGGTCCTGGAGTGGCCTAGCCAGTCTCCAGATCTCAACCCCATAGAAAATCTTTGGAGGGAGTTGAAAATCCGTGTTGCCCAGCGACAGCCCCAAAACATTACTGCTCTAGAGGAGATCTGCATGGAGGAATGGGCCAAAATACCAGCAACAGTGTGTGTGAAAACCTTGTGAAGACTTACAGAAAATGTTTGACCTCTGTCATTGCCAACAAAGGGTATATAACAAAGTATTGAGATGAAATTTTGTTATTGACCAAATACTTATTTTCCACCATAATTTGCAAATAAATTCTTTAAAAATCCTACAATGTGATTTTCTGGATTTTTTTTTCTCATTTTGTCTCTCATAGTTGAGTTATACCTATGATGAAAATTACAGGCCTCTCTCATCTTTTTTAAGTGGGAGACTTGCACATTGGTGGCTGACTAAATACTTTTTTCCCCCACTGTATATAGCTGCTTCTGGAGTCACAGGCAAAAGGAAGGGTTGTAGTTCTAATGGGCTCTACTTCAGATGTGGCTCACTGTGAGAAGATCCATAAGGCTTGTGGCTCTTATGGCATTCCCTGCCACCTTAGAGTCACCTCTGCCCATAAAGGCCCTGATGAGACACTCCGCATCAAAGCTGAATATGAGGGTATGATCAAACACAACTAACACTAAGAACAGAATGTCCTTTCTGCAGATAAAAAAAATAAAAACTACTGTTAATTTTAATGTTTTAAACTTCAATATTTTAATCCAGAACAGCTGTGTCGAGTAGGTTTTATTGCATAATTAATCCTATCATTTTTTTTTTTTTCTTCATTCTCGGTGTTGGTTACCCACCATCTTTGTTGCAGTGGCAGGCAGAAGTAAGGCTTGGGTCCTGTGATGTCAGGAAACACTGCGTATCCGGTTATTAACTGTCCCCCTATTACACCCGACTGGGGTGCTCGGACAGTGTTGTCATCTCTTCGCATGCCTAGTGGTACAAGATCAATTTAAATCATTAAATCTCTTTAAACATATGATTATCTGTTTTTGTATTATAGATACAATGGAGTCCGTCCACAAATACCAGTAAGAACAGTGCTATTGTGAGATTTTTGCAATTTTAAATAACTGTTTTCTATTTTAATAGAAAATATAAAACTTAATTAATATTATAATTGAAAACAGTTGGTTAATTTTGTGAAAACTGTGATACATTTTTTCATAATATTTGGTGAATAGCAAGTTGTTTATTTGAAATGGAAATCTTTGTAATATTGTGAATGTCTTTACTGACTCTTCTGAGAATCCTGAGAGACTTTTTTTTTCAGTTAACTTTTTTTGAAGAGAATTTTAACAAAGTTAAGCCAAATACAGTTTGAGTTTTAGTAAAAATAAGTAGTAAAAAACCTGGGCCTGTATTCTTAAAGATTCTAAGAATCCTCTCAGAGAGCTCCTAATTTAGCTTAAAGAAATTCTAACTAGGAGTCTTATCTTAAGAGTGATTCAGGACCAATCTGAGAGCAACTCTGAGCGAGGAAAAGACAAACTTTTATCATAGTGAGGATGCGGGGCTGACCCCGTTGCTAACTAAAAGACTGTGATTGGTTGGTTGTCCACGAAGGAAATAAAATAGCGCTTTTAAGAGTAGGGTCTATTCTAAGCCTTCACTTTGAAATTACAGTATTCTTTTTTTTTTTTTTTATTTACCATGCTGTCATACTTAACGTATTTGATAGGAAATGAACAGTGACACAATAAGGTTCTGAAAGTGCTGTAATTGTTTGTGTTATCACTTTGCTTATAGAAGGTTGTGACAGACCCAAATCATCACTGCTGCATAGTTGCATTTTTCCAGTTGCCAAATATGTTAATGTAGTGATTACTTCCATTTCTGGCACTATGGCATTTCTGCGCTGTGTCGGAGATGTTAGCGTGTCTCTAATAAGATCGTTCACAAACATGATCCCTGCACGATCTAATGTGTAGCGTCTTATTAACTCACTGTCATGCATTGTGCAATACATTTCTTCTCCCTCTTAATGTTTCGTCCATCTTCTCCACTGCTAAAGAAACTCTTAAGCTTCCTAAAAGTCCTCGTCTGTACTCCTAACAATTTTGGACCTTAAGACTTCTTTTAAGGGTTAAGATGCTTTGTGAATAACTTTTTTCTTTACTAGAATCTTCTCTTTAATTCTATGGGAACACCCAATTTTCTAAGAATTTTCTTAGAATTTTGTTACTAGGAGCAACTCTTCGCACTAAGATTTTTCATGAATTCAGGACCTGGTATAACTTAGCCATACATTTTTCTCGCCATGAAAATAGCCACAGAACCTCGCATGGCATTAAACACAAACAAACAATTGTGAGCAATTTAATGGGTTCTTCTATTTTTATTTGTATTATTATAATAATAATAATATTATTATTATTATTATATTATTATAATCTGGTAAATTTAGATCTGACCCCAAACATTTGAACGATAGTGTACGGTGCAGTAAAACGAAACATTCTGTCATTCTTACTCTTTTAGGTCTGGGTTGCTCCACGGTTCTTTCTCCAGGAGCTGCTGCTCAGTTCGCAGCTCAGATCCTTGGTCTAAATGACCATTTGGTTTGGGCCAGACTTCGAGCATCCATGCTGAACACCTGGGTCTCCCTGAAGCAGGCTGACAAGAAGCTGCAAGAGTGCAGCCTGTAATAAACCAGCCTTTTCATTCCCTTCAACCACTTTATACATTTCTGCTTACATTTTTGTGTACCCACCTGTCATTGCCTTTGAACAAACCTATGTGAAATGCCGACTTAGAGCTTATTTGCAATAATACCATTTCAGTTGTACATTACATCAATAAACATTCCTCAGTTACATTTGTCTTGGTGGTGGTTGTACTCAGCATAAATGAAAACATAATACAATTAAATGTCTTAAATCATATGTGACCCTGGACCAAAAAAACAGTCATAAGTAGCACCCTAGGCTATATTTGTAGCAAACATTAGGATTTACGTTTACATTTAGCAGACGCTTTTATCCAAAGCGACTTACAAATGAGGACCATAAAAGAGCAACAATATATATGTGCAAATGACAAGTCTCGGTTAGCCTAACGCAGTACACGTAGCAAGGTATATATTTATATATTACACTCGCGCACACATCAAGAAAAACAAGTAGAATAGAAAAAAAATAGAAAGCTAGTGTATCTAAAAAAAGATATAGTTTAATTAAAATAGAATAGTAAGTGCTAGAGTAATAAATAATGTTCCATGAAGATATTTTGTCAATTTTCCTACAGTAATAATAATATCAAACTTAATTTGTGATTAGTAATATCCATTGTTGTACGACACTTCATTTGGACAACTTTAAATGCGTTTTTCTCAATATTTCGATTTTTTTTGCACCCTCAGATTCCAGATTTGCAAATAGTTGTATCTCGGCCAAATATCGTCCTACCCTAACAAACCACACATCAATGGAAAACTCATTTATTAAGGGTTCAACGATATATAAATCTCAAGTTAAAATTGTGGTCCAGGATCACATGTGACAATGTATAATTCACATATATAATTATCTACACAGTCATATTATAAATACCTATATATATATAAATATATATACCCATGTATAAAACAACTTCTCATTATCCTATATCCAAGATTCACAGGAAGTGTGCGTGTTATATGAAACCGTGCGAACCCTTGTGGAAAAAATCCTCTGTACAATGCGTCTCCTCCACAGAGTATGATTGACGGATAACTGCGGCGGGAAAGGCGGAACAGCTCAAAGACTTTGTTTGAACAGCTCCATGAAACGTACGTGTGTCCTCTGCTTGCAAGGTAAAGCTACACTAAACGCTTAGTGAGCAGCGCCATCTGATGCCGAGTTCACACTGCACGAGACGTCGCATCACTGTTGGCTTCACACTGTGACAGATGGGAACTTCTATAAGGTTCTATATGTGAGCCAATCAATACTTTGAATGCACACAAGCGCACCAAACAGGATCAACTTTCTTTGTCATGTCGATGTCGCCAGACTGCTCCGTGAAAGCAGGAAAGATTAAACGTGAAATATTTTATTTGTAAAACAATTTTAATATATATATAGTCAGTGAAACATTTTTCAATGTTTATTAAGGGTGTAGGGTCGCTAGCGACCTGAGGTAGGCTACGTAATATTGTTATGCAGAAAAAATATATACTCACACTAATTAAACGTCTGATGACTCAGTATGTGCAATTCACCTTTTTTCCTCAAAGTGTCACTGCTTGATACACAATGATGACGTGCTTTCATTTGTAATTATCGCAGGCATAAAACAAATAATATCATCTGCAAAAATTGTACTGGCTTGAACGCCTTTACTGCAGAGCAATTACTGTATGCAGTGAAATATAAGTGTCACTGTCATTTGATGGTGGATGTCGTGAATAGCGATCAAAATGTTTTGAAGTCATTGAGAACGAGTTTTGATCGAGAATATGTTTGAGATCGCGATATGAGCCAGATGCCGAATGTACTGGGGAAATGGAAATAAACCCTTACAAGTTTAAAAAGGTTAAAAAAAAATGCTTTATTTTATTTTTTGTAATTGTTATTAAAATATCAGGAGAGTTTTACACTTGCAGCAGATAGAAATATTAGATAGCCTTGGTCCGGGTCGCTAAAAACCTGAATATGTATACGATTGGCGAAACATTCATGCATTTAAGTGAAGCATTGTTTGTTTTCTTGTAGTTTAAAGTCTGAAAATGTCTTATATTTTACAATATTAAGCCTTAAAGCCAAATAGTCAGCAAATCTAATTGATGGGGTCTTAATTACAACAATAAAAGGTTATGTCAGACCTACTGATCTCTGGAGAGAAAGCAATTTTACCTGTCCCACTTTCTGTGGAATAAAGTCCTGCTCAGAGGTATTACAGTAGCTACTGTTGTGAAATTTTACTCAAAAATATTATGTAAAGTAATAATTACAATCAATATGGTGATTGTTTTAATGATTATTTCAATATTAGAAGTCTTACAGTAATATAGGCTGTGAGTCTTAGGTGCCCCCTACTGGGCAAGTATGGTGCTTTCCATTGGGCAGTGCCAACCCAGCAAGCAATTTTGCGTTTAAAAGACGTCTAAATATAGCCTATAGCCTATACGTCTAGGCTAAAACGAGGCTAAATTTGGGCTGTCAGTGAAAATCTAATAGACGTCTAACCATAGCCCAAGAATAGACTAGTCATCAAATAGACGGCTATTAAACGACTACATATATATACGTCTAATAGACAATAAAATGGCAATCCATCCATACAGCTTTTATTAAGAAAAATCCAATTTGACAACTTAAGACAATACAAAATGATAAAAATACAAAATAATTAATGACAAAATAAAATGTTATAAATACAATACACTTAAATATAAATATTATGATAATAAAAATCTGGAATTTTTAACAACTTAAGATCATAAAAATATACAAAAATTAAAATATTTTAAATAGCTTAAGATATTTAAAAGAAGAAAATATCTAATACAAATCGAGAGCATGTTATCACACTTAACATTACGGATAAATGACAACATAAAAAAAAAAAAAGATTAACCATTTTGTTGGTTTACTTATTTTAACAAATAAAACAACCAAAAGTGAACTTAAAGGAAATGATTAATTATTGGTTTTATTTCTTGTTTAAAATGCCTCCCAACTGCATTCCTCAAGTCCAACTCTGTTGCTGCCGGGAAGTTGGTCATCACAGCATCTGCCAAATAAGATCCAAGAAAAGCTTGACATCATTTTTTTACTTTAATTACACTAATTGTGACAGTGAGTCATTCTCTTTTGCTTGGATGCCTTCTAAAAACAAAAACGAGATATATATAGTTTATCACCATTCAGTGTGTTAAAAAAGGGAGAAGCTCTCTGGTAAATGTTGTGTTTTTATACACATACCTCTAATGACCGAGAACAGTGCAGTCTTTTCAAATGCCTCTTTCTGCAGCGGACCACCCCCCTTCATGTTGAATTTGGACATGAGGGATTTTTTTTAAAACCCTAAAATATAATACAGATTGAGGTGGTTAACAATTGCGGACAAAGTTTGACATTTCAAAATGACCAGTAAAGGAATTATTTTTAAAATTTCTGATTTGCGTTGTAACTTGAGTATTGACACCACATTGTTTGATTTAATGTGGCAAGATTTGTAGGCTTTACTTGTCCAGCATCTTTCTGGCACTGTCTTTGAGGTTTCTTCTTTCAACTCTGCACAACTTTGACACCTGAATAACATGCCAATGTCAGGCAGGTAGTATTATATGTGTCCGTGTACGCGTGTTTACCAACCTTAAACACTGATGCCCATTGACCTGCAAGTTTTCCATCACTAACCCTTTAAAACTCTTTATTCCAGCAGTTTAAGTTTTTCCCTGTTAGTGCCCCCCACAATCTGTCTCTGCCTCCAAAATAGTCTGGCACAACTGACTTCATAACAACAGTGATAGCTGCTGTAACTAAAAAGTAGCCCGGTACACACATTAACCTCAAATGTACATGGGATAATAAATTCACCCCTACTGTTTTATTACATTGTTTTCTGTTTGTTCTGTTTAGGTTTTTAATGCTGCATTGCACATCTGAGCTTTTTGCACTTATTATTTGTATTCTTAAGCTATCAATCTTAAGAATACAAACTATCAATCTGGAAGTTTCAAAATAAATCTTATTGTAACGTTACTTGTACAATGACAAAGATATTCTATTCAATTAGCTCATGCTCTCTCTGTATCTAACAAGCCATTGTTCCGTAATAAGTCAAAATAATATATACTTGGGGAAGTCGTGGCCTAATTGTTAGAGAGTCAGACTCGTAACTCAAAGGTTGGGGGTTCGAGTCTCGTACCGGCAGGGATTGTAGGTGGGGGGAGTGAATCTACAGCACTCTCTCTCTCACCTTCAGTACCATGACTGAGGTGCCCTTGAGCATGGCACTGAACCCCCAACTGCTCCCTGTGGCGCCGCAGCATAAATGGCTGCCCACTGCTCCGTTTGTGTGTTCACTGCTGTGTGTGTGGTTCCCTGCTGGTGGTGCACTTTGGATGGGTAATGCATAGCACTAATCCGTATGGTCACCATACTTGGCCACAACCCGCGTCACTTCACTCACTCACTCACTCACATTATTAAAATAAATGGACTTTGTCAAAGATGAGAGCTTTTTTTGAGGAAATGTTGTTTTGGATATTTTTTTTTTTTTTTGCCATTGCTCCGGATCTTTTCCAGATGTTGAAACTCCTCCTCAGTTTCTGAAATTTTTCTGAGTGTGTTCACTGTATAAATTTATATGGATTAATCTTTGTCAAAGCTGTTTTTGTTCTGTTGTTTGTTCTTTGCTCTTCTTGCACTGTTTTAAAATCGATTGAGTTTGTAAACACATACAAATGATAAAACTTTTACTCTATTAAATTTTGCAATTAATCCTCTGAACACATGCGTGCTGAACCGTGGGCCTAGTCACGGATCACTATCAACTACGATCTGCTCCCTTCACTAAAATGTCACGGTTCCTAAACATGATAAATAATATAGATAAATAATGAACACGTTAAAACGAAAACACAGATACTTACAAGACTAAGTAGGAATGTCTTTTATCGTTTGTTGTTTGCCCGCTGTTCTCCGTCAAGTAAACCTAGTGCTCTCTCGTGTAAAAAAAATGTCAAATATAACACTGATCTCTAACTCTCATGTCTCGCGTTGCCAGTAGTCATGTCTCAGTAGGGCTACAATTGCCATCTAGCGGTTGGGAATTATAATTGCATTTTTATTTATAAAATGAAAGACAGCCGAATATCAATAATGTGTATGAATGTAACAGCTTGTGGGATGCATGACATCATATTATCAAATGCAAGTAAACTTTTGAAACATTTAATAAATAATGCTATATTTAATAATGCTGTAAAATAATTAAATAAAATATAAAATAATGCTAATTTAAATGATTCAAAAGTTTACTTGCATTTGATAAGAAGCTGCGTGGGTGAAAATGACATGTAAACAATTTTAAGGCTATGCTCATCGCTGGTCTGGTTACTGGTATAGGGCTATAGCCAAGCCGTTAAAATTAGACCACAGATTGCCTCGATTTCGCCGGGTGGGCTAAAAGCAGACTATACATAGCCCGTCTAATTTAGAGCTAAATCGTGGCTACATATAGACCATGTCATAAACTGACACTTATATCTTTGTAGATATTATTGACACTGCGAACATGATGGGATATCAACCATCTCATGCGCTGCCTGACCAAAAACTACAGTGAATCAGGTTTGACTATAAGTGGGCTACAGATAGCCACTCTGACTACGAGCTAAATCGTGGCTACGCACAGGCTACGTATTGAACATGTCAAAGAAATGAAACCAAACACCTTGTAAACGCTGTTACTTTGCTTACACGATGGAATATCATACATCTCACAAGTTATTTTGCCAAAAAACGACATGAAACCAAATTCAAGGTTATTTGGGCTAGATGTGGGTTACACATAGCCGGACTATATCGGGTCTATACTTAACCGAGACGTTGAAATGACGGCTATTGCTTGCTGGGAAATTAATTTAAGGTGAAATACTCATATCTGTCATGTACATAAATGCACTGTTGAAAATTTGTCACCTGCAATATCTCTCTTTTTTAAAAATAGATCAATAGAAATGGTTTCATTAAAAAGGCAAATTCTTAAGCCCCCGTGTCACCACCAGGAATTATATTGTCTGTTTATTCTCAAGCTCGTTACAGCAGGATGGATTCTGATTGGCTGTCAAATTATTTTTTTTTATTGTTCATCAGCTGGAAAAAAAATCATTTTGAAAGTGATTCCAAGGATATCGTTTCTCTTTGTCTTTATCGTTATAGTTGTGGTGTGGACTCTGCTATTCTTTAATATTGAGAACGATTTTTAGAACTATATCTTTATCGTTATCTTTATATTTATCGTCTTTGGTGTGAACGGGCCTTTAGAGTTACTTTAACTACAACAGAGAAAAGAAATGATTCACAGTCACAGATTCATTACTAACAACAGCTGGGGTATTGTGTAACTTGCTGGGGCCCCAGAATCATGAAAGGCCTGTCCTTTTGTAGTCTCAAACACTGAGTGTACAGACTACACACAGGAGGGGCAAACTCCCTTTTTAGATTCAGTGTGTGTGCTTATAGGACAAATGTCCATTTCTGATGTGCAGGAGGTCCGCATTAATTTGTCCCTTTTTAACGAGTTTGTTTGTTTGTTTAATCAACCCTTGCTACTGAATTTTTAAAGTAGAATTTTTGAAGTATTAATTGCACCCAGTGTTAAAAAGTGTAATAAAGTTTACACTTACAAACCTCTCAGACTGAAAATGGAGCAGCACGTATTAGGCCTGTAGTACATTTCACAACATCTCTTGAGAGAATAAGAGGAAGAGAGCAAAACAAGGGTGTCTTATTACCTCCCCAAATTTCTCAACTACTTATTCATTCAATGTATATGAAAAAACATAAAGAACAGTCAATTTCTATATATACATGTATGATTAAAGCTGCAGAAAGAAAATATGAACCGTTTGAAAAACCTCCAGAGCAAATGTAGACATGTCAGGCAGAACTGTGATGTTGCCCATGTGTTTGTAATAACTTGTTCTTATCTTTAAACTTTTACTTTGATAAATGTGTTTCCAAAGGGTTCTGTTCTCCAACTTCGTGGAATCTGGAGTGCCTTATGTAATATGTAATATCTCTGTACTCCTCCCCTCCAGTATTTACATTTCCCAGTTCTGTACAAAAGTACTTGCATAAATACAGACCACTGAGCGCAAATAAGACAAAGGGAACCTGTCATTTCCTCTACCACAATGATCCTGCACTTGATCTATGACAGCTTTGATTTTAAAAGCTGGATCATTTTGTTTTTTGTATTTCTGCTCCTTGCTGATATTATCAAAAATAGGAATCCTTCCAATTTCCCTCCAGGACCATGGCCTCTGCCATTCCTGGGAACTGTCTTCACTAAGATGGATTTTAGGACCATGAATAAGGTGGGAGCTAAAGTCATATGTTTTTTGTTTTTTTTGCGTGTCTATTAGTTTATTGTCAAATCTTTCAGCTTTTAGAGATGGTTTAATTTATTGTCCTGTTTCTGGACTGGAAAATATTTGAAGTAGTAATGTTGCTAATTGATATAAACAAATTTAAATAAATATTTTCAATTTCAGTTGGCTGAAGTCTACGGGAACATATTCAGCTTAAGAGTGGGCAGTGAGAAAATGGTAGTCGTGTCGGGATATAAAATGGTAAAGGAGGCCCTCGTTACTCAGAATGACAGTTTTGTTGAACGTCCAAATGTCCCTCTGTTTCACAAAGTTTATAAGGGAACTGGTATGTACACTAACCACAATGACCTTTATGGCTAAAATTAAACCAATTTTATTCTCAAATGGAGCTGGTGATTTTTTTACTGATAATCAAGTTGAATCTTTATGGCATTATGTAGGTTTAGCAATGAGTAATGGATACCGGTGGCGGACACATAGGAAGTTTGGTGGCCTCCATTTGCGGATGTTTGGAGAGGAGAAGAAAATCCTTGAGCACAGCATCCAGCAAGAGTCTGTCTATCTTTGTGATGCCTTTAAGACAGAAAAGGGTATGGTGTAAATCTCTCACTAACTGGAGAATATTAGTTCATTGGGGCAAAGAAGAATGAAAACAGTTTGCAAATTAAGAAATATCCATGGTTTCTCCCAAACAGGACCTTTCAACCCTATGACCATCTTAAATGG
Source organism: Sinocyclocheilus anophthalmus (assembly GCA_018155175.1). NCBI lineage: Eukaryota > Metazoa > Chordata > Actinopteri > Cypriniformes > Cyprinidae > Sinocyclocheilus > Sinocyclocheilus anophthalmus. The sequence continues at coordinate 531,027 of JADLZN010000418.1, forward strand.
TGCTGTCTCAAATATTGTTGCCTGTTTGACATTTGGACAACGCTTTGACTATCATGATGAATATTATCAAAGAATCTTGCGTCTTGACAATGAATGTGTTCAATTAGCAGGCTCTCCTAGAGCACAGGTACTGATTCATAACAGCATCCTTAGACACTACTTTCATAACCTGTGAGTTAATTATGATAAAAAATCTGTATTAACTAGCCTATGTCATCTTTTCCAGCTATATAATGTCTGTCCTTGGCTCTTGGAATACTTACCTGGCCCCCATCAGACTATGTTTTCAAACTATAAGCAAATAACAGACTTCCTGAGAGGAGAGATCATTAAACACAAAGAGAACTGGGACCCTTCAAACCCACGTGACTTTATAGACAACTACCTGACTGAGATGGAAAAGGTACAGTAAGTGAAGGTGGAATTTTCTTTTTGAAATTGAATTTTGAATAATTCAGTACTTTCTTTTTTATTTTTCACAGAAAAGGAGTGACCCTGAGGCTGGTTTTAACATAGAAGGGTTAGTGATATCTTGCTTAGACATGATTGAGGCCGGGACAGAGACCTCTGCTTCTACATTACGCTGGGGTCTGCTTTTTATGATCAAATATCCAGAAATACAGAGTGAGACTGGTTTTAATTAAAAAAATAAAATAAAGATCTACATATTATCACCACATTGTCACCACTTAATGACTAACTTGTGTTTCCCATTCAGAAAAGGTGCAGGCAGAGATAGACAGGGTTATTGGACAGTCACGTCAACCCTGTTTGGCTGACAGAGTTGATATGCCCTACACTGAGGCTGTTATCCATGAGATGCAAAGATTTGGGGATGTTGTTCCACTGGGATTCCCTAAACAAGCTGTTAAAGACACAACACTAAGAGGATACTTCATTCCTAAGGTATGAATTATATTATTTTCTATTTAGGGGTGTAGTCCTGTCTAGAACAGTGAAGTTTGCATTTTCTCTTTATTAGGGCACCTCTATTACAATAAACCTGTCTTCAGTCCTGCATGATCCGAATGAATGGGAGACACCAGACACCTTTAACCCAGGACACTTCCTGAATGAAAATGGCCAGTTTCGGAAAAGAGATGCTTTTCTGCCTTTTTCAGCAGGTAATGTTTTATAAACATTCACATATAACATCTCAGTGTGTGATTTGCTTGTAATTATCTTTTTGTGGACAAGTACAGAAGAACAAAACTAGCACACACTTTTGAAACTTGGTGTACCTAACTACCTGTTAAGTGAATTAACAGGGCAGTATGCTTTTATAAATGAATGAAAAACTAACAAGTGCAATAATGTATAATTTAATCAGTGTCATTTTTTCTGACACCAAAAACAATGAGTGGTTTCTGCTCACAGGTAAGCGAGCGTGTTTGGGAGAGCAGCTGGCTCGTCAGGTGATCTTCCTGTTCTTCACCTCTCTGCTGCAGCAATTCACCGTCACCAAATGTCCAGGAGAGGAACCCAGTTTGGAGGGAGAGATATGGTTCACATATGTTCCTTCTCCATACCGTATGTGTGTGTCCTCACGTTAGAACAATACAAAGTCAGTAAGATTAGATATAAAGTATGCTTTCTGATATGTGTTTCTGGATGATTATCATTTCCACCTTTTTCAAAACGCAATATTGTTGCAATGTTGTAAACATGAGTTTAATGTATTAATGTAAATGTATCAGTACATGTATCAATGATTTTGATGTACAAAATGCACATGTATTGATACCTGTATTAATGATCTGTGTAAATGATTTACAGATGTGTAAAAAATCATATTTGTCATGTAAATAAATTACACTAGTAGAAAATTTGTCACATGAAATATCTCTTTTTATTTTTAAATAGATAAATAGAACTGTTTAATTTTAAAAAGGCAAATTCTTAGAGTTACTTTAACTACAACAGAGTAAAGGAATGTTTCACAGTCACAGATTCATTACTAACAACAGCTGGGGTATTGTGTAACTTGCTGGGGCCCCAGAATCATGAAAGGCCTGTCCTTTTGTAGACTCAAACACTGAGTGTACAGACTACACACAGGAGGGGCAAACTCCCTTTTTAGATTCAGTGTGTGTGCTTATAGGACAAATGTCCATTTCTGATGTGCAGGAGGTCCGCATTAATTTGTCCCTTTTTAACGAGATTGTTTGTTTAATCAACCCTTGCTACTGCATTTTTAAAAAGTATTAATTGTACCCAGTGTTAAAAAGTGTGATAAAGTTTACACTTACAAACCTCTCAGACTGAAAATGGAGCAGCACGTATTAGGCCTGTAGTACATTTCACAACATCTCTTGAGAGAATAAGAGGAAGAGAGCAAAACAAGGGTGTCTTATTACCTCCCTAAACTTTTCCACTACGTATTCAATCAATGGATATGAAAAAAGATAAAGAACAGTCAATTTCTATAAATACATGTATGATTAAAGCTGCAGAAAGAAAATATGAACCGTTTGAAAAACCTCCAGAGCAAATGTAGGCATGTCAGGCAGAACTGTGATGTTGCCCATGTGTTTGTAATAACTTGTTCTTATCTTTAAACTTTTACTTTGATAAATGTGTTTCCAAAGGGTTCTGTTCTCCAACTTCATGGAATCTGGAGTGCCTAATGTAATATGTAATATCTCTGTACTCCTCCCCTCCAGTATTTACATTTCCCAGTTCTGTACAAAAGTACTTGTATAAATACAGACCACTGAGCGCAAATAAGACACAGGGAACCTGTCATTTCCTCTACCACAATGATCCTGCACTTGATCTATGACAGCTTTGATTTTAAAAGCTGGATCATTTTGTTTTTTGTATTTCTGCTCCTTGCTGATATTATCAAAAATAGGAATCCTTCCAATTTCCCTCCAGGACCATGGCCTCTGCCATTCCTGGGAACTGTCTTCACTAAGATGGATTTTAGGACCATGAATAAGGTGGGAGCTAAAGTCATATGTTTTTTGTTTTTTTTGCATGTCTGTTAGTTTATTGTCAGCTTTTAGAGATGGTTTAATTTATTGTCCTGTTTCTGGACTGGAAAATATTTTAACTATTAATGTTCCTAATTGATATAAACAAATTAAAATAAATATTTTCAATTTCAGTTGGCTGAAGTCTACGGGAACATATTCAGCTTAAGAGTGGGCAGTGAGAAAATGGTAGTCGTGTCGGGATATAAAATGGTAAAGGAGGCCCTCGTTACTCAGAATGACAGTTTTGTTGAACGTCCAAATGTCCCTCTGTTTCACAAAGTTTATAAGGGAACTGGTATGTACACTAACCACAATGACCTTTATGGCTAAAATTAAACCAATTTTATTCTCAAATGGAGCTGGTGATTTTTTTACTGATAATCAAGTTTAATCTTTATGGCATTATGTAGGTTTAGCAATGAGTAATGGATACCGGTGGCGGACACATAGGAAGTTTGGTGGCCTCCATTTGCGGATGTTTGGAGAGGAGAAGAAAATCCTTGAGCACAGCATCCAGCAAGAGTCTGTCTATCTTTGTGATGCCTTTAAGACAGAAAAGGGTATGGTGTAAATCTCTCACTAACTGGAGAATTTTAGTTCATTGGGGCAAAGAAGAATGAAAACAGTTTGCAAATTAAGAAATATCCATGGTTTCTCCCAAACAGGACCTTTCAACCCTATGACCATCTTAAATGGTGCTGTCTCAAATACTGTTGCCTGTTTGATATTTGGACAACGCTTTGACTATCATGATGAATATTATCAAAGAATTCTGCGTCTTGACAATGAATGCATTCAGTTAATGGGCTCTCCTAGAGCACAGGTACTGATTCATAACAGCATCCTTAGACACTACTTTCATAACCTGTGAGTTAATTATAATAAAAAATGTACTCATCACCCATTATGTCATCTTTCACAGCTGTATAATGTGTGTCCTTGGCTCCTGGAATACTTACCTGGCCCCCATCAGACTATGTTTTCAAACTATAAGCAAATAACAGACTTCCTGAGAGGAGAGATCATTAAACACAAAGAGAACTGGGACCCTTCAAACCCACGTGACTTTATAGACAACTACCTGACTGAGATGGAAAAGGTACAGTAAGTGAAGGTGGAATTTTCTTTTTGAAATTGAATTTTGAATAATTCAGTACTTTCTTTTTTATTTTTCACAGAAAAGGAGTGACCCTGAGGCTGGTTTTAACATAGAAGGGTTAGTGATATCTTGCTTAGACATGATTGAGGCCGGGACAGAGACCTCTGCTTCTACATTACGCTGGGGTCTGCTTTTTATGATCAAATATCCAGAAATACAGAGTGAGACTGGTTAAAAAAAATTTGTTTTAATCTACATATTGTCACCACTTAATGACTAACTTGTGTTTCCCATTCAGAAAAGGTGCAGGCAGAGATAGACAGGGTTATTGGACAGTCACGTCAACCCTGTTTGGCTGACAGAGTTGATATGCCCTACACTGAGGCTGTTATCCATGAGATGCAAAGACTTGGAGATGTTGTTCCACTGGGATTGCCTAAAAAATCTGCTAAAGACACAACACTAGGAGGATTCTTCATTCCTAAGGTAGGAGTTCTATTCTATTCTATTCTATTCTATTCTAAAGACTATTAGTCATTGTTGATTGCTGCACAAATCAGTAGTTTTGATTCTTTCTTTTTTAGGGCACCTCTATTTCAACAAACCTGTCTTCAGTCCTGCATGATCCGAATGAATGGGAGACACCAGACACCTTTAACCCAGGACACTTCCTGAATGAAAATGGCCAGTTTCGGAAAAGAGATGCTTTTCTGCCTTTTTCAGCAGGTAATGTTTTATAAACATTCACATATAACATCTCAGTGTGTGATTTGCTTGTAATTATCTTTTTGTGGACAAGTACAGAAGAACAAAACTAGCACACACTTTTGAAACTTGGTGTACCTAACTACCTGTTAAGTGAATTAACAGGGCAGTATGCTTTTATAAATGAATGAAAAACTAACAAGTGCAATAATGTATAATTTAATCAGTGTCATTTTTTCTGACACCAAAAACAATGAGTGGTTTCTGCTCACAGGTAAGCGAGCGTGTTTGGGAGAGCAGCTGGCTCGTCAGGTGATCTTCCTGTTCTTCACCTCTCTGCTGCAGCAATTCACCGTCACCAAATGTCCAGGAGAGGAACCCAGTTTGGAGGGAGAGATATGGTTCACATATGTTCCTTCTCCATACCGTATGTGTGTGTCCTCACGTTAGAACAATACAAAGTCAGTAAGATTAGATATAAAGTATGCTTTCTGATGTGTTTCTGGATGATTATCATTTCCACCTTTTTCAAAACGCAATATTGTTGCAATGTTGTAAACATGAGTTTAATGTATTAATGTAAATGTATCAGTACATGTATCAATGATTTTGATGTACAAAATGCACATGTATTAATACCTGTATTAATGCACTATGTAAATGATTTACAGATCAGCAATCATATTTGTCATGTAAATAAATTACACTAGTAGAAAATTTGTCACAAGAAATCTCTTTTTTTAAAAATAGATAAATATAGATACATAGAACTGTTTCATTTTAAAAAGGCAAATTCTTAGAGTTACTTTAACTACAACAGAGTAAAGGAATGTTTCACAGTCACAGATTCATTACTAACAACAGCTGGGGTATTGTGTAACTTGCTGGGGCCCCAGAATCATGAAAGGCCTGTCCTTTTGTAGTCTCAAACACTGAGTGTACAGACTACACACAGGAGGGGCAAACTCCCTTTTTAGATTCAGTGTGTGTGCTTATAGGACAAATATCCCTCTCTGATATGCATGAGGTCTGCATTCACTTGTACCTTTTTAATGGGTTTATTTGATCAATCAACACTTGCTACTGAATAAAAAAATAAATAGTGTAGAACCGATTTCCGCTCAAAAATTGCTAGTACATTTCACAAATAATTACAAAGAAATGGCAAGTAACACATTTAATTAAACGTGTAAGAAGAAAGACTGAAATAGTGTTTTCAGACTTTTTCTACTCCCTTTATTTAAAAATATTTTCTTACAGTGCATTAATTGTCCCCAGTGTTAAAAAGTGTGATAAAGTTTACATTTACAAACCTCTCAGACTGAAAATGGAGCAGCACGTATTAGGCCTGTAGTACATTTCACAACATCTCTTGAGAGAATAAGAGGAAGAGAGCAAAACAAGGGTGTCTTATTACCTCCCCAACACCACTAGACTACTTACTCATTTAGGAACAAAGACCCTATGGAGGAAAGTGTCCATAAGCATTCATACATTACACACATTTATATTGTGTTGTAGCTGTAGTGTTATACTGTTATGCATTAAGAAACATGTTGTCCAACTTAAACACTTTAGCATTGTCACGATTGCACAGATGTTCTTATCTGCTGTCTGCATAGCGTGTATATGGCTTATCTCTTCAGTCTCATGTAGTTCAACTGTGTAGTTCAGTCATTATTTATGACCTGTTCCTGGTAGAGATTCTTTCAGAATGTAGAAGGTTCACACAGAGGCTGAATTGGGGCTCTGTTTTTGTTGGAAACTATAGCATGAACTCACCTCGGTCACTGTGCCCCCTCACCTCTGGTGCCGTCTCCGTAGTGGGTGCCCTGATTTTAGTCGGTGAGGCAAGGTACTGCCCTGGGAAGGTTTCCCAGGCTGTTAAATACACAGATTAAAAGCGAAATATTTTCGTTTCGGTTCGTTCTTAGCAAAAAAAAGTTTTTTTTTCGTTCAGGTTATGCAGAGCGAAATAAGAACGGTGCTGCATTTAGAAAGAATTCTTATTAACTTTGCTATTATTCTTGAATTTTCAAACTGGTAACACTTTGCACTTTCGAATTATGCCTTTACTGTATGACCAAAAATTACGGAGTAGTCTATTTTATGTTTCAGCTGTACCGTTCGTGACCATTCAGCTGTTTGATCGCGCCGGCGCCTCACGCGCACTCTATATAAGCTACTGCATTCATTGGAAACAGCGCATCCGTTCACCGTGCCGTTCGGCGTGAGACCCGGTCCACTGTGGCATATTTTTGCTCATTATGATATTTTTCCGTCGATACTGGAACGCACGTGAACTACAAAGCCTATTTTACCTAATAGGGCTAATAGTTTAGCTTCAGCTACATCCCGAATATGGACACGTTTGGATTTGTGCCTGAGAGAGGTAAGCCCAACTTTACATTACATTTCTTTATAAATTAATTTGTTCTGGCATGTTTATTGCTAAGCATATACAGTATTATTATATACTGCAATTATATTTATCCATTAGAATTATATATATTTAAATTCTTATTCTGTTCTGATACGGTTAAATTTAAAGGATTTGTTTTAAAGTGAGGGGAACTAAATTATCCTATAGTGTTTATAATGTTGGTACATTACAACATTATTAGGCCTGCCGTTATTATTTCTGAAAATGCAACTTATACGAGACGTATCTTTTTTTTAATTTTCCTCAAAAAAAAAATTAGTGTGTTTTTAAAAGCAGCAGCAAACGAATATGTCGATTAATCTGTTAAAAGTGTTACTGTGATTAACAATTTTACACATAGTAGCTATTCTTATCTTGGTTTCAGCGATAGCATCAGGTCCTGGGCCAAATCTGGTTTACATTTCGTTCTGGCTTTTTGTCTTTGATTGCACATGTTTTTTGTAGTTTTTTTTATGTCCGATGAATAATGTAAAACAAAATCATGCGTGTGTATTGTATAACATCAATACTAGCCTACATTCTTTTTCAGAAATGGAAGTACTTAAAATGTTAGGTGTGTTGTAATGTAATATTTTATCTATACAAAACCAATCTACAGCACACTACAGAGCTTCCAGTCTGAAATAATACAGAATCTAATCAAAATGGGCTGTAAACACTGAATCTCCGACCGCATGCAATCTTGACGAACAACGCCAATTCAGATCTGCAACCTTAGACTATATGTATGAACTTGTACATATGCTATATATCAATTATTTTATTTATTTAATGTTCCATTTTTGTGTTTAACCCGTTTTTCCCCCGTTGCATCTGAAAATTACTTTCAGAAACATTTTTTTTTCAAAGCCGTGAATGTGTACTTTCTCACACACACCCTATTCACAACAGCCTGGCTAAAATAAGTCGGTTTACTTCAGAGGAGTCGGCTGCCCATAGAATCAGCCATGATTTTATATTCCCTATATGAGTGCCTGGATTTGAAAAGCTTTTTGTTTTTGATTTGTTTACTGCTGCTGCTTATAGATTTGATCAGACATAAAAATCCAGCAAATTTTCCACCAGGACTCTGGCCGCTACCCATCCTAGGAAATGTCTTCACTGATGTTATCTATAAAACTGTAGACCAGGTGAGGCACTCATTACATTTACATTTACATTTACATTAGGCCATAAACGCTTTTGATCCAGCAACTTACAATTAGCAATAAAGTCCAAACTAACAAAAGCGCAACAACAAGATAGCAACTACAAGTCTCGTTAGCCTAATGCAGTACACTTATCCAGGTGTTATACTTATATATATATACATATATATATATATATCTACACACATATACACACACACATATAAACACACACACACAAACACACACAGTAGATATAATAGAAAAAATTAAATGCTAGTGTTTTTTTGTTTTGTTTTGTTTTTAAATAAAAAAAAGGTAAATATAGATAAAGTAGAATTAAAATAGAATAGAAAGTGCTAGGGTTCAAATAAAGGTGGAACAGATGTGTTTTTAGCCAATTCTTGAAGATGGCTAAGGACTCAGCTGCTTGGATTGATTTGGGCAGGTCATTCCACCAGGAGGGAACATTTAATTGAAAAAGTCTGTGAAAGTGATTTTGTGCTTCTTTGAGATGGCACAATAATATGCCGTTCACTTGCAGAACGCAAGTTTCTAGAGGGCACATAACTCTGAAGTAGTGTATTTAGGTAAATGGGTGCAGAGCCAGAATTTTTAATGCCTTGAATTTAATGCGAGCATCTACTGGTAACCAGTGCAAATTGATGAACAGATGTGTGACATATGTTCTTTTCGGTTTAATCTTTAAAGATTTTAAAAATTTAAAGATTAATCTTGCAGCGGCATTTTGGAATTCACTCATGAATTTATTACACCACTGAAATAATTACTCATTTAAATATACAATATAACAATAAATATCCTTTTTTATATATTAATATATATTTTTTAATTAAGTAACTTGAATGCCATGATTTTTTGTTGTTGTTGTATTTTCATATGTGCTACTTGATTAGTAATTTAATTAATTTACTTTTTATTTTTTCCAGCTGATTGAAAAGTATGGGAACATCTTCAGTGTCAGAAATGGAAGTGATAAAATAGTGTATGTGTCCGGGTTTAAAATGGTGAAGGATGTTTTGATCACTCAAGGGGAAACCTTCACTGACTGCCCTGTTTCTCCTTTATTTGACACTTTATGAAGGCAGAGGTAAGTGACTGTAATAAGGCGAACAAAGGAAACTCAAAATGTTTGTTTACAAAACAGCTGCTGCATATATGGAATGAAAGTAGCAGGACAATTGGTGTTTATTGCTATAAAGTATATAGCTTAATTGCAGATAAGCAAAGTGTTCTTGCTCAAGAGGTGCAAATTATTGATGCAAATAAATTTGAGTATAGAACAAAATCATCCTTACTGATTGTACAGCAGGTCTAAACACAATTTTCTTCCATTGTCTTTGACGCCGACCCCTGACCGAGAGAGGATTGTCCTTTAACAATGGCTACTCATGGAGGAAACAACAGCAGTTTTCCATGAGTCACCTGAAAAACTTTGGAGAGGGGAGGAAGACTCTAGAAAAACATATTCATTGAGAGTGCTACTTCCTGTGTGGAACCTTTAAAGAAGAGCAGGGTAAGAACCCATCTACAGTTTTTATTGAATCTATGTTCCATGAGGAACCTTTAACATCCATGGAACACTTCCAATGCATAAAAGGTCTTTTTATACTGGAAAACGGTTCTTTAGATTATTGAAATGTACTTTAATCTAATAACAACATTGTTCTTTTGAGAACTGTTCACTGCACGGTTCTTTGGGGAAGCCAAAACTGTTCTTCTAAGGCAGGGCTGTCCAAACTCGGTCCTGGAGGGTTTAGATCCAACCCTAATTAAACACCTGAACCAGCTAATCAAGCTCTAACTAGGACTTCCAGGCAGGTGTGTTGAGGCAAAATGGAGCTAAACTCTGCAGGACACCGTCCCTCCAGGACCGAGTTTGGACACCCCTGCTCTAGGCAACACCGTGAAAACCCCTTTTTGGAATCTTTCTTTTAAGAGTGTAATCACACTTTAATATGCAGAACAGTTTTCACTAGCCTACAGTATATCATTTCAAAAAACTTTTCTGAAGCATCTTATACCAAAATATTCAGCAAATATTCATGATTCTGTCATAGTTTTTACCTCGTCACGCAGGCTGCCCATTTAACCCTCTGGTCAAACAACGCAGTGGCTAATGTTATTGGTAGCCTGTTGTTCGGCCATCGATATGAGTATGATGATGTTGATTTCCAGAAGCTTCTACAAATGAGCGCAGAGTCAGTGTTTCTTACAGGATCTGTGTGGAACAAGGTAGCGTCCATTGAAAATACAACATTTAAAAGAGCACTTAAATACTTTCACATATTATAACACTTGTGTTGAGTGAATGATTTTGTTAAAATATAGGTGTACAAAACATCAAAGCTTGAAGCACAGTATTACCATGGAGATTACTCATAATTTTAACAAAGCTTTCAAGGTTTTTTTTTTTTAAGCTATATGATGCCTTCCCAGGTATAATGAAATGATTGCCAGGACCTCATCAGACAATAATCTCAAACTATCAGGAGTTAGCAAACTTCCTGAAAGAAAAGGTTGAGCAGCACAGACAAGAATGGGACAGCAACAATCCCAGAGATGATATCGATGCCTAGAAACAGAGAAGGTAAAACATAGTAACATAATTTGGAGCTCTGCATCAACAGCAGATGATGTACCCAAGAATATTACTGAATTAATTGGATTCTTGATTCATATCCTTGTGCTTCATTTGGAGCCTTAGAGGAAGAATGACACCAAGGCAGGGTTTAACATTGACAGTCTGGTGTGGTGCACGGTAGACTTGTTTGAGGGCGGAACTGAAACAACGACCAACACACTCCGATGGGCTCTGCTTTACATTATCAAGTACCCTGATATTCAAGGTACAATAATATTATGTACTTAAGTAACACCAACAGACAAAACAGCTTTACTAGTTATTGTGCACTGTTGTATCTTGACAATGTTCTCAAAATGTTTCCTTAACTAGAGAACGTCAGAGCAGAGATTGACCAGGTGATTGGCTCCCGTCCACCTACTAGGTTCGATTAAGGCAAACATGCTTACACCAAGTTTATCATGAGGTTCGTCAGAAAAGCACACTGTGCCTCTAATAGGTAGATAGAATGCGAGAAAGAACACACCTCTGGGAGGTATTTTATACCAAAGTTTAAAAGAAGAATATTGTGTTTATTGGTTTAAATTTCCTTTTATTTTTATTTTATATAACATTTTGATTGAAATATTATACATTAAAATATACTAATAGATTTGATTAGTTTTGAATAACACTTTATTATGACCACTTTCTGTACTGTACTAAGGGGACTGTGATGATCACTAATCTGACATCAGTGTTGTATGACAAACATGAATGGGAAACACCAGACACTTTTAACCCTGGACATTTTCTAGATTCTGAAGGCCAGTTCTGCAGGAGAAATGCCTTCTTTGCCTTCTCAGCAGGTACAGTTCATCCATTGCCTAATTCTGCTGTACCTTAATCAATTTGAAACCATACCTGTAAAACAAATGACGGCAAAATATGTATTTCAGACAAGTAATTCAACTGTGATGGATTGACAGGCAAAAGGCAGTGTCCGGGAGAGCACCTGGCTCACATGGAGCTGTTCATCTTACTTGCCATCCTCTTGCAGACCTTCAGGTTCAGCCCTCCTCCTGGTGAGGAGCCCAGTCTGGAGAGCCAGGTGGGCTTCACACAAGCCCCTTTGCCATACAAGCTCTGTGCTCATCCGAGATAAAGGGTGCCAAATCCTGCTGAGGATGAGTGTATGCACTATAGCAACTTCTATGCGAAAAGTATCACCCACAGCATATGCATATGCACAGTGTTGAGGAAAGTTACTTTAAAAAGTAATGCATTACAACATTGCGTTACTCCATAAAAAAAGTAACTAATTACATTACTTATTTACTTTTTATGGAAAGTAATGTGTTTCGTTACTTTTGAGTTACATTTTAAATCTGGGCAGGGCTTGCTTCTTTGTTTTTAATATAAAAAAGTTCTTATAAAAATGTAAAAGCCCTTTTACACCAAAAGTGAAATGAATATGCCTCAGGCTGAAGGGAAAGTAATTTCATGTCTGTTTTAATTTATTCGTTGAGGAATACTGAATCTGTTTTTGTGCAGGTGAGATGAGTAAATGCATGTTCACATTGAGTCTAGAACTAAGAATAGATTAAAACTAGATTTCTTCAACATGAAACACAAGAGCTGTCATGGGAAAAAAAGTAACTTGCGTTACTTAATTGAAAAAGTAACTCTTTTTTTCTCTTGTAAATTAAAAAGTAATGCGGTACTTTACTAGTTACTTGAAAAAAGTAATGCGTCATAACTTGCTTACCCCAAATACTGCATATGCAAACAAATACAAAGTCGTTTAAAGTGAACATTATGCCTGGAAATTCCAAATACTACTGTTTTTGTGTGTGTGTCCAACCACTACATAGATTACGATCTGTACTAAAATGTGCTCTGGCCTTAAACACTTTCCTCCAGTCTACACAAGGAAAGAATTAGTTCTGTCTGAAAACAGAACATTTGTTAGAATGTGGGAACTTTTATTAGAACCTCTGTTTACCTCTTTATGCATTATTACTTTCCCTCCTACATCTATTGATTATTCATAACTTTTAAAATATTATGAATATGTGCTTGCCAGCCTCTTATTACTTCTGTATGGTGCCACACTTTCGATATACATGGATGACTAGGTGTTTCCCCCCTTCTTTGTGATTGCTTAGTGTGTGTGCTTTGTTTATATTATTATATTATGTTTAATGTTATATTTGCTGTGTTTTTGAACAAATAAATGTCAAATAAATGTTTCATGTGGGCATAATTAAGAGGGAATTTTCAAAACATAAACCATATTATTATATACAAGAAACACACACACACCAAACATATATATATATATATATATTATATATATAATCAAATCTAATACAACATACATATATATATACAATATACACATACCAAAACACACAGAACACAGTTGCGTTTCTATCATTTTATTAATTTAACTTTTCCATGTCTACTGTATTGAAGAAGTGAGTCATGTACTCTTTGGTGATTTTGCAATTTTTTATTACATTTCTTTTCAAAATGAAAACAAAAACATGAAATTCAATGCCCTGTTACACTATCAGAAAATACAGTACTAGTGTATGTGTTAGTTAATTTAATTTTAGTTAACTTTGTCTGAAAAAAAATAGTTTTTTGGTGGTTTGGCTAGTGTTATGTTATTTTTTTTAATTTCAATTTTTTGCAAATTTAAATGTATTTAAATTTAATGTAAGGTAGTGTTGTTAGAATCGTTATTATACTCTTATACATTTTGTTCTTTAATATTTTTAATTGTTTTTAGCTTTATTTTTATTTTTTCATTTAAATGTTAAGTTTTGAAATTTTGTGGACGCATGTGTCCTTTTTATTTAATCTCTTTATTTTTAAAAAGTGTATAGGTAGTATTTATAAAGTTTAAGCTTTTAGTTTTGGATCTGTTTTTAGTGGTTTTAATACTACAATTGATTGCTTCGGTTGTCCTCATTTGTAAGTCGCTTGGATAAAAGCGTCTGCTAAATGACTAAATAAATAAAAAAAATAAATAAAAACCACGAGAAATATAGCACGGAATGATGTGTGGGGCGATGAGGAGGATCAATCCATTAACACTATGGCAAAAAGTCAAGGCAGTTAAAAATGACACTGCAAGGCATCAAAATTAACCGAATAATGGTTAGAGAGTTGGACTCGTAACCCAAAGGTTGCGGGTTCGTGTCTTGTACCGGCAGGGATTGTAGGTGGGGGGAGTGAATGTACAGCGCTCTATTCCACCTTCAATACCACAACTGAGGCGCCCTTGACCAAGGCACCGAACCCCCAACTGCTCCCAGAGCGCCGCAGCAATAAATGGCTGCCCACTGCTCCAGGTATGTGTGTACGGTGTGTGTGTTGTTCACTGCTGTGTGTGTGAACTTTGGATGGGTAAATGCAGAGCACTAATTTCTAGTATTGGTAACCATACTTGGCCACATGTCACGTCACTTGTCACTTGTCATAAACTCAAAAACAGTCCGAGGAGTGGTGGTCTGCTCGTCTCACTCAATAACTCAATCTGAGGAAGACTTCCTATTAAAATTGATGAACATATTAGCTGTCATACATTTGACACTCACTCATTTCTCACACAACAAGAGAAACGTAATCCATCAAGATCTTGTCTAACTCAGAGTTCATTTTCTGTTACAGCTATTGAGCCAGATGTGAGGGGAGTGGACAAACAGATGGACAAAGGCTGCCTGTCCAACATACATTCTGCAAACCTCGCATTTTCCTTCTTCGCCTGTCATGGCGTTAACTGCAATTCTCGAGATTCTTGATTTTAAGGGACTACTGCTCTTCGTAGTGGCTTTTCTCTTGGTGGCAGACTACGTGAAGAACAGAAACCCACTGAATTACCCACCCAGCCCTTTCTCTCTTCCGCTCCTAGGAAATGTCTTCAACCTTGACTCCAAGGAGCCACATATATATCTGACAAAGGTGAGCAGACAATATTGACACTTCTGGGTTGACAGGACAGGACTCTGTTAAAATCTAAGAAAATAAAAAAAAAGAGAGATACGATGCATGATAGTGGATATCGCTTTTACTTAAATATAATATTATTTATATCTATAGATTATAGGCACACTTTCTATAAAAACGTAGAATTTAAGAACAGTTGTTAAAAGGTGCATTCTGTCAGATTTGCTTGAGTTTGCGACAAAAACAATATTATGAAACCCAACAATTGGAAGTAAGTTCCGTCACATGCTTCAAATTCGCAAATGTGGTTTTCCTCATTTAGCTCGCAGCATACAACAATATTCCGTCTGCGATTAGGGAGAGGACAAGTGGTGTTCATCAATGGTATAAAATGGTGGAAGGAGGCCCTGGTGCCTCAAGCTGAACACGTGTGGACTCGGCCCGACGCCAGTGCATCACGGAGTCTATTCGGGCAATGGTCGGTCAAATGGTTACACCATCACAAAGGAGTTCAGGCAAAAAAGCATTGTTTATTGTGAATTGAAGAAGCGAGCACCCTTTATTAACAAAAGATAAAACATTCTTTTAAATTGATGAAAACTCAAGTAGTTACATCCGTTTGGAAGTGTTATTTATTTTCTAAAATAAAATTTTTAAAACGTATTTATAACTGTCCCAAACTGTTCAGACTTGTCCTACAGCTTGGTAAAAGGTTGCAAAAAATTGTCTTACAGAAAATAACACCCAACAAATAACACAGCTCATATAATTTTTAGATCAAGCTCCAGGAACTGACGATTATCATCTTCTGAAGTTTACGTACATACTTTCACTGATTGTTTGTTGGGAAAAAAAGTTTTAGTATCCAACGGAACACGATTATGTACTGATTATTTGTGTCTGGACAGCTGGACTCTTCTTCAGTAATGGTGAAATGTGGAAGAAACAACGGCGCTTTGCTCTGTCAACACTGAGGAACTTTGGGTTGGGAAAGAAAACAATGGAGCTGGCCATCTGTGAAGAGAGCCGCTTCTTGCTAGATGAGATTGACAAACAGAAAGGTACACAATACCTGGTTTGCGTGTATATAAGAATCCATTTAAGGTAAATAACAGGACTCATTTACTTTTTGTCTTTCTCAGGAGCTGCTTTTGACCCAACAATCCTGTTCAACAATGCTGTTTCCAATATCATCTGTCAAATGGTGTTCGGCCAGAGATTTGATTATGCAGACCACCAATTCAGGACAATGCTAAAATATATATCTAAAAGCATTCAATTAGAGGGCTCCATTTGGGGCCAGGTAATGAAATAAATAATTTTAAAGAAATAGTTCACTCAGAAATGAAAATCTGCTCACCCTTAGGTCATCTAAGATGTTGATGAGTTTGTTTCTTCATCAGAACAGATTTGGAGAAATGTAGCAGTATATCATGTGCTTCCAAATAGATCCTCTGCAGGGAATGGGTGCCTTCAGAAGGATCCATTGGTGAGCAATTTTCTCCAAATCTGTTCTGAAGAAACAAACTCTTCTACATCTCGGATGACTTGAGGTTGGGTAAATCTTGAGCAATTTTTTATTTTTGGGTGAACTATTCCTTCAAATATCTATTCAAGATTAATTCTGGTCATGCAGCACCAGTACAGACACATGAGTAAATAAAAATGTTTTTCCTTCAGCTCTATGAAGCATTTCCAGCCATTATGAAGCATCTTCCTGGGGCTCACAATGACATGTTCAGTAACTACAAATTATTGCAAGCCTTCGTTAAAGAGGTTGTTGTCAAACACAAGGCCGAACTGGACCCCTCAGAGCCTCGGGACTACATTGACAGCTTCCTTATTGAGATGATGCAGGTAATACAACTATCAAAATGACAGGAGAACTTCAAACTAGCCTCTTTCACTTGCATTTATTTGTAGGAATACAGCAACTTTACTTTAATTGACGTCTTCCATCCCTGAACAGAAGCCACATGAAACAACAGATGGTTTTGATGAAGAGAACATCGTTCCATGTGTTCTAGACCTGTTTCTAGCCGGGACCGAAACTACATCCACCACATTATGTTGGGGTCTCATATACCTCATCACTTACCCAGAAGTACAAGGTGAAAAATACACTCTACAAAGAATCTATGCATAATCCATAGATAACTGACATTTGAATTGATGGTATTAATTGTAGAAAAAGTCCAGGAGGAGATTGACAGAGTGATTGGACGCTCAAGGGTGCCGAGTATATCCGACAAGGCCAACATGCCCTACACTGAGGCTGTCATCCATGAGATGCTGAGATTCGGAGACATTGTACCAATGAATGGCTTGCGGGTGGCTGACAAAGACACAAGCATTGGAGAGTGCTTCATCCCAAAGGTGAGTGATACTCGTTCATTTATTTAGCTAACTTTCTATCTTGCTATTGTAAAAATAATATCAATACCAAAAGAGATTAATTTGGCTGATTGACAAAAAATGGTTCCCTCTGAAAGGGATCAATGTGATAATTTGTCTAAATTATGAAATCTAACTCTTCCTATTTTATTGTTTCAACCAGGGTACAGCAATTTTACCCATATTGCACTCTGTTCTCTTTGATGAGAATGAATGGGAGACACCCTACAAGTTTAATCCTGGGCACTTTTTAGACAAAGAGGGCAAGTTTGTGAGGCGGGACGCATTCATGGCCTTTTCTGCAGGTAAAGTGAAAACAGAAGTACAAAAAGAGACTTTATGATGAATTATTTACACTACCATTCAAAGGTTTGGGGTCAGTAAGGTTTTTTGTTTAAAAAAAATAAAAGTATATTTTTATTCAGAAAGAATGCATTAAATGTATCAGTGACATTAAAGACTTTTATACTGTTACAAAAGTTTCTATTTAAAATAAACAAAGTTCTTTTGAACTCTCTATGCACCAAGGAATCCTAAAAAAATGTATTGCAGTTTCCACAAAAATATTAAGCAGCACAATATCGTCCAAAATTGTCTAATTAGAATGACTTCTGAAGGATCATGTGAAACTGAAGACTGAAGTAACGAATGCTTAAATGATTAATTATTAAATTCGAAAAATATTTCACAATATTACAGATTTTACTGTATTTTGATCAAATAAATGCAGCCTTGGTGAACAAAATCCTTGTTTTCAATAATAATAAAAAAGCTTATTTACATTAACGTCTCCCCTCTGTCTCTCTCGCAGGAAAGAGGGTCTGTCTGGGGGAGCAGCTCGCTAGAATGGAACTCTTCCTGTTCTTTGTCATTTTATTCAGAAAATTTCGATTTTCAGCTGCCGAGGGTGAGAAACTCAACCTTGATGGAGTGATAGGAGTAACACGCACCCCACACCCCTTCAAGATCCATGCAACGACACGCTGAACAAACCATACTCACTATGAGAATTCTTTTATAGCAATACTTCAATATTATAAAAAAAGATATAATACACATTAATTAATATTACATTATGTTTGTTTAACATGTCTAAGAAAACAGATCAGTGGAGATTATGGCCTTTCTTTTGCTGACTCACTTCTTGTTTGATTAAAGGGGTGTGAGAGAATGCATCTTTAGTCCCATATCAAACCTGCAAAAACCTGCTTAGTAATGCCTAGTTTACAAAAACTAATAGTGTTGGATGAACATTGCCCTAGAAAAAAATAGAGAAAAGGCCATTGCGACAAGTTAAACATTATAGAATCATCTAGCTGTTGGCACTGATTTCAGATGAAGGGGATGAAGTTCAAGTTTTTAAGGTGACAGATAATGCATAGAGAAAAATAATAGTCAGCAAACAGAAGCAAGATTTTGCTGTGATAATAAACAATGTTGAAATCCATATTGTAACGGTCTGTCGACGTGCTAAGCCCCCCTCCTCACCCGTTTTTCCTCCCTATTTCGTAGCGTGGGGTTTGCGTGCTATCTCTCAATGTTGCGTGCAAAACATAACATATTAAGTTTTTTGTTTTCATATATTTCATTTATTCAAATTAAATTAAATCCGAGTGTAAATTCAGCACCATTAGTGACACGTAGCGGGAAATGTTTAAATTAGTCGCCATCTAGTGGTGAGACTTGAGTAAAAACTTCAACCTTGGGATCATTAAAACGCAAGAAGGCAGTATTGCAAAACAAACTTTAGAGTGTTTATTCATCACATGTAAATGAAGGCTGCAAGTCCTCTTTAACTCCAAATATTACTCTAATTCTCCCCTCAGCGTTGCCCCCCTCCTCCTTTCGTATTTCTCATCTCCACCAACGGCAGTGCTCATAAAATTGAGTACACCAAGATTTGTCTGTCTGAGGATCGCCCTCTCGCCCGTCTCTGTGCGACACCACCGCTCGTGTCCTCTGCTATGTGTGATAGCCGCAATCAGATCGTGCCGAGCACGTGATCGGCCGTCGGGAGGTGGTGATGGGGGTACCACCGTGGCGAGAAGCACTGCAGGGCGTTAACGCGCAGGGGCCCAGGGGTTACCTCATGCCGTATCCATAACATGCTAACCTTACCATTTCCTTGGATAAAGAACAGCCATTAACGAGTAGCTGCGTCGCTCTCTCTCCCCAACAGAATCAAGGGTTGTTATCTATGATGCAACAGCTATCATTAGCAGATACTCAGGTGCGGGCGGGTCAACCTAGCCATCAAGTTGGTGTCACAATACAGCAAAAGCCATTTCATAATGCAGCTATGTTTTACAAGTCATGCATATATATTTAAAGAATGGTGTACAACACATTCAAAGCCGTCACAGCAGTTTGCTATGGTCTCCTATAATTCTGTGCTGGTGTTCAAATCCTGATACTTGAGGTCTTCACACAGACAGGAAACATTAAGTGGATAAAAAAGGCCCTTCTGCTTGTTAAAAGAGCATGCAAGAGTCCTATCACAGTCAACTGAATATAAAATACCATAACCGACTGAATGAAGCACCTGGATTCAGATTTAATTAATTAGAGTTATTATATGCATGTCTTTTTAATGTATACATTAATGTAGTTTTAATGCATGTTGTTTGAGAAAGTCACTGTAATAGGAACAAACTAAGAATTTTGGTGTCCAGCACCAAATACATTATCATCCTGATCGACGGATTTTGATTGGCTAGGGCAAAATGTGCAGTCTGCATATACTTTCAATGTTTTATATAACATACCTGCGCGATTACAAATATATTCCACGACTGCATAGTGTATCGTTGGAAGTCATTTCTAGCAAAAGCATGCATGCTACCATTACAGGATGCATTAAATGCATTTCTTCCCGCACAATCTGAGTGAGCCTGACAAAAGTGACCTGTGACCTTTAGTATGGATGCTGGTTCAGAAGTGACCCTGCTGCAGACTGTTACAGGTGCATGTTTAGTACTGAAAGTGAAAAAGACTGCTACTGTACATAATTGTGTGCTGTAACTTTCATCAGAGTTCAGCCCCTTATGTACATTATTATACACGTGTAACTGTACAGAGTGATCACATGGGGACATGCTAATGTTCATCATGGCAGGCTTGTCCCCTTGTTTAGAAGTGTACTTAAGGTCACTTGAGTGTACATGTGCGGGAAAGAAGGAGAAGAGCTGGAAGCTGGGAGGTACTGAGGACAAGGTTACTTGGAAGAAGTGGCAGGCATGTTGATGGACATGGTGCGCCGGGCGTTGGTCACCTGACGTTGCTGTGCCAGGAAGGACTGGCCGGGTGGCACTAGAGAGTTGGATCGCCCGCTAAGCCGTGACTCGATTGCAATCTTCTGGAAGTTCAAACTCTGTGTTTTGCACAATATGACAAAAGAAAATTCCAGAACATAAGCAAATTACTGCAGACTGTTTCTTTTAAAGTTTTAGATATTTCAAGGCATTTATTTCAATTTAAACTATCAACTAATAGGGACATTTTTAAGTGACATTCCATAAAGGGATAGTTCACCCAAAAAAATGAATTATGTCATCATTTACTCACCTTTTACTTGCTTCAAACCTGTAAGAGTTTTTGTGTTCTGTTGAACACAAAAGAAGCTATTTTGAAGAATGCTGGTAGCCAATATCGCCAATACATGTCTATAGCTACTTTCAACTGCTTGGTTACAAACATTCTTCAAAATAGATTTTTTGGGTTCAGCAGAACAAAGAAACTCTTACAGGTCTGGAACAATAAGAGGGTAATGTAAATTATGACAATTTTTGGTTTTTGGGTGAACTGTCCCTTTAAATAAAATAATAACAAACACATACATGCATAAATAAATAATTTTTATATCATCTTTAATTGCAGCACCTTAAATTGAAATACACAAACATATAAATGGCTTACAGAATCTTAAATTGAATAAATAAATAACAGCATATTTAATTTACACTGTACTTTGCAAACTATTGAGTCCTGTCACTGTACCTTATTATACCAAGCTGTCACAATTAACTTCTCTTCATATTCCCTCAGTTTGGCCTGCTCACACTCCCGCTGAGTAAAGAAGAGAAGATGAGAAAACATATGAGTGAAAAGAGAAAGAAACAACAAAAATAATTCAATTGTGAGTGAGAAAGTAAATCTGAAATTGCTAGATGTAAATAACATGTAAAACAGAGAAGAGATGCCTGCTCTACCTCCAGAGCAATGATCTTCTTCTCTTTCTCAGAGAGCTGCGCTTTCAGTGACTGAATCTCTGCTGAGGCTGGATTTAGCTTGGGATCCAGAGCTCGAATCACCTTGGAAATGCACAGTATGATGTAATTTATGAGTAATAACTCTGTTATAATAAGGCATGTAAAAGAGCTTAAAATTATGCAAGAATGCATATATTGGCTGGTTAAACCTGTAGTTATTTAATATGCAGAGTATGACAGAATATATCAAGTTTTCATCAGCTCTTAATTTTACATGATTCAATAACATGAAAATATAGAGGACTTCAAAATGCCTACAAAACTGTAACAGACCAGAGCATAAGACAGTCAGTGGTAAAGCAGGCTATGTATTTTAGAGCTGCAGTTAATGCAAGTACATCACGGGCTTTCTCCAGGTACATCTTGTATCGATCCTCCATCGCTCTCATGTCCTCATCTTTCTTCTTCAGTGCTGCAACCAGCTCATCCATCTTCACACCTGAAAGTGACATTTATCTCTAAAACTGAGAGGAACTTTAAAGATTTAAAGTTTAAAGACTCAAAAAGGATCATAATATCACTCTATATCATGGACATCAAAGTTTACAGTTTGACACAAAGTTGATGGTTTGAGTGGGTGTATGTGACTCAGTCTTTTTCTGAGGTCATGAAAAGCAATGTGGGATAAAATAAAGGATCAGGTCGAAAGTTAAAGGCTAACTGGTTTGAGTAGCATCTGGCTGGAGGTCCTCCAACAGCTCTTTCTTCTTCATGATTTCATCTTGTGCTTCATTCAGTTGCACCCTGGGAAAAAAACATAAGGACCATCCATTTCAGAAAGTGCATAAGATGCTCAAACATAGCTAAACCAACAAAGAAATCAAATTTGATTAAATGTCTAAACTTACATATGAGCATCCAGCTTCCTTTTCAGATGAGACTGTATGAAAGCAAACATACAATGCGACTTTTTAATGAAAAGTACTACTTCCAGAATGAAATCAAAGACTAGATAATTTGCAAACCACATGCTCATGTATCACTGACAAAAAAATGGGCAAAAACAGCACCACCAAGTGGTTCAAACACACTTACATCTTCAGGTTTGGCTCCTTGTGTCTGCAAGGCCTTCTGCAGATCCTCTACCTGCTGCTGGAGTTCACTGATTCTTTCTCTGTTTAACCTTAATACACATAAACAACACATGTTCATATGTAGAAAAGCTACTGTATGGTTCGATAAGTTTACATTTGATATATTATGTCAATCTGTACCTGTTCTCAGTGTCCAGTTGGCTACGTCCGCGCCGGGCCTCCTCCAGCAGCTCCTGCAGCTCAGTTATGCGCTCATTCTCTGACTCCTCCTGCTGCAGCCGCAACATCTTGTTCTCATGCTGCAGACGAATGAACTTCTCCCTGGAGAAGCAGAAAAACACATCAACATATACAAAATACATGTATTTATACTTCAATGATAGCTAAGATTTTATATGCACTCTAGATGTATGTGAATCACAAAGACATTAGGTTCAGAATACTAGTCTTGCTATTCACCTTCTGTTTGAAGTGTGATATTAAAAACAGTAGTAAACACAACCATCTCCTTCTTCACTCATTATTTGATCAGACTCCCAAATATGAAGACAATTCTGAACAAAATTAATCACAACTTTCCCATTCAAAGAATCTTAAAAAAAGATCAGTTTCCACAAAACTGTTTTCAACATTGATAATCATAAGAAATGTTACTTGAGCACCAAATCAGCATATTAGAATGATCAAGTGATACTCAAGCCTGGAGTAATCTACTTTACCCTTACAGGAATAAATGGCATTTTAAAATCCATATTTAAAATTAGGAAACAATGTGCAAATCTGTATGCTTTACTTCCTATATATAACATACCTGTACTCAATGGGCAACATCTCAGCTGCCAGGTTATCATGGCTTGGACTTCCTGTTTGATACTTTCCTGTGAAGTGTGAAATAAGCACACGTTCAAGTTTAATACCATCTTCTAAACTAAATTTTCAGTTTGTGTTTACTGAGCTGTGAAGTGACCCAGACAGATCACTTGAGCTGGGCTCAAGGCTGCACTGTGGTCGGAATATAAATCTAACAGGCTGTACTGCCTCTGAACTAGCAGATTTGCTTGAATTTAAATTGGCTACGCCAAACGAATCACAGGAGTGGGAGGAACTGTTATGGCTCTCAGCAGAGCCCGCCTGCACTGATTCATGTCTGTGAGCAACAGTCTTCATTCAAATGCAATCTTTTCCTAGCGGCACATGGCACCATTGCCAGGTGTGGTATCTGCAAACATACTTGCGTGTAATAGCTGGTCCTGTTGGGCCTGAGTGCATCGCAGCTCTTCATTAGTCTCTCTGAGAGTGTCCCGCTCAATGCTGATCCTCTGATGAATCACACACAAACACAATGGTCACAAGGTTTTGGCATGTGTATGAGTAATTGCAGGTGAATATGTCAGTCTACCTCTTTCTCCTTTAGTGAAGTATCATATTTCTCCTGAAATTTCTTCATCTCGAAAGCCAGGTTATCAGCCCTACGGGACTCATCAGACAGTTTCCTGTGGAGCTCCTGACCCTGAAGTTCCAAAAACAATGTAGTGTTTATCTTTTACCTCATATTTCACTCATCACCTTTCTCAGAATTCCAAAAAATAAAACTGCTAGCACATTTATACCTGTCTCTTGTATGTCTCTAACTGAGCTCTTGCAGCATTAGCTTTGCGTAGCTCCTCTTCAAGGCTGACTGTGTTGTGCATGTAGGTCATATTCTTCTCCTCCAGAACTTTCACTTGCCGTCTGAGGTCACTTAGATCTTCTAACTTCTTCCTGTACGTCTCAACAGAGGCCTCTAGCTTGACTGCCCTGTCAGAGCAGCTCCTAAACAAACAAATCCATCATAGAGCCTTCCCAAAACACCCAAAGAGGATGCTGGCAAAAACTACTTGTTAAAATATGACCCAGCACACACCTTAATATGTCTAATTCATCTTTAAGTGATCGCGACTCCTCAGCCAGGCTGGTCAGTTCATCGGTTCGATGCTGAAGCTCCACTAGTTGTTTCTCTAGCTCTTCACAGTGGATGCGGTAATCATCTTTAGCTGCCTCAAGCCTGGTTATTTCACACATACACACACTTTAATTATTTACACTGCATGCTATTTCAAACTGAGACATTCTACCCATGCTTGGTTTATTATTTCAATGCTTGTCTACTTATGCATCCACAACAATATTCAGAACATCAGCAAGTTAAAATCAAGCAAGTTTCAGACAATATTTGGAAAGTTACACTGTGTCTACCTGAAGTTCTCCTCCTGAAGCTGCTCTAGCTCTAGTTGTAGCTGGCTTTGCTTCCTCCCTGATGGAGTGCTGGGGTCTTCAAAAGTATCAAGCTGACTGGCTCGATCAGTCAAGAGGTCATTTTCTGCCAGGAGGCTGTTCCTTTCCTCCTGTAGCACTGTCACCTGTTTAAATGGCAAAAAGGTCAAACATCAGGGCTTTCTGGAAAACCTGATGTTTACTATGTCAAGGCATGTATTGTATGACATACAGTACATACAACAGGTATGGCATATTTGAACATAGGATTGTATGTAGGGTTGTACTGTATAATGTACACTACCGTTCAAATGTTTGGGGTCAGTATCTTATGCCCACCAAAGCTGCATTTAATTGATCAAAATACAGTAAGAATTATTACAATTTAAAACTACAATTTTTGTTTTCTATTTTAATATAGCCTATATTAGAATGTAATTTATTCCTGTGATGGCAAAGCTGTATTTTCAACAGCCATTGATCCAGCCTTCACGTCACATGATCTTTCAGAACCCATTTGAATATGCTGAGAAACACTTCTTAATATTACATTAAAATTTTTGTGGAACATGTGATACGTTTACATTAAAAATACATTTACTGTCACTTTTGATCAATTTAATGCATCCTTGCTGAAAAAATGTATTACTTTCTTGAAAAATCTTGCTGACCTCAAACTTTTGAATGGTAGTGTATATATAGAGCATGATGTAATTATATTATATTGAATTATAACAGATTACAACTAGATTTGCATTTTAAAACATTGTGCTGCCCCACTACTCACCACAAAAGGAAATAAACCAGTTTACAAAAAATAACAAAAAAACATACTTTCAAAGCTAACTAAACATTAAATAATTTATCCATTACAGTTGTGTGTATACACATAAACTCCAAATTGATGCAGTTTTATATTTAATTAGCAAATTAAATTAAACAAATCCGCTGTTAATGTTAAGCATGTTAAACCTCCCACACCCCAACAGCAAATGCGTATTATTCTTGTTTTAGCGTGTGCGCCAATATATAACCCAGTAATTTCAGCACTGAATCCATGAGCTCTTTTTGCCACACAAAACCCCCAGATAAGACCCGTTTTTCAGTGGTTAGATTGGTTAGTGGCAACGCAGTTTTAGTTTCAGTTAGGCTAGGTTGTCATGCATTTGTTTAAACTTACCTCTCATAGGCCATGGATACTTTTACAACTTAATCTGTCAAGAATCAGCAACACATGAATTTCTAACCCATTTATGTGCACAGGAAAATGAACATAGCAGTTCAAATCCGGCAAGTGACCTTTAAATGTACTATATTACAACAATTTCCAAAAGGAAAATAGATACCTAAAAATGTCATGAAATACTGAACATGACAGATTATTTATTTGTAAAGCTAAAAAACACAGCCTCTGCAGAAACAAACAAAAAATACTTGCACTTATAGGCAAAATCTGTTCATCCATGAAGGTGAATGAACAGAACAGCAGAAACCAGAAATGCTGTTCACTGACACTTACAGTCTGCAAACACAGCCACTTAAACAAATGCTGTCTCTGGATTTCTTTGACCAATGCCTTTTTTATGTCTAATATTTCAGCACCTGTGTATATTCATATCTAAAACAAATAATAATAGTAATAATATTTATGTGCCATTTTGGTTTCAATGCATGAACAAATTTTGCCACAATCTTACTTAAGTCTGTTACGAAAGTATCAATAGTTGTCAAGCAAGCTTTATAGCAGAATTGAGTTCATAACTTATAAAATTTGCTACTATGACACGGTTATAGAACTGAATAATGACATTGCTTTTTTTGTAGAGCTGCTTTACAACCGAAACTGAAGTCATTTCATTACTGAGCTTTTCCTGTTTATTACTGTAAGGCCCTTTGAAATCTGTATATTACTGTATATAACTTGTGACTTGACTTTTAACATTCCTAATATTATTGTATCTTTGTTAATACAAACCCCTCACCTGCATGTCGAGCTCCTGACAGCGCTGTGCCAACTCTTCTTTCTCTGCCATGACTTCAGTCAGATCCTCCAAGGCTTTCTTTAACTACCAAAAAACCAGCATCATTAAACAATACTACAATATACTACATTTAACAACAATATCAACACTGACTTTCTCACACTGACACTGTGATGATGTTATATGTCTGTATTTTTTACCTGTTTTTCAAAATCTCCAGGATATTCTGTTCCTAATTTAGACACAGTCTCCTTGCTCATAAGCTGTAATCAATACAAAAAGCTTTGAAATTCATTTTATTCTTTTTTAAAGAATATCTATTATATATATAATAGTATATATGACCACTTAAAAACACCTGAATAAAATGAATCTGACCTCCTGAATAGCACTCATCACCACATGCTGTACAGATTCCTCCAAAATCATGATAATCTGGACATAATCTGAACAACAAAATAATCTCACAAGGTTAAAATAATGAAATATATATGCATCACCAGGAAAATAGCTGTACATATGATATTAATGACAACATTTTATTTTTGGGTGAACTATCCATTTAACTACCTTGTTTCCTGTCACATTGGACTGCACACCCCAGGATGAGCTGCAGGAGGCGTCCCAGCTCTACCTGATCAGACTGCTCTACCACACGCACCAGATCAGGCAGAGGGAAATCTGTGATCTGCTGAGCCAAAACCTGAACCCAAAGTGATCAGAACACATACTCATTATTAGAATGAATCAGTTTAAGCAGTTATTGAATCTTTGAAATAAATTATGAAAACAAATTGCAGGCATTAACACACAGTCATACAATTAAACCGTCCATCATGTGACTGTAGGAATGTGTGAATTCAGAATGCTTTGTGTCAGATGAAAGGTTAATTCTGAAAGGTGCAATAGGTGATTGTCTTCAGAAATTTTTTTTGTTATGCTGGTTGAAAGTCTACACATCCCGATAGCAATCATTAAGTTAAGTGGTCTAAATGTATTTATCTGTATTTATATATTTTGTGGAAAGCGTAGGATCAAGAAATGTTCGTCCAATCAAAATGTTCGGTCTGCAAATTTTGATAGGCTGTCCTGCCTGCCTGTCAAATATGTTTTTGCATACCTCTGCGCACCTTGTTCGCGCAGACAGGATACGTCATCAGCACGTTCACGCATGCCGGTGAATGACACATCATGTAGCCCAGCGGTTCCCAATTCCAGTCTTCGCGCCCCCCCGCTCTGCATATGTTGCATGTCTCGCTTAGTTAACACACCTGATTCAGATAAACAGCTCGTTAGAAGTGAGCTACGTGCATGAACTGTGTTCCGATTGACATGCTCCCTGCACAGTGTTCTTTGCTCCATACTCCCTGAGCAGGGGAAATCCGTTGAAGTTTACTTCACTTTGGAACATTCATTTACGGATTTGCGCTGCGCAGCGTCTTCACACACAGACGAAACTTACTAGAGAAGTGTGAAGTGTGACATAATATACCTCTGTAAATAAATACTATTTAAATTTACATCTCGCACAATTTAATGCCCTTTGTATGGAACATATACGCTCGCTTCGAACTGGAATCATGGTGGAATATCCGGTGATGTTCACTTCGCAGGGCACTTACGGTCAAAAAGGAGCATTACTGTCACATACTGATCTGGAGTGTGGAGTGTGCATAGATTTGGAAGAAAAAAAAAAAGGCAGAAAAAAAACTAGATTCTATCTATTTATTGGGAACCGCTGATGTAGCCTATTGTAGTAATGTTGTCTCTGGTATTCTGGTCTGTGAGCGTATATGCGTTCAGGGGGTGTGGCTTTGGACGGCGATTGCAGGGAGTGTGGGACATTCGCTTTCAGTGCTATCAGGCTAAAGTTAGCATTTCCCAAGATCTCCTACTGCACCTTTAAAGTCTGACTGATGATATCTGAAACAGTGTGTCATTTACCTCATTATAATAATCAACAATCATCTGCAGGATCTTTTTTAGATTGTTCATCTGTAAAAATGGCGAGAAACAAAGACTTTAGCTTTGACTAACACATTATATTTGGCATGTTCTCAAAATTAGATTTAAGCACAAAGGCATAAAAGAAAAATAAGTCTACCGTGAGTCTCACATTATCTCCAACATCCTCTTTAATGCGGGCCAGCCAGCTCTCATTGAACCATGAAGGATCTCTGTAATTGAAATATATTGATCAGTGCAGCACAGTCTTATCTAATTCAGATACTTTTAGAGGCTTTCATTCAGATCAGTTGGCAAAATGAAATCAAATATATTTTGTTCTTATCCCTTCCTACTTTAATATAATCAGAATTACATCACACTCTCAGGCTCTCCAGACTCTCTGATAAAAATATATAAATTTCACTAAACTTGAATGTTTATTCAACAAAAAATAATGTGTTTCAGGTAGACATGTGCCGGTATTCGGTAATGCGATATATCACGATAATGAATATGCACGATATTGTTATCGTGGGCACTTAATTATAATAATTATTTATTACAAATTATTCAGAATTTTGAATGCATTTTAAGAATACTTTTCCCATTAACTGGTCACAACACTGCTGTATGCTGCGTCACAGACGCATGCGCACTCAGATATAAACAAGCACGGATGAGAAGCGCATGGCGGAATGCGTGAGACGCTCTGGATGACAACACATTCACTGACAGCAGATGGAGCTGAACAGCAGAAATGCAGCCGTTACCCCAGAAACCCCAAACTTATTTAAATGATTTAAATAGCCATTCCGATTTTTGTATTCGCTATGGTGGTTTAATCACTCGTCATACTTAATTTTAGACTTAACAGACTATTTATTTTTCATACGTTTTTACATTTAATCTGGACTACAACCACTGATCATTATATATAGATCAGTGACTACAACACACCCTAGATATTGTTTGAAAGTGTTTTGATTCTTTATTGTTCGTCACACTTTACATTAGGGCTTCATTAGTTGACATTAGTTAATTCATTAGTTAACATAAACTGGCAATGAAAAATTCTTCTAAACATTCATTAATCTTAGGTATTCCAGTATTTAATAACATGTTGTTAAAATCGAGAGTTGCAACTGTTTTATTTAATGAGCTAACATGAACTAAGTGTTGTATTTTTTAACAAAGATTAATATGCAAATGTAGGTATTGCTCATTGTGAATGTTAATGCATTAACTAAAGTTAACTAATGAGACCATTATTGTAAAGTGATACCTATTGGTCTTTATAATTCTTTTGCACTTTAATCAGTGTACATTTAAAAAATGTAGCCTATACATTTTTTTGTGTATTGCTTTATTGTATTTAAATGTTCAGTTATTTTTGTTATAAGAAAAAAGTTAAACCTGTTAAACTGTATTATGATAACCACTTTTTGCAACTAAATTCATATCGGTGATTAATCCTATACATGATAAACGAATTACAATTCATCGCAACATGAAAATTTTGATACGCATATCCCTAGTTTCGTTAATAGTACTGGAGGACTACCCACAACCCACGCAAGTATAAATCATTCACACACTGACAAGCTGAGATATAAATCTGTAATGCTGACCTGGAAAAAACTAATCTGATTTAGTAGAGCAAATAAGGAAACAAAAAATGGGGGCGAGTGAGAAATGTAAAACACAGTCAAGTATGAATGAACGAGTCAAAGAAACACTGCAGCACAACTGGTAGTACATGGCGCTAGCAACGTCAAAGTCATGGGTAATCAAATAAATACAATGAAAGCAACATGAGTTACTTTGGATAAAAGCATCTGCCAGTGAATAAATGCCAAGTAAACGTAAACACACTCACATCTGATGCAGGGCCTGAGACATGGCTGCCCCTGAGGTCAGATCCTTCACTGTCTTACAGGGGGCTGCAGTTTTGAAGGTTTGCAGCTGAGGCATATACAAAAAAAAAGAAACAAATGTAAACAGTACTATAATAGACAATGATAAACTCAGTGGTGTATAAAGTACCTGAAAGCCATAGTAAAAGTATAGATATCTTACTAGAAAATGACTTTGGTAGAAGTTGATGTCACCGTTTAGAATATTACTTGAGTAAAAGTCTTAAAGTATGTTATATTTATTGTACTTAAGTTCGAAAAGTTTTTAATCTTAAACGTACTTAAGTATTGAAAGTAAAAGTACAAGTAAATGCAAAATGGAAAAGAAGCAAATAAATATATATAAAAAATGTTCATGCACTGCTTGTGTTCAGCAGTAGCAAGATTGTGTTCAGTTTTAACTCTTTCTTCCATTTTGTTTTTTGGGTACGACTAAGAAAGCACTTCATCCGTTACTTAGCGTCTTTCATTCCAATAACATAAAACATTTCTGGATCTGATCTGAAATAGCAATTATGTATTCACACAGTTGAATGTATCTCAGAGGGGCATGGATCTTCTTCCCTGCAGTTACAGATGGATAAATAATGTTTTGTTTATAACATAAAACGTTGAATACTGATATTTGAAATGATTTAAAACATGAAAAAAATTGTAGAAATGTGAAATTAAAACCGCCAGTAGGTGGCAGCAAGTGACTCTTAATGGGTGAGTCATTGAGATTCAACCGATTCATTCAAACGACTGATTCATTCAGGAACAAAGCATTTGACTGTTTTAATGAGTGAGTCACTGAATCATTCAAACTGTTTGTTCAAACAGCTGATTCATTCAGAAACAAAGCAAGTGACTGTCTTTATGAATGAATCACTGATCATTTATTCAATCTATTCGTTCAAACAGCTGATTCATTCATAAACAAAGCATTTGACTGTGTTAATGAGTGAAACACTGAATCATTTATTCAACCGATTCAAAAAGCGGATTCATTCAATAAGTAAACACGGTCCACTGCTCAGAGACGCAAAACAGTGCTGTGATCTCTGTTTGGAACTATTTTCGTTGGCAAAATTGAGCAAAAACAAGCAATATTACGTCTAAAATTTAAGTCACTTATTGCTTTAACTGAACTTGTATCAATGATTCTCAACCGGGTTATCAGGCTGATTTCTGCAGAAAAACGGTAGCTCTTATGCTCTTTTCTTTAGATAGATCAATGCTAGAAAAATAAGCTTTACTTTTTTTTGGGGGGGGGGGGGGGGGGGGGGTTTTTTATAGTTTAAAAAAGCTATAAAAAAATATAGCTTCCAAACCTCTCTTCAGAAACCTACGGGTGACGTCACGGACACTACGTCTATGGTTTGTATCCATCAATTTCCCATTCCGTTTAAAGAATTTAACTCCATTATAAAGGCGATTCCTGATGGCATATTTTATAAATATGCCTGATGAAAGCTTCCCTCACCCATGAGTCATGCTCAAAACAACTTTCACAGTTATGTTTGGGAGGTGTTTCGCTTTTAAGTAAAGAATGTTTTAATTCATTTATTCGTCAACTTTCTCAATCTCGAAACTCAATTTCTCCAAAAGGGAAATTTTTTGGGGTTCTAAAATAGATAACATTCAATGGAGGAAAACATGGTTATTAAATACTGTATACCCAATAAAGTGAAAGAAGTGCATTTAAAAATTTTGCATAATATATACCCTTGTAACGCTGTTGTGTCGAAATTTTGTGATGTAGCTGATATATGCACCTTCTGTAAAAAAGAAAGTGAAGATATTTGTCATTTATTTTTCTCTTGTAATGTTTCATCACTTTTCTGGAAAGATTTGAGTTCCTATTGTTTTTCTAAAGTTAATATGAACTGTAATTTACACATTAAGGATGTTGTTTGCTTTTTTGAAAACCAAAACAAATCTTTAGAATCTGTTGTTAACTTTCTTATCCTTGTGGCAAAATTCAATTTTAACAAACAAAGGTTTCTTAAGAAAATACCTACTTTTATAGATTTCTTATGTGAAGTAGAACATTTAATTAAATCACTAAGAGTTATTAATAACAAAAAATGTATTTCTTTTTTGAAGAGATATGATGAGATCTTTCATGTACCGTGATTAATACTTGTTTTGGTGTTTTAAATTGTTTTTATTATTATTTAATTTTTTTAAATCCTCTTTTCTTTATTTGTTCTGTTCCTGCCTTTCTTCATGTTCATAAAAAAGCTGTTTAAATGCATCTTTCTCTTTTAACTGTCATTATCAACTTCTTTTTTTTCTTCTCTTCTCTTCCATATGTTCAGATGACATTGGATGTATTGTTGATACATTATGTGTAATGTATGCAAAGTTATTATTCATTAATGTCAATTGAATTGTTTGCAATAAAAAAAATAAATAAATAAATAAAAATACAGTCTATGTTTGCACACGATCAAAGCAGGAGTCTGACTTGCAAACGCCAGACCACTGATTCGTCAAACCTGCTTTCCTGCAGTCCGTGCTCTTCTGACTTTTGACTATTTTGTAGTAAGTAACGAATATGCTTCAGGGAAATGTATCGATGTAAAAGTATACATTTTAATTAGGAATTGTAGTGGAGTAAAAGTAAAAGTTGGCTGAAATATAAAAACTCAAGTAAAGTACAGATACTCCCAAAAAATACTTAAGTACTGTAACAAAATGTTATTACTTCGTTACATTACACCACTGGATAAACTACAAAGAATATGCATGAACACAGGGGTTCCCAAACTTTTTTTTGTCCACTGAACCACCTTATATGTAAAATATTTAGGCTACTTGAGATATTGTTAATATATTAAAAAATTAAATCACACATTAATATTATTACCTGTAATTGTTAAAAAACGTTTTATTTTGAATAATTGTTGTGTAGTCATTCTGACACAGAGAGGATTTTCTTTTCCCTGAAAATGCTAGTTAATGTTCGTATTAGTCTAACTTACCAACTTTGCACCCACAGGCTATAACAACATCCAAAACATTGATTCATGGATTTACTGATTGATTTACCATTTTTGCACTTTTTAGAAAAAAAAGAAAGAAGTAGTAATTGTAGAGGAGTAAAACAATGTGCTAACTGAAAGAAAACAAAGTGACAAAAACATTAAATCCAGGTAATTTTTTAGGGCCAGTCATTTTTGACCGTAAACACTAAATTTGGAAAAAGCACAAAGGTTCATTTTATATTTGATTGAATTATTAGTTTCTTATCAGCTTGTCATTTGGGAAACCCTGCATTACTACAATAAAAGGCTAAATCACCACTGACAGCATGATAGTATATTTAATAGAAAATCCTGGAGGTTTTGTACATTTAAGTTTTGTCATCCAATCTGCTTTGACATAGCATATAGCACTCTCACTAAAGAAAAACACAATTAACATTAACAAAATGCTCCATAATGTTGTTAAGGGATGTATTTACTAAAGAACTTTTACACTGCAATAAAACATTTTTATAAACGCCATACATACATACATACATATATATATATATATATATCTGTTGCATCTTACAAGTCTTTCTGAAAACTATCCAGAAGGGGCCTTGTTGTAAACGCAATGTAAACACAGTCATGGATCAGAGCCAGAGAATCGAGAGCACGCGCCGCATGCGATCACACACACCAGTCCAAAATCAAAACGCCATCATATTAAACTGAGACAGGGAATATCTGATTGCATAAGACACATTCCACAAATACTCTAGCTAACCAGATTAGTCGTCTAAATCGGATGAGGATGGAGTTGGCTGTAACTGTTGGTGTTGTTTACATGTCTAACAGCATTCTGAGGCTGGTTTGTCTTTATGATTTTTGTATATAACGTTATTGGTGTCGCGTGTTGGACGGGTGCCGCTTGGAGAAATGAGCGCATTTTTAAAGGTTGCAATGATGCACCGCAGACCCCGTTGGTTTATAAGAGCAAGTGCACACATCTAAATGTCTTTTTTTCCGGTATTTTTTGACCATGAAGGAAACGACTACCTGTGACAGGTAACGCTATCATCAAGGATCTGACCGCAGATAAATAAACGATTCCTGATTCCAGTGACCTTTAGAGCTAAACTAAAAGATAGGATCTTACCCAAATAATCAGGCTCTCGCACAGCACCGTTTTATTTAAATCCATATCTCCTCTGTGCTATGGGGGAAATATTTCCGTCCACCTGTCCACAATGCGCTTCCCCTTCCCACCTCGCGTGTATTTGCCTAGCGCTCACCAGCACTACGTTCACGTCTATTGCGTTTACGCACTAATTGATACGTAAAGACTTCGTGAATGTCCGCCGCGGACACATCGCGTGCTGCGTTGATAAGGATTGGGGGATTGACGAGATCAAGAGCGCAACAGCAAGAAATAAAACACCAATGGTGTATTGAGTTCAGGACACCGTGTAGCCAATCAAAACAGAGATCCGAAGAGACTGGCAGAGCAGAGAACACGGATCATGTGGAATAAAGCGTTTGGTTTCCACACTATGGAAACAGAATAGGCTATGGGCACCTAAAAAGTGAAAATAAAATAGCCTACAATGTGTTACAAAATACTGTCAAATTTATCATCAAAATACACAGATTCATCCAAATAAGCACGCTTTAAAAAATATTTAGCCTTAAAAATATCAAGCCTATAAAGACATTTGAAATGCAAATTTAGGATGATCAGCTGGTACCATCTTGGGCCAGCAACAAACCAAAGGTGGTCAATCTGAAATGGAGCCTAGTAGGCTAGTTGGTCATCCAAAAAATGATCAGCTATCGCCATAATGATCATCTTTGACCAGGTAGCCTAATGATTATCTTATTATACCAGCTATGACCAGAAACCATTAAATCATGTTCCAAATCATGCAAATCATTATCATTTTTCAATACTTATTGGGTAAATCTGACAATTTTTTATTTGTTTTAATGTAGTTATTTTTACTTGTCATCCCATAGGGACATTCACTTTTATGCACAGATGCTTTATGATCAACAGCTCCCAAAGACAGGTTTTTTTTAAGTAGCCATTTATTTATTTTATTGCCACTGCCACTTATACAAATATGAGTTAAGCTACACTAATGGTACAGAATAAAGGTGACTAAACCTTCAAATTAACTTATTTAAAAAACAAATAATTGAGAAAAAATGTAAAATTGAGTTTAAATAATGATGTACATACTTTAGATTTACACTGATTTGTGTTTTCTGTTGTTAAACATTAACGTCTCTCAATCTTTTTATTACCTTTTTGTAATAAAAACATAAGATAAGATTGTGATGTGAAGTCACATGCGTTTACCTAGTATGGGATGAGCACATGTGGGAATACGTCATATACAAAATAAGAAACACATTAGTGCCTTTATTGCAAACAATTGTATAATATATAAATAGATAATAATCAATAGAATTAGAAATAAAAATAAATAAAAATAGATAAACTGCATACCTTTAAAGTTTAGATAAATTATTTCTTTTATTCACTCCATTTATAATTTCACCATAAAGCCACATTTGATAACCTTAAATTTCGTCTTCAACCTGTTAACCACATGGGACAGCGTAACTGGTGGCAGTATTCCTTGACTGACATGACACTGGACTTTAAACCATGACAGCCTCCAGATTCTCATTTGGCCCTGGGTCTTTAACCCACCCCTATGCCATCAAGGCCCTTGTGGATCAACAGCTGCTATTTTCAGCCACAACGACCTTGCGGTTTAGGCAAAAACGAGAAAGGTAAATATTAGCTTGAGAAATTTTTAGCATAAAGCTCCAGGGCAAATGCACTGAAATGGAGCCAATTTGGAAGTGGGGTAACTAAGTTACAAAAGCTGTCTCATCAATAAAGAATGTTGATAGATATAAGAAACTTATAAATAACCCACACATGATACACTCTATTTGAGGGTCAATGTGTAATATAATAAGCCTATAGTATTAGTGTAGTATTAAAGCTGGTGTAGATTGTTTTAACATGCTGGATTGCCCTGCATGATTGTTCCAGGCATCCCAGTGAAATGCCTTTCTTTGTTCATCCATATGGGACAGTGTAGATTGTGTAAACGTACAGTAAACCATTGACAGGTTAACCAGACACCTAACCTACTTAAAATAGGAGGAGACTTACAACCTGTGTCTTTGAACCCGTGATAGTGGTCACATGACATAAATACAACACTGGAGACCGAGAAATCAGTGCAAATAGTCAATAAACAGATTTTCACATGCATTAACATTTTGTAGAGGTCCGTAAGGTTGCAAGCAAGTTTCCTGAATTTCGAAAACCCAACAGGGAGTCATTGTAGTTACCTAATCTCCAAAAAAGGGGACTGATGCCCTGGTCAATGATTAACCCGTCTGTCAAATTTACTGTGTACAATGCAGCAGTGAGAAAGCATTCCAGTCTCTGCCTTCCACAAGAGAAAGCAACTGAATTACGAACAAGAAACATGCCCACCAGCCACAGTTTCCACAACAGGTGAGAGAGACAAACTCTTTGGGTTAGATTTGTATTAATTATATTTCATGCACATTTTTGTGCCCAGTAATCCAATCTGAAACTGTCTGCTGTGTAATGTTTAAATGCTGCCATTGGAGGATTTTGTCTGATATAAGGCTATATTTAAACATTTTAATGATATGCAGCATTATTCATTTTATGAATAATGAAATATTTATATATAGCTATACATGTAATATGATGAAGTGTTGAGTCCTGAGACTGCAGGTTAACTGTGTTATGGTATTGTGGGGCAATAAAGGGCACCACACAGAAACTAAATATTATGACATCAGACAGTTCAGTCATGTCAGTCTAACTTTATTCAGTTCTAAACTGAACTCAGAGTCTTACAATTCTCAAATACTTTCACATAGGATAATTTTCACAATGTTGTGTTGTTTTAAAGACATAGGATGCTGTATAAGATAACATAACTGCAGGATATCAAGCTATAATAAGATGCAAATATAGTTATTTTCATATCAAAGGCAAATGTTAGTTCAGTAGTACTGACATATTTCAAAGGCTGATGTACTTTAAGGGGTCATATGATGCTGCTAAAAAGAACATTATTTTGTGTATTTGGTGTAATGAAATGTGTTTATGCGGTTTAAGGTTAAAAAAACAGATTATTTCCCACATAATGTACATTATTGTTTCTCCTCTATGCCCCACCTTTCTGAAACACGTCGATTTTTACAAAGCTCATCGGTCTGAAAAGCGAGGTGTGCTTTGATTGGCCATCTATCCAGTGCATTGTGATTAGCCGAATACCTCAAGCATGTGACAGAAATGTTACGCCCCTCCCATACTGTGATGCCCTGTCCGGCCGGAGTGACGAGACAAAAACATTCAATCCCATTATAAACGAGGCATTTGTTGCATCCAGTGGGACATAGTCTGATTAATGAACTTATACTATCTGTCTTTTTTATGCATTGCATCGCGCCACGTAAACATAAAACCATGTCTGCATTTGTGATCGGAGAAATGACAAACAACAAGCCCTACTCTACACTGCCCAAAACTCACGTTTGAATCATCATTGGCAAATTCTTTAAAATGGAAAACTCATAACAGCCGCCGGCAATTGTGTCTACTATCCGATCAGGAAACAGTCCTCGATAAAATGTGCTGCACACATCTGAATTTTTGGGTTGTACTGTTCTGGAACAGTGTGGTAAATACAACTTAACCCCTGATTTCTAATCGTGTCCATTTTTGAAAGACCAAACAAAATAGTTTCGCTTTCACAAAGAAACACAACGTCGCACACGGCGGGCTTGAATTAGCGGTCGGCGCAATTCGCAAGGAGCGGCCGTTGGCTTGCGGCAACCACCTGGGACGACCCCGGCGGACGTCTGCTTCATCCCGGTGAAAGCAGATCTGGATCCACACGCGAAGTTGATGTATTTCCCGCAGTGACCCCGAGGATCAGCTCTAGGCATGACGAACGGATATCGTAGCCTCTTTTGGAAAGTCTTTCACAACGAACACCACAGTGTCCTTCACGACTGGTGCGGCAGCACCATTACACAGCAACAATAAAGTTAGGACTTCTTTCTTTGTGTGATCATTTGGGTGGTGTTATGCAAATCTTACCACATCGTGACATAGACATGTTGGGGTGTGTTAGAACGAGCCGTTTTAGGGGCCATTCACATATCGCGTTTTTTGCGCGCTCAAGTCCGTTATTTCAAATGAAGATGCGCGGCAGGCGCGCTCATAATGGAAGCAACACAGTTGCAATGTGCTCATTTTTTCCAGGCGCGTCCGCGCCGCATCGAGATGAAAACATTTCAACTTTTCAGAATGCCGCAAGCGCACCGCGGGTCATTTGACAAGAACCAACCAATCAGCTTCATCTTTTCCCGTAACAAAATTGAAAGCTAAGCCAATATGGAGAAAGAGCTGATCATAGCTGTTCAAGGATAGCCATTTTTTAAATAACTTTAGTAGCAGAGCTACTGCAAGGGATTTTTAGTGCTGCAAATCCAAAATCTTTGCTGAAACTTCCGTGTCTTCATGTAGTGCGCAGGTCATGGTTGCTTAGCAATGGTAGACGGCTCCGGAGCGCAAGTGCCCGAACGCTTTGGAAAAAAAGCAGAAAGCGGCGCACCTAGCGTTTTCTACGCGTTTTTAGGCGCGACATGTGAACATCCCCGTAGGTCGGCGTGGTTGACTCTTAAATTTTATAAAGAATATCTCTTTGGATATTGGAATTTGAGACTTTAGTCTTTGCAACTTTACAGATCTTCTTATGCATCAATACTTGTAACACTCCAAAGAGAAGGAAAAATTTAAATCACATCATATAACCCCTTTTTGGCTGTCTGATTTTGCCTTATCTGGTAAACACACAATGTGTCAGACAGCTAAAGGTAGATTTCATACTTGCTCTTCCAGCCTACTCGTGATAAAAGTGTTATACTTTTGTAAAAAAAAGAAAAAAAGCGGTTTGCGATGAAGAAAATTTTATTTTCGTACTTTTCATACTGCTACTCAATTTCAAAGAAATCTGTAACGTAATCAGGGCCGTTCCTTTAAGCCTTTGAAAACGCCCGAGGCGATATCCCTATGCAAATCAGATATATTCGTATCAGACACCAGTTGCTTTTCACATTCAAATTGGTTGTCATAGTAGCAACACTAATTTGTGGAGATTCAGTGCAATGAGTTCCACAAATCTGAATGCATTATTTGTAAATTGACTGCTAAGATAAACATTTGCACAATTTAGTATCTGTAATATCATTGTGTTGCCCCTAGATGCCTGTATAGCCCTATGTAACAATCCCTAGTGGCTAAGACATTGCACATATTTTACACATAAATCACAACATTAATTAATTTTATTACATTTTGATTTGTATACTATATACTATACTACTACATATTGTTTAGATATTATCAATGGCTACTTTTTTGTCTTTATCTGTTTTTTGTTTAATTTTTTTGTTGTTGTTTCTTGAAACATTGATTTCAAGTGTCAGTTATTTGCATTATTTATTTTCAGTCAACTATAAAACCCCTTGTTACCCAACTACCCTAACAAACTTTATCATTTGCATAAAAGTCACCAATGCAGCTACTTAATCATTTGCTACTCGTTAATGTGTTAACGTCCCCTTTAAATAATGTGACGCTTTGCCCTCTATGACGCTGCTCCCATTAAGCTCTGTTGGAAGTGAATTAATTGATTCAGCATTTTGACACCTCCGTAAGAATGCATTTAACTAGACAAAGCGGTTTAATAAAGGATTTATTGATCTCGTGAATTAGCGAATTTACTATACAAATATTTTTTAATTGGATGTTAAAGTTTATATATTACATGACACGCTGATCCTTTAACGATGCATTGGCGCAAAAAACGCACACCTTTTGGACATATCTCGCAACATGATTTATCAAGTGCCACAAATACTGCCTAAACAAAATACTGATTTTGTGCACTTTATTTACTGTACCAATATTTTAAATTAGCTTTATTTAGCTTTATTGCATGGCAAAAAAAAGTGTTACCTTGCCAAAGCACTGACAGAGCCCACTGATCTAATGGCATTGTTGAGCGCTCCAAATGCAAACTTTGCATGCAACAATCAGGCAGCAATTGACAGCACTCTGATCTAGTGGCATACAGGCATGGTCAGATTGGCAGTACTGTAGCCCGATAATTTTGGGGGATCCAGTGGGGGCGGCAGTTATATTTCAGGTTGACCGTGCCACTCTTTATCACAACCCTGCTAAAAGTGCCAGTACGTGCGCTCATTGGCGCCCCTTCAGCTGGTGGCCGCCTAGCTCGCCTATACCTAGAAACGGCCCTGGCTGTAATGATGATGTTTTAACTCACTTTGCACATATAATGATAATGACCTTATAAACTCTAGTCCTGCTTTGTGATTTGAAGTCTCTCAGTTCAACAGAATGGCTGAACATAAAATCCACAGTATTGCATTTTAATAACTGCATCTCTCACTTTTGAAGGTCCTTTCTTCTCTCAAAGATAAGGAGTCAAGGCCAGCCACACAATCCCCACATGAACAAAAGAGAGGTGAATACACACATTCCCACACTCACATCATGCACTGACCTCCAAAAGTTTGAGGACTACAAGAAAATTTCTTATATTGTGTATTTTTATTTCATTATTTATAATTAACCGCAGCATTTTCAATTTGAAATGTCTATTGCAGTAAAATACTGCAATACTACAAAATCAAACATTATCCTAGAAATAAATGACACATGCAACAGAGCAATATTTGTATAAAATATATTGTATAAAATTTCATTTATTGCTTTTTTAAAAATAGTGTTACTCTAAGAACTTGGAAAAGTGAATATTAATCCAGATTAATAATCTTAATTTTATGCTTGCAGGATTTACCTAAAATGTGGTTGCCAGCAGGCAACAGGGACAATCACTGCCCCGTCTGTTTACAGATTGCCAGCTATCCGTAGAGACCAACTGCGGGCATGTATTCTGTGGTGTGTATCAACCTACTTAAAACACACATCACAGCAAAAAAAAAAAGAAAAAAGTATTTGCATAAACAGTGTCTCATGTCAGTGTTTTACAATGTTAATCATCATGCTGGTTTACTTTAGCGTAAGGTGCTTTAGACTAATGTAACTGGCGTACTGTGAGAGAGCAGATGGTGGTGGCCATTTACACTCCAAGCACTGAACACTTACCCAGTCATGTGACTCTACAGTGTTGTATATGGAGTTAAATATTATACTGTTGCCATAGTTACGATAGCAGAGTCTCTCACCTGACACAGAACACGTGAATACACACTCAGAGAGGGAATATTTTTTGATTTATGTCAATAGTAAACTACAAGGTTAATACAAAATTCGAAACTGTTTGTAATTCTCGCACCACAGGCACTTTAAATCAGCACATTAAAGAGACTGAAATAAAGAGCAGCAAAGATAATACAAGCAACAAAAATTTGACAAAAATAATGATATGTGCTGCATGTCTCTTTCAGGTTTGATTACCCGTTCAATATTTATTATTATTATTCCTTCTAGTCACATCAGCTCTACTAAATATATAAAAAGTAGTGAACACGACCAGCTACTTTGTTAAATACTTGCTATTGAGAAAAAAAAGTATTGAATGTGATGTGCCAGATTTACCTGAATCAAAACATAAATAACAAACCATATGGAAACAAACCATATTTTTGTGTGGTTTTAACATGATGTGAATGGTGGAATCCAAATGATATTTCTGAATCACTGAAGCCAATGCATTTCAGTGGAAAAGCACATTTATTTTGATCTATCTGATAAAAATTGTGTAGAATGACCTATTAAAAATAATAACACATTTCTGGCACATGGTAAAGGAGAGGCCCACGCTTATCTGTCTTCTGTCTCTTTCTCTCTCTAGCACCATGTCTGATATCTTACTGGAAACATTGTT
The DNA here is from genome assembly GCA_018155175.1 of Sinocyclocheilus anophthalmus. Lineage (NCBI taxonomy): Eukaryota > Metazoa > Chordata > Actinopteri > Cypriniformes > Cyprinidae > Sinocyclocheilus > Sinocyclocheilus anophthalmus. The sequence goes on from JADLZN010000418.1 coordinate 573,673, forward strand.
CCTGGTTAGATGCAATCAGCTGTCCTTTGTGCAGACAGACGGTAAGAGATTTCTTAGCTGATACATGCTTCTTAAAGAAAAATATTTATTTGATATTCTGAATAAAACTTTTCTTTCTTTCTCTTAAATCTTACGTACCCTAAATGTTTAAATGGTACTGAATGACAATTTTCTGCAAAACTATTAAGCTGCACAACTGTTTTCAACATTGACAATAATAATTAATGTTTCTTAAGGAACCAAATCAGCATATTAGAATGATTTGATTTGATGATGACTAAAGACTGGAGTAATGGCTGCTGAATGTAGCTTTGCCATCACAGGAGTAAATTACAGTTTAAAGGATATTAAAATAGAAAACAGCTATTTCAAATTGTATTAATATTTCACAATTACTGTTTTTACTGTGTGTATATATAGACAGAAAAGGTAAAGCTCTCATTTTATTTGGCTTTTATTCTGTCTTTATTCTCAGGTGAAATAAGATGTGCCATCTCTTCAGAGAGACCAGAACTGACTGTAAAGAGAGAGAAGTGCTCAAACATGTCAGAGACTATAACAAGCGCTACTCCGGAGCACCAAGACAGGTACAAACATTTGCTTAAAGTTGGTCTAAAGCAATAATGTGTCTTTTTTTTAATTGCCATGTCAGACTGTAATCATATCAGTTTGCTTTTTGGGTAGTCAGACTGGCAAACAATGCGATTGTAGCTACTGTAATGCTCTCAAAGACAAGTTACGGCTGACTTGAAAAACTACATTATATAACCATTCTTTGTGTTGACAAACTCGTGCCGCTCCCAGTAAATTTGTACAATTACCATTATTACTTCTCAGCAGAGTGTTTATTATTTTATTTGCTCTGGATTATATCACATCACCACACCTATTTTAGTTCCTGATGCCACAAAGGTTGTGAAACCTCAGGCCAGGAAGGACAGTTTCCTACAGTTGGAAGACACCCATGGACATGTTTTTATTGTTCAGATACGCAGCACACACTGATATCCCACGTGCTAGTTCATATGCTACAGTATGATTGTCATCTTTTCCCTTTTTTAGGTAAAGGATTACTTGTGCGATACACCCCTCTTTCTGCTCTTTCTGGTGCGATGGCTGGGGAACATGAGTGGCCTGGTGTGGCTGTTTCTCTTGAGGGTGGCTGTCTGTGGATTTGGCGCTGCCATGTCTTTGGCCTCCCCACTGGAGACTCTTCCTGGGCCGCTGAGCAGTGTGCTGGGCACGCTGGATGATCTTGTAGTGGTCTTCCTTCTTCTCATCTGCATTATTAACATCAACCAGCAGATGGGGCCGCAGAGGACAAGAACACACTCGGTCATGCAGGGTGTGCTGACCGACACGTTGTAGAGGACAGTGATGATGTGCTTACTAGCATGTTGAAATTACACTAATCAACCTTGTTGGCAAAGGTTAACAGTGTTATGGCCTGCTGCACTTTGATCTTATTGAACATGGATTTTCAATGATGATGTGTCTAGAATAGACTTACAGCACTAAATGAGTGGAGTTCTGATGTTTTAAAAACAGCAATTTAAGGTGTTTTATTAAAGACATTGTATATAATAAATGTAAAGTGGTTTTGTAAATATGCAAGTTTATAATAAATATTTATATATACATTTATGTTTTTTTTATGGTGTCTGAATACTTGATTTTAGCTGTGCATTTTCCCTTACACACACACACACGACAAACATTTTATAATCAGGAATTTATTAAATGCTTTGAGTTTAATTCTTTGAAGTGTGTTTGCAGTGTTTCATCAAAAACTTGTAGTTGAATAATTTCAATGTATATTTTGCTTTTTGTAAATAAAAATGGTGATAATGAAATTCAAACAGCACAAATTTAGAGTGTTTTTCTCATCAATAAACCTTTTCTCAGTGCAAAGTTAATAATTTCTGGAATGTATATTTTGGATTTTTAAATGAAAAATGGTGATAATCAGCCATTAAATTTTAATTGTATCTCAAAAATGCTCAATAAAGAGCCCATTATGAATTTAGACATGTATATGTTGAGGCATCAGTTTCCAGCAGGACTCTACATGTTAATTCTACTTGAATGCAAACTAAGTCTGTATGTAGGAATGTAAGATTTCGAAAAGTCAAAGTGTTAAATTTTTAAGTAGTTCACCCAAAAATGAAAATTCTGTCATTCACTAACCCTCATGTCATTTCAAACCATATTAAGAATGTTGACAACCAAACAATTTTGGTTCCCATTGACATTGACAAAAAATATAATGTAAGATGCATAGAGGTTTAAAATGACATGAGGGTGAGTAAATGATGACAGTTTTTTGGGTGAACTATCCCTTTAACAAGTTGTCTAGTTAGCCTATTTGTTTAGTTGTCTATCACAACTGTACAGTAGCATATCTCTATGAGCTCTGACACCAGACTGCCGCATTACGGAACATGCTAAGCCACGGTGAGGCCTCCAGTGATCCCCTGAGGTGCTGAGGGGCCCAAGCCCACTGCCAGCCCAGTACGGCCCGCTCTGGATGGGGCATCATAGCCAGGTGACGGCCATCTGCTGAGCAGATGCCTGCAACACCTTGTGCAGAACCATTGGGGTTCATGGGATAGATTTCAGTCGGGGTTCCCGAATCATCCACATAACGCAGAGGAGCCAAACAGGCACCAATCAGCTTCTTCTGAGCCTCAGGAGAATGAAACTGCATCAGACCTATAAGAACAAAAGAGGAGTTTTTAAAGTCTGTGTGTACCGGAAATTGCTGCCAACTTTATTTCAGTGCAGTGACATTTCCAACTGAAACGGAATATTGAATAGAAGACAGGGTTTAATTTTAGCCCTCCTCCTCTCCATCTCTTGAAGGGGCATGGTTCACCCAAGCTGTCAAACTGACGTCATCAGAGAAGGAATGCAATTCCAGAGCGGAAGCAAATATTCAGATTTTGATTAAAGGTTACCAAGACAAATACATTTTTTTCAGTGGATTAACTTGCATGGATTAATTGTTCTCCTCAAGACTAGCAATGTGCGCTAACAAAGTAAATAAAGTCAATTTTGATTTCATTTCATGAGGACCAATGTCACACAATCATGTTCCTTCACAGAAGCCGCCAAATTACTTGTGTAATCATTGTCAGGTGTGATCGTGGTTAAATTGATGGTGATGCAAGAGTCTTAGGACACAGCTGTGTGATTCTTTTGGATGTACAAAGCCTATCCTGCTCATTAAGTGATTGATAACATCAGGGTTTTGTCACTGAGGCCACACCAACAATTGGTATAAATTTAAAGCCTCTAGAAGTAGTCTAGAAGTAGAGGCGCATGTTGCTCTTTGAAAAAGGCTAAGGTGAAGAAGGAGCTAACAAGTGAGCAACGGGTTCAAATAAAGTCCCTTTTTGATGCTGGCTGGAGTTACCGCCGCATAGCCAAGGACGTGAGATGCAGTCCAAGCACTGTAAAGTACACTTTAGACCACCATGATGCCACCAATTCACACCAGAACCGAAAGGGGAGAGGTCGAAAAAGAAACTTTCAGAGAGACAAGTGAAGCATCTCTAAATTCTCAGTCTTAAGGACCAAAGAAAGACCTCATGAGGACTGCGTGACGAGATCAACACCTCGATGACTAATGGTGCAACAGTGTCTTCAAGAACTGTGCGTCGGAAACTGGGAGAAGGAGGACTTGTTGGCAGAATAGCAGCAAAAAAGTCATTACTGAAATATAAAAAATAGAGTGAAATGCCTGAAATTTGCAAAAGAACAAGAAATGGACAAAGGAAGATTGGCATAAAGTGTTGTGGAGTGATGAGACAAGTTTGAACAAGTTGGCAATAGCTAATAGCTTATGTCCGACAAAGGGGGGGGGGTGGAGGGGGGAGGGGGGGGGGGGGGGGGGGCATATAAAAATGTTGTCTCTTGCCAACAGTTAAACAGAGGGATAGTATTGTATGGTGGTGTTGCCATTCAGCTCCGAATAGTGACTTAGTGAACATTGAGGCATCGGATAAGAAAGTATACACAATATTCTGAGGCACAGAGACCTTCTGGGAATCATTTTATTGGGCATGGATTTATTTTTCCAAGAGGACAATGACCCTAAACATTCTTCTAACTATTGCCGGAACTACCTGCGATGGAAGGAATCTGCTGAAATATTGAAAATGATGGACTGGCCTCCTCAAAGTCTGGACCTCAACCCCATCAAGCAAATTTGAGGCGAGTTGGAAAATAAACTGGACAGATCTACTGTACATTCAAAGTAAAGCCTTTGGCTTGAGTTGCAGGAGGCATGGGATAACATTAGTGTTGAATTTCTGAGGAAATACTGTGTATTGACACTATGCCAGAGAGATGTGCTGTAATTGCTGCAATAGGTGGACATACCAAATATTAAAGTTGAAAGTGGATAAAAACCGTACGACTCATTTCATCGGATGTTTGTTGTGCTCAGAGCAACCATCTGCATGTTTCATGAACATTATAACTGACCTTATGTTTGGAGGCAAAAAAAAAAAAGCCAATATTTTCAGATCTGTCAGGTGTTCTAATAATTTGGGCCACCACTGTATTTATGATGAAAATAATTATTAAAAAGTCTAATATAATTTATAATGGAAAAAAAAAACCTATTAAAACGATATATTTTTTTCTTCTTATTTTTCTAGTGGTCTCAGACTTTTGGAACTCACTTGCAATAGAAGTAAATGCACTTGTCAAGTACAATGAACAGTACAATGAACATATTTCTAACCTTCTCCATGAGCGACCCAAACGCCCAGAGCAGATCCCTCCATTCCCTTAAGCATGATGGCCGGAGAGGGCAGGATACCTATACTCACAAACCTCGATTCAAACCGACCAGACTTATTATGGGTCAGAGTAACATCAGAACCTACAATAAAAATGAATAAAAAAATATTTAATTTTATACAAATAAAAGGAGCAAGGTAAATTCTTGAGGCGGTTGTTGGTATTTACATATGGTGAAACTAAAAGGTTTCTCTCTCACCTCCATCCTCTCTTTCACCCACCCAGCCAAGCAAAGCCATGAGCTGACACCCGTTACACACTCCTAGACTCAGCGTGTCATCACGATTGCGGAAGAGTTCAAACTCCTCACGAGCCTTGGGGTTAAAGGTCACTGTGGCAGCCCACCCTGATGAATAAGAAAAAAAGTCAAAGCTTTTGATCATCAGCTGGAGAACAAGTGCTAAGACCCAGTCATTTTTTCAGTCATGGCCTAATGGTTAGAGAGTCGGACTCGTAACCCAAAGGTTGCGGGTTCGAGTCTCGTACCGGCAGAGATTGTAGGTGGGGGGAGTGAATGTACAGCGCTCTCTTCCACCTTCAATACCACGACTGAGGTGCCCTTGAGCAAGGCACCGAACCCCCAACTGCTCCCCGGGCGCCGCAGCAAAAATTGCTGCCCACTGCTCCGGGTGTGTGTGTGTTCACTGCTGTGTGTGCACTTTGGATGGGATAAATGCAGAGCACTAATTCAGAGTATGGGTCACCATACTTGGCCACATGTCACGTCATTTATATTTTCAGTAGGCAGAGTGGCAAGGCCAGTACTAAATAACCTATGACCTGAGTCACAAATCTATGGTCATTTGAACATTCAATGGTGGGGATGAGTTAATGCTTGTTATCATTATATAGCAAAACTAACATACAGTTCAGCAGTGATATGCAAGATTGCTGCAACACGCAATAGTGTGATTTTCACCTTTAGCTGACCCCAGCACATCTGCATAGCTAAAACCACCCACAAACACCACGGCTCGGAAGGGGTCAAGGGTCATGGAGCCTGAGCACAGGTCCTGCATTGTGACATCCCACACCTACAGATCATACAAGAAAAAAGGTAAAATGTCAAAATGAATTCAACTTAGCCTTATTAAAAGTTAAAATGAAAACGTTTAAAAGCAAACAACCAGCATTTGTGCTATTAGTGAACAAACATCATCCCTAAATCCTTTTAATAAAAAATTACTGACTACAAACTCCAACACATACATATTTAAAAACACAAATCTTGAATCTTTCTTTGTGTAGGTGTGTCTTTACCTCGAATCCAGCCATGAACAGAGAAGCAGACATCTCTCTGTCTCCGTTACTGCCTTCCTCTCTCACAACAGCTGCACAAGGTTTCCCTGAAGCTGAAACGCAAGTCACATATTTTAACATACAGGTCAAGTATAAATATGGGAAAGATTCAAGATTGATGGTCTCACAGAGCTCTTTAATGATGGGTGTTTGGGAGGGGTCAAAGGTGAGCTTGAGGTACTGCTGTGTGCGAGAAGCAAGCCCTTCTTCTTCCTCTTGGACACACAGTGGATTAGCCTGCAGTCTCTCCAGCTGAAAACTAGTGCTTTCCCATATTGCCCTAAGTGTGGGTAGATGCTCATTCAGCACTTCCTGTCCACAAAGACTCACTCTGACCTACAAGACAGTATGGAGAAGAAATCAGCAGTTATTAAACGCTTTCTCTGCAATCACTGAGGTCCAATAATATTCCACTGAGCTCCATTAATCCATGCATATGCTTTTAGGTGAAAAAAACTCCGCTCACCCTGGCATCAGGTCCAAAACCAGAAGTTCTACCAATTCTGTGACAGAGGAGACCAGCATGTGTGTATCTCTGACAGACAGTCGATGCGTTTCTCTCACACACTTCCAAAACCAGACCGAGCTCCTCTGAAAAAAAAGCCTCCATCACTGAAAGAGAGGAATGAGGAGAGACATGAGGAAATATCTATAGCTATGTTTCCATTGCAGCTGCAAATGTAATCTTGTGAAAAATCGGAATAAATCACAAAAACACAAATTTCACTGAATTTAACGCAATGCCAACATTATCCGCTGGAACGCCACACTCTCATGAACATGCGTACAACAGTTAGCGGAAGCTAGAGATTATATTTGATAAGTTTTAAATACAAATATTTATCTTGCACAAATGCATCGCTTCACTTCCGAAGGACTTTATTAATCCCCTAGAGCTGTGTGGAATACTTTTTATGATGGATGGATGGATGGATGCACTTTTTTGGGATTCAAAATCTCAACCCCCATTCAATGCCACTCTAAAGCTTGGAAGAGCCAGGACATTTTTAATATAAGCTTAATTGTATTCGTCTGAAAAGAAAAAAAGTAATTTACTGTACACCTGAGGCTTGAGGCCGAGTAAATCATGGGGTAACTTTCATTTTTGGGTGAATTATCCCTTAATAAAAGATAATGGAACGTCTTACCTTGAATTAAAAAAAATTAAATCACACACAAATAAGGATGTATACAGGTAAGTGACTAGTAAAAACACTGATTTACATAAAACATTTTTTTTAAAATAAATGCTAACTCAAAATATTAATAAATACGCTAATAGCACATAAATAATAACAAAATACTTTTTTTTTGGAGACACAAAGTATACAGCTCAAATCAGTTTACGCAATTTATGTGAAAAAAAAAAAATTCCAAAATGCACATGCGGTTATTTTCTATGCAGACTGTAATGAAAAAGTAGATGGAACCTGGCTTATGATGGCTGGCACAAGCAGCTTTAACTAAAAAGTTTCATTTATTTCCAAAACAAATAATTTATTACCACCAACCGTCAACGCCTTCTAAAGGCATGTCGACGTCCATCCCATGATTCCCTGCAAAGGCCATCTCCAGTAGACAGGAAATGAGCCCTCCATCACTGACATCATGTCCTGCAGTCAGCAGTCGATCTGCAATATAAAGTTAAAATCAACAGATTGTATAGAGATAAAATGCTGTTGTGCGTTGAGAATTTACAGAGTTGGCCCTATTTGAGGAGGAGCAAAAACTGTTCCTAGATCAGGATGAAGTAAGAAAAAATTTAAAAAATCAAAATAGCACATACTGACCCTGAATCAATGATTGTGTTGTGTTGAAGCAAGCAGAGAGTTTGTCTGGCTGATCCAGATCTGGACTGCTGTCTCCAAGTTGCCCATAACACTGAGCTAGAGCAGAGCCGCCCAGCCTGTATTTACCTGAGCTCACAGGCACATACAGAAGCACACCTGAGAAAGGAAGAGAGTGCATGTGAGAGATGAACACACTAGTATATACTAGCAGAAATATAAGACTGATATGAGAGGTTAAAAGTGCTAAAAGTGGTAAAGATTCAGGATCAACCTTTGCCATCAGGGTTGTCCAGGTCAGGGGTCACAGTAGCTGTGATATCAGGACACACAGCATACACAGAGATAACCAGCGAGCCTAAAAACACAAGGAGAGCAGTTTGTAGTTTGACATAAAATGCATGCAGGAAATGTCTTATTTACTTTACAATAAAAATCACATGCAACTAGGTATGTGTAAGGGCAAATGTCTAGTTGAGTACTAGTGACCCCAACTGAAGTAAAACAGCTGTGATACATTTATTTTAGGATTCTCAGATGAATAGAATGTTCAAAAACACAACATTTATTTTGATTTTTTTTTGTAACATTTTAAATGCATTTACTGCAACTTTTGATCAATTTAATTTTTAATCAGTAGTATTAATTTATTAATAAAAACTTATCTTACTAAGCCCAAGCTTTTAAACAATAGAGTATAAAACACGTGTGACATACTCATGCTGTAATTTATGAGTGACCAACTTTTCATTTTTTATGTGAATCGACTATTGTCCATCCCTAATTCAGCTATGCTTAACACTGGTACCTGGGGCCTTGACAGTTTCTCCACTGACACCTGCAGCCATGCTGAGTGAATCTTTTCCCCCATCCACAGCCACTCCCAGCTGACCCATCACCATACACATGGCCTGACACGCCTCCCACAGGCACGCTCCCTCTCCTGGCAGCTTAGCAGCCCACATCCAGTTACCGCTGCACTTTACATCCTGAGAAGACATGCACAGATATGTGTGTGGTTTTTTTTCTTTCCAAATTTACATGCACTGAGTCACTTAATTTTTCACCCAAAAATGAAAATTCTCTCATTAATTACTCATGTCATTCCAAACCTGTAAGAACTTCGTTCATCTTTGGAACACATATTTTTGATGAAAAACCCGAGGGCCTTTCGACCCTGCTAACAGCAATTGACTACTAACAACGTTGTCATGCCTCCGAAAGGCAGGAAGGCCATCGTTAAAATAGTCCATGTGACATCTGTTTTAAAAAAAAAAAAAAAACACAAAAAAAAAAAAAAAAAAAAAGAAAAAACACTGTATTTTATGAACTTGAGAATCTTTTGTCGCAAGAAAACTAAAATAACTTTTTTCAACATTTTCTTCTCTTCCGTGTCATGCGGTGGTACTGTTGTGAATGCACACCAAAGACTGACATGGAAGAAAAGAAATTGTTGAATAAAATTGTTATTTTAGTTTTTTCATCAAAAATATCTTAATTTGTGTTCTGAGGATGAATGAAGGTCTTCCGGGTTTGGAACAACATGAGGGTGAATAGTTAATGACATAATTAGAATTTTTTGGATGAACTATCCCCTTTAAACATGGTTCAAAAATGCAAATGCTGCTCCACCTTGATAGCATACACTCTTGCAAACCCCAGTTAGTGAGAGCTTCTCCCACAGCCATACGAGCCCCAGCTGCTGGTGACACTAGCCCTTTGATTGGCTGCTCGCCTATCGCCGTGGCAGCTCCCTGGAGGCTGAACGGCGACAGGGCAACAACAGCTACATCAGCCAGTGGAGTGTGAAGAGGACCCACACACTGTTGCTGAGCAACCAGACCAGTCACAGATCGATCAACCTGGAACAGATGGTTTTGCGTAATTAAGGCCTTTGTAATGCCTGTATGTTAGACAAAACAAATAATAATTAAATAATAAATTTATTAATATTTAAAAGACAATTATACAAACTATAAGTTTTAAGATGGCAAGATAACGATACATTTTAATGTCTGGATATATCTGGAAGTGTATACATTTGCATTATTCAGAACAGACCTGCAACCTATTTCTGGCCTACCAGTTGTGTACCACTGCAATATTCAACGATGCAAAAGTCATATATTATTATGCATGTGTTAAGCAGTGAGTATTGTACCTTGTTGGTGAGGTAGCGCTTACTGGCCACTGCAGGCAGCCGGAGAACTCTCTCCAGAGCTGGAAGAACAGAAAGACCCACAGGAAGAGAGAGAGGCTGCAGAGACACAGCCATGCGCTCCAATACAAACTCCTAAAACGATATGTAGACCTGACTGAGTGGAAAGCAACATAAAAGTAAATCCAAAAAGCATAATTCGATCACTTAAATTTGGGAGACTAGACACTGCAGTACAAAAATCAGCCAAGAGAGGGTGCACTGTACCACAATTTCTAACTTTTGTCAATATCTTAGTGAAGTCTTCAATAGCAGATTTAGGCCATGTCTGGTAAAGTTTAAACCTTTTGTGGCATCTTTCCCAGGACCCAATCCAACTCCAAATCAACAGGGCACCGGTCACTATCAAGCCCATTGGTCTGTTTACCGAGGTCGTCCACCAACACAATCTAAAGAGCAATACATGTACATGAGCATGTCAAGAAGTGTCCCAAAATAAATTTTTAGCTACAAAAAGGTAGTTTGACTCACCTTGCCATCCCCAGTTATCTTGCCCACAAAGTCTACAGGACATTTCTCCCTCTGACACACCCTCTCGAGAAAGCTCCGGTCAGAGGGGCGGAGCAACAGCGCATTACTCTCCTGATACTCCGCCCCCCACAGTTCCAAAACACTGAGGGTGGAGTCACCTCTCTGAGCATTAAGGTAAAATATGTATATGAAATATTTTGACATAAAAATTAAGATACAGATGTTTTATTAAAGTCTTTATCTCACCTTAAACTTGCTAGTATAGATAACGGCACCAGCAGGCTCACTCAGCTCCTTTAACACATTACCTACACAAATAACAAGATGTTTTTATACATTATAACACATTTGTGTTGTTGAGTAGGGAAATACTAAACTTAAAATCACCCATACCATTGCCCCCAGCACCCTGGTCATGAATGCTGCAGATGGGGTTTCCTTCCTCTCGCTCCAGGCAGGCCCTGAGAGCCCGGTTCATCTTTTGCTCCATTTCAGCATCTCCTCTTTGAACTGCGCCAAGATCCCTGGCACCGGAGTTATCACCTTGAACCTACAATAATACATACACACATGTACACATTAAGTTGCATCATTGCACAGTCTATGAAAAATGATGCAACACACAGACATGCTCTGTAAACACAAAAAAACCTGAACTTTAGAGCAGCTTGTAAATTAATTTAATTTAGAAGATTTTGTGTACCTGTACAGAAGAGGCAGCTCCTCCGCCAACACCGATCCTGTACACAGGACCTCCCATTTTCACCACCTCCATACCTGCCCAGGACAAGAGAAAAAAAAGAAAGAATGAATAAAGGGGAAAAAGCTGTTTGTATATACTACCATGCACTTAGATGTCAGTAAGTTTTTTTTTTTTTTTTAAAGAAATTAATACTTTTATTCAACAAGGATGGATTAAATTAATCAAAAGTAGCAGTAAAGACATTTATAGCATTTAAAAATGTATATTCCAAATAAATACTGTTCTTTTGAACTGAAAATTGTATTATGGTTTCCACAAAATGGCAGTAACTGTTTTAAGCATTGATGATAATAAGAAATGCCTCTTGAGCACCAAAATCAGCAAATCAGAATGATTTCTGAAAGATCATGTGACAATGAAGACTGGAGTAATGGCGGCAGAAAATTCAGCTTTGCCACTACAGAAATAAATAAATCCATTTCTAAATGGAAATTCTGAAACAAATTATAGTGCATTAGGTGTATATTATTCCTTGTGTACCTGGTGAAGCCTGTTCTTTCTTCACATGCTGGTCCTCAATAGAGCCTAGCCCACCACTGAACATGATCGGCTTGATCCACTCCCGTCGTTCACCGTTAGCCAAACACATCCCAAAGGAACGAGCAAAGCCTTAATGGGCATGAAAAGAATAAGTAAACAACTGTAGATACAAGCTAATATCCACAAAAAAAACAGATGGCTATTGTCCTGTTATATTTCACCTGCTAGAACGGGCTCCCCAAACTTATTTCCGTAGTCAGAGGCTCCATCACTGGCCTCTATGGCCACCTGGAGTGGAGGAGCAAAGCTGGATGGGTACTCCCACCCTTCCTCCTCCCACGGGAGCACAAACCCTGCAGAAGCAGATATGGGAAAGTTTGCTTAGAAACAAAATATGGCAAAGAATGAACTGAGCTGAGTTTTAGGGCTTACCTGGGATATGCAGGTTGCCGAAGCAGTACCCAGCAGTGCCTGCGATCACATGACCACCTTTTCCAGCACTCTGCACATCTCTGATTCGTCCACCTGTACCTGTGGTGGCTCCGCTGAATGGAGCAACACCTGGGCATAATAAAGAGCATTTTATGACTCAAATATAAACGTTATTATTGTTGTAATTGTCAACTAAAACCAAAAAAAAAAATTCAATAAAAAAAAAAAATCATAAAATATTATATTGCACAAAACAAAAGATATGTATGCGACAGAAATATTTTCAAAATCTAAACAAATCAAAAGCATAAAATTATGAAAGCTTAATTGAATTTATTTTAAGAAATTAAAATAAACTGAAAATACACAAATAAAAGCTAATTCTAGATATAAAAATACTGTAATAGTATATAAATAATACTACTACTAAAACATAGCACTGTTCAATGCATTAAATTATTGAAATATTAGCAAAAATATTTGAATACTTAATTGCTGCGATTAATATTTTGCTTATTGACCATGCTGTCAGCATTAACTATTTTAATTCTCATTTAAATTAATTTAGGTTGGCCGCTACACATTTGTAAATAAGCAAGCAGGTTAAATGTATTTAGGATCAGACCGGTGGGGAAGTTGTGCGTCTCTGCAGTGAAGATGACGTGTCTGGTAGCATGTCGGGTTTTATATGGACAGGCCTGTGCAGGGTTTGTGGGATACATACACTCCATCTCCATGCCTTTAATGCCACTACAATCACACAAGAACCACATATTGAGAAATTCTGCCCAAGCGCTGTTCAAATGGGTTGACTTTCACAGAGAAGCATCTAACCTGCTGTTGTCACAGTATTTGATGACATTGTTCTGGTTGCTATGGTGCTGAGTGCCCATAATAAGACTAAAGAGTGTCTCTTTCTGCTCTTCTCCATCAATGATCATTCGCCCTCGGAAGAACCAATGGCGGCTGTGCTCACTGCAGGACAGAGAGAGAGCATGAGATTGTCATTGTACATGTTATTGCAGATAAAAGACTTCCTTTGGTGTTTATTCTCTGGAGAGCACACACCTGTTGGACTGAGCCAGATCAAAGCATTCTACACTGGTGGGATTCCTTCTCACCCTCTGGAAGAGTGCAGTGTAGTAGTCCAGATCCCAAGAGTCAAACGCCAACCCTGCTCATACATGCAGAAATAGAGACAGACAGACAGACAAAAAGCAACCAGATAAACATGGAAAGAAGAAAAAGATAATCAGAAATGGATGCAAAAACTAAATATACTAAACTGACCCTTGCTAAGCTCCTCCTCACTTACTGCTAACCCAGACAAGTTTTACAGAACATCCTGTCTGCCTTATTTTTCAACGCAGAAGTAAGCAGTTTTCTGTGAACGTGTGAGACTTCCGGTTCATTAGCCACAGTAGGGAAATAACGAGAAGAATACCAAAGTGCAATAAATGGCAAAACTGTTTACACTACAAACCAGTGTGTTCATAATTAAGATAATGCATTCAAATAATATGATAAGACACCAGTCTGCAATATCAAGCAGTTTTGTACAGTTAAAAATAGCTGGAAGTGAATGACACTGGAAGCCAGTCCCATACAATTTACAAATGGCTGTGCCTGCACTTTAAGGGAAAAATAAGGTGGATAGTAACATTATTACAAGTCATAAAATTGCTGTAAGTGAACGAAACTGTTCTTAATGCATTTACTATTGTACTGCAAACTGTTACTTTTGATACTACAATGATGATGTTAACATTGATTTATAATAATAGAATAAACACTTAAATTAACTGTTTAAAAAAAAAAAAATTCTACTGTAAGTGACGCAGAAACAAATCTGTACTGCTTTTTTGGATAATTTAAGTAAGATTGCAGTTAAAACTATCAAAACAGAGAGATGTTCCATAAACTTTTGTTCAAATGTTTGAGATTTTAATACAGTAAAAACTGTAACATTGGGAAATATCACTGCAATTTAAAAGATGTTTCTATTTGAATATATCTTGAAATATAATTTCTTTCTGCTATGGCAAATCTGAATTTTCAGCAGTCATTACTCCAGTCTTCAGTGTCACATGATCCTTTAGAAATCATTCTAATATGCTGATTTGGTGCTAAAGAAAAATGTCTTATTATTATCAATGTTGAAAACAGTTGTGCTGCTTAACAGAAAGTTCAAAAGAACAGCACATTTTATTATTTTATAATGTAAACATTGCCAAACAAAACAATAAAATGCCATTTTTGATCAATTTAATATGGCCTTGACTCCTTGCTGAATACAGTAGTATCTTTACAAATAAGAAATCTTACTAACCCCAAACTTTTAAACGGTAGTGTACAACATCAAAGAACAAAACCTCATCTGAGGAAATTATCAGACTTAGTGAAAGGCCAATTCTTTATAAAAAAAAACTATTCTGATCTATTCTCAAAACAGAAATAGGCCTACATTTACATTTTAATGGACTGTTAAGGATGTCACGTGATTGTTTTATTTCTAACCCAGTAGGCCTTCATTAACCTGAGATGTAGGCAGTGAGCTTCGGTGTAACCCACCACCATACTGTCTCTCATACAGTCATTCATTCCTTCCTTTCACACACATCGTGATCTAATCAAATAGGCCCCTCTTTTCTTGTGACATCTACTCTTCCTCTAATCATGTTAAGCCTCATGTGACCTTAAAATACTGCATCATTATTTGTAGAAGAAAGAGTTGCAGATCTCATCACTGAATACTGCCTACACACACAGTTCTTAAAGCAGTTGATTAAATCATTTTTCAAATATTTCAGTCTCTTTAGTCTTTAAGAATAATGTCATTTTCATGTAATACTGCTACTGGTTTTATATCCTTGTACTCGTAATGTAATGGTAAAATCATAAGACAAAAGCATCAGATGGTTATACTAGTACTTAACAGATATGGGAATTTTCCCATATTTCTCCACTTCTGTTAACTTGCCAATGGGATGATGTGGAGTGTCTTAAAGACCAACTATTGGCTGATTAATCTGTTTCTCACTAGGTAAAACCATGGTACTCCAAGCTAAATATTCTCATTATCAAGTTGTTGTTGTTTTTGTTTTTTTTAGAGGAAATGTGGTTCAGACTCCAAAAACATTTCTTACCAAGTTCATCATTCACCTTCTCTAAGGCAGCACGACCTTTTCCTAGAATGTCCACCTCAAATACTTCCTGTGGCCGAATATCAACAGCAAAAGATGTGATTGGCTGGGAGTAAATGCATTCGGTCATACTGTCATACAAGCAGCAAATCAGTCTCTCCATCTCTCCGTCCTTCAATACACCATTAGGTCCTTCCTGGGGCTAGATGGCGATGAAAAAGAGAGCTTTTAATCAAAATGGGTGGAAAAAAATCTCACTGAAATGTAAAGCTATTTAAAGCTATTCTCTGACCTTGATCAAATGCCTGCGGGAGAGCTCCACTCTCGTCACCCGGCTCAGACCTGCGCTTCGGCAGATGGACACTGCATTGGTGGACCAAGCAGTGGAGAAGTTCAACCTACAAAGGTCAAGATATAATTGAAACATGTGATGCGAGTTATAATAAAGATCACAATGCCATACCATCATGATAAGACAGTGGTAGGTAGAGGTTACCTGGGTCCAATCTCCACCATTCTTGCCCCATCCTCTGGTTTTAAAGTAGGCTCCTCAGACAGACTGACAGAATGAGGAGGAGTGAACAACCAGCACACAATACCTTTATGCTCCACACTCAAAGAGTCAGACCCTGGGAGAGAAAGAGATGATGATGAGATGACAAAGACAGACACTAATGGATGAGAACAACACTTGAACAAAACTGAGCCACATGATGACACTATTGCTTTCCTTAGATCTGCTTTATAGCTGAATTTAATTGGTTTCATAATTGATAAACTCTGCAAAAATGACAGTTATTGAACTAAACTGCATCAACACTGAACTGGCTTAAGCTGAAATAGATTTGCTTTTTAAGTGAAGTGAAGTGACATGTGGCCAAGTATGGTGACCCATACTCAGAATTAGTGCTCTGCATTTACCCATCCAGAGTGCACACACACAGCAGTGAACACACACAAACCGTGAACACACACCCGGAGCAGTGGGCAGCCATTTTGCTGCGGCGCCCGGGGACAGTTGGGGGTTCGTTGCCTTGCTCAAGGGCACCTCAGTCAGTGAAGGTGGAAGAGAGTGCTGTACATTCACTCCCCCCACCTACAATCCCTGCCGGTACAAGACTCGAACCCACAACCTTTGGGTTATGAGTCCGACTCTCTTCCCCAAGTGAGTCTTGTTAAGTGAGTCTTGTCTTTTTTTAGAGCTGCTTTACAGCTGAAATTGTATTCATTTCACTATGAAATGTGAACTTTGCAACATTTATACTGTTATTTTCCTTTTATTACGGCTTTGAAACAATATGTATTGTAAAATGCAATGTAAATAAATGTTATTTAAACTTTTTGCTATTTCTACACAATATTCTCTCACCGTCCAGCTCTACATTGTAGCAAAGCTCTGTTGTTATTGTGACATCTGGATACAGTTGTGCGATTCTTCGTATGAGCCGACCCTCCCCAGTCTCCTCTCTTCTGTAGAACCACACGACAGGCATGATCCTGAAAGAAAGACAGCAAGAGAATATCCATAACTAGTGCTGCTTACTTTTTTTAACTGTGCATACTGGGGCATAACAGGGAAAGCATTTCCTGACTTACCTTAAATTTATCAGCAATTAATAATAATCATAATAATAAAAACTCAGCTTAGTAAGTTAATTTATTTAAAAGAGAAAGGTTTTAGATTACTAGTAATTATTGGCTTCTATGGGGAATAAGGGATGAGCTAAGTAAGGGGTCAAACAAAAAATGTGTGGGTTGCATCACAAGGCAGACAATCACAGTCTAGTCAGAGGTCACCTATTCAGATAACCCTCAAGCATCCTTCGTATAACAGCCCTTAATCAGTCCTTCGTGGACAAATTTGGGCACGAAGGTCTCGGGTGTGATTCCAATTTTTTTTAAATAAATGTCTTATCACCATCTTCGATAAAATAAAATCAATCAATTTATGCAATTTTTTGTTATTTTATTTACCTCTAAAAGTACCATATTTTAATGTAAAATATGCTTATTTTTGTGTTATATTTAATATTTATTTTACTTCAGTAAAAAATTTTTTTATTCCATTAAGTTAAGACAGCCAAAACCTAAAAATATGGTGACTTTGGTGACATCTGGTGGCTTTAGAGGGATAAAATCTAAAAATATCAAGCCACTATATGGCAGTAGTATTCAATGGCTTTTTTGTGGGTGTGGGTGTGTGTGTGAGAGAGAATAGTGTGTTTGACACATTGAGAATGTTGTATAGGCTCACCCCTTCATTTATGTGTGTACTTGAGCTGCATTGTGTTGGATTTATTGGACAAATAAAAAACAATGCTTTGAATTTTAGTATTTCCTATTAATTTCCTATGGGAGATAGGAACTTTGTTGAATCAAGTCCTCTATTTTTTTTTGTGTGTTCAGGTGGCAAACTTAGGAAAAGTAGCCAAGTCTTGAACCGCTCAAATTAAAGAAACTATAAAAAAGTAGAAAAAAGATTTTTCCCAGATTTGTCCAGAAGGATTTTTAATGTAAAATATGCTTATTTTTTTTGTTATATTTAATATTTCTTTTACTTCAGTAAAAAATATCATTGCAGTAAGTTCAGAACTTCAGACAGCCAAAACCTAAAAATTTGGTGCCATCTGGTACATAATGCATAAAATAGCAACTTCATGTCACTCACTTTGGCTGTAGTACGCACTGCTTTTTTTTTGTGGGCGTGTGTGTGTACAGGTTTATACTATATCCTGGTGGGGGGACCTGAAACCTGAATACACACACACTCATGGGAACTCACGGTGGGGACCTAAATTGAGGTCTCCATGGGTACAAAAGCTTATAAATCAACAAAATGAGCTTTTTTGAGAAAGTAAAAATGCACAAAGTTTCCTGTGACGGGTAGGTTTAGGTGTAGTGTGATAGAAAATACGGGTTGTACAGTATAGAAACCATTACGCCTATGGAGAGTTCCGACAAGGATAGCTAACCAGACGTGTGTGTGTTTGACACATTGAGAATGCTGTATAGGCTCAAACCTTCATTTCTGTGTATGTTTGATGCTGCATTGTGTTGGATTTATTTATTTTTTAAAAATGCTTTGAAATTTGGTATTTCCCATTCATTCCCAATGGGTGCCCATTTTTGGGCACTTAGGTCAAATTAAGGAGTGTTTTTTCCAACTACTTAACATTGTTGAATCGAGTCCTCTTTTTTGTGTGTTCAGGTGGCAAACTTACGAAAAGTAGCCAAGTCTTGAACCGCTCAGATTAAGGAAGCTATTTAAAAAAAAAAAAAAGATTTTGCCCAAATTTGTCCCGAAGGATGATTGAGGATTAAAAGAAAAGCGTTAATGTGTTAGATTGAACGGTCAACTTAATTTAAATGGCACGAATAAATGATAATACCACGACAAATACTCTTAGTATGCACTGTTAACAATAAGTATCATATACTAATAACTGAACACTGAGAAGTTTGTCGCCTGCGAGTTGTTTACAAACTTTTCGGTGCATATATCACAGCCATTAACAATAATTACTGTAATGGTAACTTAACAAAACAAGTATGTTTATAACTTGTCTCTGCTTCAAAATGGTAAGCAAGTATCTTACTTGACGGACGCCCGAGTTGTCCTCTGGTAGACTTGTCAGATGTGTGATGTTGTCCACTGCAGACGCCACTCAGGTCCACGTGTGTCAGTGGATTAAACACGAACCTTCCGCCACAACGACCAGCCTCTATGCGCATGCGCACATATCTGTGTTTGATTAGATAGTACCCATAGAAATATTACTGACTCCATCTCATCTGAACGGAAACAATAAATTAACATACTGATCAGTGTTGCCAGATTGGAAATGTCCAAGTATCGTACCAGAAGCTCAAAATTATCGTATTTGGAAGAAAATTATCCTACACGAGTCAAACTTACAGAATACAGCTATTTATCTAAACCAACAACTTTTTGACGCGACCTGCAAATTAGGCGTACCGTGTTTACACTGGACGGGAGCAGTGCGACAAAATACTATAGAAACCATTATCAGTGATGCTGTCTACACTGAATGCGGCGCGGCGCGACACATCCCCGACAGTAAACTGATGCCTCGTTCGCGTCCAGTGTAGACAGACATAGCTGTTAACTCCACATCTGAGCCGCTGCCATCGGAAGCCTGTGTGTTGCCAGATGTTGAGAGTGTTTGTAATGAGCCGATTTCGTGTATGAATATAGAAGCCCATGGCCAGTGTTGTGGGTAACGCATTACAAGTAATGCAAGTTTACTTGTCAGATTACTTTTTTCAAGTAACTAAGTAACGCATTACTTTTAATTTACAAGAGAATATCTGAGTTACTTTTTCAAATAAGTTATGCCAGTTACTTGTTTGTATTTATTGATTGAAAGCTCTCCTGTCGCCTTGTTGCGAGAAATCGTTGGAGTAAGATGTTACTTTAGTTCTAGAGTAAATGTGAACATGCATTAATTCATCTCACACACAAAAAAAAAAATCCATTATTTTCTCAATCAATACAACAGTTTAAAAGCAACTCAGAATATGACCAAAGCTGCAATAATTATAGTTCTCAACTTCCTTTAATGTATTAATGCCCATTTTTATTAACCAATGTTGCTGCTGACCTTCGTGATCCAATCAAACATACTAATAGTAAAAATTACACAAGATAAACTACAATTTCTTCTTTTTTTTTGCTGAAGAGTGTTGAACTTTCTTCTTCTGCGTTCTACTGTACAGACGTGAATTTACATTTCCTTCAGCCTGAGGCTCTTGGTGTGAAAGGGCTTTTACATTTGCCAAAGATAGAACTTTTTATATTAAAAGCAAACCCAGCCCAGATTTAAAAAGTAACGCAAAAGTAACGTAAGGCATTATTTTCAATCAAAAGTAACTAAGTAACTTAATTAGTTACTTTTTTAGGAAGTAACGCAATATTGTAATGCATTACTTTTAAAAGTAACTTTCCCCAACACTGCCTGTGACTACAACTACCATCATTTGAATTGTCATAAAATTATGAAATTATCATACATTATGGGATTTTTTTCCATTATTGATCGTATATCGTACAGAGGTCAAAATCATCGTACAAATACGATTACGTCTGGCAACACTGATACTGATAATTGAGGGCCAATCATATGAAAGATTAATTTAGACCACTTCAAATGAAAGTTCAGGGATATATGAGGGTGGGTAGTTGGGCACTAGCACGTCACTGACACTTTTGTCCTTTTCGTATACACTATATTAACCTTTGAGAATAATTTATAACAGCCAAATTAGTTTGTTTTGGGACAGTCTAATAAGGACTTTTTAATTATATTATTCATAGTCACACAATGAATTTTCAAATTTGCTATATTAATTTTACTCATGTTTAGAACGCCAAAGATTTAACATAAAAATAATTCATATTGCATAAAACATTTTAGTTTTCACGTCATCCAGCCAGTCACAGTCATCGTTCTTGAGGTTAGACAGCCAATCTGAATGTTTCTTGTACACACTCCTCTGTCAAACATGGCGGCGTGCACAAGTAGGACGAGAGAAATGATGGGCTTGCTACGAATTTTAAGACATTTCCCTCAGAACGAACGTATGTTACTGTGCTTTATGTTCCCCATTACCAAGTCCATATTAGATGGTAATAACAGAAAAGACCACTAATGAGACGATCATTAAAACAATCATCTGCTCAAGTGAATAACTGCGTTTACAGCCCGTTGTAGTGAATAAGTTAACTATTACGGATACCTAACATGATTTGTACACATACACAGTATTTATTTTATTCCTAGGACTTCTGTCGACGTCTATACTGAGGCACGCTGCAGCGTCAGATGGACCTCCAAAATTCACTCTTCCAACCAAACCAGTTATAGACAAAACACAGAAAGAAGCATCTCTGCGATGGCTTGTGTGTTGTTGAGTAAATGCATATGATTGTGCTTTAGTTTACACCTGCCAGCTTCTTGAGGTATAACAGGTTCATTAGAAAAGGTTTATTGGAACGTGTCGCTCAATCAGCATATAACATGTATAAATGACATGTAGTTTGCAACATTTGTAGAAATGTGAATTATTGTTAATAATAATTTTAGCAAGACTGTAACTGTTAAATGAATAATGAAAGAAATAGTATAAAAACTAGAATTTACTGTAGTCGTTTTGAGCTATTTGCAAATAATATTTTTATTTTAAAATATGCAAACATTCACTTTTATTTGTATGCCTAATATGTAGAAAATGACATGAACCATTTAAAAGGTAGCCTGAATTTTCCAAATTTTGACAAAGTTTGCATCACTGGATGTTACTGTCAGCTGTTTAATATTTCTATCATAAAACTTTTATTAGTAACATGTTTCATAATTCAGTTGTTTTGCAAAATAAATGTCTGATTAGGTTTTTGAGTCCAGAGTTCATCCCTCCTCGTCAGCGCACAAACCCTGTGAAATTTTCAGTAGAACGGAAAGACATGATACAAAGACGGAAAGTTCTCAACATTCCAGAGTTTTACGTTGGTAAGAAATACTGGTGATTGTAACACACTGCAAGACTCCTCGGTTTTATGGTGATTTGTGATTGAAAAATGTCCCTTTCTGTTCCTCTTTAAATATTCTCTTTATTGTTTCATGTAGGCAGTATTTTAGCAGTGACCATGACTGATCCTCATGTGAACGGGAACTTGAATCGCTTTGTTGGAATCTGCATTTCAGCGCTCTGGAAAAGGATTGGGTGCTACTTTTATACTTAGGAATGTTGTTGATGGCCAAGGTAAAAAAAAAACAAAAAAAAACTTGTAACATTTCAAAACTTTTTTTTTTGTTTCGTTGCATTATCTGTTCGGTAGTGCTGCAACAACTACACATTTTTTTTTTATAATACAATTATTAAAAGACATAATTGACAGATTAATTGATTATCAACATAATCCTCAGTTGCAACCCTACTGTTCTGATTTGTACTGGTTTCACTTTAATCATAGTATCCACTATGCATGGAATCTAATGCTTTTTTAATTTTGTTGCCATTTTGTTATCAAATGCATAGTAATAAGTTTTCGTTCACTCTAGGAGTGGAGATATGCTATGAATTGTACAATCCACATATGCGTAAGATTGAAGTGTTGAAGCTGGAGAAGAGACTGGACGACAATCTCATGTACTTGAGAGATGCTCTTCCTGAGTACAGCTCCTTCAACTTTGACATGCAACCTGTCCATTATGAGATAACAGGAGACGTTCCGGTCAGTCCGGTAAGGCATTCTAGTTAAACATTTCTCATCTGTAACATTCTGTAATGGTAAATTGTACACCTAAGGTGTTCAGCCACTACATTAAAAAAGTTTCCTGTCGGTTTCTCTTTCTCTTGTAGTTAAAAGTAAAAATGAAGCCAAAACCATGGTCTAAACGTTGGGAGCGCCCCAAGTTTAACATTAAGGGACCCTGGAGATGATGGAGCATGCTCAAAAGTGGGCAGAACCGTGGAGGCCATACGATATGCTGAAGGAGTATGACACATTCAGTCTAGAGGAGCAGATCTTCAAGGAGGTACAGGGAAAATCTCAGAACGTGAACAGTCCATAGAAACCACTTCCAGCCTGAACAGAGACAATCCCTTTGAAGGGACATGAGGCTGAGGTGACACCTTTAAAGATGCTGAAAAGATCTGACTTTGGTGAGACATGCTGATGTGGTTCTGGTTCTGGGGTTTGCCTCAAAATGGATTCTGGAGATACATTCAGATGACTACATATGATACATCAGAACTTTTCATGTGTGTGTATTTTACATGCTTCTCACCAACTCAACCACTGATGCTTATCTACAAATAACCATCCTAAATTAAAATTATATCAATAATTTATTTGCTGTTGTTTATCGTCTTATATTTGTGCCATTAGTGTCTGCAAATGCAGTTGTGTACGCAGTGATACTGCTGCCTTGCAATTAGTCACTGTTAGCAATAGAGGGCAGAAGAGAACACTCCAAAAAATGGTAATTGATATCTGAATAGCAAATAAAATATCCTAAATAATGATACCTTAATTCTATATTCAAAAGTAATGAAATTGATTAGAAGTTATTTCATGTCATCTAATTTTGCATTTTTTTGCAGTCTGAAAATAAATTACGCTACTATTCAAAGTTTGGGATTACTAAGATTTTTTTAAGAGATTAAGAGACTTCAAATAAATGCTGTTTTTTTTTTTTTTCAAAGAATCACAAAAAATCATTACATTTACATTTAGTCATTTAGCAGACGCTTTTATCCAAAGCGACTTACAAATGAGGACAATTGAAGCAATCAAAATCAACAAGAGCAATGATATGCAAGTGCTATGACAAGTCTCAGCTTAATGCAGTACACTTATTATTACATTACATATATTAAAATAGGCACCTTTTATAATATTTCTTAAAATTAAAGTTTTTACCATTTCTTGTCTTTTTTTAAATCAAATGAATGGAACCTTAGTGGAACATTTAAGCTTTTCAATAATGTAAATGAAAAGGAGGAGGCAGTTTCGGGCTGTTTTCTACATGGAATGGAATTCATGGAATAACTGAGAAACTGAGACTTAGATTATACAAGCACAGCTGTGAATATGACCCAATTATTTATATGTATAGGTTAAAGACTATTAAAGAGTAACACGCATATTCATTTACTCTATGGTACAGAGTAAATTAATGTCTATTTCCTCTTTAATAGTCTAGTAGTTAATATACGTTTAATATTCATAGTTTAATACCTGAGTAAAACAACTTAAACCAGCATGATAAGATGGCTTTAGAGTGGTTCTGGGCACTTTTCAACCCAAAGCTAACCTAACTAATCTCAGGCTGGGACAGCAGCAGACGAATTTAGGCTGGTTTAGTATGTTTTTCAGTGGAGTGCTTTAATACAAAATTCGCAACGTCTTGAAATACAGTAGCTGTTCAGTAAACATCTCACTAAAATCCACTTAAACAAAGGTGTGCACAGATTTTCATATCAGTGACTTCTAATGTCCAGACGTGCTATTTCAGTTCAGACCCTGTGTTCGAAATGTATAATCCACAGCGTGAACTTGTCGCATTATTTTGGTGACATGGTATTTTGTCCTAAATCTCGTGCACGTCTGTGCGCTCGAAGCTCCGCCCATCCTGCTGTTGTCAGTGACGTCAGCGCTATCACTTGTGGATACTCGTGCAACGACGCCGCAGTCCGCGGTCTATTCTGCAGTGAGCAGGTGCAGCCGGTCCTTCACCTGGATACCAAAACAACACGTCTCCCGTTATCCGAGGATATTTTCGGTTACGCTGGCTCTGTTTGTATGAAATCACAATAACACTGTGTCGTTCTCTTTCGCGATATGCACGGTAAGCGTTTATCATTTGAAGTTCCCTATAGGTTTGCTACTCTATTGTGATGCTTGCAAAAAGGTTGCCGTCTATTGTTAATATTCTATATGTTCAATGTTTAATAAGCATTTTTTAGACGCTTAATCATTTTGTCCGAGAGAAAAGAGCGCAGTTTCGGAACAAAAGCCCGTAACGTGTTCGGGAAGGAGCGGAATCGCTGTCATTGATTTCAATCACATAACGGACAAACTTGTTGTGCAGGTTGTGAACTTATACAGCAACTCAATCCGGTTTAAGCTCTATAATAAGCTGAAACATAAGAGCTGGATCATTGTAAGTGTTTCCCAGCGGGACGCTGAAAGTGTCCTCAGAGATGCAACACACCTGTCCCACTAGTGCACCTGCTTCCAGGATACCGGTGTCTACAATGACCCTTATCATCCAGCCTCATTCCATATAGAAAATGCACTTTTAGTTAGATTTGCTAAATTAACGCTTAGTTCATGCAGAGTTCATGTTACATGGATGTTAGTAATAAATCGCAAAATAATTACATATTATAATTACATAGGGATTAACCTACATATTAAGTTTTATTCAGGATTAAAGTTATATTTTTAACTTATGCTTGGCACATGTTGTGGAGTTAAAACACAGTTTGGTTGTGAAACAACAAACAGAAAAGATTGATGATCAATTTTTTCACGAGTAATTAAAAATTGAGATATTTTCACAGTCAATTAAAAATATTTTAACATTAGGCTAACTAAATTTGTCACTGTTGCCAGTACTTTATGGTATTTTTTGTTATTATGTAGGTAGACAGATATATTTTTTATTTGTTTATTTAATTGATTTACTTATTTTTGCTTTTTCCTGTTTTTAATGTCTCATCCAGATATTCAGGATTGGCTGATTTGTAAAATATTACATTTGGTCCCTAAATCAGCCCGTGGAAAACAATACTGTTTGCCCCTAATTTGAATATTGTGGGGTTTGTGTCATGTGAAGACATGTATTTAAGATGTTAAGATCTAAAAGCTAATTAAAATTAATTCTTATTTTGTACTACATATCCCAACCAGCCCTGAAACTAATGTAAATAGTTTGATAGTTTTAATGGGGTCCTATTAGTTAATGCATTAATTAACAATGAGCAATACATTTATTTTAGTTTTTGTTGGTAATGTTAGTTCATGCTATCTCAGCTCCTTTAAATAATATTAAAATATACAGCTTTTAATTTCTATAATGTATTAGTAAATGTTGAACTTAACATTAACTAAGATTAATAAACGCTTTAGAAAGATTTTTCATTGTTGGTATATGTTAACTAATGTATTGTTAACAAAATAGAACCCTGTTGTAAAAGGATCAAGAGGGCCAACACAACTTTGTGACACCTATAGTTGTGAGTCAGAAAATAAATTTTGGTTTCATCATGTCGTTCAATAGTATTACTCAGAACTTACTCACTAGATCACCCTGTAATGTGAAGTGTGACCCAGGCTATTTCCTTTGAAGTTTTTTAGATTCACAGACTGTTGTAGAAGTAGGTTATGTAGTGTGTGCC